>CM028131.1:1009365000-1009965000 GCA_016271365.2 Neoceratodus forsteri | reverse complement strand
AAATTAGCCCTCTCTTGGGCTCCATGCCAGGCTGCCAACCGCTTCTGGCCTCCCTGTCCGGTTGTCTGTAGAAACTTCTGTCAGGTTGAGCCCCGAATGATCCTCGTGGGCCTGGGTCAGATGCGGTGTTGGTGGAGCCCCGTATTCTGGGTCCTCCTCCTCCATGCTTCCTGTTGGGCTCTGGGATGATTCGGGACTCCATCGTCAGGCGACTTCCTTATTGGTGGGAGTCATTGTTGGTCCACTTGGGAGCTTGACCGGCCCATCCTCTTGCCCAGTGCCATGGGGCCATATACATTGCAACTCTGCAGGGCCTGCCGGACCCCTTCCCAGGCCAGCCTTTAGACAAAGGACTGTGGAGCAGGTTCAGGTTTTTGGTAGAAGGGCTTTGTTGGGGTATCGCCACTTCCCTACCATGGAGTGCGGGGACCGGGCAGCGTCACTGGTGTTTGCTGCCCTCTCCCTCGGTCTCCCAATGGGCGTGCTTCGTTACCCTTCTTTCCTATGTCTCATGAGTTGCTGAACCGGATACTCCACTGCCTCCCTGTGGATCTGTGGTTGGCAGTTTAGATAGTCCAAGTCCCAGGGTTGTTAAGGTTGCCAAGGTTCGGCTCCAGCCAGGCTTTGGAGACCTTGGCACCTTGCCCTTGGCCACTGTGTCTCTGGGTGGCATGGGGCTCAGTCCAGGATTTCCACCCTTCCAGTAGCTTCCCCACGTTTGTTGGCGGTGGTTCCCTCCTGGGTCCTCGCCGGTTCGCTTGGGGTGGCTGGTCCTCTTGTTACTAGGATGTTGTCTTGGGCCACCTTGGCCTTTGTTTCGCTGTCTTGGACTAAACCAGTGAGCCACGCATGCCCAGCCACCACAGCCCCTCTTGGGGCCTTCCCAGGTCTGGCGCCCTGTGCCTCAGCCTTCCGCCTCTGGCCTCCAAGAAGCCCGGGGGTTGAGGTGGCTGCACATCTGTGACTTCGAGGCTCTGGTCTTTGCCCAGCCTGCTCAATGATGGGTCACAGGGTGTGTCTCTCCTGCCTGTCCCCTCTCAGCCTTTGGTCCCCACAGGTCGGCATTGCTGTCTTGGTTACATCTGGTTTGTCCTTCCATCAGCTGTCTGGGCATTTGATATGCTGGGTTGCGGTTTGCCTGTAGGCTTTGAGGCTCTCCTGCCCTAACGAGCCATGCCTCTGGAAGGGGCGGGGTGTCTCCAGACTTGCTGTCCGCCCTGGAGGAGGAGAGGGGGCCATTGCTCAGCCTCTTCAGCTGACACTGTAGCCCTGTCTTGGACACCCTTGCTGGTCAGGGCTTCATTTCAGATACTTCTGGTTCCCCTATCCCTGGAGCAGGGCATGCAGTTCTGCTCTCTGGAACTCTTGTATTTCCCAGTTCGTCCATCCCACTGGCGGGTTCTTCGGTTCCACGCAGACTGGGTAACTTTGACTTCCGAGTGATGCCCTTTGGCCTCTCCTAGGCTCTCAGGGACTTTACGAGTACCTGGCAGTAGTGGCAACACTCCTACGGTGCTGAAGGGCCCAGATGTTCCTCTTCTTGGAAGACTGGCTGTTCACCACTTCCTCTCAGGGGGATGTGGAGTGGTCTGAGGATCGGGCCCTCCACACTTGCACGGCCTTGGGACTTCTGGTCCTCCTGCCTCACTTGGAACTCCACCCCTTGATGGTTGCCCATTCTTTGGGCAACTTCCCTTGGGCTACGGGCCGACTCCCAGAGGTCCGGGCAGCGGATGCCACTTTTTCCTAAGGGTTTCCAGTGGGGCACTTGCACCCTGCCGGGATTTTTGGCGGCCACTAGGGTACTGGGCATCCTGTAGTTGTGTGAATAGGTGGGCCCGCTGGTGGGTGAACCCCCTGCAGTGGGCGGCTGTGCCACCTGTGGTTTCTGTGCCTCGGGCCTGTGGTACAGATGGTGCAGAATATCATCTAGTGGTGCAGATGGTGTGAAATGCCATCTAGTGGTAGCTCCTCCTGCAACACCTGCAGCGGGGAGTCCCTGACGGTCACTTTGATTGCCACATCTCTGGTGGGATGGGGTGTACACCTGGGGCCCACGGGCTCTGGCCCCTCCCCTTGGGGTTTCTTACCCACATCCACAGGTTGGAGCTATGTGCAGTGTCTGAGACTCTGTTGACCGTCGCTTCATCTGTTGGGCTCCGGTCATGCTGGTCCTGACGGACAGCTCCACAACCCTGTACTACCTCCCCAGGCGGCTCCACCCCAGTTCAGATGGGTGTACTCCGCACCTGGACCCTTGTGCAGCCTGCCTACCAATCTCCTGGCGAACCATGGGGGCCAGTGCCTCCATCCAGTTAGCAGATGCCCTCAGCCTAGTGGTGAGGCTTCTCACGAGTGGTCTCTGCAATAAGGGGCGGTGCATCACCTTTTCTCCCAGTAGGAGCCCTCTCCTGGTCTATCTGTTTGCCTCCTGTGAGAACATGCAGCTGGGGCTGCTGATCACTGTTGGGGTATGCCTTCATGAGGCCCTGGTTCCCAGCCTCCTGTCCGCCTTCCCTCCCTTTCCCCCTGCTCCACAAAGCATTGGTCAGGGTGTGGAGGGACAGTGTACAGAGGTTCCTGATGGCTACACCAGTTCTGGTGCCAGCTGTCCTCATCAGCCCTCCGTGGCGCTTACATCTGCACCCAGAAATGCTGTTTTGCCTTCGTTGGGCGGTCTTGTACATTCTCTGATCCCTGCACCTGGTAGCATGGTTCCTGAGCAGCCAGAGTTCCAGGCTTTAGTTCTCTGACAAGGTCCTTCCTGTTGTAAGGGCCTCTCGGAAGGAGTTGTCTTGCCAGCACTATGCCTTCTGGTGGAGGTGCCTTTCCTTGGAACTGGAGCAGGGATGGCCCCCCCCCCCATCCTGCTCTGGGGCTAGCATCCTGGCATCTTGTTGCCCTTCTGTCTATCGGGCCTGAGGACGACGACCCTTCAGGTGCTTCTGGCTCCCACCTGGGTGTCCACAAAGTCCCCAAAAATACTGGGTGTACCAGGCGTAGGCTGGTATGCTGATAGTGGTGCAGGACAAAGGTGGTCGGGGATAGAGTTAGATACTGTTTAGGCAAAGGCCTTCCTCCCACTTGCAAGAGTTCAGGCCCTTACAGATCTATCTTCCTCCTTTCACCCTCTGGTTTCTCGTCCAGAAAGACATTGTCTTCAGCTTTTAGGCCACATGGCAGCTTCCACTGCAGTAGTGCAAGGGGCCAGGTTCCAGATGAGGGACATTCAATTCCACCTATGGTCCTTTTGAACTCAGAAAAAAGATTCTCTTACCAAGCTGGTTCCAGTGACTCAGACTCTGGTCCAAGCTCTCCAGTGGTGGCTGGACCAGGGCAATCTCAGGCAAGGTGTCCCATTTCTCAAGCAAACTACTTCAGTAGTCCTCACCACAGATGCTTGCTTGTTGGGCTGGAGAGCTCACCTGAGAGCCCTCACAGCACAAGGGGTTTGGTCCAGAGAAGAGTCTCTTCATCATATCAGTCTTCTGGAATTCAGGGCAGTATTCTTGGCTATTCAGGTTTTTCGGACTCAGTGAGGGAACAAGGTGGTTCAGGTCAGGACAGACACCACCACCACCATGTGGTACATCAACAAGCGGGGGGCACTTGGTCCACGACCTTGTCTTGTGAGGGCCATGAAAATTTGGTCTCTGGCCTACTCCCTACAAACTACCCTAATAGCAGTCCACCTCCCAGGGATGGACAATGTGCTAGCAGACTCCCTGAGCAGAATCTCCCAGGGCCATCACGAATGGACCTTGGACCCTCTCATTTTGAAAGTAATCTTCAACAGGTGGGGCACTCCAGAGATAGATCTCTTTGCAGCCCCAGACAATCATCAGCTTCCCCAGTTCTACTGCAGACTTCCAGTCCTGGGGACTGTTCCCTGGATGCTCTGATATTGGAATGGGAAGGCAAGTTCCTTTATGCCTTTCCCCCTTTCCCGTGTTGCTTAGGGTTCTAGTCAAGATCAGGTCACAGCCCTGCACAGTGATTATAATTGCTCCAGACTGGGCCAGGCAATCTTGGTATATGTTGTCCTTAGCAGTCTCACTTCCCCTGTCTCTTCCCAAGAGACACAATCTCTTAACCTCCTCTCAGGGGAGGATCTGGTACCCCAATCTCCAGTCTCTCAATCTCAAGGCCTAGCTCTTGAAGAGTTAGAGTGTGCAAGCCTGCATCTCTCTCAGGGAGTTTAACATCCTCAAGGGTTCTTGGAAACCTTCTACCAGGAAAACTTAAAACTCCAGATGGAAAAGATTCAGCATTTGGTGTTCACACAGGAATATTCTGCCAGATGCCGCAAGTATTGCCACAGTCTTAAATTATCTGGTTCACCTTCATGGCTTAGGTCTTAGGCCAGCCACTTTAAAAGTCCACCTAGCAGCTGTTTCTTCATTTCTCTGGCTTCCCACCCTGTCTTTGGAAAGTTCTTTAAAGGTTTGACTCGTATCAACCCTCCTTTTAGAGAGCCTACCCCGGCTTGGGATCTCAATGTCTGCATTGCTCAGCTTATGCAGCCACCCTTTGAACCCTTGGCTTCAGCTGAGCTTAAGTACTTGACCCGGAAAACTGTGTTTCTGGTAGCTGTCACTTCTGCCAGGCGAATTAGTGAATTACAGGCCCTGTCAGTTGAACCTGATTTTATCTCATTCCATAGAGATAAGGTGGTTCTCGGAACCAATAGGAGGTTCTTACCCAAGGTGGTCTCAGATTTCCACCTGAACAGTTTGTGTCCCTTCCTGTGTTTTTCACTGATAATTCCTCTTCAGGAGAAAGAAGGTTACACAGTTTGGATGTTAAAAGGGCACTTAGCTATTACATAGAGCATATCAAGGCACATATGAATGTTGTTTCTCACTTATGGTGAAGTGGGGAAAGGTAGGCCAGCTACTAAAAGAACTATTGCCAGGTGGATTGTAGCCTGCATATAATTCTGTTATACCAAACTAGGTAAAACACCTCCCTCAGGCCTGAGGGCCCACTCGACTAGGGGTACAGCAGCTTCTCTGGGTGCTACCAGAGATGTACCTTTACTAGAGATCTGAAAAGCAGCCACCTGGAAAACAGTCCATACATTCACCAAGCATTACTCTCTGAATATCCAGGCTAGGAGTGATGCCACAGCAGTACTGCAGAGCATATTCCCAAAATAGGTTCGGTACCCTTCTCCATGGAGCTACTGCTTGGTAGTCTGCATATGTCAGAATACAGCAAGACTTCATGTTGTTTGAAGAAAAAAATTACCCACCTTAGTAATTGTGTTTCTTCTAATGGAGTCTTGCTGTATTCTGACCTCCCCCCTGCCTCCCCTCTCAGAACCTAGTTTTTGGGATGTGGGCTGGCAGGTACAGTGTTGCACCTCAGGGGTGTACCTTACACCCCTCCCCTTTGGGTGGGGCTGTTATTGTTCTTGTTGTTTTAAATATTGTTATATATTGTTCACTACCTGTTTTTTACTTTGGGTTCTCAACTTGAGTCTTTTGGGACCTAACATTTTACCTGTTAGTTTATTGTTTACAATTTCCACATTAGGGTGTAGTTAGTTAGTTGCTTGTGAGAATCTGATGGTCACACTCTGAAGCACCACAAACAGAGGTTTAAAATCTGAGCTTGAGCTCAATGTTCTATGCTTCTGCATAGAGTTAACTCTTTCATCTCCGGGGCAGTTCAAGTGCTGAGGCTAACTGCATATGTCAGAATACAGCAAGATTCCATTAGAAGAAACACAGTTACTAAGGTGAGTAATTTTTTCTTCATGTACTTAAAGGTTTCAGTCATGTCCCCCGTCCCTCCTCTCCTCCAGCGAGTACATGTTCAACTCCCTCAGCCTCCTCTCGTATAAGTCCCCCAGCCCCTTGATCATCTTTGACGCCCTGCGCTGCACTCCCTCCAGTAACTTAATGTCCCGCTTCAGATATGGGCGCCAGTACTGTATGCAGTACTCCAGGTGTGGTCTAACTAATGACCTATACAGTGGCAGAATCACCTCCTCTCTCCTCGAGGAGATACCCTTTGCAATGCAACCCAGCATTTTGTTGACCTTTGCAGCTGCCTTTCTACATTGTGCCGAGTTGTCCATTGACCCTGTAATGAGTACCCCCGGATCCTTCTCCTCTTCTGTCTGGGCTAGCTGCACTCCCCACAGCTGGTATCTCCTTCTTGGGTTCTTCACCCCAAAATGCAGCACTTGACTTGGGTATCGAGTAGCATAGTCACATACTACCAAATGAATCGATTACCCTTTTTAATTTTGTCTAAGGGGCCAACCACATCCATTGCAATTCTCTCAAAAGGCGCATCTATCAAGGGTAGGGGCACCGTGTTTTTTGTTTGTTTGTTTAAAGTCACTGGGGCTACTTTCTGACACTCTGCACAAGAACTATAATAGGTAGCAACATCTTCATGAATTCCAGGTCAGTAAAATCTGTACAGCAATCTGGTGAGGGTGCGATTCCTCCCTGAGTGACCAGCCATAGGACTATCCTGTGCTATCTATAACAACTCAGATCTGTACTTTTGTGCTATAACCAATTGTTCTATCTGATCCCGTGTCTGAGGTTTAACCCAAACTCTGTACAGTAACCTATTATATTTTTTAAACATAGGGTCACCCTGTTTTGGTTTCATCCCCAGCTCATACCTCTCAACCTTTCTTTGTCAAAATGTGTGACAAATGAGCAAAATGTGTGACACATCATCTAACATGGCACTGCAAGCTCAGAACACTATAGTTATCAGTGCACTAATGTTCATAATGTTTTTTGATAGCAGAGCATAATAGATTATTATGGATTTCTGCTTTAAAGTCTCAGTGGGGAATGGAAAATATCACCATCCCCATGATGGACAAAGGGCTTCTGAGAGGTAAAATGAGTGACGTACCTCCTAATGTGTGACAGTTGAGAGGTATGCCCCAGCTGCTTAAAATAACCCTGGAGGGAAACATCGATCTTACTTCGAGAGGGCTCTTGCAGTAGGTAATCACTCTGAGGACTGCACCCCCTGGTGTCAGGACCCACGGAAAGCTTTAGCCAACAGTATGTGATGAGGGACCGCCCACCCGATGTCACGTGGTGGACATCTGCGTGTCCCTATATAGTGGGAGGTCCCCACACCCACCCGCCGTCGACCTGATCCATCAGACCTCGTGGAGATCATACTCTGCAGTTCGACTGCTTTTTGGATGAGCATCCATTTATTTCTTTCAAAATTACAGCCTTTTGTTTCTTTTGTGCATGTCATTGTCGTCTTCTGTCGAGCACAAAAATAAGTATGCTTTGTGCAGCGCACAACTACCACACAAAGATTCACACTCCCTCTTCTGCCTAGACCCCGGACCACAAGGTCGAGGACTGTGAGGCCTGCACCAGCTTTAACTTGGCCACACGGAAGCGCCTGCCAGCAGGCCCTCGAGGCTCATATTTTAAAACAACAAATAACCACCATGGAGAAAGAGGTCCAAAAGTTGAGAAGCGCTTCCACCGAGCCCACCTCGGACGAAAAGGCAGTCTTCTTCCTCCAAGAAGTCTGCCGCCGTGGCTCAGCCTGCCCCACCTCAGGAGCAGTCCTCAGGTTCCCTGTCACAGCTAGTAATTGTGGCCACGGGATCCTCGGCTTTGGCATAGGCCTCAGCCGTGCTCAGGCCCATCACGGGGGGGTCTGCCATGCCGAAAAGGAGTAGCTAAGTAGCTCGTCGGCCCGTCCAATGAACAGCCGGCTCAGGCTGTTGCATTGGGCTCCAGGGACTCTGGAGCCTGCCAGGCTTCAACCGATGAGTGCCCCCTGCCAGATCTCACCCTTCCAGGACCATCAGGGTCTGGTATCCTGCAGGGTGCTCCATCAGGTCCTCCGTCGAACTTGCCTCCATTGGGCCCTCCTTCAGTTCCTCCATCAGGCTATGTCCCATCAGGCCTCACATGGGGTTCCCGCCGTTGGGTTACCTGACTCTTCAGGCACTGGCATATAACCCTCTGGGTCTCCCACACCCCCGGCCCGTCAGGGTTCCATGTACCAGGGTACGTGCCCACTTAACCTCTGCCAGGATACCAGTCAACGCGCACTCATGCACTGGGGTTTGCATCACCGGGATTCGCCACAGGCTACCCCCTGGTTTATCAGCCTCCTCCACAGCTCAACCTCCGGCAGATTCTAGAGTCATCCTGCAGTCGTGGTGGTAGGAGACCAAGGCTCAGCTGGTTTCAGGGCAGTCGGCAGCCTCCCAGGGATTCCCCTAGGAGCCCTGATGCGCAGCCGGTGAGACAGATTCCGGCTCCGGTTCCTTAGCCAGTGCTGGTCCCATAGAAGAATCCGACATCAACCCAGCCTATCGACAAGCTGACATCAGGCCCACGGGATTTGGCTTACCCTGATTCTGGGTCTTCTGACCAGGATTCAGATTCAGATGCTTCCTCTTCAGCAGAGTTGAGTTTCCTAACCCCATCCATAGAGGAGCCACAACCCAGAAAATCCCCGAAGTCTCCCCCGGGGGATCTTTCCTTTGCAGACCTCTTATGAAAGATAGCAGAGATTTATGATTGGAAGTTGGACGAGCAGGACCCAAAAAGGCAATGCCTAGTGGAGCACCTGGACATGCAGGCATCTGCACCGGTCCTTACCCCGCCCTGTTTGGAGCCTCATGAGGACCTGGCATTGACAATATGGATGATGCTATCATCTATTCCAGCGGTAGCTAAGAGAGCAGACTGCACCTACCGCACTCCAGAGGGGAAGGACCACCTCAGTGTGCACCCTAAGGCAGACTCTGTCTTTATTGCAGCTGCTCATGACAGGTCATCTAAACCTTGTCACATGAGCACCTCTACTCCTGATAAGGAGTCTCGTCAGTTGGACCAGTTTGGGAGGAAGTTCTACTCATCCTGTACAGTGGTCATGAGGGCTCTCAACTACGTAGGCCACATGCTGGTCTACCAAAAGTCGCTGTTTGCGCAGCTGGAACCGGCCTTTGAATTCCTTCTGGATTGTGAATCTAAATCGCTCCACTAAGGTGGCCTGCAGACATTCGCTTAGGGCAACCTATGATGCTGTTGACTCCTCTGCTAGAGGAGCTGTCAGGGCAGTCGGCCTCTGATGATTTTTCTGGTTGAGGATATCTGGTTTGGCCCAGGATATGCAGTCTGATATACAGGATGCCCCTTCCAGGGGATCCGTCCTGTTTGGGGGCAACGCACAGGACATCATAACTACCTTGCAGGACAAAGGCAAGGCCCTTTGGTCGGTACAAACCATGTAGCGAGCAAAATTTCAGATGAAAAGGCCTTTTCACCATCAAGGGAAAAGGCAGGTGAAACAACAGCAGACGGGCAGACGTCTGGCACAACAAGCCTCAGCTGGCCCCACCCCCCCGGGCTAAACCCCAGAGAGCTTTGAGTGCAGCTCTCCTCAAGCCCCCCTCCCCCAAGATCTTTCAGGGAAGCAGGTGAGCAGAAGATTTGCTTGTCATCTGCTAGGGTGGAGGGCAGTGACAACCGACTCTTGAGTTATTCAGCTCATAGAGCAGGGCTACACTCTGAGCAGGGCCGCACTCTGGAGTTTGTAGAAAAGCCTCCAGACAGGCCACCATCCCAGTCGCATTACCTGAAAGCATACACCCCTCTTCTCCGAGAGGAAATAGAGGCTCTGCTACAAAAGAACACAATAGAACCTGTTCCAGTGTAACAGGAAGGAAAGTGGTATTACTCCCACTTCTTCCTGGTCCCCAAAAAGACGGGATCTGTGTCCCATTCTGGACCTTAGCACTCTAAACCTGTACAATAGAGTACAAGAGGTTTTGGATGCCGACCCTCCCGGGTCTACTGTCCTTCCTGCACAAGGATCAGTGGCTATGTGCTGTGGATATGCAGGATGCCTATCTGCACATCCCTATTTTCAGGGCTCACTGTCGCCACCTTCGGATCTCCTTTCAGGCAGAACATTACCAGTTCAAGGCCCTACCTTTTGGCCTATCCTATCCAAGGTGGCTTCTTTTTCTCAGTAATTTGGTTTTGTGCATTTTCATGTGTCTGGACTAAGAAACTGCAAAACATCACCACCAGGTATTGGCATTCTCATTATTAATCAACTTTTTTGGAAGCCATCACAAGCAAAAGTAAGTTCAGCAAATAAGTTTTACAAGCTCCGAGTTGTGGAGTGCTGCACAGAATCCACATTTCCATCTGACCTGTTCCTAAAGGATCTATGCTTGACTTTGAGATCTATTCACAACCATTTTGGGGAACAATAGGGAAGACACTTAAAGGATTTTTACATCCTGCATATGCCCCAGGCCAGTGTTCATCACCTTCAGGAATTTAACACATTCTGGGACTTTGATCTACAGTAACAGCAGTTTCTAGGGACATGGATATGTTGTTCATCCACACTTATTGGCAGGTATCCTTGCCGCTTTAAATCTTGCCGGAAGGTCTTCAAGCTGGCTCCCTCCACCCACCCGGGTGGTAAAACTCTCGGCTCCGCCCCATGATGCCAGATCTTCCTTACCGCTTGGAAGCTCAGGTTCCCTCCTTAACGCTCTGCGTATAAGACTGGTTCCTAATTCTTCGGTTTTGTGAATTTAAAGTTTTCAGCTTAGACTTGGTCTTCTATCCCTCGCTGACTCGATGGACAAATCGACTCCCAGTTTTCAGAGATGCCCTTGCGAATGAGAAGATGTCTCGAATGGATCCGCACTCCACGTGCGTCTACTGCTTAGGCCTTGAGCACGACCCGCGGGCCTGCGACCTGTGCTCTTCCTTCTCTGCCTACGTTCTCGAAGACCGTGCTGCCCGTTTACAACTTGGGCGTCCTGAGAAGCGTTTTCCTCCGGTGAAGTCAAAAGAGGCCTGGTTGGCGGTTTCCGCGGCAGCAGGCTCGGCGGATCAGCTTGAGCAGATGATCGCCCTCGAAGAGGAGGCGGCTCGTGCCGCTCCTTCCTCGGCCGCGGCTTTTATTCCGCTCTCCCTGGGTTCCTCTTATTAGGCCTCCTTCAAGGAGCTCTGTCTGTCCCTCTCCACCAAGGGAGAGGGCCCAACGCCTGCTGGACCTTCTCGGTCCAAAAAGAAAGACAAGGGGTAAGTCCTTCTGTCGACGCTCTTGGGAGCGGGGAAAGGTCCCTCTCCCCGAGTAGTCGGCCATCGACTTCGGTCGATCCTTCGGCTTTGGCCACTGGTCTCACGGTATCCCCGTCAGATCAGTTGACTGAGACTACCGTCGACGCAGTCGAGATATTTCTCGACCCGTTGGATGGGTTGTCGACTGGTGAAGCCGAAAATCCTCTCTCCCCGGTTCCCCCGGTGGGAGTTGAGGATCCCGTGGGCTTGCCAGTGCCTCCGGTTTGAGCCCTCGGGTGAACCTTCCGAGCTGAGGGGAGAGTCAGTTCCACCCGTCCCTCCTCCGAACACCCCTCAGGAAAACAGAGGTTCACGGTCCTGATCTTCGTGGTCCAGCCGATCCATGGCGTCACAGGCGGTCTCGGCTTTCCTTAGCATAGCGGCGCGCCCGCTTCGTCCCTCTCCCGGACAAGGAGAGGCTCCGGCGTAAGTACGTCGGCGATACCGAGGACCTCATGTG
This sequence comes from Neoceratodus forsteri, assembly GCA_016271365.2. Classification (NCBI taxonomy): domain Eukaryota; kingdom Metazoa; phylum Chordata; order Ceratodontiformes; family Ceratodontidae; genus Neoceratodus; species Neoceratodus forsteri. The sequence continues at coordinate 1,009,953,429 of CM028131.1, read as the reverse complement.
GCAACAGCTTCTTCTGACCGGGAACAAGCCAACTCCATCGCCTTCCCCGGCCATTAAGTGGCCATCACCGGAGCGGCCGAAGCAACCCCTCGACCTTCCCGAGGCGCCTGTTCTCAGGCCGGTTGCTCAGCCAAAACCAGCTGCTCCGCCGATTCTGGTGGAACCCCTGCCTCCACAGCCGTTATTTGGGGCTCCGACCAAGAATTTTCGGTCGGCTCAGTGTCTGCCCCATAGGCTGTCTGTCACCCTCACTCCCGATCAGCCTCGGCAGGTGGAGGGTGGCTCAGGCCCGAGGCAGCTCTTTGCGGACTCTTCGGAGTCCGACGACGATTCCTCCCTTTTCTCCAAGCGAGTGGACTTGGAGTCCTCTGGGGGTCAGTCGATGGACGAGAGCCCTTTATACTTTCTGGGCTTACTTAGGCTCATCTCTGAGTCCACCGGGATGCAGCTCGAGCCGGTATCTAAGCGGGCCAAGTATCATCTCATGGAGATATTGGACCGAGGGGATTCCCCTTCGGAGGCCTTCCCGGTAGCCGAGGCCATTGTGGGTCCGGCCTTGGAGCTCTGGCAGCGTCCTGCTTCCTGCCCTGTGCCTTCGGCCATTATGGCCAGGAAGTATGCAGTCCCTGCCGGTTCCCTGTACGGTTTTTCGGAACACCCCTCAGCCGAGGGGTTAGTTACCGACAGCGTTTTCCGGCGTGCCGGAAATGCTAGGGACGTGGACAAACCTCCCGACAAGGAGTCCAAGAAATTGGACTATGCCGGGCGAAAAGTCTACGCTGCATCCTCCCTCGGGCCTTCGTCAGGCCAGCTCGGCCATGCTGATGGCACACTTCTCTTATGCCCTGTTGGGCTCCCTGGACGAGATAGTCCCTCATCTCCTGGCCAACTTGCAGACCAAGGTTAAGCAGGTGCGGAACCAGGGCAGGGCAGTGGCCAAGCAGCAACTTCAGACTGCTTTGGACATCGGTGACTCATGTGCCAGGTCAGTCGTGGCCGCAGTGGCCATGCGCCGTCGTGCATGGCTGAGGATATCCACCTTCACAGCGGATACCCAGCACAAGTTGGCGGATGTCCCCTTCCTGGGGACCGACCTCTTCGGCCCTGGAGTGGAAGGTCACCTCCAGAGGATCGAGAAGTCCAATGCTACCCTGGACTCTGTCTCTTCTGCACAAAGGGACAAAGGCTGCAGGCCACAGCCTAAACCCTTTCGTCCTGCTGCACCCGCGGCACGTCCGGCCCAGCAACATCAGGGCCAGCAGGCTCGCGCTTGGCACCCCAAACCCAAGCCTGCGGCTTCCTCTTCCAGGAAACAAGGAGGTAAAGGCCCGGGAGGTCCCTCGGCCGGTTCCTCCTCCAAGCCTGCCCAGTGACGAGTTGAAGGACGTCACCCCCAACCTCATCGCCTTACCCCAGGTTCCCCCCGTGGGGGGACGGCTCCGTCACTTCCTTTCCACCTGTTCTGTTATTACCACGGACAGATGGGTACTGGAGGTGGTGGGAAAAGGCCTGCCTCTGGAGTTCGAGCAGGCCCCGCCCTTCAGAGCCGTCGCACCTCGGGGGGCCTCGGGGTCCACAGCCTCACTGTCGGCTCACCGAGCCAACATCGCTCTCCTCCTCCAGAAGGAGGTGATCAGGGAGGTGGAGGACCCTCCCTCAGACCTGGGGTTTGTGTCCAGGTACTTCCTGGTCCCAAAACGGACGGGGGGCTGGCGCCCCATTCTCGACCTACACAACCTAAACAAGTTTCTAAGGTCTCGAACCTTCAGGATGGTTACTCTGGCTCAGATAATACCATCCTTGAAACGCGGCATGTCGTTCTGCTCTCTGGACCTGCAGGACGCGTTCTTTCACGTCCCTATCCGTCCGTCACATCAGAGGTTCCTTCGCTTTCGAGCGGAAGGATCCCTTTTCGAGTTCCGAGCCATGCCCTTTGGCTTGTCTCAAGCTCCCAGGGTCTTCACCAAATGCATAGCAGTGGTGACAGCATTCCTGCGCGCCGAGGGGTCTGGGTTTACCCTTACCTGGACGATTGGCTGATAGCAGCCCCCTTCAAGCAGGAGGAGGAGGAGCGGTCCAGGGATCTGGCCCTCCAGATTTGCTATCAAGTCGGCCTCCTCATCAACGAGGCCAAGTCGGAACTCGTGCCAAAGCAGGTGATACAATTCATCAGGGCAGAGCTCGACTCTCTTCAAGCCAGAGCACGGCTCCCGGCGGACGAGGCCGAGGTTCTTTCCTCCTTTGCCCGATCATTTCTGGTTGGGCAATCGCGCCCTGCCCGGGACTTCCTGCGCCTCCTGGGTCTCATGGCGGCCTGTACCAGTGTGGTCCGTTGGGCCCGCTGGAACATGCGCCCCCTTCAGTGGGGCCTGGCCAGCCAGTGGTCTCAACGCTGCGATCCTTTGGACCAGCGAGTGACGGTGACCCAGGGGATGTGGAACGCTCTCCAGTGGTGGATCGTTCCAGCGCACCTGCAGGAGGGCATCCTGTTTGTCCGCCCCGAGCCGACAGTCTCTCTATCGACCGATGCCTCTCTGATGGGCTGGGGTGCCCATCTAGGGGAACACCAAGCGCATAGCCTCTGGTCCCTGCGGGAGTCCCGGTGCCATATCAACCTGCTGGAGCTCCGAGCGGTCCGCCTAGCTCTCACCCCTTGGCTCCCTTTCTTCTGGGTCAGTGGTTCGGGTCCAGACGGACAATACCACAACCATGTACTATCTAAACCGCCGAGGGCGGGATCGCTCCATGCTTCTATGCAAGGAAGCTCTCCGCATCTGGTCACTCGTGCACAGCCTGGAGGCGGATCTCCTAGCCATTCATGTGGCAGGAGCCTCCAACACCCTGGCCGATGCCCTAAGCCGGATAGGGGCTGTGTCCCACGAGTGGTCTCTCCTGCCAGAGGTAGTACAAGATCTGTTCTCCCATTGGGGCACCTCTCAGGTGGACATGTTTGCCTCCAGGGAGAACGCGAAGCTGAGGCTGATCTTACTTCGAGACACAGCTCTTGCAGCAGGTTACACCATTAGGACTGAAGCCGGCAGGCGTCAGGACCCCACGGAAAAATTCTAGCTAGCTATCTTCAGCGGGGACCGCCTCCGACGTCGATCCCGCCCCCGACGTCAGGCGTGGTACATAAGGGGGCGGTCCCGCCAGATTCCCCAGTTCTTTCCCGCCGTCGACTTGCATGTCTCGACCCTTCGGTTATAGTCTAGCGCGCGTGGCGTGGTTAAGTGCTGTCCTTCGGGAAATTAGGATTTCTTCTAGCAAGATTTTCGCTGATGTCCTCTCCGACCTCCAGTCACTCCTCCCAAGTGTGCTTGCGGGAAACAGATCCCCTTCAAGGATCCCCATACGGCCTGTGTTCGGTGCCTGGGCCCAGACCACGATACCCGGGCCTGCTCCTTCTGCCAGGGGTTTAACAGTCGTACCCGGATCCGACGTCAGAAGGCCCTTCAAGCCTTCTTACTGGAAGAGAAGCTGAAGACCATGTCTTCCAAGGGGGAATCTTCAAAAAAGACCCACAACAGGAGAAGCGAAGGAAAGGCCCTTCCAGGTCCCCTCCAGGGCTTCGACTCGCGCAGCTCGGTTCCAGGTCCGACCGCTCCTCCTCCAGGGCCAGCTCTCAGCCTCCCGGCTGCGGTAAGGAAGCCTTCTTCTCAGGCCAAGTCTGCCAGGCCGTCCTCTTCTTCGTCCTCCAGGGCCTTGGTCGAAGGACATGCATCATCACCATCACAAGTTGGGTTCCGCCCTCGAACCCGGCGTCAGGGCAACTTCTTTGCCTCCTGCATGAGGCGTTGGAACTCACCTCCTTAAAAGAGACCTCTGGATCTGGCGCAGTCGTCCGTCGTCGGCCTTGCGTCATGCATCCCTGGAGCAGCCGTCGTGGCTGACCATCACCGGCTAAGCAAGCTCCTCAGCCGGCCTTCGGTGAGAGACCGGCGCCAGCTCCTCCTGAGAAGAGACCCTGGCGCCTCTGACCGGCGTCAGTCAGGAGACCTTGACCGGGGGATCAGCACAGCCCGGAGGACCAGGCAGAGCAACTTAGTCTAAACCGACACTCCCAGGAACCCTACGCCGTTGCAGGCCCCTGTGGAGCGGCATGGGACTCATGACCGATCACGGCGCCCGGACCGTCGTCGGTCTTTCCTTAGCGGAAGTGAGGACCTCTTCACTTACTGGTGGGACACCGTAAAAGACATGGTCACTCTTCCTCCTCCTCCTCCTCCTCCGGTTCCTGCCCCAGTCGCCGCCGGGTGACGGGCCGCTTACCTCCTCCCGAATTTGGAACCTCCCAGGGAGACCAGAAAAGCGGAGACCTCCGTCTAAATCCCTCTTCTAGGTCACCCAGCCCAAGAGACCCAGGAGACACCGATGATCGCCTTCGACGGAGGACACGGGATCAGAGTACTCTTCATCTAGATCCCCATCTCCCCTCTCCATCCCTTCTCCAGACCCACGTGAGATGCCGAAATCTCCTCCGACCAACCTTTGTTCTCGGATATTATGAGACACATCCAAGAGAACATGGGATGGGATGCAGAAGAGCTAGACCCCGAAAGGATACGCCTCGCCAAATATCTACGGCAAAAAGACTCCAAGCCTGTGGTGGTACCACCCTTGGTTGACACTTTAGGTGGGCGTCACCAAGAAGCGTGGGCGTCATCTCTCAGCGATGCCGAAAACTGATTGCTGTACAAGGCTCTAAAGAAGACCAGTACTTGGCTCAGCAGCTCAGGCCGACTCTCTGGTCATCACAGCCACCACATGACCGGTCACAGAGGCACGAGCATCTGAGCACCCTGCCACCCGGACCCAGAGTCCAAGCAGTTGGGCCAGCGTTCAGGTAGGCATGCAATATGCTTCCTCTACCTCGCCATCAGATCCTTAAACTATTTGACCCATGGTTCGGTTCAAGAGCATGCTGGGAACCGAACTCTGAAGCGGCTGCAAACTGCTGGAAGGTGAGCAGAAGGAGGAAGCGCTTCCAGCTCCTCCGTGCGGGTTAGAACCTGGGAACCCAAGTGCTTTCTGACACAGCGTGCGACTCGGTGGACTCATCGGCCGAGCAGCAGCTTCTGGCGTATGCCTCGGAGGCACTTGCAGCGTCTCGGCTTTACAGACGTCCAGAAAAATATGGATGCTCCATTAGAAGTCTTGATCTGAGCTGTTACGGACATCAAAAACCGGGGAAAAGCGACAGGTCAGTTCAGGATGGCCGACCAGGCTTAGTCCTTTCACAGGAACAAAGGAGTCATGAGCAGTGCAGGCAGCAACCCCGCTCGCTACACAACAGGGTTCGGCTTCCGTGAGGCAGGAAGCAGCCGCCAGCGAAACCAGCATACTTCTAAGCGGCCCAGCAAGGGCCACTACGCCACAGCCTGACTCCTTTCGGACCCCTCAGGATCGGGAAATCTAGTGAAGTCGCTTGGCGAACACGGGCGCCAGGCTATAACCACGACAGGTGGGTTCTTCAGTTAATCGAAAGGACTATATAGATCAGCAAAAAGCCACCTGAGGCCTCATGCTCTCCGGTATCGGTCAGCACAAATTCTGATCTGGCAAAAATACTGGCCCTCAAAAGGGAAGCGATGATCGTCCGGAGAAAGAGAGGACAAGGATATTATTCACTTCTTCCTGGTTCCAAAACAGGACCTCCGTCAATTCTGGACCTCAAGACCTGCAATGCCGATTAAGCCTACAAAATTCCGCATGGTGACTCTTCCGGTCTTATTCCATGCTGAAACAGGCGCCTTCTTGGCGTCTCTAGACATGCAGGGCCTTGCATATCTATAGCTCAGGCACAGAGGTTCTCGCGGTTCCTCGACCACCACCTTCAATTCCGAGCCCTCCCATCCGGACTATCAGCACCCAGGGTCTTTACAAGTACTGGCAGTCGTGACAGCGTCTCTGAGGGAGACAGGGCCATTTGTGTTCCTGTACCTGGACATTGGCTACTCATGGCGCCTCAGGCGTTATTGCTGCAGTCCAGGCACCCAGGAACTGTTCGATCTCTGGGAATCTAATAAACTACGAGTCTCCTAGGCTACGTCGCAGAAACTGCAGTTTATAGGGCAGTACTGGACACTGTTCAGGGAAGAGCACTCCTTCAGAAGACAGGCGGGCGCATCAGATTCCTCATCCAGGAGTCGTCGAACAAGATGTCTGCCAGGTCGATCCTTGGCTTTCGGACATGGCTGGCCATTCTTACGTCCTTTCTCAAGGCTCCATATCACAGGTAACTCAGTGAATGCTCAAAGTGCAATGGGACCAAAGCAAGACCACTGCGACATCCGGTCAGGATCACGAACACCGTGATTCGAGACTGGCAGTGGTGGCTAGTCAGGTCCTCGCCTGACCTTGTTTCTCAGTCAGTCAGGGAAGGTGTTCCTCCGGACCTTCAATCCCTGCACCTGACAGCCTGGTTCCTGAGCGGTAGAGTTCCAGGCGGGTCTTTCCGGCGAGGTCCTCACTGTGGTTGAAGCGTCCCGTGATGAGTGAGCCAGGAAATGCTTATGCCTTCAAATGGAAGAGAGATTTTCCATCTAGTGTCAGGGCAAGGGCTTGGACCCTTTCCTCCTGTTCTTCGCAAGCATTTTGACTATTTTGGTCCTTTCTCAAGGGCTGCACGACGATCTTGGGGTTGTGCACCCTGGCAGCCATTCTGCTTAATCGAAGGGCACGGGAGCAGTCAGTGGCGCAGGAGAATGGTGGTCTGGCGCTTTTTCAAAGGCCTTGATCACATTTCCCCTCCGTGCGAGAACCTCCACCTCCGTGGGATTTACTGCTGGTACTGGGCAAAGCTCATGGTGAAGCCATTTGAACCAATGCACAGATGTGAACTCTCTCACCTGTCGTGGAGGGCCGCCTTCTTGGTGGCTATCCGTCAGCCAGAAGAGATGGGAGAACTCCAGGCTCTGCATAGGAGTCTCCTTACCTGGTCTTCCACAGGGACAAGGTTGTCCTCCGCCCCACCGAGAAATTCCTTCCGAAGGTGGTGTCGTGAGTTTCACCTAACCAGGTGTTGACTCTGCCGGTGTTCTGCCCAAGCACACCTCGGAGGCCGAATACAGGCTCCATACTTTGGACCCTAGAGGCGCTCTCGCTTGTGTAAGGAGGCACGGCTGAAGTCGGGGAGATGTTCGCCCAGCTGTTCATCCTACGCTGAAGCCGCACCTGGCAGACCTGCAGCCCTGGCGGACGATAAGCAGGTGGGTCACCCCTGCATAGATCTCTGCCTATAAGTTGGGCAGGGCATGGAGCCTCCCAGAGGATAAGAGCTCATTCTACCTGTCATACTGCTGCATTGGTTGGCTAGCTTCCAGGGACGTCCTATCCAGGAAATCTGCAGGGCTGCTACCTGGAAGTCAGCACACACCTTCATTACCCATTACCACATCGTGACCTTGAGTCACGCCGGGATGCTGGTTTTGGGGCCTCGGGTTCTCCAGTCTCTATTCCCTAAGTAGGGGGTGTAAGCCTTGCCTCTCTCCTCCGGAGGGACTGCTAGGAGTCTGCCAGACAGTGTGGATGAACAACATATCCATGTCCCTAGAAATACAGGTTACTCACCTGTAACAGGAGTTCTAGGAATGGGATATGTTGTTTATCCCACCCATTCTCATTCTCGGCCGGCCGCTGTACTGAGCTCAGCGGGCCAGATCTGGCGTCATGGGCGGAGCCGAGAGTTTACCACCGGGTGGGTAGGAGGAGCCAGCTTGAAGACCTTCTGGCAAGATTTAAAGCGGCAAGGAACCTGCCAGACAGTGTGGATGAACAACATATACCATTCCTAGAACTCCTGTTACAGGTGAGTAACCTGTATTTACTGGTCCCCAGTAGTTCACCATTTCCTGTGAATTTGATTATTTTTCATCATTTGTCTCCTGGTACTTTGGACAAGATTATTATATTACATATCCCTGAACATAACTATCTGCATGGTCTAATATTACTACATCAAGAATGCAGCCTAACCTGTTCCTGCTGCACCTGCTCCTTCTGACCGTACTGGCATCCCACACTACCAATATATTTAAATGCCCGCTGCAACCGTCCTCTGATCGCCTGGTTGATAGCCTCTTGCACTGAAGTGGAATGGTTACCAGTAGTCTCAGCTGCAACAGCTCTCATCTCTTCCCCCAAATACTAGGATACATGAACATGCTACTGTGCCCACGGTCGACCCTACCATCAGACTATTTCTCCCTGTTCATTCTATCAGGAGTCGGGTCACTACAGGCAACAACTAAGAATTAGTATAAGGTAAAAAGTGCATGTAACAGTCACTGCAGATATCTTAAGGAACTCCTAAAAAGACTAATACTGCTACTCCTGCTAATATTGGGCAACGTTCATCCCAACCCTGGACCACCCCTAGTTACCCCTAGGGAGCAACACAGAACAGGTTACCTCTCACTAGCTTGCATCAACATCTGCAGCCTTACCAAAAAAATAGATGGCCTCACTGCCTGGACAGCACAGCACAGCCCAGATGAACTATCTGTAGTTGAAACTTGGTTGTGTCCAATTATCCCTGACACTGCTGTGGCAATACCTGGGTATACTATCTTTCGGCAGGATCAACGATCCAAAAAAGTGGGTGGCTGTGCTCTTTATCTGAAAGATTCTCTGACAGGTCATGCCCTTACCCTACCCATTAATGGTCACGAGCTTCAGGTCCTTGCTATTAAAGTCATTCTTGTGGCCCATAACAAAGCTCTGACAATAGCCTCTGTATATATCCCACCCAAACTGACAACAGCAAGCCTGAACCTATTCCTTACCTGCATCAGTAGTCTAAAGCTTAACTCCGAAGTTGTATTGCTAGGAGACTTTAATGTCAACTGGCTTGCCCCCAGTGCAAGCAACTATAAGGATGCCTTGGCAGCTGAAAATTTTACACAGCTAGTTACCTCACCCACTACGATCAACTATAGAACAGTGACCAGTACCTTACTGGACTAGGTACTCTCAAATCGCCCTGACCATATTAGCCACATTACAGTTCTCTCTGATGCCATTAGTGACCATTCCCCAGTCCGGTGCATGTGGGCAAATAAATTCAGTAAACCCCCTGAGAAAACTATCAACAGTCAGATGCTTATTAGGGGACACCTTGCACCACTTAAGGCACTCCTATGACAAGAAGACTGGTCCCCGATTGACACTGCTCCGGATGTTGATGCTGCACTTCAGTACTTTATATCAAAGTTCAGTGCAGCATGTGATATTCATGCCCCCTTTAAGAAACGCAGAATTAAAGGCCTTGATAACCCTTAGATCTCAGGCAAACTCCTAGACTCGCTAAAAGCTTGGGGCCTTCTCTGAGCTCATGCTACAGCCTCTGGCAACCAGGCAGACTTTCAGGCATACAGGGCCGCCAGGAATGCCTGTACCAGAGCTATTCGCACTGAAAAAGCCAGCTACTACAGGAGCACCCTATTGAACTCATGGTTGGATGGAAGGAAATTCTGGCAAAGCCTCTCTGAAGTTACAGGGAAAGAGTCCAAAGCAACTCCTAATATGCTAAAAGTTGATGGCAGCAACACCCTGGACCCCACCACAGTTGCCAATACTTTCAATGTGGTATTCACCGACCTCAGCCATGTGTTTCCCTCTAACTTCTTTGACACCACCCAAACCACAGCCTCCCAGTATCAACGGACTCGGGATACAAATCATCCACATTTCTGTGTCAAGGCAGTTACTGAAAGGGATGCCAAAAAATACCTCCTCAAGGTGCTCGGAAAATCCAGATCAAGTGGAGACACTCAACTTGAAGCTCAGCACCCTCACCCTTGACGATGTCCTGCAGTCTTTCACCAAGATTATTAACCAGTCCCTAAAGCTCTCCCAGTTCCCACTCAAGTGGAAGTCCGCCCTGGCGACCCCAATACACAAGTCTTGGGATAGGGCATCACACTGTAACTATAGGCCCATCTCCATCCTACCCTTTTTATCCAAAGCTCTTGAAAAAATCGTTGCAGACCAATTGGTGGAGTACTTAGAGAAATACAACTTGCAATGCCCACTGCAACACTGCTTTCACAAAATACATAGCACCACCTCTGCCCTCCTTGAATTTACAGGCCACATTCATCTAGCACTAGACCAAGGACAACTTGCTTGTGCCACCTTTTTAGACCTCTTGAAGGCATTCGATACAGTCAACCATCCATTACTACTGGAACAACTTGTCAGCTTGGGGCTCTCCCATGATACTCTACAGTGGTTCAGCAGTTATCTCTCCAACCAGTCACAACCTCTCCTCCAAGCTACCTGTCAAGGCTAGTGTTCCCCAAGGGTTAATATTGGGACTCCTCCTTTTCAGCATCTTCCTGAACAATGTCCCTTCTGCCTGTGATAAAACATTATCCTGTATGCTGATGATGCAGTGTTTTTCTCTAAGAACTCTGACCCTTCCCTCTTGGAGAACAACTGCAGGAAAGTTTCACGCAAGTTGAGGCCTGGTTTGTATCACAAACTAGTGCTAAATTACAAAAAAAAAACAAAGGCTATGCTATTCTATGACACACATGACAAACATAAGCACCAACAGTTGGCTGTCAAAAACAACTTGGGTGTGACCCTGGACCAGACGCAGACTTTTAGATATCTTGGTGTAACCCTGGGCCCTACTCTATCCTTCTCCAGCCATATTGATTCTGTTGCAAAATCCGTAAATATCCATATAGGTCTTCTCTATAAACACAGATACCGCCTGACAAATGATGCCCTTAAACTAGCAATATACAGCTCTGTTGTCTCCATCATTGATTATGGGCTTATCTATGGAGCACCCAGTGCTACAGCACTATGGCGAATCATTACGGCACCAGATAGGGTCTGCAGACTCCTTACTGGTGCTGCCCACCGCACACAGACCTGCAGCCTCTACGAACAGTCAAACTGGCTGCAACTTCAGGGAAGGATTACTTCCAAACCTGCCTACTAGCAAAAAAGTCATTGATGGAATTCATGCCCACTGGTGTTCAGTCTATCTTAAGCCCAGCCAACTGCTCCCATTACACAAGAAGATCTGACAACTATTCTCTATCTGTTCCCCGCTGTCGCACTGCCCAAGGCCAGTGGTCTTTTGCAGGTAAAGCCCCTAAGATGTTGAACTCCCTGGGCAGCAAACTTACCAACTTAGGCACTCTCTGCTTGTTCAAACACAAGCTATGTCAAACGCTTGTGTCCAGAGCCACCTGTGACTGTTTGTCCTAACCTCCTTGGCAGTCGCTCCTGTTCTTCGCACCTTTAGACTATCTCCACCTCTGCCTGCCGCCCCCTCCCCCCACCCAAACCACAACTATACCCCTGCCTCTCTCCCTAGCCCTGGTCCACCACCTTCCTCTCTTACCCTCCTTCAACTCTCTTCCCATCTCCCTTTTCTAATCTGCTTGCCCCACCCACTGTTGCACAAGTTCTCTGATCCTTGCCTCCCACCCACCCACCTCTCCTTCTACTTCCTTTCCAGTTACCCCTCTATGCCCACTCTCTCTTCCCACTTTCCTACGCTACCTGGCACAACTGGCAGCTCTCAGTTTTTCCACTCCACCTTTCCCTTTGACAATGCCCTTCTGGCAGCTTTAATTCATGTAAATAGTGTTTGCTGTGACTCATCATTCTCAAATATGTGCTTGGTTGTGTTGTTCTAACTGTTAAATATATTACCTGTAGCTTTTAGACCATGTGTACCCTGTACTGAAATTTGTATTCCAACTGCTTGCCTGCTAATCTCACACAAATTGTACTTCTGTTCTTTGTATACTGATGTGGAACCTTTGTAAAAGAGCCATTGGCTCAAAGATATTTATCTGAAATTCTAGTAAATAAATATCCTTGATACCTGAGGTCTTCACGAAGTGCCTGGCGGTAGTGTCAGCAGCCCTGAGGCGTCAGGGCCGCTGTGTGCTCCCTTACCTTGACAGCTGGCTCCTGTCAGCCCCAGCCAGACAGTTGGAACTCTTCCTCTCTGCTACCCTGGACCTTTTCAGTCAAGTGGGGATCACTGTAAATGTTTTGAAATCCCAGCTTGTCCCTTCCCAGCACCTGCAATTCATTAAGGTGATGTTGGACACTGTTCAGGGTATGGCTTTCCTCCCTTTTGACAGGGTGGAAACCTTGGAGAAGCAGGCCCTTATGGTGGCCTCCAGCAGGAAGGTCTTGGCCAGGTCAGTTCTTCGACTGCTAGGCCTGATGGCAGCGGCCATCCCCACAGTGCCTCTAGCCAAGCTCCACATGCGTATTTCGCAGTGGATGCTCGTAACACAGTGGGATCAGAGGTCAGACGACCTGGACCTGATGGTTATAGTCTCCGATTCCATGCAGCAGGATCTCTTGTGGTGGCAGGATCTTTCCAATCTCACCAAGGGAGTGCTTTTTCAGCACCCTCTCCCGCCCAGATACTGACTACAGATGCATCAGGGATGGGTTGGGGCGTGCATGTGGGAGACCATAAAATTCAAGGCGGGTGGTCCCAGGTGAAGATTTTTCTACGCATCAGTGTGTTAGAGATGAGAGCGGTGTTGTATGCTCTTCAAGCTTTTCAGCACCTGCTTCTCCAGCGCACCCTGTTAGTTCAGTCGGACAAGTGTGTTTTTTTTTTTGTTTTGTTTTTTTGTTTAAAACTTTATTTTTATACAGGAATATTTGATTAGTGCAAAAACACTGTTTACAATCAAGTCCTGTGTAAATAATACATAAATAACATCAAATACACAAAATACAAAACTCACAATTACAACATAAATAACATTATCCATAACATACACACTCACATTCACTCTGCAAGTATTCAAATAGTTTACTTTTAAAACTAACAAGGCTAACTATATTCTGCAAATACTTAGGCAATTTATTCCATGATGAAGCAAGTCTATTCTGTAATTTCATTTCCCCTATATTACTACAATATTTAAGTAATGGAACCCTATTATCTGAATTTCTTGTACATAGACTATAACTATCCAGGGTCTGCAACTTAATATACTTGACTAATGGATGATTACTTTTGGCATATATTAACCTATGACAATTAATTAACCAGGTATACTTTCTCTGTGCCTCAGGATGCAACCAGTTTAGCCTTTCATATAACTTACAATGATGCATTTTATATTCACCTTTAATAATAAATTTGCCTAATCTGTAAACTGTTTGATTAACTTTTTTTTAACACTCTATGTGAAGCATTCATATATATTGACACCCCATAATCAAGTACCGGAATTAGCATTTGCTTAACAAGTTTTTCTCTAGCTAATTTAGGTAATACATTTGTTAATCTTTTAAAAGCACCCAATCTTTGATTAACTTTTTTTATCTGCATATCAACATGACTTTTAAATGTCATACCAGAATCAATGTACATACCCAAATACCTGTAACCTTTAAATTCCTCAACTTGAGTGCCATTTATCAAATGAATATTTAACTGTGATTGCTTTTTCAACTTATACCCCAAACTAAACATCATACACTGGGTTTTCTTTGCATTAATTAGAAGGCCAGAGTTATCCATCCAGTTTTCCAATGAGATTAAATCTCTCTGCAGCTGTAATTCAACATTTCTCATATTATCTGCAGAAACCAACAGAACTGTATCATCCGCATTATAACCTTACCTCCTCATATTTTATTGTTTGCGCCAGCTCATTTACATAGACATTAAACAACAATGGGCCTAGTATCGATCCCTGGGGAACACCTCGATTTATTTCCCCAAGGCTCGTTACAAGGTCACCATTGATAACACACTGTCTACGATTTGCTAAGTATGATGCTATCCATGTCAATGGTCCTTCCTCTAACCCTACTAACCAAAGTCTTTCTAACAATTTTCTATGCTGTACCAAATCAAATGCTTTGCTGAGGTCCACGAACACTGCCCCAGTAGCCTTTCCATCATCCAGTGATGTTACCACCAGATTTTGGAAATCCAGTAGGGCGGTGCCGGGACCTCCTACTCTAAGCCCATGTTGTTTATCTGTTAATATTTCATTCATTTCCATGTAGTGACTAAGTTGTGAATGAACACTGCGTTCCAATATTTTAGATAATATTGGAAGAATCGTAATTGGTCTATAATTAGATGGCACATTACTATCCCCACCCTTAAAAACTGGAATTACCTTTCCCCACTTTCCACATATCAAGGACTACTGAACTTGTTAAACTCCAATTCAAAAAGTATGTTACTATTGGTGCCAAGATATCCGCACCAATCCTCAAAAATCTAGCTTCAATTCCACCTAAACCACCTGCCTTACTTACATTTAAATTTTGTAATTGTTTTCTTATTTCAGCTATACTTAAGGGTCTAAAATTAAACTTATCAACTTGCTGTATTCCTTACCTCTGTTTTTGTTCAGCAATTAATTCTATTACAGATATATCAGCAGTTTGTTCTTTCGGTGGCAAAATGTCCAGGTCAGGTAATTTGATAAAGTAATGGTTTAATATAGTAGCAATATTGGCTGGATCTTCCGATCATACTTCCTTCCTGTAATATACTTTCTACCTTATTGCTTTTACTACTATATTTTAAATCAGAAACAAATTTCCAAAACATTCTTGAATCATTTACTTTCTCAAATCTATTCAAATAATACTTACTCTTCGCCATCCTAATATTCCTTTTACATTTACTTCTCCAACTTTTAAAGCTTTCCCAATCATCTAAATGTTTAGTTTTCCTAGCTTTCTGCCATATTCTATTTCTTACCCTTAATTCCTTTTTTATTTGATCTGAAATCCATGGATCTTCTTTATTTTTCCTCCTTTTCTGTACCGTTGGATCATGTTTGTTTATCACTGTCAATAAGGATTCACTAAATTCCTGTATGGCTAAATTAATATCTGGAATCAAATATAATCTATTCCAATTAAAGCCCCTAAGCGAATCTTTAAATTGAATCTCATTAAATCTTTTGTAGTCCCTTTCCCATTTTATATTCTCTTTTGGAACTGACAAAACCTGATTCATTATTTTACATGTAGTGGGATTATGATCCCCAAGATTTATAGGCAAAACATGCCAAGACTCTATCTCCAATTCCTGGGAAACAAATATAAGATCTAAAATAGTTCCCTGATTATTCAAATGTGTGGTTCTTGTTGGCTTATCAATTAATTGTTTTAACCCCAAACATTCAAAACTGTTTTTTAACCTAATTCCTCTAGCCTGTTTCCAATCAGCATTAAAGTCACCAGTAAAAAACTATATTTTTATCCTTTACTTTGACCAAAAGAAAGTCTGTAAGTGAATCAAAATGTTTAAATTTTGTTTTGGGGGAGCATAAAATACTCCCACAGTCAGTTTAATTTTAAGCAAATCAAATACTAAACAGTCTATTCCTTCATGACACTCTGATACTAACACCTTATAAGGACCAAGATTATCTTTCAAGTATAACATTACCCCTCCACCCCTCATTTTCCTATCTGTTCTTTCCACTCTGTACCCCTTTAAATTAATTTCATCATTCCCAATACCCAAATGTAGCCATGTTTCTGATATAGCAATTACATCATATTCTTTATCTGATACCTAAGCTCTAAAATCATCCATTTTATATACAATACTTCTTGCATTCTCATGATAAAAAGTAATAATGCCTCCCTTCTTTGGACCTGGATTAGCCTCTATATCTCCACTTTGCATCAATAGAAGTATGCAAAGCAAACCCCCAACACCTATACTATTTATTCTGTTCTTAAACTGTATTACACTTGCTTGTTTAATATACCTGCATTTTTCATTAGCAAAATTATTCCTCCTTGCATAAAGATCATTTATTTCAGGGTAAAAACCCACCCCCAAGGTAACAAAACCCAAACCCTTACTAACACTATTGCAATCCTTTTTTTGCCCGTTAAGATTAACCACACATCTGGTATCTCAACAAGCAAGGAGGCACCCATTCGTATCCACTATGCAGGGAGGCGATACGGGTGTGGAACTGGGCTGTACTGCATCAGATTCACCTCACAGTTGCAGGCATGCAAAACGTCCTAGCGGACAGTCTCAGCCGTACCACAGTAAGGGCCCACGAGTGGGAGCTTAAGCAAGAGGTGGTCGACCACATATTTGACCTATGGGGCCGGCCAGAACTGGATCTGTTCGCCTCCTCCTCATACAATGCAAAACTACCCAAGTTTTGCTTGCTTGCTCCAGGGCATGGTGTTTTCTGGTGAGACACGCTATCTCTTTGCTGGACAGGGAGGTTTTTTTATGCCTTTCCTCCCTTTCCGGTTCTGCAGAGGGTGTTGATCAAGCTACGGGTGGAAGGAGCCCACATGGTTCTGATTGCTCCCTTTTGACTTCGTCAAGTTTGGTTTCCGCTTCTTCAGCAGCTAGCGGTCGAGCCTACGGTCCCCCTGCCTGTCTGCAACGACTTTCTGACCCAGGAGGAGGGCACGCTGGTTCATCCAGGGCTGAAATTTCTTCATCTTCATGTGTGGCACTTCAGGATATAGCCGCTTCACGCTTTGGGGTATCCTCCAGAGTGGTGCAAATCCTCATTGAAGCCAGGAAGACTTCTACAAGGACCACTTCTGCCAAGAAGTGGAAAAGTCTTTCCATTTAGGCCACTGCGAAGGGTTGGGACCCATTCTCATGTCCTGCCCCATCAATCTTGCAGTATCTCCTGCGCCTCTATGATTTGGACTTGAGGTATTCCTCACTGAAGGTCCATTTGTCGGCTATTTCTGTCTACCGTACTCTCGTGGATGGCAGGACAGTAGCACAGTTTGAAGTTTCCAAAACTTTCTTGCAGGGGATTCTGCATCTCAAGCCACCAGTGTGCAGTCCTGCACCACCGTGGGATTTTAATTTTCTTTTGGAGAAGCAGACCTTGCCTTCTTTTGAACCGGCTGGTTCCTGTGACATGCGCAGTTTGTCTTGGAAAGCGTTGTTTTTAGTTGCACTTACTTAAGCTCGAAGGATTTCTGAGCTTCAGTTCCTGATTTGTAAGGAGCCTTATATAATTTTTCTTAGAGACCGGGTGGCTCTTCGTACCAACCCTAAATTTTTACCCAAAGTGGTTTCTGAGTTTACGTTGAGCCAGTCGATTCAACTTCCAGTGTATTACCCTGAGCATTCTATTTGGGGAGAGGCAATTCTTCATACCTTACATGTTCATAGAATCGTGCGTTATTACACTAACAGGACAAAGTCTGTCCTAAAGTTGGATCAGCTTTTCATTTCCTTTGCACCCAGAAGAGAGGGTGTGGCAGTTTCCAAACAGTGTTTATCCAAATGGTTGGCAAACTGCCTCATTTTCTGTTACCAGAAGCATGGTAAGACCCTTTCGGGGGAGGTTAAGGGGCATTCAACCCACTTCCAATCTGGCTTTTGTAAAAATCACTCCACCACCACCTCCCTGATCTCCCTGATTAGGCTCGCTGACTCCATCCTCACTGGGGTGGACAGTTGTCAAATCACATGTGCCATCTTTGTCAACCTAGCCAAGGCTTTCGACACCGTCTCCTACTCTATCCTGTTACACATACTCTCCGCTGCAGGCTTGTCGGCTGCCGCCACAAACTGGTTACGAGCCTACCTAGTAGGTCAGACCCAGTCAGTTAGAACAGCAGATTCCATATCCTCACCTCTCCCTATCGACACAGGGATCAGTGTTGGGCCCAGTACTCTTCTTCATCTTTCTCAATGACTTGCCGTCTGTCTGCACATCTACCTCTATTCATATGTATGCAGACGACACGGTCCTTTACACCTCCGGCTTCTCCCTTACCAATGTTGCAACCAGGCTTCAGAACGATTTCAACAACCTTCAGCGCTGGTTTTGCTCACATCAGTTTTTCCTAAGTACCAAGAAGACTGTCTCCGTGACCCTTGGCACTAGGCAGAGACTTTCAAGGCTCCCCTCCCTATCCACTTTCTGCATCCTCAATGGGACAGTCCTCGAGGACACCTCTTCATTCAGATATCTGGGAGTTTGGCTTGACCAACACGTCACCTTCTCTGGTCACGTGGACGCCATCCTTAAAAAGCTGTCCCCCAAGTTAGGAGCGCCATTTAGGAACTGGAACTGCCTCCCACTCCTGGCTAGGCGTGAACTTGTCCCCATCTTTGACTACTGCGATGTTGTCTACAGTGCCACACCTAAGACCTCCCTAGCCAGATTGGACACCCTCTTTAACTCCTCCTGCTGCTTCGCACTTGATGCTCCTTTACTATCTCTTGATAACAGATGTCTCCTCCACTGTGCTAAATTCATCTCCAAATTCTGGTTTGGCTCCCTCCCTGCTTATCTCAACTCTTCCCTAACAATCCCTCCACCATTCACTTAGGCAGCCTTCTCGTACCGCTTCCCTAAACTGTGGAATCCCCCCTCCCCTCCCCATTCGACTTTCTTCTTCCCCTTCCTCTGTCTCCTCAAGCCTTACACAGTTACCTATCTGTGAATTGCAACTGAGCAGACCATGCTGCATCTAAATGGGCTGTAATAGTTATACTATTACCGTACTTGCAGACCTTCTGTTCACTATGATGTAATGGAATATACATACCAACTGTAATTTCTTGATACCTGTTACTGCTTGTTAATTGTTCTCTACTTCGTAACATACCCTATGCATAATTGGCACTATATACTGTTTTGTTGTTTGCCTATGACTTATTTGTATGTCTTCCAGTTCCCATATATTGGCAATGTATACTGTTGTGTTGATTACGTTTTTATTGTATGCCTTCCAACTCCCCCACCCCCAGGATGCACCGTGAGACGAGCAACTTGTTCAGTGTGCCCTTCCTGGTGAAACTCATATATAAATAATAAAGTATGGCTGCCTCTAGTGCTTGTTTAAGGAATGTGTCAGCCACTGACATCTGTGCCGTGGCTACCTGGAGTTCAGTCCACACTTTCACTAAGCATTACAGTCTGGACATTGCTCTAGATGCAGAATAGGTGTTGGCCTAGCCGTGCTTCTGGGACTCTTGTCCTGAACTGCCTACAGTTAGCAGGTTTTTTTTTTTTCCCTACCTTCTATGTTTCAGTTTTCTTCTGATTCACACTACTTGGGACTCAGTCCTCAGAGTGATTACCTACTGCAAGAGCCCTCTCGAAGTAAGATAGTACAGTTACGTAAGAACTTATTGTAACAGTAGATCTTCGAGCGAGGCAGTAGGTAACCTTATTTCCTCCATCCCCCAGATTTATTTGGTTTCTTGCTCTTTCCTCGTGAGCTAATTTTGGGCTCCAGGAGTCTGTTTCCTTTCTTCTGTCACTCCTCTTTTCAGGTCTCTGATGGGAGAACTGGAAGGCAGCTGTGGGGACCGCCCACTATATAGGGTCACGCTGACGTCCATCACGTGACGTCGGTTGGGCGGTCCCCCATCAGATACTGCTGGCTAAAGCTTTCCGTGGTTCCTGACGCCAGGGAGCGCAGTCCTCAGAGAGTTTACCTACTGCAGGAGCCTCTCTCGAAGATCTGCTGTTACGGTAAGTTCTTATGTAACTGTACTTTAGCTTGTTCTGAATGAAAATCACAATCATTGATCAGTTTAGTTTCAGCATTTTCATATGTTAACCCCTTATATCCATCAGTCTTTTGCTACCACTGTTTCTTCAGGCATCGTCTTTCTTTCCAGGACTTCCTGAGAGAATGCAAATCTGAGGCTGTTCTGTGCCTGCCTGCCCTCCCCAAAGTGCGGGACACTGTTGGGGGGATGCCTTTGTGAGGCCCTGCACCCCAGGCCTCCTTTATGCCTTGCCTCGCTTTCTACTGATCCACAGGATGCTGGTCAAGGCACGTATGATCCTGGTAGCCCCAGACTGGCCACTCCAGTTTTGGTATCCAGGTCTCCATGGTGCTTGCCTCTACTCCCGAATCTGCTTTTCTGTCATAAGGGGGAAGGTCTTGCACCTGGACCTTCAGTCCCTGCACGTAACAGCCTGGTTCCTGATCGGCTAGAGTTCCAGGCTTTGGGTCTCTCTGAAGAGGTTCTCCATGTTGTGGATGCCTCCTGGGAAAGA
This sequence comes from Neoceratodus forsteri, assembly GCA_016271365.2. Classification (NCBI taxonomy): domain Eukaryota; kingdom Metazoa; phylum Chordata; order Ceratodontiformes; family Ceratodontidae; genus Neoceratodus; species Neoceratodus forsteri. The sequence goes on along the minus strand of CM028131.1, from coordinate 1,009,933,426 downwards.
GTCAGCCTGCCGGTGCTATGCCTTCAAATGGAAGCACTTTTCCATTTGGGGGCAGGAGCTAGACCCCCTGGCCTTCCCCTTGGCTAGCATTCTGGACTATCTGTGGTCCCTCTCCCAGTTGAGCCTGAAGTTGACGACCCTCAAGGTGCACCTGGCAGCCATCTCTACAGACCAGGCACTGGTTGGTAGGCCAACAGTGGCACGGGAGAAGGTGGTCAGGTGGTTCTTTAAAGGCATTGACCACTTGTCCCCACCAGTGCATGAAACACCACCACCTCGGGACTTACTGCTGGTACTGGGAGATCTTACTCCGAGACACAGCTCTTGCAGCAGGTTACATCATTAGGACTGAAGCCGGCAGGCGTCAGGACCCCACGGAAAAATTCTAGGTAGCTATCTTCAGCGGGACTGCCCCCGGCGTCGGTCCGTCCTCCGTCAGGCGTAGTACATAAGGGGCGGTTCACCGATTCTCTCAAGTTCTTTCCTGCGCCGACTTGCATGTCTCGACCTCTCGGTTCAGCCTCTAGCTAACGATGGTTAAGTTCTTTCCCACGGAAATTCATTTCTTCAAGCAAGTTTTCTCTCGATGTCCCTCTCCGACCCTCGTCACTCCTCCAAGTGTGCTTGTGGGAAACATCCCCTTCAAGGACCCTCACGCGGCCTGCGTCCGGTGCCTAGGCCCAGACCGCGACACCCGGGCCTGCTCCTTTTGCCAGGGGTTTAATAGCAGAACCCGGATCCGTCGCCAGAAGGCCCTTCAGGCTTTTTTGCTGGAAGAAAAGCTCAAGACCATGTCTTCCATGGGGGACTCTTCAAAAAAGGCCCACAAGCACGCTGAAAAACGAAGGGAGAAGGCCCCTTCCAGGTCCCCGTCTAGGGCCTCAGACTCATGCAGCTCCGGTTCCAGGTCTGACTGCTCCCCCTCCCGGGCCAGCTCTCAGCCTCCCCCTGCTGCGGTTAAGAAGTCTTCCTCTTCTCAGGCCAAAACGACCAGACCTTCCTCGTCCTCCAGGGCCTTGGTCAAGTCTAGGGATCGCCACCATCATCATAAGTCGGGTTCCCCGCCTCTGAACCCGACGTCAGGTCGGCTTCCTTGCCTCCTCGCAAGACCTTGGAGCTTACCTCTCTTAAGAGACCGCAGGACCCGACGCCGGTACGCCCATCGTCGTCCTTCCTCGCCACAGATCCCCGAGCCGCCGCCGCCAGATGACTGTCGCCGGCCAGGCCAACACATCATCGGATGCCGGTAGGGGAACTGGCGCCCGCCTCGGTTGAGAAGAGAACCCCGACGCCTCCGACCGACGTCGGTCAGGAGACCATAACCGAGGAGGAACTAACTCAGCCCGAGGACCAGACGGGCGATCCCGGTCCTGTCGAGACGCCCAGGGAACCCTCGCCAGTACCCGAGTCCCCTGTAGAGCCGACGCCGGAACCCGACGACCGTCCACCGGTGCCCGGACCATCGTCGGGCCTTTCCATGGTAGAAGTGAAGGAGCTGTTCACTTACTGGTGGGACACCATAAAGAAGGACATGGTTCCCACTCCACCGCCTCTTCTTCCTCCTCCTCCTACACCGACTACTCCTCCGGTTCCTGCAACCCCCTCCCCATCGGGGTCGGCGGGCCAAGTACCTCCTCCCCGGGAGCACAGAACACCTCCAAGGGGGAGACCAGACAAACGGAGACCTCCATCCAAATCCTCTTCCAGGTCACCCAGCCCTAAGAGACCCAGAAGACGCCGACGATCGCCTTTGACAGAGGACACGGGATCAGAGTTCTCAACATCCAGATCCCCATCTCCCCTCTCCATCCCTTCTCCGGATCCACGCGAGATGCCTCCGGATGACCCTTCGTTTTTGGATATTATGAGACACATCCAAGAGAACATGGGATGGGATGCGGAAGAGCTAGACCCGAAGGCTACGCCTTGCGAAGTATCTTCGGCAGAAGGACCCCAAGCCTGTGGTGGTGCCACCTTGGTAGACATTCTGGATGTCACCAAGGCATGCGGAAGCGCCCACATTCGCCCCCGGTGATGTTGAAGAAAGCTGATCGCTTGTACAAGGCTCCCAGAGAAGACCAGTACTTGACTCAGCAGCCTCAGGCCGACTCTCTGGTCATTACAGCCTCACATGACCGGTCCCAGAGACCGCAACATCTGAGCACCCTGCCACCAGATCCAGAGTCCAAACAGCTGGACGCTATGGGTAGGCGCACGTATGATTCCTCTACCTGCGCCATCAGATCCCTGAATTACTTGACCCACATGGTGCAGTTCCAAAATGCCTTGTGGGAACAGGGTCTGGATGCGGCTGAAAACTGCCGAAAGTGAGCAGAAGGAGGAGATGCTTCAGCTCCTTCATACGGGTTCGACGTGGAAACCCAAGTGCTACGAGCCGTATGACTCAAGAGACTCTTCGGCCCGAGCAGCAGCTTCGAGGCGATGCATCCGGAGACACTCTTGGTTACGCATCTGCTTTTACCCCGGACGCCCAGAAGAACATCATGGACGCCCATTTGAGGGAGAAGTCTTGTTTGGTAAGCCCTCAGAGGAGATTATTACCAACTCCAAGAGGCCGGAAGGCGTGAGGGTCGGTTCAGGCGCATTGACCCAAGCTTGTTCCTTCAGAGGAACCAAAGCCGATTTCGTGGACGGACACAGAGGCAACAGTCCCGCCCGCTCACATCAGAGGGGCTCCGGCTTTCGCAGAGCCCAGGGGAAACAACCCGCAGGCCGTAGCCAGCGTACTTCCAAGCCGGTCCAGCCAGCGGGACCCTCAGCAGCCACAGCCTGACTCCTTTCCGGCCCCCGCCCCTCAGGATCAATGGGAAATCATGGTCGGGGGTCGCATTGTGAACTTCCTGCCGGGATGGCAGGCTGTAACCACCAACAGGTGGGTTCTGCAGCTGGTCGGAAGAGGCCACTATATAGAATTCGCAGAGAAGCCACACTCGAGGCCTCCTTTGCTCTCCCGGTACCCGGGTCAGCACAAGTCACTGATCTGGCAAGAAATACTCGCGCTCTTGCAAAAGGGAGCGATAGAGTATGTCCCGGAGAACCAGAGAGGACAAGGATATTATTCCCACTTCTTCCTGGTTCCAAAGAAAACAGGGGACCTCCGTCCGATTCTGGACCTCAGCGACCTCAATGTGCGGGTCGCCTACAAGAGATTCCGCATGGTGACTCTTCCGGGTCTCATTTCCGTGCTGAAGCAAGACGCCTTCTTAGCGTCTCTAGACATGCAGGACGCATACCTGCACATCCCTATAGCTCAGGCGCACAAGAGGTTCCTGCGCTTCGAGTTTCTGACCACCACCTTCAGTTCCGAGCCCTTCCATTCGGACTGTCATCTGCACCCAGGGTCTTTACCAAATGCATGGCAGTCGTGGCAGTGTCTCTAAGGAGACAGGGCCATTATGTGTTCCCGTACCTGGACGATTGGCTTCTCATGGTCGCCTCCAGAGAGGCGTTGTTACGTGCGATCCAGAGCACCCAGGACTTGTTCCGATCTCTGGGCATCCTAATCAACCACAAGAAGTCTCTCCTGGTACCGTCGCAGAAGCTGCAATTTATAGGCACAGTACTGGACACCGTTCAGGGAAGAGCTTTTCTTCCAGATGACAGAGCGGAGCGCATCAGATCCCTCATCAGGGAGTTATGGTAGAACAAGACCGTCCCTGCCAGGTCGGTCCTTCGCTTGCTGGGACACATGGCGGCGGCCATTCCTACCGTCCCTTTCGCAAGGCTCCACAGGTGGGTAACTCAATGGATGCTCAAGGTGCAGTGGGATCAAAGGCAAGACCACATGCAGCATCCGGTCAGAATCACGAACACCGTGATTCGAGACTGGCAGTGGTGGCTAGACCCAGGGTCGCTCTCCACGGGTGTCCCGCTTGTAGCACCGTCCCCGGAGGTAATCCTCACCACAGATGCCTCAGGTCTAGAGTGGGGAGCACACCTGGACGGGGTGAAGTCCCAGGCTACGTGGACCCCTCTGGAGGCTCATCTCCATATCAGTGTACTAGAGATGAGGGCGGTCCTTTATGCCCTGCAGGCCTTTCAGTCAGAAATCCCGCCGAGTACTCTCCTGATTCAGACAGACAACATGGCGGTGATGTATTACCTCAACAAACAAGGAGGCGCGCACACTCTTACCCCCTTTGCAGGGAGGCCATGAGGGTGTGGGACTGGGTAATCCGACACGGCGCAAGTCTGATCACTGTACATGTTCCCGGGGTGGACAACACGATTGCAGACGGCCTGAGTCGCTCCCAGGCCAGAGTCCACGAGTGGGAACTTCTTCAAGAGGCAGCAGAGGATCTGTTTCTTCGATGGGGAACTCCAGAGTTGGACTTGTTCGCATCCCCATCCAACGCAAAACTGCCCAATTTTTGCTCGCTAGATCCAGGGCCTAGTGTTTTCTGGTGAGACGCGTTGTCCTCTCCTCTGCGGACAGATTCTCGACGCTTCCCTCCCTTCCCGCTGATCCAGAGAGTTCTTCTCAAACTGTGCAGGGAGCATGCAACAATAATCCTGGTGGCCCCTTTCTGGCCAAGGCAGATCTGGTTCCCCTTGCTAATTCAGCTATCCCGGGAACCTCCGCTCCCATTGCCGTTCAGCTCCCATCTCTTGTCTCAGGAGGAAGGTTCACTGGTCCACCCGGACTTACGCTCACTGAACCTGCATGCATGGCTCCTAGAGACATAGCCATCTTGCATCACGGGGTCTCGCAAGAGGTTGCAGAAGTTCTTTCTGCAGCCAGAAAGCCGGCAACGCATTCGACGTACGCCATGAAATGGCGCCGTTTTTGTTTATGGTCGCGAGCACGCGATTTTTCCCTTTAGGTTGCCCAGTGGAGTGGTGTTGGACCACCTGCTCTCCCTTTCCGCTCGGGTCTAGCCTACACCTCTCATCACAGGCACCTCTGTGCCATCTCTGCCTACCACCTTCCGTGGGACACGCACAGTGGCACAATTAGACGCTCGGGAATTTTTAGAGGGGTGTTACACCTTAGGCTACCCATTAAGGACCCAGTGCCTCCATGGGATTTGCTCTTTGTCCTGGAACAACTCACGCTTCCTTCGAACCTGCCTCGGATTGCGAGCTGCGTTTTCTGTCGTGGAAAACACTGATCTTATCTGTGTCAATCTTCACCATTCATCACAGATGGGTACTGGCCGGACCCCGCAGGAGCCTTTTTTTTTTTTTTAAAAGATAGGCAGAGCCGACGCAGCCTCGGCGCCGCCCTCGAGGCCGACGTATTACGTGGCACTCGAGGATTAGCCGCTAGGCTGTGTCGACCGCCTGCTCACCAGTTCTTCGCTCCCGTCCGAGGTCGCCGTGAAGCCTGAAGAAGCGTTATACTAAATTTTTAGGCCTTGAAGCTCGCGCCTCTAGTCGCCGGGTCTACTAGTTCTGTGTTTGCCTCCACCGACATCGCCGATAAGATCTTTCCTTATTTTACTGTTTAAGCGCCAAGTCTGTTTTGGTGTTTTGTTTTTTTTCTCCGTAGGTCGCTGTCAGGTCGGAGGGCAAGAACTGAAAAGACGGGCGGCTCCTATGCGTCGTTGCAAAATTGCGTGTCAGCAAGACCATTACCGACCAACATGACCGGTGCCTTTCGTGCCTTGGGCCTTAGCATGTGACATGGATTGCAGCGACTCCTGCTTCTCGATGGACCGCAGGGTTTTAGAACAGCCGCTGCTCAAGGTCGGGTGAGTCTGCTGACTTCGGAGGTAGGTCGCGACTCATCTGGCTGCCGCTCTGGCCCTTCCTCCGGTCCCTCCTGTTCCACACGGACTGAGGAGGAGGGAGCCTGCCTCTTCTAGCTTCCAGCCGCGGCCGTGGCCCTTCCACGGGCGCAGGGAGGCCCGCCCCGCTTCCTCCCGGAGCGGGCGGAGGTGCCGCCTGCAATCACCCCTTCGGTGAAGGCTCTCGTCCGGCTGGGCCCGGTCGACGCCGGCTGCTCGGTGCTGTCGCCTTCGGGCCGTTGCCGCTGGAACCTGGACGGTGCCGACTGACTGTCGGGCGCCTGTGGCTTGTCGGGCACCACTGCTGTGCCGACCTGCTCACAAGGCGCCGCGGAAACCGCCGGCGCCGCCACACTATCGCCGAGGCTGAGCACGCGGCGCTGTGGGCCTTCGGTGTCGCCCGGCTGCACTGCGGCGTACCATTGGGACTCTCGTGCCGCCAAGGGCGCCGAAGCGGTCTCAAGGGCGCCGCGGTCGGAGCCGAAGTCCTTCGGAGTCGCCGACGCCGCTTGGTCCTCGGTGCCGCTAGCGCGCCGAGCGCAGCATCAGCCGGCCGCGGCTGGAAGTTTCTGCCGGGCGCCTCTGTCCCGGTGCCTTCCTGGCCGGTGGACCTGATGGTGCCGCAGCTAGCCTTGGCCTAGGACTCTGGCCTGAGCTGCCCTGCCACCTTCTGCTGGCACCGCTCCCGGTGCCGTGGAGCGGCCGGGGATTGCTTTGGCTCCTGGGCCCCTCGGGGAAGGTGTCCCTTCCTCGACCTCCTACTATTTGGCTTAGGGCCTCGGACTCTACCTCTTCGGAGTCGGAGTCCAACTCGGAGTCGAATGGGCAGTCACACCCTTCGGGGTTGTCTGCAAGGGAGGACGAGCTGGTGGTTTCCTCTTCGGGTCTCAGCCAGCCTCCCTCCGAGGTGAGTCGGGTTCCCTCTAAGGCTAGAGTCAGTGGTACTGACCAGCGGGCTGTGGTGCGTGCCACCATTGCCTTGCAGCCTGGCCTTGTGGGGTTCCTTGACCCCTCTGCGGTGGTACCCCCTTCTGTAACGTCTCTCGGTTGCCCAGCTTTGGGGTCTATCGAGAGGCCCACGGGAGGGGAGGGTGCTGCTTCCAGGGTTGCCCCTTCGGGGGTGGCCCTGGGTGCTGAGCTGCCTAGGCTGGCCACTTCGGGGCTAGGACCTTCGGACTCAAGGGTCGAGGGTGTGGGGTTCGCGCTGGCTCCTTCTCTGGGACCCACCCGGCCCTGGACGGAGCCGGAGGCGGACTTCCGCCTTCCCCTTGGGTTCCTTCAGAGGGTCCCATTCTTTCAAGGCAGGAGACCGCCTTCTGACCTTCACGGCCCCGGTCGCCACACTTGGGGGATTCTTCTGGCAGTATAGGCAGTACCAGAGTGGTTGTGCAGCTGTCGATCATGGATTCTTCAAGGACTCCTCCCATGGGAGTCCATGGTCCGCTCCTTAGCCCTGGCAGAGGTCAGCGATTTCTTCTCTCGGCTCTGTATACTCCCTCTGCCGCTTTTCTCCATGCTCCCAGGTATCCTTGGTCCCAGCGGCCTCTCACCTGGGAACAGTTCAGAGCGTGTGGCTGCTCGATTCCTGCCTACCTTAGGGCCTTGGACAGCCAGGTTTTTCCAACCTCCCCTGAGCAGCCATCCTCCGAACCTATGGTGACTCCAGCCCTCATCCCTCTTCTGGGGAGAGGAACCTTCTGTCCATATCTCTCCTGCTGCTGATCTCTGAGTATCAGTTGCTCGGAGGATGATGGAGGACCTTCACCTTCCCCTTCTGTTAGCAATCCGAGCATGCAGTGCACGCTTTCTAGGCGATTTTGGGACAGCCACCTCGTGGTGCCGCTTTGGCCCACTTCGGGAGGCATCCATGAGGCTTCTGGCAGAGACCCTTCTCCGGAGTCCCTGCCCTAGGGACCTCTGCCAGAGATATTGCGCTCCCGAGTCTCCGGGTTTTGCCTCATCCGCAGTCCGGATTGATGCACCTGGACACTCCTGATGGGCTTCCGCGCCTCCGCCAGTGACTGGCCCCCAGATCAGGACCTCGGATTTTGATTTCTGGGGAGGAGGACTTTCTACCTGCACGTTGCTTCTCTCCATTTCAAGCATCAGGCCCACTACGCTGCCTATAACAGGTCCTCTGTGGCCGCACTAGGTCAGTTCCTAGTCGCTCTGCCTGACTCTGAGCAAACCAGGCAAGCCATTGTCTCTCTGCACATGGCCTGAGCCAGCAAGGCATCAAGCAAGGGCATCTACGACGCCAGTGAGGTAGCTACCAGGGTCGTAGGGACAGCGATCTGCACCAGAAGATCTGCATGGCTTTCGCCTTCCAGGTTGTCACCCTTGGCCCGGGCGAGGTGATTTGCTCTGCTCACCAGGGAACCTATCTCTTTTCTGTAGGGCGAGACGACGCTTGTCGGGCAAATTCCTTCCGGGGACCCTGCCTCGCCTTCCCACCTCGGCCTCCTCAGGCCCAGAAGGTTCCCCTAGTGTGTCACCCACTGAGGGCTAAGGGACACTGTCCCTTAGGGTGCAATTAATCAACCTCTTCGGGCTTGGATCATTTCATCTAGATGACTGGTGAAGATTGACACAGATAAGATATTCAAATTACGTACTTACCGTAATTATGATCTTTCTGTGTATCTTCACCATTCATCACAATCCCTCCCACCATCCCCTTGGGCTCCAGTCTCTGGATCCTCCTCCCTCAGTGCCTCACACTCTTCTGAGCGGGGTAAAGTTGGGACACACAAGGGGGGTTAGTTTTCGCCCTAAAGGGTACATTTTGTCTGGCACTCCTTCTCTACTCACATTTTCACCCTTACAGGGTGGGAGTTGCTGTTGCCCTATTTCTCCTCAAAAAAAAAAGGAGGGTCTTCTCTTTTCACCAAAACATCTTTCGAGAGAGAGAGTACTAGGTCCTTGTTTCTGTCCTTCTCAAGTACAGCCGACTCTGCTTTCAGGGGTATTGCCAGTTATTCTGTGCCTTGAATTCTGGCAAGAGAGCTTTGCTACTCCTTGCAGTTCCTATAGTATCTGGTGACGGACAAGGGTCCTGGATCCTTGTTACCTCTCACTCTCTCTTCTAAACTTCTCTCCCCCACCTTCTTCAGTTTCCAGAGATTGGGGCCACTACCCAATCCCCTTAGTCTTACTTTTTCTATACTGTCCTCTCAGTCGTTATTTCTCCTTTTAGTTCAGTTTCTCCTTTTCTGCCCCTTGGACTTTCTTGTCCCACCCTCCATCCCTTCCTCTACCTCTCCGGCGACTCAGAACTGGTGGGCAGGCGAATTAGCGCCTAACCCTATATGGCTAATCCTCCGGTATCGCACGAATACGCCGGCCTCGAGGGCGCCCGAGGTCAGCTCCGTCTGTCTTTTAAAAAAAAAAAAAAAAGAAGCTCCGGGTCCTGACCTCCGCCAGTACCCATCTGTGATGAATGGTGAAGATACACAGAAAGATCATAATTACGGTAAGTACGTAATTTGAATTTTTTGGTTGCTGTTACTTCAGCGAGAAGAATTTCTGAGCTTCACGCTCTCATGTGCAAAGAGCCTTATTTAGTTTTCCACCGGGACAGAGTATCTCTGAGGACGAATCCAAAATTTTTGCCCAAGGTGGTCTCTACACTCACTCTCAATCAGGATAATGACCTGCCGGTCTACTTCCCGGACTACTCTAATAGAGGAGAGGCACTGCTCCACACCCTGGATGTTCACCGCAGCTTGAGGTATTACCTCAACAGAACTAAACTACTTCGTAGTTCTGAGCAACTTTTCGTTTCCTTTTCTGAAAGAATGATGGGCCAACCAGTATCCAAACAGTCCCTGTCTCGCTGGCTTGTCTAGTGCATCTCTTACTGTTATATCATCAAACAAAGGCCCCTCCCGGGTACAGTCCGGGGTCATTCTACTAGGGGTGTGGCCACCTCCTTTGCAGCACTCCGAAACGTCTCCACTTCTGCCATATGTGCTGCATACATTTATCAGGCATTATAGCCTGGACATCGCCTCTCGGCGAAGAGCCGACTTCGGCCTGGCGGTGGTACAGGGTCTCCTGTCCTAGATTCAGGACCTGGAATGTTTTTTTTCCTAGTTTCCTTCTCCCAGAATTTTGGCAGCGTTACTGCTTGGGAATCAGTCCTAATGGTGTAACCTGCTGCAAGAGCTGTGTCTCGAAGTAAGATAGTACAGTTACATAAGAACTTACCGTAACAGTAGATCTTCGAGAACAGCTCTTGCAGCAGGTACCTTCCCGCCCACCTTCCCCCTTGGAGGAGGCATGGTTTTCGTCTTTAGTATCAGGGGTTTTTCCCTTTTGACTTCTGACGGTGGATCCTCGGTCTCCCATTACGATGTCAGCCTGCGGCCGGAAGTCTCCGGCGGGAGAACTGGGGAATCTGGCGGGACCGCCTCCTTATGTACTACGTCTGACGTCGGAGGCGGGACCGATGTCGGGGCGGTCCCCGCTGAAGATAGCTAGCTAGAATTTTTCCTTGGGGTCCTGACGCCTGCCGTCTTCAGTCCTAATGGTGTAACCTGCTGCAAGAGCTGTTCTCGAAGATCTACTGTTACGGTAAGTTCTTACGTAACTGTACTTTCTCTTGGGCAAATCATTTGAACCAGTGCACAGGTATGGTGTATCTCACCTATCGTGAAAGACCACCTTCAAACAACATGAAGTATTGCTATATTATGACATATGCAGTATAACCCCAGGTTAGAACTGCTCCAGAGGTGAAAGAGTTAACTTCCATGCAGAGCATGGAATCTTGAGCGCGAGCTCGGATGAACACTCTGTCTGTTGAAGCTCAAACTTAAACTGTCAGATTCTTTACTCCGCCTCACTGAACAGTCGCCCGGAGTTTCCTCCTGCTGCTCGGTTTGTTTGTCAGTTTTAAAGTGTAATTTCGGTTTATTTTAATCAAATTTAACCGCAATCGCCGGTTCAAGCTCTGTCTGTGGTATTGTAAGTATAGATAGGCTTATTTATTATTTTTCTTCTGTGGAACTTGTGAACGCTTTTTTCGGTTCGGTTTGAACCGATCAGAGGGTTTAAAATTACTTTTAGCCCTTTAGAGTGCGGTTCTCGGTTCTTATCGGTTCTAAAAAACAGATTTTATTATGTTTTTTTCCACGACCCGTGACACAGTTGGGAACCGATAAGAGAGTCTTGCTTGGTGAATTGCCATTAACGGGCAAGTTTGGTTAGGCTGGCACTATGTCTGAGAAACCCAAAGGAAAAACCAGACCCACTGGGTTTCAGCACTGTGGCCTCTGTGGGGAAGCCTTTGCCAAGGCTGACCCACACACCATTTGTGTATATTGTCTGGGGTTTGACCACCTCAATGCAGACTGCCAAATTTGTAAGAATTTTCCTGCTGCCACCGTGGAAAAAAGAGTTGGTAGGCTCAGGGAAAGGGAGGCCAAAAAGTCTGCTGACCCGGATGGCCAGCCCAGTTCGGTTCCAACCGAACCTGAGGGAGTGCCCTCTGACCAGGGCGATGCTTCCTCGGGCAATGAAGAGCCAGCTCTGAGGAGCCGGTTCTAACTAAAAGGGCTAGAAGGTCAGCTAGTTTGGGGCCAAAAGTTCTTTCTCCAACTGCTGAGGAAATAGCCAAAGCTATCCAAATTGTCCAGTCTCTTTCCCCAGTTCCATCCAAACCGGCACCATTGGGCAAGCGCCCGGTTTGGTCAGTTCCCTCGGTTCAGGATTATGATTTTGAAGATTTTTATGAACCAGGGGATGGGGAGGAGGGGTACGAGGAGAGTGAGTGTGATTTTGACAGTCTGGATGTGCCCATTGAACCGGACATCTCTCCAGACAGACCCTCAGGAGTATCCCCTCCCAGGCTATCTGAGTCCCCTTCTCATTTTTTGGTTTTACAAGAAAGTTGCTGACACTCTGCAACTCCCTGTTGAGGAAGCTGTTGATGATCAAGAAGAGCCTGATTTTGTGGATACAGAGTGCCTATCTCAGCAGTGCAGCCATGTGGGGGTAGTGCAGGTTGCAGCCTGTGACAAGGCTAATATTCCTCTAGCCTCTCACCATCCTAAAAAGGATTCCAGGAGGATGGATGCCATGGCAAAAAAGCAGTACATGGCAGCATCTTTGGGACTCAGACAGGCAAATTATATGGCTTACACAGTTAGGTACCAGAAATCCAGGTGGGATACTGTCCTGGCCCTAGCAAACAGGCCCCTGAACAGCTTGCCGGGGCTGGAGCAGGTGGTCATGGATTTGCATTGAGGGCAGAGGCAGGCCTTTCTATATGCGTTTACAAGCCCAGGCCTCCTCTTCTGCTTATGCCCAGAGGGGTTCTTTAGAGGAAGGCAGAAGGTCCTAGTAAGCCCGGGCTTCTACCTCAACCCAAAGCCCCTGCAAAACAGGCTCCCTGATGGGGTAGCCAGGGCCGATTCTCCACTACGGGTAGGGGGCAGGGTGGCTTACTTTGTCCAGGACTGGAAGTCTTTAACATCAGACAAGTTGGTTCTGGAAGTAGTAAGCCAGGGACTGGTTCTCAGCTTCAAAAAGTTTCCGAAGATGAGAGCCAGATCTTTTACACCTGCAAACCCATCAGAGGCACTTGCCGTGGAAGCAGAAGTTTCTGTCCTCCTGGCTCACAGAGCCATGGAAAGGGTTCTACCCATACACCAGGGCAAAGGGTTGTACTCCAGGTACTTCCTTACCCCCAAAAAAAGACAGGAGAATGGCGGCCCATTCTGGATCTCAGGTATCTAAACAAGCACCTTTTAAAACCAAAGTTCAAAATGGTGACCCTGGGGATTATTTTACCCTCTCTAAGGCCAGGGGACTGGCTAGCCTCCCCGGACCTCAAGGATTTTACTCCATGTTCTCATCAGAAGCTCCCATCGAAAGTACCTCAGATTCGAACTGCCCTCAGGCCATTACCAGTTCAGAGCAATGCCCTTCGGCCTCCTCGCTCCAAGGTGTCTCACAAATGCCTGGCAGTAGCAGTTGCTCATTTAAGAAGGCAAAGATTGCCATCTTTCCTTATCTGGATGACTGGCTCATTGTAGGCCAGTCTCCAGAACAGTCATACTTCATTTACAAGGAACCCAGCACCTACATCTCTAGGTTTCCTTCTCGGTCTTCCAAAGTCAGTTCTGGAGCCTGTCCAGCTTCTCACCTTTATAGGCGCAGAACTGAACACAAAGAAGCCAGAGCCTTCCTTCCTTCCTCTGAGAGAGCAAGGACCCTGGTGTCTCTGGCCTCCTTTCATATCCTGCAGGTCTCTCGACCAGCAAGGCATTTTCTACAGCTCCTGGGGACATGGCTGCTTCTACAGCAGTAGTGCAGGGAGCAAGATTTCAAATGAGGGACATTCAGTTCCATTTGAGAGCCTTTTAGTCTCAAAGGACGGATCCCTAACCAAATTGATTCCAGTGACTCAACCCTGATCCAGGCCCTCCAGTGGTGGCAGGATCAGAACAATCTGAGACAGGGGTTCCTTCACTCCCCAGTCTCATTCCTTGACCCTTACTACAGATGCATCCCTCTTGGGGTGGGAGCCTCACATGGGCGACCTTTCCACCCAAGGGCTGTGGTCCCCAGGAATCTCTGCTCCACATCAATTTGCTGGAGCTCAGAGCAGTTTTTCTAGCACTTCAGGTTTTCCACAGCTGTCCAGAACAAGGTAGTTCAGGTCAGAACAAGACAATACCACTACAATGTGGTACATCAGTAAGCAAGGGGCACTCGGCTCGGCCATGTGCACAAGCAATGAAGTTGTGGTCTCTGGCATTTTCTCTGAACGCCTCCTTACGGCAGTTCACCTCCCAGGCAAGGACAATGTCCTAGCGGATGCTTTCAGCAGGATTTCCCAGGGCCATCACGAATGGGCACTGGATCCCCTAGTACTGGAGGTAATATTTGCCAGATGGGGCACTCCGCAAATAGATCTCTTTGCAGCCCCAGACAATCACCAACTTCCCCTTTTTTGTTGCAGGCCCCCAGTGTTGGGCTCAGTCCCTCTGGATGCCTTCCTTCTCAATTGGGAAGGGAAGTTTTTCTATGCTTTTCCCCCCTTCCCCCTTCTTTTCAAAGTGCTAGTTAGAATCAGATCTCAATCCTGCAAGATGATCCTGATCGCTGCAGATTGGGCCAGGCAGCCCTGGTACCCACTCCTCATGTCCTTAGCAGTCCACCCTCCCCTATGCCTTCCCAGGAATCACAACCTGTTAACCTGTGCCCAGGGGAGAGTTTGGTATCCGAACCTCAAATCTCTCAGTCTCAAGGATTGGCTCTTGAAGAGTTAGAATTTGCTGACCTACACCTTTCTCAAGGTGTATTGGATATCTTGAGGGCCTCTAGGAAGCCTTCCACCAGGGCTACCTATAATTCAAAATGGAAGAGATTTTCCATATGGTGTGCTGGTAAACATATTTCCCCAGAATCTGCTGGTGTGCCCACGATCCTGGATTATTTGGTGCATTTGAATTCCTTGGGGCTGAGGCCAGCTACCCTAAAGGTGCACTTGGCAGCTGTGTCTGTCTTCTTGCCAGCAGGTAAGCCCTCTTCTTTATCAGCTCACCCTGTGTTCTCCAAGTTTTTAAAGGGTTGCTTCACACAATCCCTGTTCAGGGATCCTGCCCTGCTTGGGATATTAATATTTGCATCGCTCAGCTTATGCAACCCCCTTTTGAGCCATTGTCTTCAGCAGAGCTGAAGTACTTGACTTGGAAAACTGTGTTTCTGGTAGCCATCACCTCTGCCAGGCGCATAAGTGAGCTACAAGCCTTGTCAGTGGAGCCTGATTTTTATCTCCTTTCATAGAGATAAGGTAGTCCTCAGGACTAGCAGGAAGTTTTAGCCTAAGGTGGTTTCAGACTTTCACCTTAATCAATCCATGTCTCTTCCTGTGTACTTCACTGACCATTCCTCCTCTGGTGAGAGGAGATTGCACAGTTTAGATGTCAAAATAGCCCTTAGTTACTATATAGAACGTACCAAGTGTCACAGGTTCGAATCCCTCCAATTGTTCCTCAGTTATGGTGAGGTTGGTAAAGGGAAACCTGCCACTAAAAGATCCATTGCCAGGTGGATTGCCTCTTGTATCCAATTCTGTTACGAAAAACTGGGTAAGGTTTCTCCCTCAGGCCTGAGGGCTCACTCTACCAGAGGTACAGCTGCGCCTCTGGCTGCTGCCAGGGACATTCCTATCCTTGAGATATGTCAAGCAGCTACATGGAAAAACAGTTCACACTTTTACTAAGCATTACTCCTTGGATATCCAGGCTGGAGTGATGCTCGATTCGGCACAGCTGTGCCTCAGAGCCTATTTCCTAAGCAGGTTCTGTCCTCCATGGAGGTACTGCTGTAGTTCGTATATGTCATAATGTGCAAGACTTCATGTTGTTTGAAGAAAATTACTCACCTTAGTAATGTTGTTTCTTCTAATGGAGTCTTGCTATATTATGACCCCCAGCCTGCCCCTCTCAGAACCTCTGTTTTGGGGGTGGGTGGCAATGCAATGTTGGCACTTCTGATGCCCACTTTATTTCACCTCCTTGGGTGCTTAGGTGTTATGTTGAGTTTCTTCTGAATCCTCTGACTTGAGTCTTTGTTTTGGGATCAAAATCAAAAGGTATTTTGTAGTTAGTAGCCAACGGCTAGTGTAGGTTTACTGCTTCCACACAGAACCTTAGTGAGTTTTTGCTCGTAAAGATCTGACAGTTTAAGTTTGAGCTTCAACAGACAGAGTGTTCATCCGAGTTCGCGCTCAGGATTCCATGCTCTGCATGGAAGTTAACTCTTTCACCTCCGGAGCAGTTCTAACCTGGGGTTATACTGCATATGTCATAATATAGCAAGACTCCATTAGAAGAAACAACATTACTAAGGTGAGTAATTTTTTCTTCTTGGTGGCTGTCAACTCCTCCAGAAGGATCAGTGAGCTCAAGGTGCTCTTGGTGGAGTCTTCGTAGTTGGTGTTCACAGGGGCAGGGTTGTCGTCCTTCATAACCCAAAGTTCCTCCTGAAGGTTGTTCAAGAGTTTCGTCTTAACCAGTTGAGTGCCCTCCCGGTGTACTCTACTCCAACCTTGGAGGCTGATCACAGGCTCCATATGTTGGACCTGATGCAATTGCTTGCTTATTACACAGAGCACATGGCTGTAGTTCATGAGAGGTTTGCTAGCTATCTGTCACCTACATTGAAGCCGCACCTGGCAGACCGGCAGTTGAGCAGACTGGCGAGTGGATTGTATCCTGCATCAACCTCTGTTAAAGGTTGGCTGGTAGGGAGCCTCCTGTAGGGCTTAGGGCTCAGTCCACCAGGCATACTGCTGTCTTGTTGGCTGCTTCCAGGCACATCCCTATCCGGGAAATCTGCCGGACTGATACCTGGAAGTCAGCAAACATTTTTTTCCCCGTTAGTTGATAGGTCGCTTTGATTAATTAAAATTGAACAGTAAGTAGTATAAAAAGGTCTGGAAATATCGCCCCCATATAAGTCAATGGGGTACGATCACACAGCCTTCGTTTTGTGACTTCACAAACAGGGCCGCGTAAGTGTGGTTTTCTAACCGGAAGTAAGTCCTTTTTCGGCACTATGCCAAACAGCAGTTTTACAAGTGATATAACTTTGTCAACAGAAGGAATTTACGTGCTACATTTTGGCTAGGAACTGCTTTACAGGTCAGTTATCGACCATGCTTGAAGTCATACTGAACCTGCTCTTTAACCTCCCAGTTTTCTTTACAGAAAATTCCCGTTCTGGTGAGCTGAAGCTTCTCAGTCTGGATGTGAAAAGTCTATTTCAGATGACATGAAGTCTTGCTATATTATGACATATGCAGTTTGTCTCAGCCTTAGAACTGCTCCGGAGGTGAAAGAGTTAACTTCCATGCCAGGCATGGAATCTGGAGCGTGAGCTCGGTTGAAAAAACTCTGTCTGTTGATCTTCAAACTGAAACTGTCAGATTCTTTACTCCGCCTCACTGAACAGTCGCTCCGGAGATTCCTCCTACTGCTCGGTTCATTTCTCGGTTAAAAAGTGTTTTTCTCGGTTTGTTTAAACCGCAATTATATTTATTTTAACCGCAAACCAGTCGGTTCAAGCTCTGTCTGTGGTATCGTAAGTAATAGATAGGTTTTACATTCTCTGTGTGGAACTTGTGAACGTTATCGGTTCGGTTTGAACCGATCAGGTTGTTGTTAAAACTTATTAAAATTACATTTAGAGTGCGGTTCCGGTTCTTATCGGTTCTAAAAAAGCAGTTTCATTACGTTTTTTCACGACCCGTGATGCAGTTTGGGAAAGCGATAAGGTGTCTTGCTTGATTGTTGGTAAAGGGCAGAGTTTTTGGTTAGGCTGGCATTATGTCTGAGAAACCCAGAAGAAAACCCGGCCCACTGGGTTTCTTAGCATCAGTGCCTCAGGGGGAAGCCCTTGCCAGGCTGACCCACACCACATGTGTTTATTGTCTGGGGTTTGACCACATCAATGTAGACTGCCAGATTTGCAAGAATTTCCCTGCAGCTACCCTGGATAAGAGAGTTGGTAGGCTCAGGGAACGAGAGGCCAAAAAGTCTGCTGACCCGGATGGCCAGCCCGGTTTGGGGAGTGCCCTCTGTCCAGGGCGAGACTTCCTCGGCCAAACGAAGAGCTGACTCGGAGGAGCCAGTTCCAGCAAAGAGGACTAGAAAATCAGCAGGTGTGGAGCCAAAATTTCCTTCTCCAACCACTGCAGAGATAGCCAAAGCGATCCAAATTGTCCAGACGCTTTCCCCGGTTCTGTCCGAACCGCCACTATCAGGTAAATGGTCGGTTCGGTCGGTTCCACCGGTTCAAGAATATGATATAGAGGAATTTTATGAACCGGAGGAGGGGGAGGAGGATTATGAACCGTGTGAATGTGATTTTGAAAGTCTGGATGTGCCCATTGAACCGGACATCTGCCCAGACAGACCTTCAGGAGTCTCTCCCCCTTGGCTTTCTGAGTCCCCTTCTCATTTTCTGTTTTATAAAAAAGTTGCTGAAACCCTCCAGCTCCCTTTGGAAGAAGCTGTGGATGAACAGGAGGAGCCTGACTATGTGGAAATGATGGATATCCCGGAGTCCAGGAGATTGTCTATTCCTTTACATAAATCCTTTAGGAAACAAACAAAAATTTTAAAAGCTCCTAATTCTTTACCTCCTGTGGATAAAAAGATGGACAGGAGGTATACTTTGTCAGGCCCTGATACGGAGTTCCTTTCAAAACAATGCAGCCATGTTGGGGTAGTGCAGGCTGCAGCCTTGTGATAAGGCGAATATTCCCTTGGCTTCACACACCCCCTGACAAGGACTCCAGGAGGACTGATGCCATGACTAAGAAACAATACATGGCAGCATCCTTGGGACTCAGACAGGCAAATTATATGGCCTATGTTGCAAGATACCAGAAATCCAGATGGGATACTGTTATGGCTTTAGCGAAACGGGTCCCTGGCCAGCTTGCCAAGGAGCTGGAGCAGGTGGCTGCTGATGGTATTGAGGCATCCAAGGTGCAATTCCATGCTGCAGTGGACTCTAATGATGTATCTTCAAGAGTCATGGCTACATCTGTGGCTTTAGAGAATGGCTTGGCTCAGGTGTTCTAGTCTGTCACAGGATACCCAGGCTAAGGCCATGGATTTTCCTGTTGTGGGTAATTCTCTGTTTGGGGAGCAGACAGAGAATTACATGAAGAAATGGATGAGTATAGGACCACTTATAGGAGTGCACAAGCCAAGAAAGGCAAGCCACTCCTCAGAGGCAGCCTTCCAGGGGCAGGGCAGGCCTTTTTGCAAGCCAGGCCTCCTCTTCAGCTTATGCCCAGAGGGGTTCTTCAGAGGAGAGGCAGATGGGGACGAGCAGGCCTGCTCCACCCCTCACCCTAAAGCCCTGCCAAACAGGCACCTGATGGGATGCCCAGGGCCGATTCTCCATTACCTGTAGGGGGCAGGCTGGCTTACTTCATCCAGGACTGGGAGTCTTTAACATCAGACAAGTGGGTCCTGCAAGTAGTAAGCCAGGGACTGGTTCTCAGCTTCAAAAAATTTCCAAAGATGAGAACCAGATCTTTTCCACCTGCAAATCCATTAGAGGCTCTTGCTTTGGAAACAGAAGTCTCGACCCTCCTGGCTCTCAGAGCTGTGGAAAGGGTTCCTCCCCTACACCAGGGCAAAGGACTGTACTCCAGGTACTTCCTTACACCAAAAAAGACAGGAGAATGGCAGCCCATCCTAGATCTAAGATACCTAAACAAGCACCTTTTAAAACCAAGATTCAAAATGGTGACTCTGGGAATGATTTTACCCTCCCTAAGGCCAAGGGACTGGCTAGCGTCCCTGAACCTCAAGAATGCTAACTTCCATGTTCTCATCAGAAGCTCCAACCGAAAATACCTCAGATTCGAACTGCCCTCAGGCCATTACCAGTTCAGAGCAATGCCCTTCGGCCTTACCTCTGCCCCAAGGGTATTCACAAATGCCTGGCAGTAGCAGTTGCTCACTTAAGAAGGCAAAGATTGCCATCTTTCCTTACCTCGACGACTGGCTCATAGTGGGTCAGTCTCCAGACCAAGTCAAACTACACCTTCAGGTTACCCAGCACCTGCTTACATCTCTAGGTTTTCTCTCAATCTCCCAAAGTCAGTTCTAGAGCCTGTTCAGCTACTCACCTTCATAGGCGCAGAACTGGACACAAAGCAGGCCAGAGCTTTCCTTCCTCTAGAAAGAGTAAAGACCCCGTGGCTCTGGCCTCCTCTCTTCACTCTGCAGGTCTCGACCAGCAAGGCACTTTCACAGCTCCTAGGACATGGCTGCTTCCACAGCTGTAGTGCAAGGAGCAAGATTTCAGATGAGGGACATTCAGTTCCATTTGAGAGCCTTCTGGTCTCAAAGGAGAGATCCTCAACCAAATTGATCCCAGTAACTCAACCCTGATCCAGACCCTGCAGTGGTGGCAGGATCAGAGCAATCTGAGACAGGGGTTCCCTTCATCCCTCAATCTCACTCCTTGTCCCTTACTACAGATGCGTCCCTCTTGGGATGGGGAGCTCACATGGGCGACCTCTCCACCCAGGGATTGTGGTCCCCTCAGGAATCTCTGCTCCACATCAATCTGTTGGAACTCAGAGCTGTTTTTCTAGCACTTCAGGTGTTTTCTGCATCTGTTCAGAACAAAGTGGTACAGGTCAGAACAGACAACACCACTACAATGTGGTACATCAACAAACAAGGGGGCACTCTGTCTTCGGCCTTGTGCACCAAGGCAATGAAGTTGTGGTCTCTGGCTTATTCCCTGAACACCTCCCTCATAGCAGTTCACCTCCCAGGCAAGGACAATGTCCTGGCAGATGCTCTCAGCAGGATTTCCCAGGGCCATCACGAATGGTCACTGGATCCCCTAGTACTAGGGTTAGTTTTTGCCAGGTGGGGCAGCCCTCAGATAGATCTTTTTGCAGCCCCAGACAATCACCAACTTCCGCTTTTTTGTTGCAGGCCCCCAGTGTTGGTCTCAGTCCCTCTGGATGCCTTCCTTCTTGATTGGGAAGGGAAGTTCCTCTATGCCTTTCCCCCCTTCCCTCTCTTGTTCAGGGTGCTAGTCAAAATCAGATCTCAACCTTGCAAGATGATTCTGATTGCTCCAGATTGGGCCAGACAGCCCTCGTATCCACTCCTTCTGTCCTTAGCAGTCCATCTTCCCCTGTGTCTCCCCAGGAACCACAATTTGTTAACCTGTGCCCAGGGGAGAGTTTGGTATCCGAATCTCAAATCCCTCAACCTCAAGGTCTGGCTCTTGAGGTTAGAGTTGCTGACCTACACCTTTCTCAAGGAGTGTACTCGAAATCTGAAAGCTTCTAGGAAGCCTTCAACAGGGCTACTTATAATTCTAAATGGAAAAGGTTTTCCATATGGTGTTCTGGGAAGCGTATTTCCTCAGAATCTGCTGATTGGCCCACAGTCTTGGACTATATGGTCCATCTAAATACTTTGGGGCTGAGGCCACCTACCCTGAAAGTGCATTTGGCAGCTGTCTCTGCTTCTGTTTCAGCAGGAAAGCCCTCTTCTCTTTCTGCTCACCCTGTATTCTCCAAGTTTTTCAAGGGATTGCTTCACACCAACCCTCCATTCAGGGACCCTGCTTCTGCCTGGGATCTTAATGTTTGCATTGCTCAGCTGATGCAACCCCCCTTTGAACCTTTGTCTTCAGCAGAGCTTAAGTACTTGACTTGGAAAACTGTGTTTCTGGTAGCCATCACTTCTGCCAGGCATAGTGAATTCAAGCTTTGTCAGTGGAGCCTGATTTTATCTCCTTTCACAGAGATAAGGTAGTCCTCGGGACTAACAGGAAGTTCTTGCCTAAGGTGGTTTCAGATTTCCACTTAATCAATCTATATCTCTTCAGTGTACTTCACTGACCATTCCTCCTCTGGGAGGAGGCTGCACAGTTTAGATGTGAAGAGAGCCCTTAGTTACTACATAGAGCTGCACTAAGGGTCACAGGTTTGACTTCTCCAACTGTTCCTCACTTATGGTGAGGTTGGGAAAGGAAACCTGCCACTAAAGATCCATTGCCAGGTGGATTGTCTCTTGTATCCAATTTTGCTATCAAAAACTGGGTAAGGTTCCCCCTTCAGGCCTGAGGGCTCACTCTACCAGAGGTACAGCTGCGGCCAGGGACATCCCTGTCTTAGAGATATGTCAAGCAGCTACCTGGAAAACAGTACACACTTTCACCAAGCATTACTCCCTGGACATCCAGGCTAGGAGTGATGCTCGGTTTGGCACAGCTGTGCTTCAGAGCCTATTTCCTAAGTAGGTTCTGTCCCTCCTCCATGGAGGTACTGCTGTGTAGTCTGCATATGTCATAATATAGCAAGACTTCATGTTGTTTGAAGAAAAAATTACTCACCTTAGTAATGTTGTTTCTTCTAATGGAGTCTTGCTATATTATGACCTGCCCCTGCCTGCCCCTCTCAGAACCTCTACTCTTGGGATGTGGGTGGGCAGTGCAGTGTTGGCACTTAATGATGCCCACCTTGTGTTCTTCACCCCTCCTTTTTGGGGTGTTTGGGTGTTGTATTTTATTTTATTTTCTGGGTCCCCTGACTTGAGTCTTGGTTTGGGACCAGAAAAATGTGTTAATATTTTAGCAGCCAGTTGGCTAGTGTAGGTTTACAGCTTCCACACAGAACCTTAGTGAGTTTTTGCTCGTAAAGATCTGACAGTTTCAGTTTGATGATCAACAGACAGAGTTTTTTCAACCGAGCTCGCGCTCCAGATTCCATGCCTGGCATGGAAGTTAACTCTTTCACCTCCGGAGCAGTTCTAAGGCTGAGACAAACTGCATATGTCATAATATAGCAAGACTCCATTAGAAGAAACAACATTACTAAGGTGACTAATTTTTTCTTGTTTACTACCGGGAACACACCAGATATCAGATCTTCCCACTCTCAATTGTTCTTTACCTATGGCGAGGTGGTTAGAGGTAGGCTAGCTTCAAAGCGGACTGTCGATAGCTGGATAGTCTCCTGCATCCAGTTTTGCTACAGCAGAGCTATCAAGCAGCCTCCTCAGGGCTCTCTACAAGGGGTACTGTTGCCTCAGTGGTAGCTGCAAGGGATATCCTATTGTCAAAAATCTGCAAAGCAGCTACCTGGAAAACACTGCATACTTTTACAGGGCACTACTGCTTGGATGTACAATCCATTACTGATGGCAGATTTGGCACTGCATTCTTGCAGAACCTTTTACCCAAATACCTTCTGTGCCCAACGTCCCAAGGTACTGCTTGGTAGTCTGCATTAGTTAAACATACTGAGGAATTTTTGAGGGTTTGAACAAAACATTACTTACTGTAGTAATATTGTTTCTTCCAGGGGATCCATCAGTATGCTGAAATCTTCCTCCCTGCCTTCCTTTCCAGAACCCGAAAAGGTTCCCCTCGGGCAATGCCAGTTTTCTTTATCACTGCACATTACTTGCTGTTCACTCAGTTTTTTCTTTTGGGTGTGTCTATCATAGATAGCCCAAATGGCCATTAGTTTCTTCATTCATTGTTTGCTTAGGATAACTTAGGTTAGTATATGGGGGGCTATTGCCCACATAGCTCGAAATGAATCTGACATTAGGCTGTAGAATTCAGCAGCACCTACATGCAGAGATTTGAACTAAGTTCTAGTTCCACTTCAACATCCTCTAATTTACACAAGTTCCACTCTCTAGGGCAGTTGAACCTACCAGGTTAACTGCATTAGTTAAGCATCCTGAGGGATCCTTTAGAAGAAACATTATTACTACGGTAAGTAATGTTTTCTTGCATCGCACTGTCATGGCTATGGAGCAGCAGAAACAGGACAATTCCACATCGCTCACCCCATCAAACGATTTGTGGTTGTCGAAATCTAAATATAAGCCTTCGTCCGGGAGCCACAAACACAAGCATAGACCAAGGATAAGGTCTTCACGAAGCGATCCAGGTTGCTACTAAGGCCTTCTGGCATTTCCTCTACTTTGTCACCGTCTGCTACAGAGGCAGTGATGGTTGTGCCCCCTGACCGTTGATCAGACGCCAAGGTTGGAGCTTGGGCCAGACGCAGTCGGGCCTTCCATGGTCGATGCGTCACCGCCATCGCAGGGGCTCCCCTTGCTGACGTCTTCATTCACAACCCCTTCTTCTGGGGCCATTAACACACAGGCAGTTCTAGTATCATTTTTATGTTGGCTTGCGCTCATGCGCAAACAGCATATTGCGGTAGTAGCACTTTCAAAGGTGTGTCAGTGTTGTGGTGAATCCTGGGGATGTGCTTTAGTCGGTGTCCCTCAGCCACCAACCAGTGAGCATGCTGCCGATGACCACACTTTCAGAGAGTGCCACCAACTTTAAATGAATCTGCTTCTGTAATGAGAGACAAGCGCGTCACTACAGCGGCAGATCTGATGTGCCTTCATTACGTGCCATTCCTGGTGAAACATTGAAATACATATGGCGGCTCCTGCCCTCCACTTCACAGTCCCGACATAGGGGTGCCCAATCCCCATGTCGGCATCCCCCTTTTAGTGTGTTTTTCCTGGTTAAACAATATCCCCTTTCTGACACCGGGATGCCCACTCCCAATGTCGAATGCGACTCCCCCAACCTATCCATTCGGCTTGTCGACATCTGGGATGCTCAGTCCCCATGTCGGCATCCCTCCTCCCTGAATTGTGGCACATTGGGAGCCCACCCTAATGTGCCATTTTTCTTTTTTGTAACCTGTTTAAAAAAAGAAAACCTTCCCTCGCAGTCTGTTTTTTTTTTTTTTTTTTTAAACTGCAAAGAAGAAAACAGTCCACTGTTGTGTCCCTCGTCCACCTCCCCCATCCCCACTCTCCCTCTTCGCACCCACCTCCCCCTCCCCCCATACTTACACTCCGGAGGTCGGAAGCCACGATCTTCTCTGAAGCGGGATATGTCTGTACTCATCAAAACTGAACTGCAAACTGAAGAAATGACAGTAAGTTTTATAATGGAGGGTTTCAACTTATGTTGTTATCTCAGCCATTTTTATGACTTTTTGCCCCAAATTTTCAACATGGGGTTCTTGGGACCCCACCTGGTGAACATTTAACTGTCATGTCGTTTCTCGGCTCCAAAAGGTAATTTCGCAGTCGCTGTGCGGAATCAACTTTTGGGACAGAGTAACAAAATCACAGTACCACTGTTCATGAGGAGAGGTCCTAAAATGCCCATGTTGAAAATTTGGTGAAACAATTCCCCAAAATGACCACATTACGGGCGTGCGTTGCCCAGTATCTATGCACTCTTGTAAGTTTGCACATTTTTCATATTTTCTCTCCTGATTTTCACCATTGCCATTTTTTTACACCTCCTCATGAACAGTACAGCTGTCATTTTTCACAGCTGCTGTGCGAAATCACCTTTCAGGATGGAGTAATGAAATGATAGTGCCACTGTTCATGAGGTGGGGTCCCAAAAAGCCAGTGTTGAAAATTTGGAGTGAAACTGCCAATAAACACCGAGCGTTAAGGTTCCAACCATACACCCATAGCCAAAGACTGACGTCGGGGCGTCACTTGGGTTAGTCGGCCATAGTGTTGCAGCATTCACCCCACCTCACAGCCACTGACAGGCACTGAGTTGTGCCTTGGTTCTGTCACCTAACATTCACCCCATTCTTCTATATTGCACCCATCTCAGCTTATTTCCTTATAGGAATGGGGTGAGCATAAGGGCAAGACCCCAATGCACCGACACCTATCTCTGTCTGCTGGGTGGGGTGAGAAGGAATGGCGTAAGCTTGATATAGCCAGGCCAAACACACTCCCAACGCCTTTCAGTCGGGTGGGGATGTTGTTGTTAGTTCAATACTTCACTGCCATTCCTATTTTGCATTTCTAACTCCTGCACTACCAATGCCATCATTTGGCATTGACAAATGCTTGTCTTAAATGATGCAGTGGCTTTTGCCAGTCTGCCTTCGCAGCCTGCTAATACATAGATGGTGGCGGCCACTCTCCTTACCCTGTTGATGCTGCAGTCTTAACATACTGCCTTTCAGACCACCTCTACTGCTGCTGGTGTCCCCCCTGGTGCAGTTCTCTTGTCTTGCCATCAACAGGGACATTGAACCTGAATACAATTCAGACCTCATCCTGGAAGAGTATGAGGCTGATGGGGAGGGATATGAGGAAGTTGGCCAGTGCCTCCTTAGCACTGACTCTATCCTTTCCTCAGGCAGTGAGGGCTTCCTGATGAGCACCATTAGGTTAACTTCAGAAAACCCTTGTTTCTAGGGACATGGATATGTTGTTCATCCACACTCATTGGCAGTATCCTTGCCGCTTTAAATCTTGCCGGAAGGTCTTCAAGCTTGCTCCTCCCACCCACCCGGGTGGTATAACTCTCGGCTCCGCCCCATGACGCCAGATCTTCCTTACCGCTTGGAAGCTCAGGTTCCCTCCTTAACGCTCTGCGTTTGCGACTGGTTCCTATTTCTCCGTTTGCGGTTAAAATAAAATTTTGCAAAAGACTTCAGTCTTCTATCCCTCATGGGCCGCGATGGACAATCGACTCCGGATTTCGAGATGCCCATGCGGCGAAGATGTCTCGGACGGATCCACACTCCACGTGTGTCTACTGTAGGCCTTGAGCACGACCCGCGGGCTTGCGACCTGTGCTCATCTTTCTGCGACCCTCGTCCTCGAAGACCGTGCTGCCCGGTTGCACTGGGCCGTCCGAAGCGTTTCCTCCGTGAAGTCCAAGGAGGCCCGGTTGGCGTGTGTCGGCGGCGGAGCTCGGCGGATCAGCTCGGCGGATGGTCGCCTCGAAGAGGAGGCGCGGGGCCGATCTTCCTCGGCCGCGGCATTTATCCCGCCTCTCTGGGTTCTTCCTACACGGCTTCTTTTAGGAGCTTTGTCTGCCTTCTCCACTAAAGGAGAAGGGCCTGCGTCTGCTGGACCTTATTCTCGGTCCAAAAGAGGGACAAGGGAAGTCCTCGACGGCGCTCTTGGGAGCGGGAAAGGTCCCTCTCCGGGCCGTCGACCGTCGGCTTCGGTCGACCGCTCGGCTTCGGCCACTGGCCTCACGGTGTCCCCGTCAGGTCAGTTGACCGAGACTCCCACTGATGAAGTCGATTTTTCTCGACCCATTGGACGGGCTGTCGCCTTTAGCAGCCGAATTCCCTCCCGGTTCCCCGGGAGGAGTTGAGGATCCTGTGGGCTCGCCTGTGCCTCGGTTCCGAGCCCTCGGATGGACCTTCCGAGCGGAAGAGTGCGGTTCGGCCGCACCTCCCGCACCGACCCGGAAATTCCGGGACTCTCGGTCGGTCTCGGACCTCTCGGCGGTCCAGCCGTTCCCACCGTCGCCAGTGGTCTCGGTCTCGGCACCCGCGGTAAGCGGCGTCGCCGCCGTCCTAGTCCTCCTCCTCGGATGAGGAGGCTTCGCGTAAATTCGTCGGCCGGTACGAGACCTTATGTTGCAACATCCTCCTGGCCGGGAATAAGCCGACTCGGCGCTTCCCGGCCATTAAGTAGCTGTCACCGGACAGCCGACACAACCTCGACTTGTCCGAGGCCTATACCAGGCGGTTGTTCGGCCAAACCAGCTGCTCCACGATTCGGTGGAACCTCCGCCTCCACAGCCACCATGGGGCTCCGACCAAGGATTCTCGGTCGACTAAGGGTTTACCATCGGCTGTCAGTTACCCTCACTCCCGACCGACCTCGGCAGGTGAAGGTGGCTCAGGCCAGAGCAGCTCTTCGAGGACTCTTCCGAGTCCGAAGATGATTCCTCCTTCTTCTCCAAGCGACTGGACTTGGAGTCTTCAGGAGGTCAGTCAATGGGCCGATAGCCCGTCGTCCTTCCTAGGACTGCTTCGGCTCATCCGAGTCTACGGGATGGAGCTCCGAACCCAGTTCCAAACGGCCGGTATCCCTCACGGAGATTCTGGACCGAGGGATTCTCCGACGGAGGCCTTTCCGTGGCGAGGCCATAGTGGGTCCGGCACTGGAACTTGTAGCGCCTGCTTCCTGCCCTCGCGCTTGGCCAGGATGGCCAGGAAGTATGCGGTCCCTACGTTTCCTTGTCCGGTTTTGAACACCCTCTGCTGAGGGTTGGTTACCGACAGCGTTTTCGGTAGGCCGGGCGCCAGGGATGTGGACAAACCTCCTGACAAGGAGTCCAAGAATTGGACTATGTCGGGCGAAAAGTCTACGCTCAGTCCCCTCTGCGCTTCGTCAGGCCAGTTCGGCCGTCCTCATGGCACATTTTCTCATGCCCTGTTGGGCTCCCTGGATGAGGTCATCCTCATCTTCCCGCCGATCTGCAGACTACGGTTAAGCAGGTGCGGGACCAGAACAGGAGCAGTGGCCAAACAGCCTCAGACTGCTTTGGATATGGGGACTCATGTGCCAGATCGGTGGCGCCGCGGTGGCTATGCGTCGGCGGGCTTGGCTGAGGATATCCACCGCTACTGGATACCCAGCACAAGTTGGCGGATGTTTCCTTTTGGGGACTGACCTCTTGCCCTGGGTGGAAGGTCACCTGCAGAGGATCGAGAGTCCAATGCCACCTTGGACTCGGTCTTTCCGCTCAGAGGACAAGGCCGCCAAACCACAGCCTAAGCCCTTTTCGTCCTTCTGTGCCCCCGCCGCCTCGGCCCAGCAACGTCAGGGCCAGCAGGCTCGGCCTTGGCATCCCAAACCCAAGCCAGGCTTCCTCTAACAGGAGGCAGGAGGAGAGGGCCCAGGAGGTCCCTCGGCGGTCCCTCCTCCAAGCCTGCCCAGTGACGGGCTGAGGGGTGTCGCCCCATCCCGTCACCTTACCCTAGGTCCCCGGTGGAGACGGCTCAGCACTTCCGTTCCGCCTGGTCCCTGTTACCACGGACAGGTGGGTCTTGAGAGGTGGTGGGAGAGCCTGCCTCTGGGTGAGCAGGCACCACCCTTCAGGCCGTGCCAGCCCCTGGGAGGCTTCGGGATCCCAGCCTCACTGGGCGTCGAGGCCGAGTCGACATCTCCTCCTCCAGAAGGAGGTGGTAGAGAGGTGGTGGACCCTCCTTCAGACCCAGGGTTTGTGTCCAGGTATTTCCTGGTTCCGAAGCGGACGGGGCTGGCGCCCATTCTCCGACCTACCGACCTAAACAAGTTCCTAAGGTCTCGAACCTTCAGGATGGTCACTCTGGCTCAGATAATACCATCCTTGGAACGCCGTGTGTTCTGCTCTCTGGACTTGCAGGACGTTTTCACGTCCCTATCCGTCCGTCTCACCAGAGATTCTCGCTTCCGGCGGAAGGATCTCTCTTGATTCAAGCCATGCCCTTGGCTTGTCTCCAGCTCCCAGGGTCTTCACCAAATGCATGGCAGTGGTGACAGCATTCTCTGGCGCGAGGGGTCGGGTGTACCTTACCTGGACGACTGGCTGATAGCAGCTCCCTCCGGAAGGAGGCGGAGTGGTCCAGAGATCTGGCCCTCCAGGTCTGCTCTCAACTGGGCCTCCTTATCAGCGAGGCCAGTCGGACTCGAGCGAAGCAGGTGATTCTATTCATCGGGCGCAGCTCGACTCTCTTCGAGCCAGGCGGCTCCGCGGACAGGGCCGAGGTTCTTTCCTCCTTTGCCCGATCATTTCTGGTTGGGCAATTCGCCCTGCCGGGACTTCCTGCGCCTCCTGGGTCTCATGGCGGCCTGCACCAGCGTGGTCCGTTGGGCCCGCTGGAACATGTCGCGTCCCCTTCAGTGGACTGGCCAGCCAGTGGTCTCAACGCTGCGATCCCTGGACCAGCTAGGCCGGTGACACAGGGATGTGGGAACGCTCTCCAGTGGTGGACCGTTCCAGATCATTTGCAGGAGGGCATCCGTTTGTCCGCCTGAGCGATGGTCTCTCTATCGACCGATGCCTCTCTGATGGGTTGGGGTGCCCATCTGGGGAACACTGGCTCATGGCCTCTGGTCCCCGCTGAGTCCCGATGCCACATCAGCCTGCTGGAGCTCCGGAGCGGTCCGCCTAGCTCTCACCGCCTTTGCTCCGTTCCTCCGGGGTCAAGTGGTCCGAGTCCAGACGGACAATACCACGACCATGTACTATCTAAACCGCCAGGGCGGGACGCGCTCCATGCTTCTATGCAAGGAAGCTCTCCGCATTTGGTCACTCGTGCGCAGCCTGGAGGCGGATCTCCTAGCCATTCACGTGGCAGGAGCCTCCAACACCCGGCCGATGCCCTGGCCGATAGGGGCTGCATCCCACGAGTGGTCTCTCCTGCCGGAGGTAGTACAGCATCTGTTCTCCCTTTGGGGCACACCTCAGGTGGACCTGTTTGCCTCCATGGAGAGCGGAGCTGAGTCTGTTCCATGCCCCCCTCAGCAGGGCTCGCTGGGGATGCCTTCTCGAGGCAATGGACCCGGCCTCTTTACGCCTTTCCCCATTTCCTTGATCCACAAGGTGCTTCTCAAGGCGAGGAGGGACAAGGCGCAGGTGATTCTGATAGCCCCAGACTGGCCTCGCCAGTTCTGGTACCAGATCTCCTCAGTCTCAGCTCCAGGACTCCGGCGCTTCCAGCTCGCCGGACCTGCTCTCAGTCAATCAGGGGAAGGTGTTCCATCCGGACCTTCAATCCCTGCACCTGACGGCCTGGTTCCTGGCTGCTAGAGTTCCAGGCCTTGGGTCTTTCCGACGAGGTCCTCAATGTAGTTGAGGCGTCCGTGGTCGACCAGAAAATGTTATGCCTTCAAATGGAAAGGTTTCCATTTGGTGTCAGAACAAGGGCTTGGACCCTTCCTCCTGTTCCTTGGCAAGCATCTTGGACTATTTATGGTCCCTTTCTAGTCAAGGGCTTAGGTCGGCGACCTACTGGTGCCCTGGCAGCCATCTCTGCCTTGCGGGCGCGGGCAGAAGCAGTCGATGGCGCAGGAGAAGGTGGTCTGGCGCTTTTCAAGGCCTTGATCACATTTCCCTCCAGTGCGGGAACCCCCCCACCTCCGTGGATCTACTGCTGGTACTGGCAAAGCTCATGGGCAAGCCATTTCAACCTATGCACAGGTGTGCTCTCTCTCACCTGTCGTGGAAGGCCGCCTTCTTGGTGGCTATCACGTCAGCCAGAAGGATGGGAGAGCTCAGGCGCTTCCATCGAGTCTCACCTGGTCTTCCACAGGGACAAAGGTTGTCCCTGCGCCCACCACGAATTTCCTTCCGAAGGTGGTGTCGGAGTTTCACCTTAACCAGGTGTTGACTCTGCCGGTGTTCCCACCCAATCACACCTCGGAGGCAATATAGGCTCCATACTCTGGACCCTAGAAGGGCGCCGCTTATTATAAAGGCGCTTCACGGCTGAAATTCGGGAGAGGTTCGCCAGCTTTGTTCACCTCACGCTGGCTTAGCATCTGGCAGGGCACTGCAGCAGCGGACGATAAGCAGGTGGGTAACCTCCTGCATAGATCTCTGCTATAAGTTAGCGGGCATGGAGCCTCCAGACAAGAGTCGGTTTCACCCCTATACTGCTGCAACGGTGGCTGCTTCCAGGGACGCCCCTATCCAGGATATCTGCAGGCTGCTACCTGGAAGTCAGCAAACACCCATTACCCACTACCACATCGACCTTGAGTCACGCCGGATGCTGGTTTGGGGCCCTGCCCTCCAGTCTCTCTTTCCCAAGTAAGTATATGGGGTGTGCGTCTTGCCTCCTCCTCCGGAGAACTGCTAGGAGTCTGCCAATGAGTGGATGAACAACATATCCATGTCCTAGAAATACAGGTTACTCATTTGTAACAGGAGTTCTAGGTATGGTATATGTTGTTCATCCTACACACTCCACCGATCCTCCGCGCTCGACGCATAACCTGAGCTTTCCATGGCCAGATCTAGGCCATGGGGTGGAGCCGAGAGTTATACCACCCGGGTGGGTGGGAGGAGCAAGCTTGAAGACCTTCCGGCAAGATTTAAAGCGGCAAGGATACTGCCAATGAGTGTGGATGAACAACATATACCATTCCTAGAACTCCTGTTACAGGTGAGTAACCTGTATTTTCACACCATGGTGCAGCACCTCTAGGCTGCTATGGGTTTCTCTAAAGAGGGGTTGGATACCACCAGAAGGAATCTTCCAGACTTTCTGGCGCTCCCATAAACTCCTCCTTACCCCAGGGGGTCCATTAGCATCAGCAACTGTTGCAGTTAGCTGGCTAGCTAGCAGCGCCCCAGAGGTGGAATGTATGCTAATGAGTATTATGAATTGGCCAGTCAGATTGAAGCTAGAGAATGTGCTGAGCAGTGAGAGGGAAGAAGGAGGCTTCAGAATTTTTTCTCCGCTGGACTGAGCAACACTGCTTCTGAGGTGCGCTATCTCCTGACAAGAAACCGTTGTTTCTAGGGACATGGATATGTTGTTCATCCACACTCATTGGCAGTATCCTTGCCGCTTTAAATCTTGCCGGAAGGTCTTCAAGCTTGCTCCTCCCACCCACCCGGGTGGTATAACTCTCGGCTCCGCCCCATGACGCCAGATCTTCCTTACCGCTTGGAAGCTCAGGTTCCTCCTTAACGCCTCGCGCTTATGACTGGTTCCTATTTCTCCGCTTTTGCTGGATTTAAAATGGGGATCTGCAAAAAGTTCGATCCTCGCGCTGCGATGGACAAAATCGATTCCGGATTTCGGAGATGCCTATGCGCGGCAGAAGATGTCTCGACGGATCCACACTCCACGCAGGTTCACTGCTTAGGCCTCGAGCACCATCTCGCAGGCTCATGACCTGTGCTCATCTTTCTCGGCCCACGCCCGGTTGACCGTGCTGTCTGACAGTAACTGGGCCGGCCCCGAGGCGCTTCTCCGTGAAGTCCAAGGAGGCCCGGTTGTGGTTCAGCGCGGCGTGGCTCGGGCGGATCAGCTCGAGCGGATGGTCGCTGAAGAGGAGAAGGCGAGGTCAGATCTTCTCTTCGCCGCGGCATTTACCCCGCCGCTTTCTGCCTTCCTACACGGCTTCTTTTAAGGAGCTTTGTCTGTCCCTTCCACTAAAGGAGAAGGGCTCATGCCTGCTGGACTCTGTCCTCGTCCAAAAAGAGGGACAGTAAGTCCTCCGCCGACGCTTTGGGAGCGGGAAAGGCTCTCTCGGCCGCCGCCCGGTCGGCCAGGGGTTTATCGCTGCTCGCCACTGGCTTCCTACGGTGTCCTTCTGGCCAGGTCAGTTGGACCGAGACTCCCACTGATGAAGTTTTTTCCAGATTTTTCTCGACCCATTGGATTTGGCTGTCGCCTTTAGCAGCCGAGATTCCCTCCCGGTTCCCCGGGAGGAGTTGAGGATCCTGTGGCTCGCCTATGCCTCCGTTCCGGAGTCCTGGATGGACCTTCCGAGCCTGGCGGGAGTGCCGGCCCGCCGACACCTCCCTCGTGACCGACCCCGGGAAATTCCGGGACTCGTCTCGGTTCGACCTCTTCGCGTCCAGCCGCTCCCACCGGGCTATAGGCGGTTCCTGGCCTCATCACAGGTGCGGCGTTACGGCTGCCCTCGGCTCCTCCTCGGATGAGGGAGGCTTCGCGTGAAATTACGCCGACGGTACGAGACCTTATGTTGCAACAGCCCTCCTGGCCGGGAATAAGCCGACTCGCGCCTTCCGCCATTAAGGCTGTCACCGAACGGCCGACACAACCCTCACTCTGTCCGAGAGCCTACCCAGGCCGGTTGTTCGGCTAAAACCAGCTGCTCCCTAATTCCCGATTCCGGTGGAACTCTCCGCCCACAGCCACCATTCAGTTCACCAAGGATCTCGGTCGACAAGGGCTTACCCCATCGTTGTCAGTTACCCTCACTCCCCGACCGACTCTTTGTAAGGGTGGCTCAGGCCAGAGGTGCTGTTTCGAGGACTCTTTCCGAGTCCGAAGATGATTCCTCCTTCTTCCAAGTTTACTGACTTGGAGTTCGTGAGGTCAGTCAATGGACGTATAGCCCGCCGTCTCTTCCTAGGGGATCGCTTCGGCTCATCTCGAGTTCACCGATGGAGCTCGAACCTGCTTCCAAACGGGCCTGGTATCCTCAGGGATTCTGGACCGAGGACTGACTGAGGTCTTCCGTGCGGAGTTTAGTGGGTCCGGCACTGAACTTGCAGCCCTGCTCGCCCTGCGCCGGCCAGATGGCCAGGAAGTGCGGTCCCCATGTTCCTTGTCCAAGCTTCGAACACCCCTTCCGCTGAGGGGTTGGTTACTGCCGCCGCCCGGCGCTACTGCAACGCCAGGATGTGGACAAACCTCCTGACAAGGAGTCCAAGAAATTGACCTGTCGGCGGGGTGGAAGCCACGCCATGCCTCTCTCTGCCTTCAGCCAGTTCGGGCTGGGCCCTCATGGCACATTTTTCTCATGCCTGTTGGGCCCCTGATGAGGTCCTCCTCTTCCCGCCCGATCTGCAGACTGCTGTTGCAGGTGCGGACCAGGCAGGGTAGTGGCCAAAACAGGCCCAGACTGCTTTGATATAGGACTCATGTGTTAGATGGGTGTGTCGTATGGCTATATGTCATGGCTTGGCTGAGGATATCCACCTTACTGGATACCAGCATGTGCGGATGTTCCTTTGGGACTGACCCTCGCCCTGGGGTGGAAGGTCACCTGCAGAGGATCGAGTAGTCCATCGCCACCTGACCGTCTCTTCCCCAGAAGGACAGCCGCAACCACAGCCTAAGCCTCCTCGCCCTCGGCCCGCCTGCCCAGTTAACGCCAGGGCCAGCAGGCTCGCCTTGGCATCCCAAACCTGCCGCTTTCCTCTAACAGGAGGCAGGAGGAGGCCCAGGAGGTCCCTCGCCGGTCCTCCTCCTCCAAGCCTGCCCAGTGACGGCTGAGGGGTGTCGCCCATCCTTGTCTACCTATTCCCTGTGCTCTGGGGACGGCCCCATTTGCCCACCTGGTCCGCTGTTACCACGGACAGGTGGGTCTTGGAGGTGGTGGGAAGAGTCCTGCTCTGGAATTGAGCAGGCACCACCTTCAGAGCCGCGCCTCGGGGCTCGATCCCCAGCTCACTGGCTGCTCGGCTGAGCCGACACGCCTCCTCCAGAAGGAGGTGGTAAGAGGTGACCTCCTTCTGACCCAGGGTTTGTGTCCAGGTACTCCTGGTTCAACGATGGGGTTGGCCCATTTCACCCACACGACCTAAACAAGTTCCTAAGGTCCAACCTTCAGATGGTCGGCTCAGATAATACCATCCTGAACGGGCGCAGGGTTCTGTTTCTGGCCTTGCAGGACGCTTTTTCACGTCCCTATCCGTCTGTCTCACCAGATTCCTCGCCCGAGCGGAAGGACTCTTCAGTTCCAAGCCATGCCCTTCGCTTGTCTCAGCTCCCAGGTCTTCACCAAATGCATGCAGTTGACAGTATTCTGGGGGCGCTGGTCCTGTGGTATTTTTACCTGACGATTGGCTGATAGCAGCTCCCTCCAGGAAGGAGGCGGAGGGTCCAGAGATCTGGCTCCAGGTCTTCTCAACTGGGCCTCCTTATCAACGAGGCTGTCGAACCTCTTGTTGCAGGTGATTCTATTCATCGGGCGCAGCTCGACTCTCTTTCGAGCCAGAGCGCCCCGGCGGACAGGGCCGAGGTTCTCCTTTGCCCGATCATTTCTGGTTGGGCACCGCGCCTGCCCGACTTCCCGGCCTCCTGGGTCTCATGGTGTCTGCACCAGCTGGTCCGTGGGGTCTCTGGAACATGCGCCCTTCAGTGGGATGGCAGTCATGTCATAACGCTACATCCCTTGACTAGCTTGTGTCGGTGACAGATGTGAACGCCCAGTGGTGGACTGCTCCAGATCATTTGAGGGGGGCATCCTCGTCTGCCTGAGCCGATTTGTCTCTGTCGCATCGATGCCTCTGATGGGTTGGGTGCCCATCTGGGGAACATCGCCATGGCCTCTGTCCTCTGGATCCCGCATGCTACATCAACCTGTTGAGTTCGAGCGGCCGCCTAGCTCTCACCGGCTTTTGCTTGCCTCCGGGGTCGGTGGTCCGAGTCCAGACGGACAATACCACCATTTATCATTTAAACTTAGGGCGGGACGCGCCCATGCTTCTATGCAAGGAAGCCTCCTGATTTGGTCACTGTCGCAGCCTGGAGGTTGATTCTAGCCATTCACGGCAGGAGCCTCCAACACCTGGCCGATGCCCTGAGCCGGATAGGGGCTGCATCCACGAGTGGTCCTCCTGCCGAGGTGGTACAGCATCTGTTCTCCCTTTGGGGCACCCTGTGTGACCTGTTTCCCCATGGAGAACTCCGGTTGTCTGTTCCATGCCCGCCCTCAGCAGGGCTCGCTGCAGGGGGATGCTTCGAGGCAGTGGACCCGGCCTTTATGCCTTCCATTTCCTGATCCACAAGGTGCTTCTCAAGGGAGGGGGAAGGCGCGGGTGATTCTGATAGCCCAGACTGGCCTCGCTTAGTTCTGGTACCCAGATCTCTCAGTTCAGCCCAGGACTCGCTGCAGCTTCCAGCCGCCCGACCTGCTCAGTCAATCAGGGAAGGTGTTCCATCCGACTCAATCCGCACCTGACGCCTGGTTCCGAGCTGTTAGAGTTCCAGGCCTGCCCGACGCCACTCACTCCACCCGATCTCCCGGCTCGACGACATAACCTGAGCTTTCCATGGCCAGATCTAGGCTATGGGTGAGCCGAGAGTTATACCACCCGGTGGGTGGGAGGAGTAAGCTTGAAGACCTTCCGGGAAGATTTAAAGCGGCAAGGATACTGCCAATGAGTGTGGATGAACAAATATATACCATTCCTAGAACTCCTGTTAGCAGGTGAGTAACCTGTATTTTCACACTCATGGTGCAGCACCTTCTAGGCTGCTATGGGTTTCTAAAGAGGGGTTGATACCACCAGAAGGGAATCTCTCGTGACTTTCTGGCGCCCCATAAACTCCTCCTTACCTCTAGGGGTCCATTAGCATCAGCAACTGTTGCAGTTAGGTTGGCTAGCTAGCAGCTCTCAGAGGTGGAAATGTATGCTAATGAGTATTATGAATTGGCCAGTCAGATTGAAGTGAGAATGTGCTGAGCAGTGAGAGGAAGAAGGAGGCTTCAGAATTTTTTCTCCGCTGGACTGAGCAACACTGCTTCTGAGGTGCCTTATCTCCTGACAAGAAACCGCTGTTTCAGGGACATGGATATGTTGTTCATCCACACTCATTGGCAGTATCCTTGCCGCTTAAATCTGCCGGAAGGTCTCAAGCTTGCTCCTCCCACCCACCCGGTGTATAACCTCGGCCCGCCCCCATGACGCCAGATCTTCCTTACCGCTTGGAAGCTCAGGTTCCTCCTTAACGCCTCAGTGCTTATACTGGTTCCTATTTCTCCGCTTATGGATTTAAAATGAAAATTTGCAAAAGTTCGATCCCTCGCTGCTGCGCTGGACAAAATCGACCCGGATTTTCGGAGATGCCTATGCTGGGCAGAAGATGGTCCTGGACGGATCCACACTCCACGCAGGTCACATTGGTTAGGCCTTGAGCACGACCCGCAGGCTTGCGACTCTGTGCTCATCTTTCTCGGCTCACGCCCTCTAAGACCGTGGTTGCCCGATTGCAACTGGGCCGGCCCAGAAGCGCTTCTCCGTGAAGTCCAAGGAGGCCCCGGTTGGCGTGTCTGCATGGCGTGGCTCGGGCGGATCAGCTCGAGCGGAGGTCACCGAAGAGGAGGCGCGCAGGTCAGATCTCCTCGGGCCATGCATTTATCCCGCCTCTCTCTCTGGGTTCTTCCTACACGGCTTTTTAAGGAGCTTTGTCTGTCCCTTCCACTAAAGGAGAAGGGCTCATGCCTGCTGGACTCTGTTCTCGGTCCAAAAAGAGGGACAGTAAGTCCCTCCGTCGACGCTCTTGGGAGCGGGAAAGGTCCCTCTCCCCGGCCGCCGTCAGCCGGCGTTTCAGGCCGACTGGCCGCCGCCACTGTCCTCACGGGTGTCCCCTGGCCAGGTCAGTTGACCGAGACTCCCACTGATGAAGTCGAGATTTTCTCGACCCATTGGACGGGCTGTCGCTTTTAGCAGCCGAGATTCTCTCCCGGTTCCCCGGGAGGAGTGAGGATCCTGTGGCTCTGCTGTAGCCTCCGGTTCCGGAGCCTTGGATGGACCTTCCGAGCCTGGCGGGAGTGCCGGCCCGCCGACACCTCCCTCGTGACCGACCCCGGGAAATTCCGGGACTCGTCTCGGTTCGACCTCTTCGCGTCCAGCCGCTCCCACCGTCATAGGCGGTTCCTGGCCCCTGTACGCGGCGCGCGCCTCTGCGCCCTCGGCCCTCCTCGGATGAGGGAGGCTTCGCGTAAATTACGCCGACGGTACGTGAGCTTCTAGTGTTGCAACAGCTCCTCCTGGCCGGGAATAAGCCGACTCGCGCGCTTCCCGCCATTAATGGCTGTCACCGAACGGCCGACACAACCCTCGACTCTGTCCGAGGAGCCTACCCAGGCCGGTTGTTCGGCTAAAACCAGCTGCTCCCTAATTCCCGATTCCGGTGGAACTCTCCGCCCCACAGCCACCATTGGGTCTCCGACCAAGGATTCTCGGTCACAAGGGTTTCACCCCATCGATGTCAGTTACCCTCACTCCCCGACCGACTCGTCATGTGAAGGGTGGCTCAGGCCAGAGGAGTTCTGGAGGACTCTTCCGAGTCCGAGGATGATTCCTCCTTCTCTCCAAGCGACTGACTTGGAGTCTTAGGAGGTCAGTCAATGGACGTATAGCCCGTCGTCTCTTCCTAGGGGATCGCTTCGGCTCATCTCGAGTCTCACCGGATGGAGCTCTCGAACCTGCTTCCAAACGGGCCAGGTATCCTCGACGGAGATTCTGGACCGAGGATTCTCCGGACGAGGCTTTCCGTGGCCGAGGCCATAGTGGTCTGCACTTTGGAACTTTGGCAGCGCCTGCTTCCCACTGCCCTAGCCTTGACCCAGGATGGCCAAGAGTATCACCCCGGTCCCTACCGGTTCCTTGTCCGGTTTTGAACACCCCTCTGCTGAGGGTTGGTTACCGATCAGCTGCTGCGCTACCGGCAACGCCTAGGGCCGGGACAAACCTCCTGGACAAGGAGTCCAAGAAATTGACTATGTCGGGCGAAAGTCTACGCTAAGTGCCCCTCTCTCGTCTCGTCAGGCCAGTTCGGGTCGCCCTCATGGCACATTTTTCTCATGCCCTGTTGGTCCCCTGGATGAGGTCATCCTCATCTTCCCGCCCGATCTGCAGACTACGGTTAAGCAGGTGCGGGACCAGGGCAGGGCAGTGGCCAAACAGCAGCTCCAGACTGCTTTGGATATAGGGACTCATGTGCCAGATCGGATGTGGCCGCAGTGATATGGCGTCGGCGGGAGCCATTGAGGATATCCACCTTACTTCGGATACCCAGCATAAGTTGGCGGATGTTCCCTTTTGGGATCTACTGACCCTTCGGCCCTGGGGTGGAAGGTCACCTGCAGAGGATCGAGAAGTCCAATGCCACCTTGACTCGGTCTCTTCCGCCAGAAGGACAAAGGCTCAGAACCACAGCCTAAGCTCTTTCGTCCTTCTGTGCCCCCGGCGCCGCCTGCCCAGTTAACGTCAGGGCCAGCAGGCTCACCTTGCATCCCAAACCAAGCCGCTTCCTCTAACAGGAGGCGAGGAGGCCCAGGAGGTCCCTCGGCCGGTCCCTCCTCCTCCAAGCCTGCCCAGTGATCGGGCTGAGGGGTGTCGCCCATCCCCGTCACCTTACCCCCTGGTCCTCGTGGGGAGCGGCTCAGCACTTCCGTTCCACCTGGTCCGCTGTTACCACAGGACCAGGTGGGTCTTTAGGTGGTGGGAAGAGGCCTGCCTCTGGAATTCGAGCAGGCACCACCCTTCAGAGCCGCCGCCTCGGGGGCTTCGGGATCCCCAGCCTCACTGGCTGCCCTGCGCTGGCCGACATCGCCTCCTCCTCCAGAAGGAGGTGGTAAGAGAGGTGGTGGACCCTCCTTCAGACCCAGGGTTTGTGTCCAGGTACTTCCTGGTTCCGAACGGACGGGGGCTGGCGCCCATTCTCGACCCACACGCACTCAAACAAGTTCCTAAGGTCTCAACCTTCAGGATGGTCACTCTGGCTCAGATAATACCATCCTTGAACGCGGCGCGTGGTTCTGGTTTCCTGACCTGCAGGACGCGTTTTCACGTCCCTATCCGTCTGTCTCCCACCAGAGATTCCTTCGCTCCGAGGGAAGGATCTCTCTGAGTTCCAAGCCATGCCCTTCGGCTTGTCTCCAGCTCCCAGGGTCTTCACCAAATGCATGGCAGTGGTGACAGCATTCCTGCGGCGCCGAGGAGTCCGGGTGTACCCTTACCTGGACGACTGGCTGATAGCAACTCCCTCCAGGAAGGAGGCGGAGTGGTCCGGAGATCTGGCCCTCCAGGTCTGCTCTCAACTGGGCCTCCTTATCAACGAGGCCAAGTCGGAACTCGAGCCGAAGCAGGTGATTCTATTCATCGGGGCGCAGCTCGACTCTCTTCGAGCCAGAGCGCGGCTCCCGGCGGACAGGGCCGAGGTTCTTTCCTCCTTTGCCCGATCATTTCTGGTTGGGCAATTGCGCCCTGCCCGGGACTTCCTGCGCCTCCTGGGTCTCATGGCGGCCTGCACCAGCGTGGTCCGTTGGGCCCGCTGGAACATGCGTCCCCTTCAGTGGGGACTGGCCAGCCAGTGGTCACAACGCTGCGATCCCTTGGACCAGCTTGTGTCGGTGACACAGGGGATGTGAAACGCTCTCCAGTGGTGGACCTGCTCCAGATCATTTGCAGGAGGGCATCCCGTTCGTCCGCCCCGAGCCGACGGTCTCTCTGTCGACCGATGCCTCTCTGATGGGTTGGGGTGCCCATCTGGGGGAACACCGGGCTCATGGCCTCTGGTCCCCGCGGGAGTCCCGATGCCACATCAACCTGCTGGAGCTCCGAGCGGTCCGCCTAGCTCTCACCGCCTTTGCTCCGTTCCTCCGGGGTCAAGTGGTCCGAGTCCAGACGGACAATACCACGACCATGTACTATCTAAACCGCCAGGGCGGGACGCGCTCCATGCTTCTATGCAAGGAAGCTCTCCGCATTTGGTCACTCGTGCGCAGCCTGGAGGCGGATCTCCTAGCCATTCACGTGGCAGGAGCCTCCAACACCCTGGCCGATGCCCTGAGCCGGATAGGGGCTGCATCCCACGAGGGTCTCTCCTGTCGAGGTAAGACAGCATCTGTTCTCCTTTGGGCACACCCCAGGTGGACTGTTTGCCTCCATGGAGAACGCGGGCTGAGTCTGTTCCATGCCCCCCCTCAGCAGGGCTCGCTGCAGGGGATGCCTTCTCGAGGCAGTGGACCCCGGCCTCTTTATGCCTTTCCCCATTTCCCTTGATCCACAAGGTGCTTCTCAAGCGAGGGAGGGACAAGGCGAGGTGATTCTGATAGCCCCAGACTGGCCTCGCAGTTCTGGTACCCAGATCTCCTCAGTCTCAGCTCCAGGACTCCGCGCAGCTTCCAGCTCGCCCGGACCTGCTCTCAGTCAATCAGGGAAGGTGTTCCATCCGGACCTTCAATCCCTGCACCTGACGGCCTGGTTCCTGAGCTGCTAGAGTTCCAGGCCTTGGGTCTTTCCGACGAGGTCCTCAATGTAGTTGAGGCGTCCCCGTAAGAGTTCGACCAGAAAATGCTATGCCTTCAAATGGAAAAGGTTTTCCATTTGGTGTCAGGAAAGGGCTTGGACCCTTCCTCCTGTTCCTTGGCAAGCATCTTGGACTATTTATGGTCCCTTTCTAGTCAAGGGCTTAGGTCGATGACCCTAAGGGTGCACCTGGCAGCCATCTCTGCTTACCGGGCGCGGGCCGGGAAGCAGTCGGTGGCGCAGGAGAAGGTGGTCTGGCGCTTTTTCAAAGGCCTTGATCACATTTCCTCAGTGGGAACCCCCACCTCCGTGGGATCTACTGCTGGTACTGGCAAAGCTCATGGGCAAGCCATTCGAACCTATGCACAGGTGTGCTTTCTCTCACCTGTCGTGGAAGACCGCCTTCTTGGTGGCTATCACGTCAGCCAGAAGGATGGGAGAGCTCCAGGCGCTTTCCATCGAGTCTCCTTACCTGGTCTTCCACAGGGACAAGGTTGTCCTGCGCCCCCACCCGAAATTCCTTCCGAAGGTGGTGTCGGAGTTTCACCTTAACCAGGTGTTGACTCTGCCGGTGTTCTACCCCAATCACACTGGAGGTTAATATAGGCTCCATACTCTGGACCCTAGAAGGGCGCTTATTATAAGGAGCGCATCGTTGAAATTCGGGAGAGGTTCGCCAGCTGTTTGTCACCACGCTGAAGCCGCATCTGGCAGACCTGCAGCCAAGCGGACGATAAGCAGGTGGGTAACCTCTGCATAGATCTGCTATAAGTTGGCGGGCATGGAGCCTCCCAGAGGGATAAGAGCTCATTCTACCCGCCATACTGCTGCAACGGTGGCTGCTTCCAGGGACGTCCCTATCCAGGAAATCTGCAGGGCTGTTACCTGGAAGTCAGCAAACACCTTCATTACCCACTACCACATCGACCTTGAGTCACGCCGGGATGCTGGTTTTGGGGCCCCTGTTCTCAGTCTCTTTTCCCAAGTAAGTATATGGGGGTGTCGTCTTGCCTCCCTCCTCCCGGAGAACTGCTAGAGTCTGCCAATGAGTGTGGATGAACAACATATCCATGTCCCTAGAAATACAGGTTACTCACCTGTAACAGGAGTTCTAGGAATGGTATATATTGTTCATCCACACCTTCCTACTTCCGACTGACGCACAACCTGAGCTTCCAGCGGGCCAGATCTGGCGTCATGGGGCGGAGCCGAGAGTTATACCACCCGGTGGGTGGGAGGAGCAAGCTTGAAGACCTTCCGCAAGATTTAAGCGGCAATACTGCCAATGAGTGTGGATGAACAACATATACCATTCCTAGAACTCCTGTTACAGGTGAGTAACCTGTATTTTCTTGATACTGGTAGCAATTTGTTTTGTTTCTTTATATTTTTGAGTGTGCTGAGTATTTTTTATTAGTTTTAGCGGTTCCCGGGAA
The DNA here is from genome assembly GCA_016271365.2 of Neoceratodus forsteri. Lineage (NCBI taxonomy): Eukaryota > Metazoa > Chordata > Ceratodontiformes > Ceratodontidae > Neoceratodus > Neoceratodus forsteri. Next base: position 1,009,891,167 of record CM028131.1, on the reverse strand, counting down.
CCGCGTTTTCCCTTGGTTCCTCACAGTTCCCTTTTTTCTTTATTTAAAAAAAATATGTTTTAGTTATTACATCTAGTGTTTCCGCAGTTCCTTTTACTTATTATTTATTTTTATCGTGGTTCCCTTTTTCTAGCGGGAACCGACGGTTCTATATATATTTTACCTCAGAAAAGTTGTAGTTCTTTTTTGCAAGGGAACCGACTGTTGGACCTTATTTTTAAAACAGTTCAACATTCTATTTAAGAGTTTTCTGTAAATTGGGCATGTCAGAAACCCCAAAGAAAAGGACTGAACCCAGGGATTTTAAAAATTGTTTAAGCTGCCAAAGAATTTTAGCTAAAGCTGATACTCACGACCTGAGTTTAAAGTGCTTGGGTCCAGATCATTACTGTGTTCTTTGCTCCAGATTCTGTTTAAAACATTAAGAAATAGAGCAAAAAGGCTTAGAGATATGGCAGAAGAAGGGTCTTCATCTGGTTCCAAACACAGACCCTGGGCTACCGATGAGGGGCCTTTAAAAAATAAAAATAATTCAGGTGCTGATGAGGCATCTTTAAAGTCTAAGCCTGGTACAGGTGCTGATGAAGTGCCTTTGAAAACAAAGAACACAAAGCCTGGCACTGACGAAGTGTCTTTAAAAATGAGGCTTCTAAAGGAGCTGATGGAGTTCCTAAATCAAAAAATGTAAAGGGTGCAGATGAAGGGCCTGGTTCTAAGAGAAAGCTTGAACAAGTCACTGATGAAGTGGCTACAAAAAAGATTTGTAAAGAAAAGAATCTCATTTGCTCCTCCAGGCAGTACCAAAGGTGAGGCAGCAGTGGGAAAGAAACACAAAGATAAGTAAAAAACATTGAACCCCGGGAGGGTGTCTCTCAAGATTTTCCAAGGGGCCTTTCCTCTATGGAGGATATGGCAAAAGTCTGGCACCTTTACCAGACAGTCCAGGGCATGGTGACCCATTTTGGCGCCTCTGATTTTCCCAGGCATATCCCCTCCACTGCCCCCTCTGCTGCAGGGGCTGATGAAGAGAAGACAGTGATGATTTCTGTGATGCCTCAGATAACTTTTCAGAGGGCAAAGCACCAGAACTTAACATGTCACCTAATCTCAATTTTGGGGCATCTGCTGATCAGGAGGATACTACCTCCCTATTCTCTTCTCTGCAACACATGGTGGACACCCTTGACCTCCCTTCTCAAGAGTCCAACCAGGATGAAGAGGAAGACCAGGTCTACAGGGAAATGAAAGGTCTTCCCACTCCTAAAAAGTTAGTTCTCCCTATTTACAAACCTTTCAGGAAGAACACAATGAAAATTCTTCATACCCCACATCTGTGCAAGGGTTTGAAAAAGAGGGCTGATGAAAAGTACTAGTTTTCTAAAACTGACACAGCATTTCTGTTTGTTCACCCCAGTCATGAGGGAGTGGTGCAACAAGCAGCATGCAACAAGGCTGGGGGTCCCCCTTTCTTCCCAGCCTCCAAAAACACTCTGAGGCTGGATTTTTTATGGCCAGAAAGACACATACTTCAGCCTCACATCTTCTCTGCCTTGCCTCATACATGGCTTACACAGGCAAATATCAAAAGGCTTTATGGAACTCATCCCTAGCCATAGTTAAATGGGGTTCTGATTATATGGCTAAGGATTTAGTGGAAATGGCTAAGACAGCCTTGGAGGCCATAAATTATCAGTTCCACATGGCGGATGATAGCAGTGATGCAGCTTCAAGGGTTATGGACCAGGCTATTTCCCTGATGCGTTTTGCTTGGCTCAGAACAACAAATCCGTCATAGTACATTCAGTCCAAAGCCATGGACATTCCCTGTGACAGAAATGTATTTTTCGACTCCAGGACGGAGGAGTGTATGAAAAAGGTTGATGAGTACAAGGCAGCCCATCAGAGCAAGACCTCCAAGACTAAGCCTCAGACTGCTCAAAAGCCTCAACACAATGTTAATAGAGGCAGGGGCTACTTTCCTAGCCCCTATTACTCTTTTCCCCCTCAGTTTGACCTCTCACAGTTCAGAGGTTACTTATATAGTACAGTAGATGTGGCCGCCCAGAGCGCTGCATCCACCATATGTCTGAGACGCCATATGTGGCTTCGTCTGACGGATCTTAACCCTGAGGCCCAGGCCTCTATTTTGGATGCCCCTTTCCAAGGCTTCTTATAGTTTAGGGAGGATGTCCAGGCTCTCATGTTTTCCCTCCAGGACTCTGGAGTCCCCCTTCGACCCGTACCTCTAGGGCACCAGAGCAGTTCGAACGGACAGACTGCCGATCTTCACGGACATCACACCTGACATCCGCATCTGAGGGGCAGATGCAGGGCCCATTCATCGGTCACTGCTTTGGCTGCAAAGGCCCATAGAATGGCAGGCGTGTTGGCGCTGGGCCCATCGCCCTAGCCTCTGCCACCTTTCCTGTTCTTGTTGTCTTTTTACAGGGTGAGGGACCCCCCCCCCAAGGCATTTCCACCTATTCATATTTTTGTCCACAGGGTCCTTCCCTTTGGGGGCTCCCCGGGGTGGGTACAGGTGTCTGACATGGTCAGAGATCTAGGTTGTTTCCTAGGGCTCCCCGACTCTTCAGTTTTCTTTTGTATTCTTGCTGATAGCCCCTCTCCTTTGGGCCTGGGGCCCCACTTTCTTTTAATGGGCAGACTGTGTCTCTTTCCTCTGACCGATGTTACTAGATCGATTGGTCGGAGCGGTAATCCCCTCTACCCATGCCTACGTGTCGAGGAGTTTTCATACCCCTCTTTTTTTTAATATGGTGGGGACTGACACCGGTTACCCCTTGGGTACCAAGTGGGTCCAAGCACCGGCCCTTAGTTCATACAAAAATACGAACAAGCCAGCAGAAGAAGGCAATTTGGTCCATCAAGTCTGCTTATATTGCAGGGTCCACAGCTTGAGCTAATGTCCCTGCCCTCCCTCCCCACTCCTCCCATCCTCCCTACCCATGATTCTTATCTTCCCCCATGCCTGTCCCAGCCTCTCTTAAAGCTGCTCACTATCTTTAACGAGATGACCTCTTCTGGCAGAGCATTCCAAGTGTCCACCACCCCTTCTGTGAAGAAGTGCTTCCTGACATCCCTCCTAAACCTCCCACCCTCCAGCTTAAGACTGTGCCCCCTCGTGATATGGTTGCCGCTCAGCTTAAAGAGACTTTCCTTATCAACATTACTTATCCCTTTCAGGTACTTGAATGTCCCAATCTTGTCCCCTCTCTCTCTCCTGTCTTCCAGGGAGTACATGCTCAGTGCCCTCAACCTCTCCTCGTATGTCTTGCCCTGCTGACCAGCTATCATCTTTGTAGCCCTCCTCTGTACCTTCTCCAGTAGGTTAATGTCCTTTTTGAGTTACCTTGGGTTCCAGGGATTCCTCGGGTGCTCTTCCCTTTGGGGGGAGCAGATACTCCCTTGCTTAAGGGCTCCGACTTAAGGATTCTTTCCTGCGGGGGGTGGCAGGCATCAGTCCGTCCCTAGCCGTTGGGATTATATTGCCTCTTACTGGCGCATGGCCCCTGCGGCTTCAAGCTGTCGATGGGTCCTAGCCGTTTTTGGGCTGCAGTCGTCTGATTTTCAGCAAGAACTTGGATCGCCTCCCTTGTGCCGACAATGACCACATTTGGGTTGTCTGTCAGGCAACGTTCTCCCCTATGGTTCGCACATCCCCTTTACTGAGGGGTTCTCACTGCTGTCAGGATATCCCTGTGGGACTCGCCATTCTTAGGCAGCTGGCAGCTCACGTGCCACCATTTGTGGTTTCACATCAGACTTTCATCAGGCAGGTCTTTGCTGTCGCCTGGCACCTCGCACATCGTGGCAGACGTCCCCAGGCGTTCGGGCCGGTCTCGGTAGGGTGAGGGTCTCTGGTAACTGTCTGCATCTCCAGTCACATTGAGAAGCCCTCTCATTCGGGAGTTCCGCACCCCCTTGCCTTCTTAGCTTCCGGTTTGGGGGAGGATTCTCTTCTCCTCAACCTCTCTGCGTTTCCGCGCAGGTGCTGGTTTCATGACAGATAGAAGGTTCACCTCTGTCTCTTTGTATGGGTCTTTTCATTTTGCCCCAAGAGGTCCATGGGCCTTGGGCAATTTACCCGGTAGGGGTGGGTTGCTTGTTCATCAGGACATATGGGATCCTGCCTCCTTTTTGGGGCCAATATCCCGCTCCCCTGGGCGGATATCCAGTTTTTTCTCCTCCTCCTCTCTCTTCTGGGTTTTCACCATACCGCTGGACGTCTTTCTGTCCTGCGGCGGGTTCATGTCCCTCACCCCACTTCCCAATGGGTGGAGAGAGAGAGGAAGGTGAGCGGAGGGTTCGATACTGGGGTATGGCTCTCCCTCTTAGGGGGTGCTTTTCTCTAGGAGATGTCCCTTTTCCTGTCCAGTGGTTAAATTCCACCAGTCAGGTATAGACTCCCCTTTAGTGTTTTTGGGAATTAAGGTCGTGCACTTTCAGTCTTGACTGCTTCCCAGACCGTCCTATTTTTGCCCTCGTCTTCGGCAAACTAGGGCAGGGGCAGTCCTTGACAGGCTCACTTGGGGGGTACTACCCTACTCCAGGGTAATTGCTCTTCTTTTTCCTCTTGCTTGTTGCCACACTCCTGAGGAGTTTTCCTCAGTCTGCTCTGGTGTCTTTTCTCTGTCACCAGGCTACTGGGTGTTGATTTTCGGGTCTCACGGCCCTTTTCTCTCTCTCTCTGTCTCTGTTTAGAGACTGGGTACCTTTGTCAGGCCTGAAGCCAGGAGGGGCTCCTTTTTGAGCCTCTCCACCTAGTCTCCTTTTCCCCGGAGGTATCCTTATGTAGCCTCATGGGAGATCCCGTTATGGGCTCCTCTATCTTTGGCTGACGACTTTCCTTTGTCTTTTTGAAGGGGAGTATTGACAGCCCTTGTTTCTTGGCATTTGTCCTAGGTCAAGCCTGGCTTGGGAGTGCCTTATTTGACTCTGGTTCAGTCAGATGCTGATACCTGTTTTTCATTTGGGATCTCACAGGGCATGTGCCCCTTTTGCAGTCTTCTCTGCCCTGCTGGGACCACTCTCTTTGGAATACTCTTTAGGTACACATTATGTCTCGGCCCGGGCGTCCCTCTCCCGATGCCATGCTCCTGTTGGAGGCCAGCTCTGTGGCTGAGGATGTATCCCTTCCTCTACTCCTCCTCCTCCTCCCAGATACTGTATTTTCCTTCTGGTACTGCTTGGGACTCTGTCCAGATGGTGTTGCCTACTGCAAGAGCCCCCTCGAAGTAAGATAAACGGAACAGTAGAACTTCAAGATGAGCTCTTGCAGTAGGCATTTATTTCCCTCCCTCCATCCCCCTGCTTTCCATCTTGACCAGTTCAGGCCTCAGGAGTCGTACTTTTTTTTTTTTTTTTCCCTGTCGGACCTTGTTCCAGGGTCTCCATGAGGGGGGACTGAGGTGAGTGTGGGGGATGTGCTGACGTCGAGGGGCATTCCCAATTGGGTACTGCTAGCTAGAAAATTTCCATGTGGTCTTGGCGCCTGGTGGTTTAGTCCTTATGGTGTTGCCTACTGCAAGAGCTCCTCTTGAAGATCTACTGTAAGTTTTTATGCAACTGTAATTTCCAGGGCACTGTATCCACTGCTTTTCTTTTACCATGCCTGTAACCATGCCTGTATCCACTATTTTTCTTTACTGTAACCACCTCATGATGTAACTCACAATGCCTCAAATGTTCCTTATGTCCTTGTTCATTCTTATAACTTGTATTGTTATCCCGGGTCGCCCCTGAAAAAGGGACCTTCGGGGCTCAGTGGGCCTACCCGGTCACCAAAATTTAATAAATAAATAAATGATGGGTGTACAGCTGGGGTGGGGCTTCTGATGCTTTAATACACTGTTTGAATTGATCACTGAGTTTATGGAGAAGAAAGTGCTGGGAACTGCTTGTTAAATAAGGTTTGGGATCTGTTTATTTTTTGCTCTTGAGCAGAGTGATAGGTGCTCCTTATGGTCATGTGCAGATTCAACTCATTGAAAATAAATAGTGTATTGTTTTGCTGTCCATGACACTTGAATGCCATGTATTCAAAACAGTTATAAATACAGTTTGGTTTCTCCTGCAGGTTTTTTTGTTTGTTTCTCAGAAAAGTGATTTTCAGGTGGAGTGCTTAGAATTTCTAGCTAACTCTCTCTTCCTAAAACATTCTAAGATTTGCAGGAGCAACCTTAATTTCACATGCAGATGTTTTGAGTACTTGCCCCAAATCTTTTCAGACATATGGAACAATGCAGTTTGAACTAGTTTTACAGTGGATGATCATGCAGCCCTTATCTGCTGTCAGCTTCTGTGTTTTTATGTTCTGCAACATAGGCTGTTTGTCCCAATAAGCAAATCTGCTCCAGTAGCATTTGTTCTGTTGTGAATTTGCTTATAGGACATCGGCTGAATGGAGTACACGGCACAGTAAGTAAATTATATTTATATGGCACTTTTCCATTAACGCCAGTGTTCAAAGCACTTTACATATGCAGTGAGAGATTTAAAAAGTATAATACATGTAACATACTGAATTGGGCATAATAAGTAGTACATGGCCTTCGTGTCAATAACATGGGATATAGCATTTCAAATAAAAGGAATCAGAGTAGATTTTTTTAAATACACAGAAGTTATGGATGTACCATAATAAGTTATTTGTGATTTTTTTTTAGGAAGAAAATGAGGACTGTATGGAACAGAGCTGTTGACTTTCTTGCTGCTAATGAATCTCGACTTCGCACTGAGAAACAGAGAATAGGAGGTGCAGATTTCATGGTTTGGAGATGGGCACAGCCTTCAGTATCCTGTGATAAAATTTCTTTCATACCATCCAAAGTCTGGCAAGGGCAGGGTATGCCTTAACTTTCCTACCTCGATACAAAGTCTGTGCTTGGGGGAAAAAAAAAATCTGTCCTTCAGTATTTTGTTAGCTGTGGGGGAAAAAAAGCACTGTAGCTCCTTCATGGTTAGGCTTTCCAGAATTGGCCGGTGTTTGATACTGCTGTAGAATAAAAATGATGTCTGTTGCACACAAAGAATGCATTCCATTTTATTTTCTAAAGTTGAAGTGTTAGACAGCTTTAGGCACCCATGGCATTGCAGGGATCCTGTCATAACTGTTGCAGCAATATCATTTATTTTTTGATCTAGCATTGAAACCATTGTCTTTCTGTGGTACCACAGAGGTCAGAGCCACAAGTGTTAGATTTCCTCACTACATGTCAGATGCACCTGCAGCCTTTGTATCCACATCAATGTGTTGCTCCAATACATAACACGCAGTCGGAGGTTTATTAAAATTAAAAGAACATTCTAGGGACGTGGACATGGTTCACTTATCCACATTCTGATAGTTCCACTGGAATGATGTTATTGGCTGGAACATCTTTAAGGTAGGTATTTCCCACCACCTGGGCAGTATATCCCTCTATTCTGCCCAATGGGAAGAACAGGTCACCTTTTTCACATTTCCCGCTTAGGATTTTCGCGCCATAGGTGAACCTCTTTTTGAAAAGTTCTCTAATTCTTGCTTCGAGTTTCATGGTTCCTTCAACTCCATCTCTGGACCAATGATAGAACACAAAAAAAACAGGATTCAAATCCTGCGTTAAGTGCCGGCAGATGGTGTCAGTCACCAGTCCGCATCACACGTGCATGTACTACCTGAGCTGGCAACACAGAGTGGCTAGGTGCGGCTTCCGCTTATCCATGATTCCAGAGTCCCTCGAGGACAGGAGGCTCTGACTCTCGTTAGGTAGGTTTGGAGAGGGATCCGAAAAACTCCCTAAGGACCACAGGAAGGACTCGACTGTGGCCAGTCAGATGAGCAACTTGTGGCCCATGAGGTGGAAGCGGCGGCCGCTGCAGCAGCGGGTACCTTCTCTGTCTCCGCGCTGTTCTGTGGGGCCTGCATCAGAGGGTTTTCCGTGGGCTGTTGCATGTGTCTGTCCCTGCAGACCTTGAGGGAGAGTACTGCCCGCCATGGTTCAAAATGCAGGCGCACTGGTGCCAGTTGTGGAACCGGGAGTGATGGAGGTCCTCCCAGTCCCTCAACTTGCCCGACTGTTGAGCACCCCTCAGCCAAGGGGCAGGTCAAGGGCTCTTCAGCTCTGCCATCGAGCCAGTCAGCTCCGACTCTGGACAAGCAGGCTGTCAGTCTTTTTTGAGCCTGTTGATCAAGTTGTCAGACAAGGCCAAGGAGTCAGTCTTGCATGCCTCCATACTCCCGATCCTCACTTGGGAGGACATGGACCTGTTGGTAGTGCTGGTTGAGCCATCGTGGGACCAGCCTCCACCTGGGGTCAAGGCATCAGCTGTGTTGCTTAGTGTCGATGGGTGCATAATTTATGGTCAGCCACAGGAAGATCCACCTTGCCATTGGCCAGCGTGTCAGTGGTTGTCAAAGTGATCACGCTGTCAGTCCCGCTCAACCCGGAGGTGGCAGCATTTCCTCAACCTCCTCATGATTGAGTGAGAAGAGGCAGCGACACAAGTTGCGCCGGCACTACAAGGAATTGCTTTGGCAGTATTGGGCCATCACAGGGCAGGATGGGTACTCTACCCTAGGGACCACCGGTCCTTTGGCAGCCGCCAGTGATTACCCTGCTGGTGCATGCTCTGCAGGTATTCCTCACACCTGCTTTTCCACTGATTAAGGTGTAGCAGCCACCATGACTGCCACCAGTCGATGCTCCAACCAAGGAGGCAGGCTGTTAAGCCACTGGCTTGCCAGGCCAGTTTCGAGAGGACCGTGGTGAACAGCGTCTGAGGGCCATTTTCGAGGAGTCATCAGAAGACTCGGATCAAGAGTCTGTTGCCTCCTCATGGAGCCTTCCACCGAGCATGGCCTGGTGTCCTAATTTTTATTTACAAGGAGTACACTGTGCATATAATTGAAATACGTTTAGAAGTGAGGGAGAAATAAGTACCTTAGCTGGGATGTGAACCCAGGCCTGCTTGCCGTTTCATTGTTACTTACCTCGGAATCCACATTGATCAACTTGAGCCAGTCCAGAAGAGGGCTAAGTACTCTCTCGTGGGCATTTTGGACCAGGATGAATTCTCAGGGATTGTCTTCCCAGTGGCTGAGGCCATTTTGGGACCGGCCCTGGAGCTTTGGCAGCATCCACCATCCTACCCAGCACCCTCGTCCCGTAAGCTGTGCAAGTATACACGGTCCCCATGGGCTCCCTTTTAGGGTTTTTGGACCATCCTTTGGTGGAAGGTCTGTTCACGGATTCGGTGTTCTGTAAATCTGGACACCAGGGGGATGTGGACAGGCCTCTGGGCATGGAGTCCTTTAAGATTGACCACTCAAAAAGTGTACACTGTGGCCACTGTAGCTCTCTTGTAGGCTAACTGTGCCATTATGATGGCTACCTCTGGTCATTCCCTGATGGGAATCTTTGATTCTGTCCTCCCCCACCTCCATCCTGAGCAGCGGGTGGCGGTATAGATTATCAGAGACCTGACACTAACTCCAGACAGCTGTGGAGATGGGCGATTCTTGCGCCTGTGCTCTGGGGCTGCTTGATCTCAACCAGTACATGCAAAAATGTAAGATCTTCACTATTCACTACTGCTGAGTGTAAGCTGGAGGTGCGCAGCTGAACGGGAGCTCTTTTTTTGGGGGGGGGGGACTGTGCCAATCACAAGGCCAGCGCATTGCATGGTGCATGAGGGTTGGCCGTTAGGTGCTGCAAACTCCTCCGCCGCCCCAGTTCTGTTTCTCCTGCTGTCGAGGTCGCACCTGCAGCGCGAGTTGCCCGAAAGTTCGTCTGCGTCACTAGGCCTTCATCATTCAACGTCATTTTTCCTGCCTCTCCATCTCCATCCCAGTTCTGAATCACCCAACGCAGTTGGAATCCGGTAACCCTGATCTTAGTTTGAGAGGGCTCTTGCAGTAGGTAATTACATATAGGACTGAAGTCAGCAGGCGTCAGGACCCCACGGAAAAATTTCTAGCTAGCAGTCGCTAGCGGGGAACCGTCCGCACATCAGGTGATCAATGTCAGTATAAGGGGGCAGTCCGCCACACCCGCCTTTCAGTTCTTTCCCTCAGTTAGCTCGTGTTAGCGCCTCGCAGTTAAGTTCACTGCTTTGCCAGTCTATCGTCTGTAGTTTTACCGTTAATTTTGTCGAATTTTCTTCGATTTTTCGTCAGTTTCTCTTCAGCTGCTGTGTATGTTGTCCCCTACTCCATCCGAGCACAAGATCAAGTGCGATTCCTGCCGCGCCCAGCTCCCGCACAAGGATGGACATTCCCAGTGCCTTCTTTGCCTAAGCCCCGACCACCCCGTGGAGAAGTGCCAGCACTGCCAGCAGTTCAACGCCACTACCCGCAAGCGGAAGCAGCAGTCCCCAGAGGCCCACATTTTAAAACTGAAGATGGAAAAGGAGCTGAAAAAACTCAGGCAGGCCTCTACTTCCCCTGAGGGCCATCGCAAGAAGAAGCATCAGGACCGGGACTAATCTTCTACAGGTGCTGAAGGTAACGTCACCTCCGGGGGACCATTCCTCAACGGCTGTCTTGGAGGCTTCTAAGGCAGCGTTGACCTTCCCATTGGGCTTGCGCTCGGGTCCCCCAGGAGCATCTGGGTCAAAGGAGGCCGCCGCTGCGGTAAGCCCACCACCTTGCAGCCTTCGGTCCAGCGGCCATGGTATCCGGCGTCAGCTCCTCTGGCCTCGCCGCAGAAAGGCCAATAAGGCGCCTGACCCTTTGGGGCAGCGACGCTCAGCTACCGCTAAGGCCGCTCCTCCTTCACGGCCTTCGTCGAGCGTAGGGTCTGAGAAGTCAGATGCCGGCTCCTCCGACATCCGCCCGGATCCTGCCGGACTTAGGACCTGTCCGTCGTCCCGAGCTCGCCACAATGCTCATTGCACTGCGAGGCTCTAGCATCTCCCTTGCTGGATCCCGGGGATATTAGCCCTCCCTTCTTCCGCGGGTGACACAGAGGATGTCGGCATGCTGCCGTCAGGTCTCCCTCCCGCTGGGCCGGACGACCTGACGTCGGACCCTCAGATGCCGGCTTACCAGACGCCTATCGACATCCCCTTGCCAGATGCCGTCCTTACACTGGGCCCATTGCTTGTCGGGCCTCCCGTTCCGGGCCCACCCACTGGGCCATTCCCAGGGCCTTCTGCTCCGTCAGAGCCCCTGGTGCCTGGGTACCCAACTCCGTCATATCCGATGCCGTCCTACCCAGGGCCACAGTATCCGGCACTGCAGTGCCCGATACTGGGCTTCCTGCCGTCAGGTTATGGATACTCGCCGTATGGATATCCCCAGTTTCTAGGGACATGGATATGTTCAATCCACACTTAATGACAGGTTCCTTGCCACTTTAAATCTTGCCAGAAGGTCTTCAAGCTGGCTCCTCCCACGCAGTCGGGTGGTAAAACTCTCGGCTCCGCCCCATGACGCCAGATCTTACTTAGCGCGTGGAAGCTCGGGTTCCCTCCTTTGCGCTCTGCGTTTAGGCCTGGATCAAACTCTTTGGTTAATCGAAACTAATTTTGAAGTTTACAAGACTTGGTCTTCATCTTTCCTCGGCGTACCAATGGACCGTCGACTCCCAGTTTCTTGGTGCCCTGAACTGAAGATGTCCCGGATCGATCCATTACTCACGATCGTTTACTGCCTTGGGCTTGAACACGATTCACAGGCCTGCGACTTGTGCAAGTCCTTTTCGGCCATGGTCTTTGAAGATTGTGCTGCCAGATTGCAACTTGGGCGCCCCGAGAAACGTTATCCTCTGGTCAAGTCGAAGGAGGCCTGTTGGGCGGTGTCTGCGGCTGCGGGCTCAGAGAAACAGCTCGAGCAGATGACCGCCCTTGAGGAGGAAGCGGCTCAGGCCGCAGCATCATCATCTTCGGTCGTGGCATTTATCCTGCTCTCCTTGGGATCCTCCTACATGGCTTCGTTCAAGGAGCTTTGTCAGTCCCTCTCCACCAAGGGAGAGGGCCTTGGACATTCCTCTCAGTCCAAGGACTCTGGGGGAGTAAGTCCCACCATCGTTGTTCGTGGGAGCGGGAGAGGTCCCCTTCCCCGGACAGTCAACACTCTACTTTGGTCGAGGTTGTGGCTAAGGCCGCTGGCTTCATGGTGTCCCCGTCAGGTCAGCCGGCCGAGACACACGTCGACGCAGTCGAGATTTTTCTCGACCTGTCGGACGGGCTGTCGATTGGAGAAAACGACAACCCTTCTTCACTGGTTTCCTTGGTGGAAACCGAGGGCTTGCCTGTGCCTCCTGTGCCAAAGTCCCCAGTTAAGGTCCCTGAACCGAGAGGAGTGGGTTTCCCCCGCCCCTCTCTGACCTCTTCCAAGTCCAGCCGACATCGGCGGTCTCGGTCTCGGCACTGTGGAAAGCAGCGACGCCGCTCATCATCGTCCTCTTCGGGGGATAGCCTCCAGCGCAAATTGCGCCAGCGCTACGAGGATCTGATGTGGCCGCAGCTCCTTTTGACCAGGAATAAGCCGACTCTGTCGCCTTCCCTGGCCATCAAGTGGCTGTCACCGGAGTGGCCGAAACAACCCCTCGTAGTTGAGGAGCCGAAGCCGGCACCGGTTGTTCGGCTGAAACCGGCTGTGCCACCCATTGTGGTGGAACCCCCACCTCCACAACCTAAAACTGGGGCTCCAACCAAGGATTCTCGGTTGGGTCAGGGCTTGCCCCATCGGTTGTCGGTCACCCTCACTGCCGATCATCCTCGGCAGGTGGAGAGTGGCTCCGGCGTTTGGCAGCTGTTAGCAGACTCCTTGGAGTCTGACGACTACTCCGCCTTGTTCTCCAGGCCACTTGACCTGGAGTCCACGGGAGGTCAGTCGGTGGACGAGAGCCCATCCTTGTTTCTTGGAATGCTTCGACTTATCTCAGAGTCCACTGGGATGAAGCTCTAACCCGTTTCAAAACGGGCCAAGTATCCCCTCACGGAGATACTGGACCAAGGGGATTCCCCCACGGAGGCCTTCCCGGTGGCCGAAGCCATTGTTGTCCCGGCCTTGGAGCTGTGGCAGCGGCCAGCTTCTTGTCCAGAACCATCAGCCAGGATGGCGTGAAAGTATGCTGTTCCCACTGGTTCACTCTTCGGTTTCTTGGAGCACCCTTCCACGAAGGGGCTAGTGACCAACAACGTTTTCTGGCGTTCTGGGAACGCTCGGGATGTGGACAAGCCACCCGATAAGGAGTTAAGAAACTGGACTACTCCGGGCAGAAATTCTATGCTGCTTCCTCCCTAGGCCTTCATCAGGCCAGCTCGGCCGTTCTGATGGCACACTTTTCCACACGCCCTTTTGGGCTCCCTGGATGAGGTGATTTCTCATCTTCGGCTGACCTTCAGATGCCGGTCAAGCAGGTGCGGGATCAGGGAAGGGCGGTGGCCAAACAGCAGTTCAAGACTTCTCTGGACATTGCTGACTCATGTGCCCGGTCAGTAGCAGCCACAGTGGCCATGCACCGCAGAACTTGCCTGTGGATCTCCACCTTTACGGCAGATACCCAGCACAAGCTGGCAGACATTCCCTTCTTGGGTACCGACTTGTTTGGTCCCGGGGTGGAGGGTCATCTGCAAAGGATCGAGAAGTCCAACACCACCTTGGACTCTGTCACGTCTGCCCAGAAGGACAAAGGCCGCCAGCAGCAGCGTAAGCCCTTTCGGCCTTCTGCCCCTGTGGCACGTCCGGCCCAGCAACACCAGCATCAGGGCCAGCAGGCTCGCACTTAGCACCCCAAAGCCAAGCCTGCCGCTTCCTCCAGCAGGAAGCCGGGAGGGAAAGGTCCAGGAGGCTCCTCGGCCGGTCCTTTCTCCAAGTCTGCCCAGTGACGGGTTGAGGGGTGTCGCCCCCAACCTCGTCACTCCTCCCCGGGTTCCCCCGTGGGGGGATGGCTCCGCCACTTCCTTTCTGCCTGATCCGATATCACCACAGACCATCGGGTGCTGAAAGTGGTAGGAAAGGGTCTGCCTCTGGAATTCGAGCAGTCCCCACCCTATCGAGCCGTCGCCCCACGGGGGGCTACGGGGTCTGCAGCCTCTCTGTCGGCTCGTCGAGCCGACATTGCCCTTCTCCTCCAGAAGGAGGTGATCAGGGAGGTGGCAGATCCTCCATCAGACCCAGGGTCTGTGTCCAGGTACTTCCTGGTCCCAAAACAGACAGGGGGGCTTGCGCCCCATTCTAGACCTACACGACCTGAACAAGTTCCTAAGGTCTCGAACCTTCAGGATGGTCACTCTGGCTCAGATCATTCCATCCTTGGAACGAGGCATGTGGTTCTGTTCTTTGGACCTCCAGGACGCGTTCTTTCACGTCCCAATCCATCCGTCCCACCAGCGATTCCTCCACTTCAGAGCAGAGGGATCCCTTTACGAGTTCCGGGCCATGCCCTTTGGCCTCTCTCCAGCTCCCAGGGTCTTCACCAAATGCATGGCAGTGGTGACAGCATTCCTGTGGCACTGAAGGGTCCAGGTGTACCCTTACCTGGATGACTGGCTGATTGCAGCCCCCTTCAGGCCGGAGGTGGAGCGGTCCAGGGATCTGGCCCCCCAGGTGTGCTCTCGGATTGGCCTCCTCATGAACGAGGCCAAATCAGAACTCATGCCAACGCAGGTGATTCAATTCATTGGGGCAGAGCTCGACTGTCTACGAGCCAGAGCACGGCTCCTGGCGGACAGGGCCGAGGTTCTTTACTCCTTTGCCCAATCATTTCTGGTTGGGCAATTGCGCCCTGCCCGGGACTTCCTGCACCTCCTGGACCTCATGGCGGCTTGCACCAGCGTGGTCCATTGGGCCCGCTGGCGCATGTGTCCCCTGCAGTGGGGTCTGGCCCGCCAATGGTCACAGCGCTTCAGTCCTCTGGACCAGCCAGTGATGGTGACCCAGGAGATGGGGAACGCTCTCCAGTGGTGGATCGTTCTAGCTCATCTGCAGGAGGGTATCCCGTTTGTCCGCCTAGAGCCGACGGTCACTCCAGTGACCGCCTCTCTGATGGGTTGGGGTGCCCATCTAGGGGAGTTCAGAGTGCACGGCCTCTGGTCTCCTCAGGAGTCTCGATGCCACATCAACCTGCTGGAGCCTCGAGCGGTCAGACTAGCCTTCACCACCTTCACTCCATTTGTACAGGGTCAAGTGGTCCAGGTCCAGACGGACAACACCACGACCATGTACTACCTAAACCGCCAGGGTGGGATGCGCTCCTTGCCTCTGTGCAAGGAAGCTCTCTGCACTTGGTCTCTCGTGAGCAGACTGGAGGCGGATCTCCTAGCCATCCATGTGGCAGGAGCCTCCAAACACTGGCCAATGCCCTAAGCCGGATAGGTGCTGCATCTCACGAGTGGTCTGTCCTGCCGGAGGTAGTATACTATCTGTTCTCCCACTGAGACACACCTCGGGTGGATCTGTTTGCCTCCAGGGAGAATGCCAAGCTGAGGCTGTTTCATGCCCGCCCCCCTCAGCAGGGCTCGCTGCAGGGGGATGCCTTCTCGAGGCCGTGGACCCCGGACCTCTTCTGTGCCTTTCCCCCATTTCCCTTGATCCACAAGGTGATTCTGGTAGCCCCAGACTGGCCCCGACAGTTCTGGTATCCAGATCTCCTCAGCCTCAGCTCCAGGCTCCCGAGGCAGCTTCCAGTCCGCCCGGACCTGATCTCAGTCAACAAGGGGAAGGTACTTCACCCGGCCCTTCAATCCCTGCACTTGCGGCCTGGTTCCTGAGCTAGAGTTCCAGGCCTTGGGTCTTTCGCGAGGTCCTCAGCGTTGTGGAGCATCCCGTAGAGTCTACCAGAAAATGCTATGCCATCAAATGGAAGAGATTCTCCATTTGGTGTCAGGATAAGGAGTTGGACCGTCATCCTGTTCCTTAGCCAACATTCTGGACTACCTGTGGTCCCTTTCTCAGCTGGGAGAGCGATCGCGGCGACCCTTAAGGTGCACCTGGCAGCCATCTCTGCTTACCGGGCGTGGGCCGGGAAGCAGTCGGTGGCGCAGGAGAAGGTGGTCAAGCACTTTTTCAACGGCCTTGATCACATAACCCGTCGGTTGCGAGAACCTCCACCTCTGTGGAATCTACTGCTGGTACTGGCTAAGCTCGTGGGCAAGCCATTCGAACCGATGCACAGGTGTGATATTTCTCACCTGTCGTGGAAGGCCGCCTTCTTGGTGGCTATCAAGTCAGCCAGAAGGATGGAAGAGCTCCAGGCGCTTTCCATCGAGTCTCCTTATCTGGTCTTCCACAGGGACAAGGTTGTCCTGCGCCCCCACCCAAAATTCCTTCCGAAGGTGGTGTCGGAGTTTCACCTTAACCAGGTGTTGACTCTGCCGGTGTTCTACCCCAATCACACCTCGAACGTCAAATATAGGCTCCATACTTTGGACCCTAGAAGAGTGCTCTCTTATTACAAGGAGCGTACGGCTGAAGTTTGAAGAGAGGTTCGCCAGTTGTTTGTCACCTACACTGAAGCCGCACGAGGCAGTCCTGCAGCCAAGCGGACGATAGGCAGGTGGGTTACCTCCCGCATAGATCTCTGCTACAGATTGGTGGGCATGGAGTCTCCCAAAGGGATAAGAGTTCATTCTACCCGCCATACCGCTGCATCGGTGGCTGCTTCCAGGGACGTCCTTATCCAGGAAATCTGCAGGGCTGCTACCTGAAAGTCAGCACACACCTTCATTACCCACTACCACATCAACCTTGACTCACACCGGAATGCTGGTTTTGGGGCCTCGGTTCTCCAGTCTTTATTTCCCAAGTAGGGGGTATGCGCCTTGCCTCCCTCCTCCCGGAGAACTGCTAGAAGTCTGCCAGACAGTGTGGATCTGAACAACTTATCCATGTCGCTAAATGCTGGTTACTCACCTGTAACAAGAGTTCTAGGAATGGTATATGTTGTTCATCCACCACATTCTCCGGCCTCCCGGCCGACGCACAACCTGGCTTCCAGCGAGCTAGGTCTGGCGTCATGGGGCGGAGCTAAGAGTTTTATCCCCCGGGTGGGTGGGAGGAGCCAACTTGAAGACCTTCCGGCAAGATTTAAAGCGGCAAGGAACCTGCCAGACAGTGTGGATGAACAACATATACCATTCCTAGAACTCCTGTTACAGGTGAGTAACCTGTATATCCGTACCCCTCTCTTCCTCCACCGCTCCCTAAGCCGCCAGTGGATCTGAAGGAGACTCTGGCTTCCTGGTGGACTGAGGCCAAGGCTCCACTCACCAGGGAAATAGAGAGCTGTCTTTTGACGCCAGACCCAGTTCCAGACTCCCGTCGTTGGAGGCAAGAGACTTCCTCCCCACCTCCTGACACGCGAGGCGAGCTCTCCGGTTCCAGGGCAGGGAGGACCACGCTTCCTGGGGTTACGAAGGGTCCGTTCCTCCCCTTGCGGGATGGTTTTTCCTCCTCTTCATCCTCTTCGGAGATCTCAGATGACTACAATGGGCGCTCCGACCCGGACGACGAGCCCCGCACTCCAGACAAGCCCAGGCCTAGGACTCCTTCGAAGTCCCCTCTGGAGGATCCTTCCTTCCTGGAGTTGCTGCGTAAGATCCAGGCTGTTCATCAGTGGCAATCTTTGGAGCCGGATCCACAGCGGAAAAAACTCGCACACCTGGATCTGCCAGAGAACACTCCAACTCTGATTCCACCCTGGATCGAGCCTCATGCGGACCTTGTGTCCACTATTTGGAAACAACCGTCGGCATTAGCCCCCCTTCCGAGGAAGGTGGATAGGCTGTACCAGGCTTCTGAGGGTGTCGATTCCCTGAATTCACACCCTAAAGCTGATTCGGTCATGATTAGCGCCGCTCACGGCCTTACGGCTCACCCCAAGAATTTGAGCTCGTCCCCACCCGACAAGGAATCCCGCCTTCTGGACCAGTTTGGGAAGAAGGTCTACGCTTCTTCCACTCTGGGAATCAGGGCCCTGAACTACGTAGCTCACATGAGGGATTACCAGAAGGCGATCCTTAGTGAGGTGGAAGCTAAATTGGACTCCCTTCCTGAGTCTGACTACGCAGGAAGCAGCAGATCTGGTCCGGTCTGCGCTTTTGGCCAGTCGGCACATACATTGTGCCACGTACGACACAGTGGACACTGCTGGTCGGAGCTTGACTTTCGCCATGGGTTTGTGGCGTCATGCCTGGCTCAGTGTGTCAGGTTTGGTCCCGGAGGTGCAGTCCGCTATCCAGGACGCGCCCTTCAGGGGATCGATGCAGTTCGGTGGTGATGTCAAGGACATCGTCACCGATCTGCAAGAGAAGGGTACTGCACTAAAGTCCATCGACTCCATGTACAAGCCCCCTCGGCGTCAGCATTGCCTCTTTCGCAGACGTTCTCGGCCCAAAGCGAAACCTCAGGAAACCTCAGGGCAAGCGGGCCAACAAACGTCTGGCCTCTCCGGCTGTCAAGCCCCCCCTGTCTCCGGCTGTCAAGCCCCCCTCCTGACTCCTCTCCTCTCCAACAGCCTCTGGGCCTCCCAGAGGAACCGGTAGGAGGGAGGTTCTCCTTCCATCTAGTGGATTGGGAGAGGATCATTTCCGACACTTGGGTGCTCCAGCTGCTAGCAGAAGGACACTCAATAGGGTTTATTCAGAAATCAAGAAAGCCCCCGGTTGTCTTACTTCCCGGAACATCATCTTCTGGTTCGGGAAGAAATGTCCTCCCTTCTCCTGAAGGTGGGGATAGAACCCATCCCACCCCACCTTCAGGGGTCAGGTTACTCCCCATTTCTTCCTGGTTCCGAAGAAATCAGGAGATGTGAGGCCTATTCTAGACCTCGGCTCCCTGAACCTGTTCGTGGAGTACAAGCGGTTCAGAATGCTCTCTTTTCAGAGTCTTCTGCCCTCCTTCGGCCAGGATAGTGGCTGAGCTCTGGACATGCAGGATGCCTACCTGCATATCCCTATTCGCCCTTACCACCGCAAATATCTTCATTTTTCGTTCCATGGGGACCACTGCCAGTTCAAGGCCCTCCCATTTGGTCTTTCCTCGGCGCCCCGAGTATTCACCAAATGCCTTTCTGTGGTAGCGGCCAACCTGCGTAGCCAGGGATTTCAGGTTTTCCCGTACCCGGACGACTGGCTCCTGGCGGCCCCGTCCAGGGAGGAGCTCCTGCACTTCCTTTCCCTTACCCTGCAGGTTTTCACCAGCCTGGGTATTACCATCATCCAGGCCAAGTCCCATTTGATCCCATCCCAGAGGCTCCAGTTCATCAGGGCGATCCTGGACATGACCTCTGGCATGGCGTTCCTGCCACTGGACAAGGTGGCCACCCTCCAGGCTCATGTTAGCCTGTCGGCCAGTCGCAGGCAGGTCAGCGCTAGGTCAGTCCTTCGCCTTCTTGGGCTTATGGCGGCTGCTATTCCGACAGTCCTCCGTGCTCGACTCCACGTGAGAATCTCTCAGTGGATGCTTCCGTCTCAGTGGGATCAGTTGGTGGATGACCTAGATCTAGAGGTCCTGGTCTCCAGTCCTGTGGTTCAGGACTTGCAATGGTGGATGGTTCAGGAGAACCTTTGCTGGGGAGTTCCCTTCTGCCTCCCCCCGAAAGCGTTGACAACAGACACCTCGGGCGAGGGTTGGGAGCCCACCTGGGGTCTCATAGGACCCAGGACTCCTGGTCCAGGCTCGAACAAACTCTTCACATAAATATGCTCAAGCTCAGGGCCGTGCTGTGTGCTGTACAAGCCCTGCATCTGTATCTGCTTCCCGGTCATCTGGCTGTCCAGACGGACAACGTGTGCTTAGTCTGGTACATCAACATGCAGGGAGGAACCCATTCCTACCCTCTTTGCAGGGAGGTGATGCGAGTTTGGGATTGGGCAGTGCAACACAACCTTCACTTTACGGCAGTTCATGTTCCGGGGGTCGAAAACATATTGGGAGATCACCTCAGTCGTCTGCCCAAGCTCACAATTGGGAACTGGATCAGGGGGTAGCAGACAATATCTTCCTACCCTGGGGAACACCTCGGGTAGACCTGTTTGCGTCTCCTCACAACGCAGAACTTCCCGCCTTCTGCTCGCTCCAGGGCGTGGAATTTTTTGGAGAGACGCTCTGTCTCTAGACTGGAACAGAAGACCTTCCCCTCGATTCCATTGATTCAGAGGGCACTACACAAACTCAGCTCAGACGGAGCTCGCATGATTCTCATTGCTCCTTTCTGGCCCAGGCAAGTTTGGTTCTCTCTTCTGCAACAGTATTCAGAGGAACTTCATCTGTAAGAACTTTTGCCGACCCAGGATCAGGGGACCCTGGTCCATCCACGCCTCAAATCCCTTCAGTTGCATGCGTGGCTCCTGCAGACGTAGCTTGAGCCCGTTTCGAGGTTTCCCCACTGGTGGCTGAGATTCTGTTGGAGGCCAGAAAGCCTTCCATTAGATCTACCTATGCCATGAAATAGAAATTGTTCTCTATTTGGGCCGCTTCCAAAGATTTTGAGCCATTTCATGCAGTTCTGGAGACCCAATCTCCGTAAAGACATAGCCAGGATGGAAGCTGTCCAGAGGAGGGCAACTAAAATGGTGCAGGGTCTGCACCGGAAGACATATGAAGAGAGACTAAAGGAGCTTAATATGTATAGCCTCGAGGAAAGGAGGGAGAGGGGGGACATGATAGAAACTTTCAAGTACCTCAAGGGAATCAACAAAGTCCAAGAGGGTAGCATCTTTCAAAAAAAGAGGTGTGCAAGAACAAGGGGGCACAATTTGAAGATGGGGGTAGCTCAGAGGTAATTTAAGGAGTATTTTTCACAGATAGGGTTGTGGATGCATGGAACGGCCTTCCGGAGGAGGTTGTGGAGTCAAAAACAGTGGTGGAATTCAAGCATGCATGGGACAGTCATAAGGCAATTCTAGGGGGGTGGGGGTAGGAAGAAGTAGGCTGCTGGTTAACTAGGATCTGCAGCTTATCCATTAGGTAGGGAAATGGGCAGACTTGGTGGGCCAAGCGGTCCTTATCTGCCGTCAAATTTTATGTTTCTATGTTTCTCTTGCCCTGTCGGGAGGCTCCTGGATTACATGCGCCATCTCTTCGATCTGGGTCTGTCATTCCTCTCTGAAAGTTCACATGGCAGCCCTCTCCGCTTACCATGTTCCTTTTGGGGACAGAACTTTCGTGCAGTTGGAAGTCTCTAAGACTTTCCTGAGAGGGGTTCTCCACTTGAGACCCCCTATGTGCTTTCCTGCCCCTCCTTGGGATCTGAATTTCATTCTTGAGAAGCTTACCCTGCCTCCTTTTGAGCCGGCAGCCTCAGCAGACCTGAAGTTCCTTTCCTGGAAGAGACTCTTCGGTGTGGCCGTTACTTCTGCCCCAAAGGATTTCCGAGCCACAGGCCTTGACATGCAAAATCCCATATTTGATTTTTCACAAGGAACATGTGGCTCTGCATACCAACCCTAAGTTTCTCCCTAAGGTGGTAGTGGAATCTATGCTGAATCAATCCATGGAACTGCCTGCTTTCTTTACGCAGCACTCCAGTCAAGGGGAGTACTTCTTGCATACTTCGGATGTTCATCGAATTCTGAGATACTACGCCACCAGGACGAAGGATCTCAGAAAGACTTATCAACTGTTTGTCTCTTTTGCTCGAAAAAGAGAAGGCAGTGCTGTCTCCAAGGCAATGCCTATCTAAATGGTTGGCTCATTGTATCACTTTCTGTTATGACAAGTATCACAAGACCCTGCTGGGTCAAGTCAGGGGCCACTCCACCAGGGTTGTCGCTGCCTGTGCAGCTTGTTTCAAGCATGTGTCAGTGGCAGACATCTGAGCAGCCGCAACTTGGACTTCTGTCCACACCTTTACGAAACAACTACAGTTTGGACATTGCCTCTTGCCGTAGAGCTGGCTTCGGGTTGGCTGTTATGCAAGGTCTTCTTTCCTAAGATCTTCATGGCCAGAGGGTCTACATCTGAGTAGTTTCCTTCTCCCGTGTGCTTTTCCTTGTTCCAGACTGCTTGGGACTGAGTCCTATATGTAATTACATACTGCAGGAGCCCTCTTGAAGTAAGATGGTACAGTTACGTAAGAACTTACCGTAACAGTAGATCTTTGAGAGAGGCTCTTGCAGTAGGTAATACCTTCCCGCCCTCCATCCCCTGTAGCTTTTTCATCTCCTTTTCCTGGAAGGGAAATGTCCGTTTCTCTCTCTTGCCTTTTTGGCCCTTTGGCGGGAAAGAACTGGATGGCGGGCATGGGGGACCACCCCTTTATACTGATGTCGCATGACGTAGGTCACCTGACATGGGGCGGTCCCCCACCAGAGACTGCAAGCTAGAAATTTTTCCGTGGGGTCCTGACACCTGCCAGCTTCAGTCCTATATGTAATTACCTACTGCAAGAGCCTGTCTCGAAGATCTACTGTTACGGTAAGTTCTTAGGTAACTGTACTTTCCTTGTAGTCTACCGACGGCACTGGGACCTTTTTCTTGTAGTTTGTTGAATTTCTTTAGCATCATGTCTGGTTCCGGGGCTAAGAGAAAATCCAAAGTGGGATGTGCCCCCATGCGTTGGTGCCCCTGTGGCCGTCATTTTTCCACCACGGACCAACATAATGTTTGTTTGTGCTGCCTGGGTCCCAGCCACAATATGGACAACTGTAACGCCTGTTTCTCCATGGGCCTCCGTGTTCTTGAGATCCGTGCATTTAATGCCGGCAGGGCCCCGCCGACTTTCGGAGGATGGCGTCGTTCTAGGGATGCCACGGCGAGATCTTTTTACCCTGCCTCTGGGTCCCCTCCCAGGTCTATATTGCCCAGTGAGTAGGAAACCTCCTCAGATTCTAGCCTTGCCATTGAAGAGGTTTCTTCTGTGGTGCCGGAGGAGTGGCCCGGTTACCTGCGGTGCCGGGTTGTGAGCACTGCCACAGCAGTCCCCTCCACACAGGCGCAGGCTCCCCCAGTGTTGCACCCCACGATTGCTGGGCTTGGCACTGGAGGACCATCGGCGCCGCCTCGGATCCTGGCTCTGTTCACGGTGCCAGTGGTCGAGGTGATGCCGTGCCCTGCCAGGGTCGCTAGTCTGGCGGTGTGTGTGGTCTCCTCCTTTTTGGAGGCGGATGACCTGCTGACTGATCCGGACTGGCATCCCGATTCTTCGAAGTCAGGGAGTCCTCTTAGATGTGGCACCAGGCAACCCAGTGTTTGCCTCGTGGACTCACCGGAGCCTGTGGTCCCTTTGGCTCCCCCCCAACTCCGACGCCGGTGTTGGGAGTGCTGTAGTGGATGGGAGTCTCAAGGGACTTGGTTGTAGCACTCAACTGCGTGGGCCGTAGCAGCTGCCATTTCTGGTACTGCCGTGGCCTCCTTGGTGGGGATGGTGACCCCCTCTTCTGTGGCCTCCCTTTCAGGGCCTACGGGATTGGGGGACCCTTTGGTACTGAGTTTGAGGAAGAGGGCGACCTCGTAGTCTGATGAAGTTGAGAGGCTGGGGTGAGGTGCGGAGGCCTTCTTCCTGTACCCTGCAGGGAGTGGGGAGGAGCCGAAGCGCTGAGCCCCACGTCTCTGCCTCTGAGACTTCAGGGGCACCCTTAGTGGACAGCACTGAGGGTTGCCCTTCTGGAACCATGTGCAACCTCAGTCGCACCACAGGGGAGATTCTCCCTCAGGGTTCAGCCAGGATTTGTTTACACATTTGCAGCGTTCCCTGTCTGGATCGACCCCCGGCTCCCCCTGTCACAAATGCACTCAGCAGGTCAGGTCCTCTGCTCCCACAGTGCCAATCTCAGAGCGCAATAGTGTGAACAGGTAACAGACAGGGTAACCCTCTTGTCTGCTTTTATGTCCGAATCACCTTTAGTCTCAAGTTCTGGGGGGGATTCAAACTGTGAACCTTATGCTGGCATACCCAAATATACAGGCTCAGATAATATTCTCTTCGGGGGATGCAATATATGTTTCGCCTAAGGGCATCTCACCAGATATCCAAAATGAACCCTTTTAACTCTGAGAGACCTTAGGTGTATTCTTACCTTTTTACTGAAGCTCAGTAACACCATCAAGCTGTTGAACAATTGTCAGACTTCACCATCTGTATGTCACATGCAAAAAAAAAAGGAACTGGTGGACACCCAGGCAGCCTTTCAAAGAAAAGGTATTTTACTAAAAGATGATAAAAAATGTGAAAAATGTAAACACAGAACAGTATATCAAAGAGCTAACAATCAGATAAAAGAAAAAGGGAAAAGTACAATACTAAAACTCCTACCAGAATACATTTAGACTTTTGCTGTCAAAGGTATTGCCTCTGGAAGTGCTTAAGTTAGATCAGAGAACTCAGAGTCCCCAAAAAAATATCTGACACTCATTTCAGACACAAGCATCAGTTTAAACTGTCTCCACACCCCTTCCATGAGTCATCTAGCTCCTCCTTTTAGAATATAAAAATCATAAATATGATGTCCTGTCAGGAGGTATATTAAATAATGTGACATCAGCAAAAACCAATTTCCCAAATTATGGGTCTTTGATCAGCCAGTTCCTTTGAGGTTTACAACCCTGCAGCCCGTCTCCTAGGTGTGATATAGCCAGCAGGAATCAGCTAAATGACGTCCTGTCCTGTAATAAAATTTATATTTAGTTTCCAACTTAAAAGCATGAGGTCATAAAAAGGCCATAAAATGCAATTTCTCAAGGAAGTTAGTTACATTACAGAGATCTCCTGGTCAGTTTACATATGCTGTAGCTTCACTGAAACCTGGGGGGGGGAGGGGCACCCATGGAAGCACAGGTTGTCTTATGTGAGACAATCACCTACTATATTTTTATATTACAGATATACAGTAGTCTTAACCAGCTGGCCAAATGTCACACCCCCCACGTGGGAGGATCTGCTGCGGGGTCTCAGAGCCCTGGTAGAGGCCAGGCACTTTCTGTGAGGTGCCCTTCCCCAGTCCCTCTGCAGACACCCCCAAGGCCATGTGAGCGCTGCAGGACCTTTAACCTGGGAGATGTTTAGGGCCACTGCGGCGGCCTTCCCTAGGTATATTAGGGCTATGGATGAGTGGGTCTTTCGCCTGTCTCCCCCGTCGCAGGAGGACTCCGAACAACCGAGCTCCTCGACTTCCTCATCTGAGGAAGAGGAACATTCTGTCCACTTTTCCTCCGACACTGATTTCACCAAATAACATCAGTTCCTCTCGAGGTTAGTTTAGGAGCTCCACATATCCCATGTGGTAAGACGCAGTGCCGAGTGGGAGACACGCTCTTTTCTGAGTGAATTCTTTGCCAACCACCTAGTGGTGCCTTCCTGGCCTATTTCCTTCCAGGAAGCATCTGTCAACACTTGGGAGTCACCAGTTGCCTTATCCCCAGCCCCAGCTGACTGCGGTAGGAGGTATTGCGCTCCCCAGGAGTCTCTTGATTCTCTGCCTCATCCCCCTTCGGTGCTGACAGCTCTAGAAACTTCTTCTGGGATTCAACACCCGGCACACGACCGATCACCGGATCCGGAATCCGCTGAGTTTGACTGGTGGGGAAGAAGAGATTTACTTCGAGAGGGTTCCTGCAGTAGGTCATAACATGTAGGACTGCACCCCCTGGCTTTCAGGACCACACGGCAGACTTTTCCAGCAATGCCTGGCGTTGGACCGCCCACCCGACGTGACGGACGTCAGCGTGATCCTGTATAGTGGGCGATCCCCAGGCCCACCTTCCAGTTCTTTCCCGCCTTCGACCTGCACAGAGTTCCTCGCGGTAAACGTTGCTCAGTCGCTTGCCATTTTTGCCATATTTTCCTGGAAATATCTCTCGTATTCCATTTCTTTTATGTCTTCTCCACCTTCGACAGCAAAGACAAAGAAGTGCGGTACACAGATCCCTCACAAGGACAATCATCATCGATGTCTCTTTTGCCTGTGAATGAACCACGACATCGCAGCCTGTCCTGACTGCAAACTCTTTAATCAGGCCACCCGCAAATGGAGACAGCAGGCCCTGGAGGCCCACTTTTTGATGGACATCCCCTCATGAAGACCTCACCAGTACCATCTGGCCCCACTCCATGCCGGCCATCCCTAAGAATGCAGACCGGATTTATCATGCTCCAGAGGGTGTTTCGTGTTTGGATACTCGCCCTAAAGCTAATTCCGTTGTCATAGCAGCTGCTCATGGTCGCTCGGCTACCTCGAAGCACATGAGTATCCTCACCCACCCCCCCCCCCACCCCGGACAAGGAATCTCAGCAGCTCGACCAGTTCGGGGAAAAAGGTTTATTCCTTCACCTAGTCTGCCCTCCACTTCCTCAACTATGTAATGCATATGGTCTCTTTCCAAAAAGCGACATGGCCAAAATTGAGGCCCAGGCTATGGAATCCTCGGACCTCAAGGAGGAACTTAAGGATTTGCACCTGTTGAATATCTCTTGTAGACACGCAATTAGGGTTACATATGATTCGGTAGAAGCGGTAGCCCACTTCTCCGCCACGGCCGTGTCTCTCAGACAACATGCTTGGCTACGCGTCTCTGGCCTCTCTAATGATATCCAGGCTGCAATTCAGGATGCCCCCTTTAGGGGCTCGGTCCTTTTTGGAGGGAACACTAAAGATATCATCACGGGCCTCCAGGACAGCAGCCAGGCCGTGAGGTCTGTGTACCGATCGGGCTTTCAAAAGAAGCAGCCCTTTTGGAGGCAGACCAAAAGGCAGGGTAAACAGCCCTTCACTAGGTGATGGGGCAAAATAAAGGCCACGGGTCCCACCTTCTCCTCCCCGCCTGCCTCAAAATCTGAGAGTTTCTGGGGGACCTCCTCCCCCTCGACCCTCCGCTTCCTGACTGGGAACTCCCTCCCACTCCTCTGCTACCGTGCAAGGAGCCGGTGGGAGGAAGGTTCACCCTCCGTGTGCACCAGTGGAGGGACGTAACCTCAGATGCATGGGTCCTACAGCTCATTTCAAAAGGGCACACCTTGGAGTTTCTAGAGTTTCCTGCAGAATCTCCTCCAAGTCGCTCATCCTATTCCCTGCACCAGGTTCCTCTTGTTGAGGAGGAAATTCAGGCTCTAAGACAGAAAGCAGCCATAGAGCCAGTCCCTCTGCAGCAATGCGGGAAAGGATTTTACTCCCATTTTTTCTTTGTTCCGAAAAAGACAGGCGACCTCAGACCCATCTTGGATCTCGGCAGACTGAACTTGTTTGTCGAGTACAAAAGGTTCCTCATGCTGACATTACAGGGCCTCTTGCCTCTTCTGCAGAAGGACCATTGGCTCTGCGCACTGGATATGCAGGATGCTTACCTGCACATTCCGGTGTTCCCGGGCCACTGCCGTTTCCTGCGTTTCTGCTTCCAGGGGGGAGCACTTCCAGTTTACAGCCCTCCGTTTTGGTCTTTCTTTGGCACCTCGGGTTTTTGCCAAGTGCCTTGCGGTGGTGGCAGTGGCCTTGCGCCATCGGGGTATAGCAGTATTCCCTTACTTGGACGATTGGCTCTTGACAGCCCCGTCCAAGGACAGTCTTCTGGATGCCCTCTCGTGCACGTTGGACCTCTTCTCGCGACTGGGTATCACAGTCAACATTCCCAAGTTGACTCTTACCCCTCTCAGAACCTTCAGTTCATTGGGGCAGTCCTAGACACAGTCCCGTGCAAAACCGTCCTCCCTCCGGGCAGAGTGGAGGCTGTCTGAGAGCAGGTCTACTTAGTGACCTCTTCTAGATTCCTTCCGGCCAGAGCGTTGTTATGCCTCTTACGCCTGATGGCAGCCTCCATCTCCACTGTCCCATTCGCCAGGTTGCATATGAGGATCACCCAGTGGACTATGCGTGTCCAGTGGGATCAACACTTGGATGACTTGGACCATCCAGTTCTAGTCTCCAGCGCAATCAAGAGGGATCTCCTTTGGTGGTTAGAGCCTCTGAATCTGTCTGTGTCTTCCCTTCAGAAGTTCCCCACCTCATTGGTCCCTCACCACAAACACCTCCTGTCTGGGTTGGGGGGGCTCACCTAGGGGACCACTGGACTCCAGGTTTGTGTTCCCGATCGGAGATGTCTCTCCACATCAGTATCCTGGAGATGAAGGCAGTCCTTTATGCCCTTCAGGCCTTTCAGTCTATCCTGTCAAGTGGAACACTACTGTTCCAGACAGACAATATGTTAGTAGTCTGGTACATCAGCAAGCAGGAAGGCGATGTGGGTGTGGAACTGAGCAACTCAGCACAAACCATTTCTCGCAGCCATGCACGTTCCAGCTATTTGCAATGTCATGGCAGACAGCCTTTGTCAGTATGTCATCTCCGCTTCCGAATGGCAATTAAGTCAGGAAGTAACAGAGACTCTTTCGGAGGTGGAGTTGCCCAGACCTAGATCTTTTCGCCTCCACATCCAGCGCAAAGCTTCACAGCTTCTGCTCGCTCATTCCAGAGCCTGGTGCTTTCTGGCATGATGCGTTGTCGCTGTGTTGGACAGGGAGGTTCTTGTACACCTTCCCTCCCTTTCTCATTCTGCAGAGTGCTTCCAAAGCAGAGGCAAATCTGGATCTTATCTGTGTCAGTCTTCACCATTCATCACCTTTGGGTTATTGGCCGGAGGTCATGACCCAGCGGAGCTTTTGGGGTGGAAGAGTGAACCCGGCGCTGTCGGCACCACCCTTGAGCCGACTCATTGCGTGGCCGCTACATGGTTAGCAGTTAGGTGCTGTCAACTCCGTCCTCTCGCCAGTTCTTCATCTCCCACCATTGAGGTCCCCCTGTTGGAAGCTTCTAAGAGCAACTTTGAGGCCTGCTGCTATGAAGTTTCATTTCTTTGTTTGTCGACTCCGAGCCGTAGTTTGTTGGCCGTTCTCCTGCTGGTTCTGATAGCTTACTCGACGTCACCTGGTAAGATTGTTCCTTTATTTGTTTAATTTGCGACGTCGAGTCTTGTTTTGGTGTTTTTGTAGGTCATGTCTCAGTCGGAGGGCAAGAAATGTTTGAAGATGGGACGGCGCCCCCATGCGATGGTGCCCTTGTGGCCGTAAGTACTCCGTCACCGACCAGCACGATCGTTGCCTCGCGTGTCTTGGCCCGCTTCATGACATGGATTCGTGCAATGCCTGTTTCTCCGTGGAACGCCGGGTCATCAAACAACGTGCGTGGAAAGTGGGTCAAGATCCGCCGACTTTCGGGGGTCGTATATGCACTCATCGGGCCAAGCCGCATACTCTCGGCCTTTCCTCCGGGTCCCCACCCGGTTTTACATGGACCGAGGAGGAGGAGGGAGCCTCGACCTCTCGTAACCTAGTCTTGGCAAAGGCTCCTCCCGCTCTCCTCCAATCCCTTTTTCCTTCACCTCTCCGGTGACTCAGAACTGATGGGAGGGCGGAATCGACAGCACCTAACGGCCAACACTCGAGCGCTACGCAATCGTCGGCTCTGCCCATCCCAAAAAAAAAGCTCCCGCAGGGTCATGACCTCCGGCCAATAGCCCAGAGGTGATGAATGGTGAAGATGCACAGAAAGATCATAATAATGGTAGGTACATAATTTTCATTTAAAACAACATGAAGTCTTGCTGTATTCTGACTATTGCGGTTAGCCCCAGCCTTTAAACTGCCCCGGAGAACAAAGGGTTAACTTTCTGTGCAGAGCATAGAATGCTGAGCTCGAGCTCGGTTGAGATCTCTGTCTGGAGCCCTTTGAGATCCAACCATCAGATTCTTTACTCCGCCTCACTGAACAGTCTCTCCAGAGATTTCTCCTTCAGTTCAGTTCGAAAGTTGGTTAAAGTCCCGGTTAAATTGTCGGTTTTAAACCAAATTTATTTCCGCACAGTCGGTTCAGTCTCTGTCTGTGGTACCATGAGTAATAGATGTTTTTCTTTCTGATTTTCTGTGTGGAAATTGTAAAGTGTTAGATCAGTTCGGCTGAACCGATCACTTGTAGTGAATCCTTGTGTTTTACTTTAGAGTGTGGTTACAGGTCCTTATCGGTTGTTAAAAAAAAAAATGTGTTTGGAACAGTTTTTTTTTTTACAGTACCCATGACACAGTTAGGAACCAATAAGGGAGTCTTGCCTGGCGGTTGCCATAAAAAGGGTAAGTTTCGTTAGGTTGGCCATGTCTGAGAAACCCAAGAAAAAAAACCAACCCACTGGGTTTCAACACCGCAGTCAGTGTGGGGAGGTCTTTGCTAAGGCCGATCCCCACACCACCTGTCTTTATTGTCTGGGGTTTGAACACCTTGATACAGACTGCTAAATTTGTAAAAAAAAAAAAAAATTCCTAAATCTACCCTTGAAAAGAGATTAGGTAGACTGAGGGAAAAGGAGGCTGAGAAGTCTGCTGACCCGGATGGCCAGCCCAATTTGGTTCTGACCGAACCAGAAGGAGTGCCCTCTGAGAGGTCGGTTCCTACAAAAAGGAAATGCAAAGAAAAATTGACCTTTTCAGATCCAGAGGTTCATGTTCTGACCGCCAAGGAGATAGCCAGAGCGATTCGGATTGAGGAATCGCTTTGCCTGGTTCTGACCGATCCGGCACCTTTTGGCAGGGGTTCGGTTCAGTCGGTTCCCCCGGTTCAAGATTATACCACTGAAGATTTTTATGAACCGGAGTTTGAAGAGGAGGGGGAGTTTGAAGATGATGGTGAAAGTCTGGATGTGTCTGTGGAACCGGACATCTCTCCAAACAGACCTTCTGGTGTTTCTCCTCCTAGGCTTTCTGAGTTCTCTTCCCATTTTCAGTTTTACAGAAAGGTGGCTGAAACACTCCAGCTCCCTATGGAGGAGGCAATGGAGGATCAAGAGGAGCTTGATTATGTGGAAATGATGGACATTCCAGAGTCCAGGAGACTCTCTATTCCCCTTCACAAATCCTTTGGGAAGCAGACACAAAAAATCCTGAAGTCTTCTAATCCTGTTGACAGAAGGCTGGACAAGAGGTACACACTATCAGGCTCAGATACGGAGTTTTTATACCAGCAATGCAGCCATGTTGGGGTAGTGCAGGCTGCTACCTGTGACAAGGCAAACATTCCCTTGGCTTCACACCCCCCAGACAAAGACTCCAGAAAAATTAATGCTATGGCAAAAAAACGGTACATGGCATCTTCCTTGGGACTCAGGCAGGCGAATTATATGGCCTATACAGCCAGGTACCAGAAGTCCAGGTGGGACACTGTACTGGCACTGGCTAAACAGGCCTTCCCCTCAGCTAGCCAAGGAGCTGAAGGAGGTGGCTGCAGATGGGACTGAGGCATCAAAAGTACAGTTTGATGCTGCTGTGGGCTCCAATGATGTGTCATTAAGAGACATGGCTTCATCTGTGGCTCTTCGGAGAATGGCTTGGCTCAGATGTACTAGCCTCTCACAGGACACCCAGGCTAAGGCCATGGATTTTTCTGTAGTGGGTAATTCTCTGTTTGGGGAGCAGACAGAGAATTACGTGAAGAAAATGGACGAGCACAGGACCACTTATAGGAGTGCTCAGGCCAAGGAGAGGCAGGCAGCTCCTCAAATGCAGCAGTCTAGGGGCAGGCCTTTTCATAGACCTTTTTACCAAGCACAGGCCTCTTCTCCCTTTTCACAGAGGGGGTTCTTCAGAGGGAGAGGCAGAAGGGGAATGAGCAGGGCTGCATCCACTCCTCAGCCTAAGGCCCCTGCCAAGCAGACACCCTGATGGGTCTGCCTGGGTCGAGACTCCTATTCCAGTAGGGGGGCAGGCTGACTTACTTTGTCCAGTACCGGATGTCTGTTACTTCAGACAAGTGGGTCCTAGAAGTAGTAAGCCAGGGACTGGTTCTTAGCTTCAAAAAATTTCCAAAGATGAGAGCCAGATCCTTTCCACCTGCAGGTCTCTCAGAAACCCTTGCCCTAGAGGCAGAGGTTTTATCTCTTCTGGCCTTAAGAGTCATAGAGAGTGTTCCTGCCCTACACTGGGGCAAAGGGTCTGTACTCCAGGTACTTCCTTACCCAAAAAAGACGGGGGAGTGGCGACCCATCCTAGACCTAAGATACCTGTACAAACATCTTTTAAAACCAAAGTTCAAGATGGTAACTCTGAGAATAATTCTTCCCTCTCCAAGGCCAGGAGACTGGCTAGCCTCCCTGGACCTCAAAGATGCCTGTTTTCACATTCCTATCAGGTGCTCCCACAGAAAGTACCTCAAGTTCGAGTTGCCCTCAGGCCACTATCAGTTCAAAGCAATGCCCTTTGGTCTAACATCAGCCCCAAGGGTTTTCACAAAAGTGCCTGGCAGTAGTTGTTGCCTTTCTAAGAAGGCAAAAGATTTCCATTTTTCCATGTCTGGACGACTGGCTCATAGTGGGCCAGTCTCCAGACCAAGTCAAGTCAGACCTGCAAGTGACCCAGCAAGTGCTCACTTCTCTAGGATTTCTTCTCATCCTTCCCAAGTCAGTTCTCGAGCCAATGCAGCCCCTTACCTTTATAGGGGCAGAGCTTTATGCTGTCAATGCAAGAGTTCTTATAGAACTGACTTCTTCCTTCAGCCTTCAGGTGTCTCGACCAGCAAGGCATTTCCTCCAGCTCTTGGGCCACATGGCAGCTTCTACAGCAGTGGTCCAAGGGCAAGATTCCAGATAAGGGACATTCAGTTCCATCTGAGGACCTTTTGGTCCTAGAGGAAGGACTCCCTTACCAAACTGATTCCAGTGACTCGGACCCTGATCCAAGCCCTTCAGTGGTGGCAGAATCAGGACAATTTAAGGCAAAGGGCCCCATTTGCCACTCAATCTCATTCAGTGGTCCTTACCATGGATGCCTCCCCTCTGGGCTGGGGAGCCTATCTGGAGGCCCTCACTGCTCAAGGACTGTGGTCCCCTCAGGAATCCCTTCTCCATATCAATCTCCTAGAACTCAGGGCAGTTTTTCTGGCCCTGCAAACTTTCTCTCTGTCAGTGCAGAACAAGGTGGTTCAAGTCAGAACAGACACCACCACCACCATGTGGTACATCGACAAGCAGGGAGGCACTCGGTCTGTGGCCTTGTGCACAGAAGCCATGAAGTTGTGGTCCCTGGCTTATTCCCTGCAAACCACTCTGATAGCAGTTCACCTTCCAGGGAAGGACAATGTGCTAGCAGATGCACTGAGCAGGATCTCACAGGGCCATCACGAATGGTCCCCGGACCCTCTGGTCTTGAAGGTGATTTTTTTCAAGGTGGGGCACTCCAGAGATAGATCTCTTTGCAGCCCCAGACAATCACCAGCTTCCTCTCTTTTGTTGCAGACCCCCAGTCTTGGGCTCAGTCCCTCTGGATGCTTTGATTCTGAACTGGGAAGGGAAATTTCTGTATGCCTTCTCACCCTTTCCTCTACTGTTCAAAGTTTTGGTCGAGATAAGGTCACAACCTTGCAAAGTGATTCTGATTGCTCCAGACTGGGCCAGACAGCCTTGGTACTCCCCGTTGCTGTCCCTAGCAGTCCATCTTCCCCTGTCTCTTCCCAGGAATTACAACCTGTTAACCTTCTCTCGGGAGGATTTGGTATCCCAATCTTCAGTCTCTCAATCTCAAGGCATGGCTTTTGATGAGCAGATTTGCATCTGTCTCGGGGAGTTCTGGATATTCTCAAAGCCTCTCGGAAGCCCGCCACTAGGAAAACCTGTAACTCCAAATGGAAGAGATTCAGAATTTGGTGTTCCAAGAAACATGTTTCCCCAGACACTGCTGAATTGCCTACAGTTCTAGGGACATGGATATGTTGTTCATCCACACTCATTGGCAGTATCCTTGCCGCTTTAAATCTTGCCGGAAGGTCTTCAAGCTTGCTCCTCCCACCCACCCGGGTGGTATAACTCTCGGCTCCGCCCCATGACGCCAGATCTTCCTTACCGCTTGGAAGCTCAGGTTCCCTCCTTAACGCTCTGCGTTCACGGCTAGTTCCTATTTCTCCGTTTGCGGTTTAAAAATAAAATTTTGCAAAAGACTTCAGTCTTCTATCCCTCGCGACTACGATGGACAAATCGACTCCAGTTCGGAGATGCCCATGCGAGCAGAAGATGTCTCGACGGATCCACACTCCACGTGTGTCTACTGCTTAGGCCTTGAGCACGACCGCGGGCTTGACGACCTGTGCTCATCTTTCTCGACCTCACGTCCTCGGGAGCCCGTGCTGCCCGATTGCAACTAGGCGTCCGAGAAGCGTTCCCTCCGGTGAAGTCAAGGAGGCCCGGTTGGCGGTGTCATGACGGCGGCTCGGCGGATCGCCGCCTCGAAGAGGAGGCGGCGCTGGCAGATCTTCCTCAGCCGCGATTTATCCCGCTCTCTCTGGGTTCTTCCTACACGGCTTCTTTTAAGGAGCTTTGTCTGTCCCTCTCCACTAAAGGAGAAGGGCCTGCGTCTGCTGGACCTTATTCTCGGTCCAAAAAGAGGGACAAGGGTAAGTCCCTCCGTCGACGCTCTTGGGAGCGGGAAAGGTCCCTCTCCCCGGGCCGTCGACCGTCGGCTTCGGTCGACCGCTCGGCTTCGGCCACTGGCCTCACGGTGTCCCCGTCAGGTCAGTTGACCGAGACTCCACTGATGAAGTCGAGATTTTTCTCGACCCATTGACGGGCTGTCGCTTAGCAGCCGAGATTCCCTCTCCCGGTTCCCCGGGAGGAGTTGAGGATCCGTGGTCGCCTGTGCCTCCGGTTCCGGAGCCCTCGGATGGACCTTCGAGCCGAAGGGAGTGCGGTTCCGGCCGACACCTCCCGCACCGACCCGGAAATTCCGGGACTCGGTCTCGGTCTGGACCTCTTGGCGGTCACCGTTCCCGTCATAAGCGGTCTCGGTCTCGGCACCAGCGATAAGCGGCGTCGCCGCCCGTCCTCGTCCTCCTCCTCGGATGAGGGGAGGCTTCGGCGTAAATTACGTCGACGGTACGAGGACCTTATGTTGCAACAGCTCCTCCTGGCCGGGAATAAGCCGACTCCGGCGCCTTCCCGGCCATTAAGGTTGTCACCGAAGCCGACACAACCCCTCGACTTGTCCGAGGCCTATACCAGGCGGTTGTTCGGCCAAACCAGCTGCTCCACGATTCGGTGGAACCTCCGCCCCACAGCCACCAATTGGGGCTCCGACCAAGGATTCTCGGTCGAAGCTAAGGGTTTACCCCATCGGCTGTCAGTTACCCTCACTCCCGACCGACCTCAGCAGGTGAAGGGTGGCTCAGGCCAGAGCAGCTCTTCGAGGACTCTTCCGAGTCCGAAGATGATTCCTCCTTCTTCTCAGCGACTGGACTTGGAGTCTTTGGGAGGTCAGTCAATGGACGATAGCCCGTCGTCCTTCCTAGGACTGCTTGGCTCATCTCGAGTCTACGGGATGGAGCTGAACCCCGTTCAAAGCAGGCCAGGTATCCCCTCACGGAGATTCTGGACCGAGGATTCTCCGACTGAGGCCTTTCCGGTGGCCGAGGCCATAGTGGGTCGGCACTGGAACTTTGGCAGCCCCTGCTTCCTGCCCTCGCCCGGCCAGGATGGCCAGGAAGTATCGAGTCCCTGCGGTTCCTTGTCCGGTTTTGAACACCCTCTGCTGAGGGTTGGTTACAACAGCGTTTTCGGCAGCGCCCGGCAACGCCAGGGATATGGACAAACCTCCTGACAAGGAGTCCAAAAATTGGACTATGTCGGGCGAAAACTCGCCTACGTCCTCTCTCGGCCTTCGTCAGGCCAGTTCGGCCGTCCTCATGGCACATTTTTCTCATGCCCTGTTGGGCTCCCTGGATGAGGTCATCCCTCATCTTCCCGCCGATCTGCAGACTACGGTTAAGCAGGTGCGGGACCAGGGCAGGGCAGTGGCCAAACAGCAGCTCCAGACTGCTTTGGATATAGGGGACTCATGTGCCAGATCGGTGGCGGCCGCAGTGGCTATGCGTCGGCGGGCTTGGCTGAGGATATCCACCTTTACATCGGATACCCAGCACAAGTTGGCGGATGTTCCCTTTTTGGGGACTGACCTCTTCGGCCCTGGGGTGGAAGGTCACCTGCAGAGGATCGAGAAGTCCAATGCCACCTTGGACTCGGTCTCTTCCGCTCAGAAGGACAAAGGCCGCAAACCACAGCCTAAGCCCTTTCGTCCTTCTGTGCCCCCGGCGCGCCCGGCCCAGCAACGTCAGGGCCAGCAGGCTCGGCCTTGGCACCCCAAACCAAGCCGCCGCCTCTAACAGGAGGCAGGAGGAAAGGGCCCAGAGGTCCTCGGCCGGTCCCTCCTCCAAGCCTGCCCAGTGACGGCTGAGGTGTCGTCCCCATCCCGTCACCTTACCCCTGGGTCCCCGTGGAGGCGGCTCCGGCCTTCCGTTCCGCCTGGTCCGCTGTTACCACGGACAGGTGGGTCTTGAGAGTGGTGGGAAGAGGCCTGCCTCTGGAATTCGAGCAGGCACCACCCTTCAGAGCCGTCGCCTCGGGGCCTGGGATCCCCAGCTCACTGGCGGCTCGTCGAGCCGACATCGCCTCCTCCTCCAGAAGGAGGTGGTAAGAGGTGGTGGACCCTCCTTCAGACCCAGGGTTTGTGTCCAGGTATTTCCTGGTTCCGAACAGACGGGGGCTGGCGCCCATTCTCGACCTACACGACCTAAACAAGTTCCTAAGGTCTCGAACCTTCAGGATGGTCACTCTGGCTCAGATAATACCATCCTTGGAGCGCCGCATGGTTCTGCTCTCTGGACTTGCAGGGCAGCGTTTTTCACGTCCCTATCCGTCCTGTCTCACCAGAGATTCTTCGCTCGAGCGGAAGGATCTCTCTTCGAGTTCCAAGCCATGCCCTTCGGCTTGTCTCCAGCTCCCAGGGTCTTCACCAAATGCATGGCAGTGGTGACAGCATTCTCTTGGCGCCGAGGGGTCCGGTGTACCCTACCTGGACGACTGGCTGATAGCAGCTCCCTCCAGGAAGGAGGCGGAGTGGTCCAGAGATATGGCCTCAGGTCTGCTCTCAACTGGGCCTCCTTATCAACGAGGCCAAGTCGGAACTCGAGCGGAAGCAGGTGATTCTATTCATCGGGGCAGCTCGACTCTCTCGAGCCAGAGCGGCCCCGCGGACAGGGCCAGTTCTTCCTCCTTTGCCCGATCATTTCTGGTTGGGCAATTGCGCCCTGCCCGGGACTTCCTGCGCCTCCTGGGTCTCATGGCGGCCTGCACCAGCGTGGTCCGTTGGGCCCGCTGGAACATGCGTCCCCTTCAGTGGGGACTGGCCAGCCAGTGGTCACAACGCTGCGATCCCTTGGACCAGCTTGTGTCGGTGACACAGGGGATGTGGAACGCTCTCCAGTGGTGGACCGTTCCAGATCATTTGCAGGAGGGCATCCCGTTTGTCCGCCCGAGCCGACGGTCTCTCTATCGACCGATGCCTCTCTGATGGGTTGGGGTGCCCATCTGGGGAACACCGGGCTCATGGCCTCTGGTCCCATGAGAGTCGATGCCACATCAACCTGCTGGAGCTCCGAGCGGTCCGCCTAGCTCTCACCGCCTTTGCTCCGTTCCTCCGGGGTCAAGTGGTCCGAGTCCAGACGGACAATACCACGACCATGTACTATCTAAACCGCCAGGGCGGGACGCGCTCCATGCTTCTATGCAAGGAAGCTCTCCGCATTTGGTCACTCGTCGCAGCCTGGAGGCGGATCTCTAGCCATTCACGTGGCAGGAGCCTCCAACACCCTGGCCGATGCCCTGAGCCGGATGAGGGCTGCATCCCACAGTGGTCTCTCCTGCCGGAGTAGTACAGCATCTGTTCTCCCTTTGGGGCACACCTCAGGTGGACCTGTTTGCCTCCATGGAGCGCAAGCTGAGTCTGTTCCATGCCCGCCCCCTCAGCAGGGCTCGCTGCAGGGGATGCCTTCTCGAGGCAATGGACCCCGGCCTCTTTTATGCCTTTCCATTTCCTGGATCCACAAGGTGCTTCCTCAAGGCGAGGAGGACAAGGCGCAGGTGATTCTGATAGCCCCAGACTGGCCTCGCCAGTTCCGGTACCCAGATCTCCTCAGTCTCAGCTCCAGGACTCCGAGGCAGCTTCCAGCTCGCCCGGACCTGCTCTCAGTCAATCAGGGGAAGGTGTTCCATCCGGACCTTCAATCCCTGCACCTGACGGCCTGGTTCCTGAGCTGCTAGAGTTCCAGGCCTTGGGTCTTTCCGACGAGGTCCTCAATGTAGTTGAGGCGTCCCGTGAGAGTCGACCAGAAAATGCTATGCCTTCAAATGGAAAAGGTTTTCCATTTGGTGTCAGGCAAGGGCTTGGACCCTTCCTCCTGTTCCTTGGCAAGCATCTTGGACTATTTATGGTCCCTTTCTAGTCAAGGGCTTAGGGTGACCCTAAGGGTGCACCTGGCAGCCATCTCTGCTTACCGGGCGCGGGCCGGGAAGCAGTCGGTGGCGCAGGAGAAGGTGGTCTGGCGCTTTTTCAAAGGCCTTGATCACATTTCCCCTCCAGTGCGGGAACCCCCACCTCCGTGGGATCTACTGCTAGTACTGGCAAAGCTCATGGGCAAGCCATTCGAACCTATGCACAGGTGTGCTCTCTCTCACCTGTCGTGGAAGACCGCCTTCTTGGTGGCTATCACGTCAGCCAGAAGGATGGGAGAGCTCAGGCGCTTTCCATCGAGTCTCCTTACCTGGTCTTCCACAGGGACAAGGTTGTCGCCCTACCGAAATTCCTTCCGAAGGTGGTGTCGGGTTTCACCTTAACCAGGTGTTGACTCTGCGGTGTTCTACCCCAATCACACCTCGGAGGTCAATATAGGCTCCATACTCTGGACCCTAGAAGGGCGCCGCTTATTATAAGGAGCGACTGGCTGAAATTCGGGAGAGGTTCGCCAGCTGTTTGTCACCTACTGAAGCCGCATCTGGCAGACCTGCAGCCAAGCGGACGATAAGCAGGTGGGTAACCTCCTGCATAGATCTCTGCTATAAGTTAGCGGGCATGGAGCCTCCCAGAGGGATAAGAGCTCATTCTACCCGCCATACTGCTGCAACGGTGGCTGCTTCCAGGGGACGTCCCTATCCAGGAAATCTGCAGGGCTGCTACCTGGAAGTCAGCAAACACCTTCATTACCCACTACCACATCGACCTTGAGTCACGCCGGGATGCTGGTTTTGGGGCCTCGGTTCTCCAGTCTCTCTTTCCCAAGTAAGTATGTGGGGTGTCGTCTTGCCTCCCTCCTCCCGGAGAACTGCTAGGAGTCTGCCAATGAGTGTGGATGAACAACATATCCATGTCCCTAGAAATACAGGTTACTCACCTGTAACAGGAGTTCTAGGAATGGTATATGTTGTTCATCCACACGACCCACCCGACCTCCCGGCTCGACGACAACCTGAGCTTCCAGCGGCCAGATCTGGCGCCATGGGCGGAGCCGAGAGTTACCACCCGGGTGGGTGGAGGAGCAAGCTTGAAGACCTTCCGGCAAGATTTAAAGCGGCAAGGATACTGCCAATGAGTGTGGATGAACAACATATACCATTCCTAGAACTCCTGTTACAGGTGAGTAACCTGTATTTCTGGATTATATGGTCCACCTGAATGGCTTAGGCCTCAGACCAGCTACTCTCAAGGTGCACTTGTCAGCTGTTTCTGCCTTTCTGTCAGTGGGGAAGTCTTCCTCACTATCATCTCATCCTCTATTCTGTAAATTTTTTAAAGGATTGCTTCATACCAATCCTCTCTTTAGAGACCCTGCCCCTGCCTGGGATTTAAATGTTTGCATTGCTCAACTTAATGCAACCCCCCTTTGAACCTATGTCCTCAGCAGAGCTCAAGTACTTGACTAGGAAAACTGTGTTTTTAGTAGCCATTACCTCTGTCAGACGTATCAGTGAATTGTAAATCCTGTCAGTGGAACCTGATTTTATCTTCTTTCTTAGGGATAAAGTTGTTTTTAGAACCAATAGAGGGTTTTTGCCCAAACTGGTTTTAGATTTCCACTTGAATCAGTCTTTGTCTCTCCCTGTTTTCTTCACCGATCATTCTTCTTCAGGAGAGAGGAGGCTACACAGTTTTGATAGTAAAAGGGCCCTTAGCTACTATATGGAGCATACCAAGGGTCACAGGTTTGATTCCCTTCAGTTGTTCCTCACTTATGGAGAAGTGCGAAAGGGCAAACCTGCCACCAAGAGAACTATTGCCAGGTGAACTGTGTCTTCTATACAATTCTGCTATGAGAAACTAGGAAAAATTCCACCCTCAGGCCTGAGGGCTCACTCCACCAGAGGTACAGCTGCTTCCCTGGCTGCTACCAGGAATATTCCTCTCTTAGAAATGTGTCAAGTAGCCACCTGGAAAACAGTCCATACCTTTACCAAGCATTACTCTCTGGATTTCCAGGCTAGCGTGATGCTCGGTTTGGCACAACAGTACTTCAGAGCCTGTTTCCAAAGAAGGTTCTGTCCCTCCTCCATGGAGGTACTGCTTGGTAGTCTGCAATAGTCAAAATACAGCAAGACTTCATGTTGTTAGAAGAAAAAGTTACTCATCTTAGTAATTATGTTTCTTCTAATGGAGTCTTGCTGTATTCTGACCTCCCTGCCTGCCTCCCCTCTCAGAACCTGTTTTTGGTAAGTGGGTGGGCAGGTGCAGTGTTGCACCTCAGGGGTGCTCCTTTTACACCCTTTTCTTTTTGTTTGGGTGTTGGTTTTATTATTATTATTTGGATTGGTTTTTGGTTTTGGGTTTCCTGACTTGAGTCTTCATTTGGGAATCCAAAACTTTTTGTTGCCAGTTGGCTTGTAAAAATTTTACAATTTCCACATAGGATAGTTAGTGAGTTTTTGCTCGTAAGAATCTGATGGTTGGATTTCAAAGGGCTCCAGACAGAGACCTCATCCGAGCTCAAACTCAGCATTTTATGCTCTGCATAGAAAGTTAACCCTTTTTTCTCCGGGGCAGTTTAAAGGCTGGGGCTAACTGGAATAGTCAGAATACAGCAAGACTCCATTAGAAGAAACATAATTACTAAGGTGAGTCATTTTTTCTTTCTGCTCATGCAGCAGCTTTCAGTGGAACCCCCAATTCCTCTTCCTCTCTAACACGACCTGTCGACCCAGGATCAAGGCAGGCTGGTGCATCCGGGACTCAGGACCCTGCATCTTCATGTGTGGCTCCTTCAGACATAATTAAGTCTCTCTCTCTGAGGTTTCCCACACAGTAGCTCACGTACTGGTGGAGGTGAGGAAACCCTTCACCAGGTCCACCTATGCCATGAAATGGAAGCATTTTTCCATTTGGGCGGCATCTAAAGGATGGGACCTCTTTACGTGCTCAGCTCCCCAGATTATGGAGCATCTGTTGCATCTGTCTGATTCTGGACTGTCTTATTCATCCCTTAAGGTCCACCTGTCAGCCATTTCAGCCTGCCATGTGTTGGTGGAGGGGAAACCCGTGGCACAGTTGGAGATCTCTAAGACCTTTTTGAAAGGGATCCTCCATCTTAAACCCCCCATTCGTAACCCCACCCCATCTTGGGATTTGAATTTTGCGTTAGAGAAGCTTACGCTTCCTCCCTTTGAACCAGCGATGAGCTGCGACATGCGCTACCTTTCCTGGAAGACACTATTTTTGGTTGCCATTACTTCTGCTCGTAGTATTTCCGAGCTTCAGGCCCTGATGCATAAGGAACCTTATTTGATTTTTCATAAGGACCAGGCGGTCTTGCGGACAAATCCTAAGTTTCTTCCCAAGGTGGTTTCTGAGTTCACCCTAATTCAGACGGTCGAACTTCTAGTTTACTATCCTGTTCACTTGAACAAAGGTGAGGCTCTCCTTCATACACTGGACGTACATAGAATTCTGAGGTATTGCGTCCACGAACCAAAGTTTCCCGAAAGTCTGATCAGCTGTATCTAGGCAGTGCCTACCCAAATGGCTTGTTAACTGCATTCGCTTCTATTGTCAGAAGCATGATAAACCTTTGCCGCCGGAGATCAGAGGTCGCTCTGTTAGAGACATGGCTGCGCCTACAGCCTTCTTGGGGAATGTTTCTGCAGCGGAGATTTGTGCGGCGGCAACCTTGAGTTCGAGTTATACCTTCACAAAGCATTACAGTCTGGATATTGGCTCTAGGCATTGGGCCGGGTTTGGCCTTGCCGTTCTGCAGGGCCTACTGTCTTAGGCCAGTCCTGATATGTTTTTTAGTTGCTCCTCCTCCCCTGATTCTCTCAGTCTCTCTCTGAGTGACTGCTTGGGATTCAGTCCTACATGTTATGACCTACTGCAGGAACCTTCTCGAAGTAAGCTACCTTAACAGTAGGTCTTACTTCGAGAGGGTTCCTTCAGTAGATCATCACATATATGACCAGCGCCACCTGGTGTTGGGCCGCACGGCACACTTTTCTAGCAATCCCTGATGGCAGTCGGGTAAGGCGCTGCTGGGCCTCGACAGGGGAACCACACTTGAGCGGCCATCAGAGACGGGCATCTTAAGTGGCATCGGTTGGGCAGGGGAGGAGCCCCCGGCCAACTTATCGATGGGTGCCGGGCATGTCCCCACAGGCTGGGGAGCTGACTTACTGGCAGCCACGCGGTCCCCGGAGGAGCCGGGGATCGACTTATCGGCTGGCACGGTGCGGTCGTCAGAGGGGCCGACGATTGACTGACCCGCTACAGCCTTATCAAACTTACCATCCAATTTCTTGGATGAAGACTCTCTTAATCGATCCATCTGGTTAAAGGTCTGGCACTCCGGACAGGAGGAGACAGGGTGGTCTGGGCCCAAAGAGAGGACACACTAAAGATGACTGTCCTTATGCAGAATCTGCGTGCCACTGGATGAGCACTTCTTCTTGGGCGAAGACATCAAGTACCCAGTACAAAGAAGGAAAAAAATTTGGTGAAGGAAAAACCTGACGCAAGACTCTTTTCACAGCGATCGCTGTATGAAGTCTACAGTGCGACTGACACAAAGCGGCGGAAAAACTGGAGAGCTAGTGTAGGGGCCATCCACTGTGTAAGTCACGCTGACGCCTGTCACGTGACGTTGGGTGGGCGATCCCCCATCAGGGATTCCTAGAAAAGTCTTCTGTGCCGCCCGACACCAGGTGGCGCTAGTCCTATATGTGATGACCTACTGAAAGAAACCTCTCTCGAAGATCTACTGTTATGGCAAGTTCTTAGGTAGCTGTACTATCTTCGATAGAGGTTCCTGCAGTAGGTCACCTTTTCCCTCCCTCCTTCCCCCAGTTTTTGCATTTCTTTCAGCCTATTTTGAACTGGGTTCCAGGATTACATCCTTTCCCCTGTCTCATCCTCCTTGGATCTCTGGGGGGAGAACTGGAAAGCGGGCATGGGGACCGCCCACTATATAGGATCACGCTGAAGTCCGTTGGGTGGGCGGTCCCCCACCAGGCATTGCTGGAAAAGTTTGCTGTGCAGTCCTGACGTCAGGGGGCGCAGTCCTACATGGTCTGACCTACTGCAGGAACCTCTCTTGAAGATCTACTGATATGGTAAGTTCTTAAGTAATTGTACTTTTTCTCTTCAACGCGTGTGTTACTCTGCATCAGCTCATATCAGGCTCACCAAGCTGCCTACAACAGACACCTGTGGTCGTTGCTGGCGCAGATTTTGGCATCCTTGCCTGATTTAGAGGAATCTAGGAAAGCCATTGCCCTCCATGCACAGGGTCTGGAGCTTGTAAGGCACCAACCAAGGGCGTCCTGCGACACCAAAGAGGTGGCCTCCAGACTGGCAGGGACAGCGATCTGCATCAGGTGGATGGCATGGCTTCGCCCGTCTAGATTGTCATCCATTGCCTGGCATAGGGTGATTTCCTCAGCTTTCTGGGGGGACCCGTCTTTTCTTCTGCAGGGCGAGGAGGAATTTTCAGGGGCGTCTTCCTTCCCCCCCGGCCATGGGGATGCCTCCTTGTCCTGACCAGCCTTAGGCCATATTGACCTAGAATGGCAGTAGGGTTTCCCCGCAGGAGGCTGTTCCCTCAGGGCAGTGCTAGGTTCACTCTTGGGGGGCTTGGTACTCACCCAGCAGTAATGAATGGTGAAGAGTGACATGGGGAAGATATGTAAATTACGTACCTACTGTAATTCTTGATATTGTCTTGCATTTTCACCATTCATTACTGATTCCCGCCCATCTTCCCCTCTTGGACCTCAGCTGTTGGGCGCTCCCCGAGGCCAACTGGGGCAGAGTCCCAGTTCCTCATGGCCCTCTGTTCCTTCTCTAAAAGTCACAGAGCACCGATCCTAGGAGGATGACAAGTAGGGTCTTCGCTCTGGCATCGGAGGGAACTCCCTGAAATTCTCAGTGGCGTGCACTGTAATATCCTCTTTACCTTCACAGATATTCCATCTTTTTTTTCCGTTTCTTGAAGTGGGGACTGTGTCGGTGCATCTCGTGGGAGAACCCGTAGGGATTTTCTTCCCCCCTTTTCTCTTTCTTGCTTCCCCTCTACTTTAGAGGTCATTCTGGACAGTGTCCTGTCCTGTTTAAGGGATTTTTCCCCCCCGACTAAACCATCAGGTGTTAAACTGTAGAGGGCCATGTTCCAGGACTTTCATCCCATATGTTGGGGGGGGGGGGCGCTAACTCTGCCATGTTTTATATTTTCCGAGACCATTTCAAATTCTCTTGTTCAGGACCTCCGTCCAGTGGTCTCTGAAGTTGACGGGATCCTTGCACCTGTGTCTTCATACCTTTCATATTTTTGAGGCTAAAATAAGCCAGTGGTCTTCAACTCAGCATGGTTGAGGGTCCCTTCCCCTACATATGCTATATCTTTCTCTTTTCTCTTCCTTTCCTTTCTCCCCTTTCCTGTGCTGCCGCCCAAGGGTTGGGGCCCTGTGGCCTCTTAGTGTAAAAAGTC
Source organism: Neoceratodus forsteri (assembly GCA_016271365.2). NCBI lineage: Eukaryota > Metazoa > Chordata > Ceratodontiformes > Ceratodontidae > Neoceratodus > Neoceratodus forsteri. The sequence goes on along the minus strand of CM028131.1, from coordinate 1,009,846,473 downwards.
CAATCCCTCTGTCTTCTGGTTGGCTTCTTCCTTTTTCAGTTTATATCTTTTCCTTTTCCTATCCCTCAACTCTCTTGCCACCCCTTGATTTTCTCTGTCCCCCTTTGTTTCATCCTCTCCAGCAGAACAGAACTGGGGCGGAGAAGTCGTCTGCGGCGCCTAACAGCCAACCCTCATGCGCCACGCAATGCGTTGGTCTAAATGGCAACGCCATCGTGCCGACTTCCCATCCCCCAAAAAGCTTCCGCTCAGGTGCACACCTCCGCTTACACCCAGCAGTAATGAATGGTGAAGGTGCAAGAGAAGATAAAGAATTACGGTAGGTACGTAATTTTCATTTCTGGATGGTCATTCTGAGCCAGATTTAAGCAAGAATGACCGAAGAGCCAGTAATTTCCTAGAGATTAATGACCGGCTGGAGGGGAAGGGTGGCCCAAGGTGCAGCCAAGGACCACCCCCACCCAGCTGGTTGTTAATCTCGAAGAAATGACCAGCTCGGCGGTCATTATTGTGATTATAAGTCTAGTCGCAATAATGACGTGTTTTTAAAGATATTTACTAAGCGTTTTCTGTGATGGTAGTGGGAGCACGACAGCGGGAGGTGCAGAGCGGGTGCTGCACGGTCACTTCTTAGAGATTTCAGACCGGTGCGGCAATCAATCACGGATGGCGTTGCCATCATGAATAATTAATTAAACTTATAATATACCTTCCCTATAGCAAAACATGTAGTTCTTGTGTCGTAGATATGTTGTTCTATCCACACTATCTGTTATAGTCCTTTCCCCTTTAAGAAGTGCCAGAAAGTCTTCATGCTGGCTCCTCTCACCAACCTGGGTGGTATATCCCTCGGCTCCACCCCATGACGTCAGATCTTCCTTTCCGCTGGAAAAAATGGGTTCCCTCCTTCGCGCTCCCGCATTGTAGGCCGTAACGCTTTCTGATCCTTTTGGATTACTTCAAAAAACGTCACAATTATTTTGTTTTTGTCTTCGAGCTACCAGACCGCAATAGACAACAAGTCCGTAAGCGGATTTTGTCGGTGTCCAGGCGGGCAGATGTCTCGTACCGACCCTCACGCCACGTGCGTTTACTGCCTGGGCCATGAACATGATACCCAGGCCTGCAATATTTGTCAGTCTTTTCATGTGACAGTCTTTGAGGGTCACCTTACCTGCCTCAAGTTGGGCTGCCTGGAAAAATAGCATACACCGGTCAAATCTATAGATGCCCGCTGGGTGGTCTCCGCAGCTGCGAGGTCAGCCAAACAGCTACAGTTTGCGGCCTTCGAGGAGGAGGCGGCTCGGGCCACTGCTCACTCCTCTTCGGCTTCTGCCTTCGTGCCACTCCAGTTGTGCTCCACTTTTTCGGACCCCTTCAAGGAGCTGTACCAGTCCCTCTCGACAAAGGATCAGGGTCATTCTGAATATCACAGCTGTAGACCTTGAAAGGAGAAGGAATAAAAAAAAAAAGACTTGTCGACATTCATTGGACTGGGAGCGTTTTTTCAGGTTTTCATGGAGACCCCATTGGGCCAGTCAGTTGAGACACTGGCCGATGATGCAGCCAAGATCTTTTTCAACCCAATCAAACGGTTGTGATTCGAAAAGGCCAATAACTCTCTCTTCTGTTCTCCGGTCCTGCCTGTGACCATAGAAGGGGCTGCTCAGTCCGCTGACCAGAACCCGCTGGTCACCGACCAGACCAGGAGGAGCCGTTGCATTCCCCGGTTCCCTCCGAGATCCCCCATTGGCATTCCCAGCAGCCGAGGTCTCGATCCTCATCCAGTGGGTCAAGTAGTTGCTGCCATCAGTGCTGCTGCTTTTCCTCATCTTCCTCGGGTGAGGAGAGGCTTCGGCGCAAGTTGCGTTGGCACTACAAAGATCTCATGTGGCAACAGTTGGTGCTGGCCGGAACTAAGCCGACTCCGGTTTCCACACTGGTAATCACTTGGCTGTCGCCGAAAGGCCAACACTGACTTTCCTTGTGGGGTCGGTCGAGACTGTCCCTCACCCAGCGGAGCCGGTCAAGACAGTTTTGATTCGGTTGAAGCCAGCCTCTCCGCCAGTTGTGGAGCCACCAACCAAGAAGCCATCGACCGGTGCTCTGACCAAGGAGTCTTGGCTATCCAAGGGACTTCCCCATTTTCTGTCAGTCACCATCACACCTGACCGCCCGCGGAGGTTTGAAGGTGACTCAGGCGGTCAGCCACTTTATGCTGACTCCTCCGAGTCCATGGATGATCTATCGATGGAGAAAGGGCCCAGTTCCTTCCTGGGCATCCTCCGCCTCATCTCCATGTCCACAGGAATGAAAATGAAGCCCGTTAAGCGGGCCCGCTATCCCCTTACAGAAATTCTGGCCAAAGGGGGCTCTCCGATGGAGGCTTTTCCAGCAGGCGAGGCCATTGTCAGCCCAGCCCTGGAGCTTTGGCAGCGCCCTGTGCCCATCTGTATCTTCTCGGGTTTCATGGAGCACCCCTCGTCCGAGGGACTGGTGACAAACTCTGTGTTTCTGCACTCGGGCAATATCTGAGACGGCGACAAGCCTCCAGACAAGGAGTTCAAGAAATTGGACCATGCAGCTAAAAAAGTCAATGCTGCCTCTTCGCTCGGCCTCAGGCAAGCTCGGTCGTCTTGATGGCACACTTCTCCCATGCCCTCTTGGGCTCTTTGGATGAGGTGAATCCTCACCTGCATGCGGACCCGCAGACCATGGTCAAACAGGTCCAAGATCAGGGCATGGCTGTGGCCAAGCAGCAGCTGCAAATGGCACTGGATGTGGGAGATTCCTGTGCCCACTCGTTGGCGGCCGCTGAAGCCATGCGCCGTAGGGCTTGGCTGCGAATCTCTACCTTCACGGCAGACACTCAGAACAGGCTGGTGAATGTTCCTTTCTTGGGCACCGACCTGTTTGGTCCCGGTGTGAAGGGTCACCTCCAGTGCATCGAGAAGTCCAGTGCCACCTTGGACTCTGTAACATCTGCCCTTGAAGGATCCCAAGGGCTCGAGGCAATAGAAGTGAAAGCCCTAACGGTCCTCCACTCCTGCGGCAAAACCAGCCCAGCATCAGGCTGGCCAGCAGGCTCAGCCCTGGTGACCCCGGCCAAGTGCCAGCAGGCTCACCATATCATGCTAGTGCAGGAAGCGAGGTACCCCAGCGGTCGCCAAAAATCCCAGCAGGGTGCATGTGCCCAACCAGAAACAATCAGGCAATGGAGGTATCCACTCCCCAGACCTCTGAGAGTCAAGCAGTAACCCAAGGGAACTCACCCAAAGAACAGTACACTTACGTAACAACTTACCGTAACAGTAGATCTTCGAGAGAGGTTCCTGCAATAGGTCAAAACTTGTAGGACTGTACCCCCTGGAGTCAGGATCGCATGGTAAACCTTTGCTAACAATGTCTGGTGGGGGACCGCCCACCTGACGTCACATGGCAGACGTCAGCATGAACCTACATAGTGGGCAGTCCCTGTGCCTGCGTTCCAGTTCTCCCAGCGGAGACCCAGAGAAGATGTGACAGGAGAAATGGATAGCAATTCCTGGAGCCAAATCCAGGATAGCCTGCAAAAGCATGCAGAAACTGGGGGAAGGAGGGTGGGAAAAAGGTGATCTACTACAGGAACCTCTCTCAAAGATATACTGTTACGGTAAGTTCTTACGTAACTGTACTGTCTTACTTCGAGAGGGTTCCTGCAGTAGGTCTTACCTTGTAGGACTGAATCCCAAGCAGTCAAACTCAGTAAAACAAACTGAAGCATGGGAGAAGGTCTGCAGAAAGACCAGAGCAGGTCAAGGACAGAAGACCCTGCAGAACTGCTAGGCCGAAACTCGCCCTACACCTAGAGGTAATGTCCAGACTATAACGCTTGGTGAAACTGTGGACCGAACTCCAGGCTGCTGCAGCACAAATTTCAGCTGCGGAAACGTTCTGATGGAAAGCCGTGGAAGCAGCCACACTCCTAGTAGAGTGACTTCTAACCTCCCCCGGTGGAGGTTTGCTGTACTTCTTGTAACAGAAATGGACGCAGTTGGCCAACCATTTACACAAGCACTGCTTAGAAACTGCTGACCCAAGAGTCTTGGGAGCGAAAGAAACAAACAACTGATTTGATTTACGGACTTCCTTGGTCCTTTTAATACAGTAACATAAAATCCTATGCACATCTAACGTGAGCAGGAGAGCCTCACCCCTGTTAGAATAAGTAGTGCAAGTACACCAGCAGATCAACAGATTGATTTAAGGTGATGTCAGAAACCACCTTGGGAAGAAACTTAGGATTTGTACGCAGAGCCACCCGGTCTCTGTGAAAAATCAGATAAGACTCCTTACACATCAGGGCCTGAAGCTTGGAAATCCTCCAAATGGAAGTAACCGCAACTAAAAAGAGCACTTTCCAGGACAAATAGCGCATCTCACAGCTTACTGCCGGTTCAAAAGAGGCAACGTAAGCTTTTCCAAAATAAAGTTCAAATTCCAGGGGGGGCACGGTTGCAGATGGTGGTTTCAGGTGGAGCATCCCTTTCAGGAAGGTTTTGGCTACCTTCAATTGAGCAAGCATTTTCCCATCCACCAAGGTGTGATAGGCAGAAATAGCGGACAAGTGGACTTTCAACGAAGAGTAGCTGAGACCCAAGTCAGACAGGTGGAAAAGGTACTCCATCACTTGGGGCACCAGGCAAGAAAAGGGGTCTCACCCTTTCGAGGCCACCCAAATGGAAAGCCGTTTCCATTTTATAGTGTAAGTAGACCTAGTGGAAGGCTTCCTGGCCTCCACCAGAACTTGGGCGACCCTCTCAGAGACTCCAAAGTGTGTCGCGATTATGTCTGAAGGAGCCACGCATGAAAGTGTAGGGACCGAGGCCTGGATGCACCAGCCTGCCCTGATTCCGCATCAACAGGTAGTGCATAAGAAGCAGAGGTACGGTGGTTCCACAGCCAACTGCTGCTGGAGTGGATACCAGATCTGCCTGGGCCAGAGGGGGGAGGTCAGCAATATTTGTGCCCCCTCTGCCTGAAGTTTCAGCAAAACTCTCTGCAGAATGGGAAAAGGAAGGAAGGAGTACAAATATCTCCCTGTCCAACAGAGAGATAACACGTCTAGCCAGATAACCCCAAGCCTTTGAATGAGTGAGCAAAACTCTGGAACTTTTGTGTTGAATGGGGAGGCAAAGAGATCTACCTCTGGATGCCCCAAGCGGTGTGACAGATGTTCTACCACTTCCTGTTGTAGTTCCCAAGCCACATGTTTTGCTCTAGAGGTGGTATGCTCTGAGAGAGTGTTACCATCTTGAAGGTGCATGATCCGAGGAATTTGTTCAGGTTGTGCAGACCTAGAATGGGGCACCAGCCCCTCCACTTTGGCACCAGGAATTACCTGGTGACAAACCCTGGGTGTTCCTGAGGATCCGCTACTCTGACCACGACTTCCTTGCGGAGGAGCTGGGCTATATCATCTCAAAGAGCCGACTGAGTGTCTGCGAATGCCAAGTCCTCTGTAGGGGGTGTGGGCTCGGCTTGGGGGGTACAGCTCGAATTCCAGAGGGAGACCCTTGCCAACCACTTCTAGAACCCACCTGCCCGTGGTGACAGCGGCCCAAGCGGAAAGGAAGTGGCAGAGCCGGCCCCCCCACAGGAGGACCCAGGGAAGGCATGACAGATATGAGGGTGGTACCCCCCATCCTGTCACTGAGCAGCCATGGAGGAGGAGGACCTGGCTGAGGAGCCACCGGGCCCTTCTCTCCGGGCTTATGAACCACTGAGGACACTGACTTGGCCGGGGTCGCCAGGACTGAGCCTGATGCTGGGCTGGTTTTGCCGCAGGAGTGGAGGACCGTAAGGGCAACACTGTCCAGCATCTTGTGTCAGCCCCCTCCATCAGGGCCTATTGAATGGCCTCACACACAGGGTCTGACGACTTTAGGGCTCACATCTGGTACTCTCACGTCGGGTGCCCTGTCATTTGCGCCCTTTACGATGGCTATCCCGACGCCGACTAGCATGACGTCAGGCATTTATACTGGCCATCCCAGATATGTAGGTCAAGACTTACCATACGGTCACTTTACTGGGCATCAGGCCTTCCTACCTCCCCCGTCGGGTCAGTCGATGCCAGTCTATTTCCAGGGATCTCAGCAAGGATACCCCTCTCATCATTTTGCAGGTGCAGGGGCTCCTCTTTATTCGCCCTTTGCTAACACACCTCCTCCTCCCCAGCCAGACTTCCAGGCTATCATACAGTCTTGGTGGAAGGATGCGAGGTCCCAGCTCTTTACAGACCTGGAGGGTAGGCTCCCTAGTCCGGGGATGCCCCTGCACTTCAGTACACAGTGCACATCTTGGGTACTTACCCCAAGGACATTTCTCTCCCAGACTTTGAACGTCCAGAGGGTGAGGAGTCCAAGGATTCAAACAGTGATAAGTCAGAATCCTCATGTAACAAGCTGTGCCCCCCCCCCCCACACACCAGAATGGAATCTCCCAAGTCCCCTCTGGAGGATCCTTCCTTTATGGAACTCCTCCGTATTATCCAGCAAGCGAGCGAGCGGCTGGAACACGGAGGATCTAGACCCCATGCAAAAACTCCTGGCAGAGCACATCAACTTGGATGCTGCCACCCCTATTCCGGTTCCTCCATGGATAGCTCCTCATGAGGACCTAACAACCACTATATGGAAACTGCCACACTCTACTCCTGCCATCCCCAAAAAGGCGGACAGGATCTACTGTTCTCCTGAAGGAGTTCCCTTTCTGGACTCGCGCACCGTAAGGCAGATTCAGTAGTCATCGCTGACGCTCATGATCGTTCACTTAACCCCAAGCACATGAGCACGTCCCCCCCCCCCAGACAGAGTCCAGACAGCTGGAACAATACGGAAAAAGGTCTACTCCTCGGCCACTTGTACCTTACGCTCGCTTAATTACGTGGCACACATGGTGTCTTATCAAAAAGCCACTTTGGCCAGACTGGAGGACAGGATTTCCTCCCTGGAGGACACAGACCTGAAGACGGAGATAGCTAAAGAACTCTGCCTTTGCAAAATTTCTTGTAGGCATGCCCTGTGGGCCACCTGCGACTCAGCAGGTGCTGTGGCCTGCACCTCGGGTACGGCCATCAGCCTTAGGAGGCATGTTTGGCTGCACATCTCAGGTCTTTCAAACGATGCCCAGGCAGCCATTCAGGATGTCCCTTTTAGAGGTTCTGTCCTCTTTGGAGGGGATACCAAGGACATGATCACAGGCCTCCAAGACAGTGGCTAGGCCCTTAGATCAGTCCGCTCTATGTACAGAGCTGGTACCACCAAAAAGCAGCTCTTTCGGCACAACCTCAAGAAACAAAAGGAGAGCAGCAGGCTCCTCATTTTCCTCTCCCAACAGCTGCCAAAACCCAGAGACAGGCAAGAGGGCCTTTGCTCCTCCGCCCCTCTGCCTTCTGTCTTACCCAGTCTTCACTCCCCTACAAAGCATGGAGCCAGTGGGGGTAGATTCGTCCATCACATCCAGGCATGGGAGGAGATCACCTCCAATGTGTGGGTCCTTCAACTCGTTTCCCAAGGGCACACGCTCGAATTTCTGGAGCTTCCTCCAGACTCTCTTCCTGGTCGCTCACATTACTTCCTGAACCAAGCACCATTGGTTGAGGAGGAGATCAGGTCTCTGGTGCAAAAGACTGCCATCAAGCCTGTGCCTTTCACCCAGATTAGAAAGGGGTACTACTCCCACTTCTTCCTGGTCCGAAAGAAGACAGGCAACCTCTGCCCCATCCTGAACCTCTTCGTCGAATACAAGAGGTTCCACATGCTGACTGTTCAGAGCCTTCTGCCACTGCTTCAGCAGAATCACTGGCTCTGTGCCCTGGATATGCAGGACGCCTACCTACATATTCCGATATTCCCAGGCCACCGCCGTTTCCTGAGATTTTGTTTCCAGAGTGAGCATTTTCAGTTTACAACCCTCCCCTTTGGCTTGTCCTCGGCACCCAGGGTCTTTACCAAGTGCCTAGCAGTGGTGGCAGTGGCGTTACGCCGCCAGGGTGTAGCGGTGTTTCCGTACCTGGACGATTGGCTCATTTCAGCTCCGTCCAGGGACAACCTTCTGGACTCTATCTTGGTTATCCTGGACCTCTTTTCTTGACTGGGGATTACAGTCAATTTCCCCAAGTCGTCCTTAACCCCCTCCCAGAACCTTCAGTTTATAGGGGTAGTTTTGGACACGGTCCAGTGCAGAGCCTTTCTTCTCTCAGACAGAGCAGAGACTCTCCAGGAGCAGATCACTCTAGTGATCTTGACCAGATCTCTTCTGGCCAGAGCGTTGCTATGCTTGCTGTGCCTAATGGCAGACTCTATCTCCACAGTTCTTTTAGCCAGGTTTCATATGTGTATACCCTAATGGACTCTTCGGGTCCAGTGGGATCAGCTTTTGGACGATCTGGACCATCCTATTCTGGTCTCCAGAGCAGTTCAGAGAGATCTCCAATGGTGGCTAGACCCTCTGTTTGTCCAAGGGACTTCCATTCTGAAGTTCTCCCCCACTGTGGACTCTCACCACAGATGCTTCATGCCTGGGTTGGGGAGCGCACCTTGGGGATCATTGAACTCAAGGTTCATGGTCCCAAGCAGAGATGTCATTACACATCAACATTCTGGAGATGAGGGTGGTTCTGTACACCCTACAGGCCTTTCAGACCGTACTTTCCAAAGGAGCCCTGCTAATCCAGACAGACAATATGTCAGTAGTTTGGTACATAAACAAGGAAGCACCTGAACGTATCCCGTATGCAGGGAGCAGATGCAGGTGTGGAATTGGGCAGTCCAGTATGACCTGTTTCTCACAGCCGTGCACGTTCCAGGTGTTCAACGTCCTGGCAGACAGCCTCAGTCAGACATCGTCCCTCGCTCACGAATGGGAATTAAGTCAGGAGGTAGCAGACACTCTATTTCAGAGGTGAGGTCACCCAGAAATCGACCTGTTCTCCTCCCTATACAGCGCAAAACTTCACAGATTTTGTTCACTCATTCCAGAGCCTGGAGCTTTTTGGCACAACGCGTTGTCTCTATGTTGGACAGGGAAGTTCTTATACGCCTTCCCTCCATTTCCCATTTTTCAGAGGGTGCTTCTCAGACTTCAGGCAGAGTGTGCTCAAATGATTATAGTGGCTCCTTTCTGGCAGAGTCACATTTGGTTTCCACTACTGCAGCACCTTTCAGTAGAACCCCCAATTCCTTTACCTCTCAAACACGACCTGTTGACTCAGAATCAAGGCAGGTTGGTACATCCAGGACTCGGGACACTGCATCTTCATACATGGCTCCTTCAGACATAGTACTCGCTTTGGGGTTTCTTACAAGGTCGCTTAGGTCTTGGTGGAAGCCAGAAAACCATCTACTAGATCCACCTATGCCATAAAATGGAAGCGTTTTTCCATATCGGCGACCTCTAAAGAGCTGGATCCCTTTTCATGCTCTGCTCCTCAGATCATGGAGTACCTCCTTCATCTGTCCGATTCTGGTCTGTCGTATTCATCCCTTAAAATCATTTGTCGACCACTTCGGCCTACCACATGCCGGTGGGGGGGAAAACCGTAGCTCAGTTGGAGGTCTCCAAGATGTTCTTGAAGGGGATCCTCCACCTGAAACCTCCTATTCGTAACCCTATGCCACCATGGTATTTGAATTTTGTTTTGGAGAAGCTCACGCTCCTTTGCTTTGAACCAGCGATGAGCTTTGACATGCGCTGCCTTTCGTGGAAGGTGCTGTTTTTAGTTACCATTACTTCTGTTCGTAGTATTTCCGAGCTTCAGGCCTTGATGTATAAGGAGCTTTACTTGATTTTTCACAAGGACCGGGCAGTCCTGCACACAAATCCTAAGTTTCTTACTAAGGTGGTTTCCGAGTTCACATTGATTCAAGCAGTTGAACTCCCGGTTTATTACCCTAACCATTCGAATGGGGGGGGGAGGGTCTCCTTCACACTCTGGATGTTCACAGAGACCTCAGATGCTATGTTCACCATATAAAGATTGCAGAAAATCTGATCATCTTTTTGTCTCCTTCGCTCCTAAATCCTTAGGAGCAGCAGTTTCTAAATGGTGCTTTTCTTAAATGACTTGGTAACTGCATTTGCTTCTGTTACGTGAAGTACAACAAACCTCTACTGGGGAGGTCAGAGGTCATTGTACTAGAGGCATGGCTACCTCTACTGCGTTCCTGCAGAATGTTTCTGCAGCAGGAATCTGTGCGGCAGCAACCTGGAGTTCCGTCCATACCTTCACGAAGCATTACAGTCTGGACATTGCCTCTAGGCGTAGGGCCGGGTTCAGCCTTGCCATCTTGCAGGATCTACTGTCTTTGGCCGGTCCTGTTTTTCTGTTGCTCCTCCTCCCGTGGCTCTTGGCCTCTCTATGAGTGACTGCTTGGGATTCAGTCCTCTATGTAATGATCTACTGCAGGAACCCTCTCGAAGTAAGATAGAACAGTTTTGTAAGAATGTACCGTAACAGTAGATCTTCGAGAGAGGTTCCTGCAGTAGGTCACAATTTCCCTCCCTCCATCCCCCAGTTCTTTTGCATTTTCTTTCAGTCATTTTGAACTGGGCTCCAGGATTTCATCCTTTCTCCTGTCCTGTTCTCCTTGGATCTCTGGTGAGAGAACTGGAAGGCGGGTGTGGGGACCGCCCACTATATAGGATCATGCTGACATCCGTCACGTGACATTGGGTGGGCAGTCCCCCACTAGACACTGCTGGAAAAGCTTGCCGTGCGGTCCTGACGCCAGAGAGTGCAGTCCTATATGTAATGACCTACTGCAGGAACCTCTCTTGAAGATCTACTGTTACGGTATGTTATTACGTAACTGTACTTTCCGGCTCCACTGGTTCTTGCACTGCTATGGCTGCTAAGCTGTCCGCTGGATCCTCTGTCAGGCCCCAGTAACAGGCCTGATGAAGATGTGACTGCCCAGCTGACATCGGATATGCAGCTGACGACTGAGACTTCTCTGACATCTTCCTTACCGCCGATAGAGACGGTACCTCCAGCTTTCCTTGTGGGGGATGCGGAGCCAGGAGATCGCCTGCCATCGGGGGGGGTCGTCACTCCCTCCGCCGGAGCCTCAAACGCCAAAGCCATCGTCTGACCAGACGATTATCCCTCCAACTTTCTAATGCCAAGACCAGCGGGACCCACCCTGCCGCCTCCTCCAGCGGGGCCTTCTGCACACCACCCCTGCCGGACGCGGTACGGACCTGACGATCCCTCCATCAGGGCCACGCTGGGTCCTTCCGCCCCTCTGTCAGGACCACCTGGTAACCCTTTCGGGCAACCAACACCGGGCTGTCCTCTGCAATACCCAACACCAGGATACCCCCATGCCACAGTATTCAACGTCAGTATTTCAAATGTCGGGCTTCCCTCCGTAGAGCTTTAACTTCTCCTACTATGGGAACTCCAGCTATGGGTTTAGTAACCCTCCGCCACAGTCGCAAGTGGACCTTCAAGCGGTTCTTAAGTCCTGGTGGGCGGAAGGAAAATTGCAGCTCACGTCGGAGCTGGAAAAGCATCAACCGCAGATGACGACCGACTCCAAGGCCTCCTTTGCCAGATCCTTCCTCGCCGTCCGGCCCTAAGGGCCCGACTCAGGGCAGACAACCGGAACCTTTATCTAATTCTTGGCCCTGGGAATTTTCCAGGCCAACGGAATTTTCAAGGCCAGTAGACCTTTCACTTCCAGCCATCAGTTCTCCTAATGACCAGGATTCCTCGGACTCGGGCAGTGACATGGCCCACTCCAACTCCAATTTGGAAACCCCTAAACCTAAAGAGTTTTCAAAATCTCCTCCGGAGGACACCTCCTTCTTGGAGCTCCTCAGGAAGATTCAAACAGTCTATGATTAGCGCACTGTTGCCCAGGATCTGCAAAGAGAGAGACTGGCAGCCCACCTTGATTTGGCAGACTCTTCTCCAAACCTCATTCCGCCCTGGATAGAGCCGCACGAGGACTTACTCAGTAACCACTATCTGGAAGCAGCCTTCTTCACTGGCCTCAGTGGCCAGAAAAGCAGACAGGATTTATCAATCTCCAGATGACAAGGATTTTCTTAGCCTCCACCCCAAAGCAGACTCTGTGGTCATCATGGTCCGCAAAAATCTGGACCAGTATGGGAAGAAGATTTATTCTTCTTCTACCTTGGGAATTTTGGGCACATAATTATGTCACCCACATGGGAGACTATCAAAAATCTGTCCTAGGTCAGTTAAGAGTCTTCAAGACTCCACTGTTAGAGGAGATGGCAGATTTGGTTAGATTAGCTAGATCTGCCTTCCGACACATGCTACGCGCCACCTACGATGAAGTGGACGCTGCAGGTAGGGGCTCGGCAACAGCCATTAGTCTGAGATGTCACATGTAAATTTCGATTTCAGGCCTGGCACCTGAGCTCCATATGGCCATACAGGATGCTTCCTTCAGAGGGTCGGTCCTTTTTGGAGGAGATGTCAAGGACATAATTGCTGACCTCCACGATAAAGGCAACAAGGCCCTACATTGCGTGCAGTTCATGTACAAACCTCCACAGAAACCGAAACAGCCATTTCAGAGACAAAATCAAAACCGACGTCAAAAGAAACGTCTGCCAACCTCGGCCACTAGAGCCCCCCCCCGGCTAAGTCTCACAAAGCCTTGAGAGCTGCAGCCTCGGCCTTGTCCTCCGCCTCATGACTCCTTTGCCCTCCCGCCTCCACTGATCAGCAACCCAGAGGAGCCCGTAGGGGGAAGGTTCTCCCATCACCTTCCAGATGGAAGAAAATCACAACAGACTCATGGGTGCTTCAACTGGTGGCCACACAGCAGAATTCATAGACAGACCTCCGACAAAACTTCCAGGTAACTCATTCTACCCACTCCACCACTTACCCTTGGTAAGAGAGGCAATAACATCCCTGCTGGCAAAGGCAGCAATAGAACCAGTTCCTGCAAAACATCAAGGGGAACTTTACTACTCTCATTTCTTCCCGGTTCCCATGAAGTCTGGTGACCTCAGACCAATTCTAGATCTGAGCTCTCTAAACCTCTTCGTGCAATACAAGAGGTTCAGAATGCTGTCTCTTCCCAGCCTACTTCCTCTCTTACAGAAAGGTCAGTGGCTCTGCACCCTGGATATGCAGGATGCTTACTTGCACATCCTGATCTGTCCACCACACCGCAAATTCCTCCAATCTTCCTGGACTAAAAGTCTCCACCACTCGTTCACACTAATGGGATTACACTGGAGGCGCTAGGACCCAGCAGGAGCCAAAGTTCTTCAGGAGGGCTGGCTCTGGGATAGAGACCGCGCATCTGCACACCACATAAGACTGCTCGCGACTGTATAGACTATCTCGGTGTCGACCCTCCTGCTGCCTCAGTTCTTTTTTTCCCACCATCGAGTGCACTCCGATGTCGACGTCATTCTCCTGCTGGGAGTCAAGTTTTCATTTATATGACAGCAGCTATAGCCGTTCAGTATTCGATTAATGTACTACTTCAGTGTTCTTTTCTTATTTTAGGGAAAGAAAAAAAAATGACGAACAAGAAGAAATTATCAGCCTGCCACCAACTGAGTAGACCTTAGACGGTGACGGTTGGGAGACTTTGTTTGAAAGCTGTGATGGTCGTGACCGCCCTTTGGGGGGGGGGGGGCGACCACGGCCTGTCCGGGGAGGGGGAGACAGTCCGCTCGAAGCACAAAAGCAGCTGGTCCTGTCCCGACCTTGACAGGGGACCTGGCTCTGCTCGAGCTCTTCTTCCTTCTGTCGGTGGAAGAAAAAAATGGTACCGCTCGAGGTCGCCCTCTAGTACGTCTGCACAGGTATAGTCAGTAGTGGTGAGCGGCAGGCCTGACCCGACATTAGTGGGGTCCGCTGTGGCTCCGTTCTTAATAGCCGCAATCTTCGACAACGGGCCCCCGTCCTTGTCCTCCATTGGGCTCCAGTCAGCAGTTTCACCTCTGGGCCACTCTTTTAGAGCAAGGAGGGGGTTTTGACATCTGCCCAGTTGATTTGGCCAGTGGACCTTGGAGCCACTGGGCCACAGCTGAGTTGGGCGGGCAGAATGTGCATGGTGCCTTCTCTGGTGCCAGTGCCATCGACGCTGATACCGTGTTCCTACCCCCCCTCACCATTTCTTCTGCAGCGGCCAGCACGGGCACCGCTTTCTTGCTCCCTTTTTTTCTTCAGGTCTAGGATGCCTGACACTGTGTGTGGTGCATGCCGGTGCTGTGGGTAGTGCTGGCGCTGCATGGTGCCAACTGGTGCTGTGCAGAATTCTGGTGAGGCGAAATTCCGCAGAATTTTCATTTTTCCGTGGCTCTCAGATTCCGCAGAAATTGTTGCGGAAGGGTTTTCTACGGTATAAAATGCTGTTCAGTAGAATATTATTCTGCGGATCTTAGTGGAGTACCACGGAAGAACCAGTGAAATTTTGGCGGAATTCTTATTCCGCACTGATTCCACCGACAGAATTCCGTATTCTGCGCAGCACTAGTGCCAGCTCCGTGAATGGTGCTGAACTCCTCGATGCTGTTCTGGGTGGCAGAGTCGCTTGTGATTGTGGCCTGGACCTGCCTTTTGGAGGTCCTTCTGGGGTAGAAGTGTATCTGGATGAGTCTCTCCCTGTCCTACTTTGTCGGAGATGCAGTGGATGACTCATTTTAGAGGCTGAAAGGCAAGTCTTCTGTATCAGCAGAGCCTGTGATGGAGGATCTTCTTTTCAGTTTTACCTCAGGGTCCATCATAACATTTAAGACTTCATCTGTGGACCGAAGCAGACTTCGATGTCTGGAGTTCCTTCAGTCTTCAGTATAAGTACGCCCTCTGGAGCACACTAAATTCAGTGGTCAAGAGCCTTCCGGGCTGTACCGCTCCGTTGATCGAGGCTAGACACCTATGACACTGCCCCTTGGGTGGCTACCACTGGCAGTGATTACTGGTTTGGCCCTCAGATGGAGCTCTGGAAGGCGCTCAGACTCCTCCCCCCCCCCCGGAAGGCACCATCGTCATTCTTGTAAAAGGCAGTCTTTTCAAGGTAGAGGCCTGGAAGCCCTTGTCAGGAACCAACTCCTCATCTGCAAAAAAAAAAAAATAGCAGCAGAGGGCACAAGGTCCGGTACCATCCTCTTGGATCCAGCCCGGGTCCCACCTCAGCTGTCTGAGGTGGACGCAGTAGATGTTGGTCCATGGCGAGCTGGAACACAGGTTCCTACTTCCTTTGCTTGGTTCTAAGATAACAGGTGGCATACTCCCATTTCTCGACCTTGAAAGGTTAAACAAGTACCTGTTCAGTGAGGAGTTCACTACGACCTCAGTATTCAAGCCTTCACTTCCTGGACGTTTGGCTCTGAGCCAGCTGATCTGGGTTAGACTCTCAGGAAGCAGTTGCCACAGCTTTTCACTTGCTTTCTTCCAGGAGGGGGTTTCTGAATCAGGAAAGGTGCCATATTCACCTTCCCAGCAGCTCATTTTCATAGGAGCCCTCCTGGATACCTCCAGGGTGAGGGTTCTTCTTCCTGAGACCGGAAGGAGCAACATCTCAGATGTCTTGTTACTTCACGGAAAGCGACTCTGTCCGAGCCCTTTTGATGCAGTGGATGCTGGGATTTTTGCCTTTGTCCGCAACAAATAGTGGTCTCTGACCACGCATCCACAATCCTCCGCATAAATAACAGAACCCCGGACAAAATTACTTGTATGGTAGATGCAGTTGGCCTAGCTTCTGCTCAGTCTATCCTTACCGTCTAAATCCCAGATCACCATCTCTATGGTTGCTCTCCTGATCGGTTGGTGAGCTCAGTGTCAAGACCTTCACATTCAGGTGTGGAGCCAGGAGTAGGAGCATCATCTTCTCATAATATTCTGAGAGATGAGAGCTGTCTTATACGCTTCCAAGTACTGAAGGAGGCCCTCTGCCACAAAGTGATCTCACTTCAGACAGATGACAAAATTGTGGTGATTTCATTAACGACCAGGGTGGAGCACTCTCCTACCCTCTGTGCAGGAAGGCCGTGGGGAGGTGAGAGTGGCCCCTTGAGCACGTTGGGTCAGTTCAGTCATTGTGCAGTCGCTGTTCGACGAGTGGGGCAGTCCGGACCTGGTCCTTTCTTCGTCCCCTCTCAATGCAATTCTGCCTCTATCCTGCTTCAGAAATCCAGACCCTGGTGTTTTGTGTTAGGATGTATTCGCTGCAGTAGACTAGATGCTCCGGTACGCTTTCCTCCTCTTCCCTTGGTTCAGAGGCTGCTCCTCAATTTGTAGGCAGATGGGGGCAGGATGATTCTTATCATCTCAGACTGGCCTTGACAGATATAATTTGTGTAAACAGTCAGTCAAAAGTTCCCCCAGGTGACTCCCTCTACAAGCGGACCCTCTAACAGAGGGACTTCGTCCATCCTTCCTGCATTCCCTTCATTTCCATATTGGGCTCCTGAGGAGATGGAAGTGGGCAAGTTTTGGTTTCCAGACATTCATAAAGATCTTCTTAGCCATGCATAGACCTTCCCCCAGGAGGACTTGCACAGCTAAGTGGTTTCACCTCACCATCCAGTGTACAAATTTCCGTCTGGACCCATTTTGGTTGCCCACCAAGTAAAAGTTTGGGGTGCCTTGTGGACCTGTCGAATGCAGGTCTCCATTTCTCGACAGAGAATGTTCACCTTTCCACGTTTTCGGACTATCTTGAGCCAGTGGACATGTCACTGGCTCAGTTACCGGTTGTCTAGTTTTGCTTCTCCCTACTTACTTTAACTCCAGAAGCAAGGAGAGCACCCCCTTTATCTCTCTGAATGTTAAGAGGGTTCTGCGATTCTACATCGACAGAACAGAGGTATGCATCCAAGCAACTGTTGTATCTTTCCAAATGCCTTGGCTGGGTCAGCCTGTTGCCATGAGATGTATTTCTGCTTGGTTAGTGGTATGTCTTCAACACTACTAACCCATGACACAGCTCAAGGTGGAAGGCTGGGTTTTCACCAGTCTACTGGAGCGGTTGTGGCTTTCCTGGCGGAGATTCGTAATGTAGTAGTTGCAGACATCCACAAGGCGGTGAGTTGGAGCCTAGTTGTATACCTTGGTAAAACACTATGTTCTGGATGTCCATGCCAGATAGTTAACTTTCTTCTGAGGACAGTCCTTATGGACTTCTGTCGTGAGTAAGCTCTGTCTCCTACTACCCTTCTCGAGTGGGGGGTTTATTTTTAGCCCAGTACTCTCCCATTAGTGTGAATGAGTGGTGGAGACTTTTAGTCCAGGAAGATATGGAAATTACGCACTTACCGTAATTCTTGATCTTCTTGAACGAAGTCTCCACCACTCATTCACACGCCCACCCACCATCCTCTGAGCTCACTCATTCTGTTTTGATCTTCACTTCCTTGGGGTTCAGGCTGTGAAGACATTGTTAAATTGCCCCTTCTAACATGGGTCATCCGGGCCTTTATAGGCCCGGAAGTTAGGGTTAGGTTTTCTTTCATTAGTTTACGCTGCATCTCCTCGGTCGAAAAGGTACTGAGGCGGTTGGAGGGTCAACGCCAAGATAGCCTATACAGTCGCGAGCTAGTCTCGCGATGCTGCGCATGCGTGATCCTATCCCGGCATGGCTCTCCTGAAGATTTTTGGCTCCCACGGGGTCCTAGCGCCTGCGGCATAGTCCCATTAGTGTGAACGAGTGGTAGAAACTGCGTCCAAGAAGATAAAAGAATTACGGTAAGTATGTAATTTCCATTTTTTGCTTTCAGGGGAAACATTTCCAGTTCAAAGCACTACACTTTGGCCTTTCCTTGGCTCCCAGGGTGTTCACGAAATGCCTAGCGGTGGTGACAGCTTTCCTGTGCAGACAAGGGGTCCATGTGCAGACAAGCGGTCCAAGTTTTCCTATACCTGGACGATTGGCTGATCTCAGCCCCATCCAGGGATGCCCTAGTGTCAGCTCTGCATCTTATCCTGGACACTTTCCAACAGATGGGTATAACAGTAAACTATGAGAGATCCCACCTGATCCCTACCCAGCAGCAACAATTTCTTGGGGCAGCGTTGGATACGATTCAGGGCAAGGCTTTCCTGCTACAAGACAGGATAGTGACATTACAGCAACAGGCACACCTAGTGGCCTCTCAGAAGAAAATCTCATCCAGAGCGATTCTTTGTCTGCTAGGGCTCATGGCGGCAGCCATCCCTTCAGTCCCCTTAGCCAGACTACACATTAGAATCTCTCAGTGGACCCTCAGAGTGCAGTGGGACCAGAGATCAGATGATCTGGACCATGAGATACTAGTCTCGGATCTGATGGCACAGGTTCTTTTGTGGTGGCAAGACCAGGACAACCTCTCCGAGGGGATTCCGTTTTGCTCAGACAACCCCTCCCAAACACTGACAACGGATGCTTCAGGCCTGGGATGGTGAGCACACCTGGGACCACACAGAACACAAGGTCTTTGTCCCATGTTGAACTCTCTCTTCACAGCAACATACTCTAGATGAGAGCTGTGCTGAATGCCCTCAAGGCCTTCCAACATCTCATTCCCCCGGGTCATCTTATGATTCAGACGGACAACATGTGTGTAGTCTGGTACATAGACAAGGTGGAACCCGCTCTTATCCCCTTTGCCGGGAAGCAATGAGAGTGTGGTACTGGGCAGCTAATCACAATTTACATTTGTTGGCAGTTCATGTGCCAGGCGCTCAAAACATCCTGGCAGATGCACTCAGCTGCACACCAGTCAAAGCATTAGTGGGAGCTCAGAGAGTCGGTTGTAAATGACATCTTTACAAGGTGGAGAAGACCTCAAATAGATCTGTTCGCCTCGCCACTCAATGCCAAACTACCAACCTTCTGCTTGCTCGCTGCAAGGCGTGGTGTTTTCTGGTGAGATGCGCTGTCTCTTTGCTGGAAGGGGAGGTTTGTGTATTCCTTCCCTCTGCTCCCATTCATTCAGAGTGCGCTAATGAAGCTCCAGGCAGAAGGAACTTGGATGATTCTCATTGCTCTCTTCTGGCCGAGACAAATATGGTTCTCTCTACTGCAACAACTGTCAGTGGAACCTCCCTTTCCACTGCCGGTCTCTCAAGATCTCTTGACACAGATACAGGGGACCCTGGTACATCCAGGTCTCAAGTCCCTTCATCTGCATGTATGGCACCTACTGACATAGCTGCTGCTTGTTTTGGGGTTTCCCCAAGGGTAGCACAAACTGGCCTTCACCAGAGCCACATATGTCATGAAATGGAAACAGTTTTCCATCTGGACAGACTCAAAAGGGATAGAACCTTTCTCCCGTTCAGTCACGAAGGTCTTAGATTACATGCTACATCTCTGACTTGGGTCTTAGTTACTTGACTCTGAAAGTACACTTATCAGCCATTTCTGCCTATCACATTCCTGTGGGACAGAACACTTTGGCCCAGTTGGAGGTATCCAAAACTTTCCTGAAAGGGATTCTCCATCTGAAACCACAAATACAGAGCCCTGCTCCTTCCTGGGACCTGAATTTCATACTAGAGAAACTCACTCTTTAATAATAATGATAATCTTTATTTCGCATAAGCGCCTTTCAGAGTACCAAGGCGCTTTACAAAAGGTTAAAACAACAGTAATAAAATCAATAAATACATCCAAAACAGAAATGAGACGAGGTTCATTATTCAGTGCCATCAAAGGTCTGGCAGCATAAAAAAGTCTTTAACGCCTGTTTAAAGCCTCCCACCGTCGTGCATTCCCACAGCCGACAGGGTAGAGAATTCCAGAGGGTAGGGGCCATGTACGTAAATGCATGGGCCCCAGAAGACTTCAAAGACACCCTTGGAATCTCAGCAACACCTCGGTCGAATGTTGCTGTCACTTGGGGCGATAGGGAACAAGAAGCTCTTTCAAGTAGTTGGGGCGGAGTCCATGTAGGGCTTTATAAGTCAGTAAATCAACTTTAAAGGTGATCTGCCAACGAATCGGCAGCCAGCACAGAGTGCGCAGCACAGGGGTGATATGAGAACTTCAAGAAGTTCCTGTCAATCTTGCTGCAGGTGACGGATATCAACTCCAGGAAGCCCTAAGTAAAGGGAGTTACAGTAATCAAGGCGCGAGGTCACAAAGGCATGAACCAGCGTGGGTAGATCACCGGACGGAACAAGATGCTTGATCCTGGCGGTGTTCCTAAGTTGGTAATAGGACAACTTGACCACTGCCAACACCTGAGATTGTATAGTCAGCCTGTTGTCAAGCACCACCCCCAGGTCCTGCACCCGTTCAGAGGTAAGGATCTGGGAGCCCCCTAGATAAATTCCAGAGGGCTGACCAGTTCTCGTCCCCTCTACCCGGCGAACCGGGTCAACAACTATTAGCTCGGTCTTTCCCGCGTTCAACTTTAGCCAGCTTGAATTCATCCAGTCCTAGATTTCAGCAAGGCAGTTGTTAAATACCAAGAGCGCACCATCCTGGTCAGGTGCAAAATACAGGTAGAGCTGGGTATCATCAGCATAGCAGTGAAACCTTAGCTCATACTGTCTTACAGTGTCTTCAAGGGGCAGCATGTACACTGCAAATAACATGGGGGACAGCACTGAGCCCTGAGGGACCCCACATGACAGAGAGAATGAGTCCGAGGAAAAAATCCCAGACACCACTCTCTGAGTTCTGCCAGTAAGGAAAGATGTAAACCACCTGAGAACCTTACATGTCAGGCCACAGATGGACCTCAAACGCCCAAGCAATAACCCGTGGTTGACGGTGTCAAAAGCTGAAGAGAGATAAAGGAGCACCAGAATGGAACAGCGTCTCCGATCTCTCACCATCAGGAGATCATCGAGCACCCGAACCAGCGCCGTCTCGGTACTACGCCTCTTTTAAAAACCAGACTGGAGAGGTTCATAGATGTTGTGGATGGTCAAGTGGTACTCCAATTGTACTGCCACTACTTTCTCTATAACCTTCCCTATAAAGGGGAGGTTTGAGATTGGTCTGTAGTTGGCCAGAGATTCCGGGTCCAAAGAAGCTTTCTTCAGGAGGGGTGTTACCACTGCCTCCTTCAGGGAGCTTGGGAACTCACCTGAATCAAGGGAGCACCGGACTATTTGTACCAGGATCGGACCGATAGTATCACAACATCCCATAACCAGGGAGGTTGGGCCCGAATCCAAACTACAGCACATAGGGCGCATACACTGGACAATCCCATGACATTCACGAACTCTGGCAGGTCAAAGGAATTCCAGGAAGTACGAGGTGAAGTGACCAAGCACCGATCACCAGCATCCCCCACAGGGCGAGTCAGGAGGATCTCCAACCTGATGTCGGCCACCTTATTCGCAAAGAATTGAGCAAGCTCATCACACTCCACTTGCAAAAAAGGTCTTCGGAGCTGCAGACAGGTTGGGTTGCACAACCTGTCCATAGTTCGGAAGAGCTGAGCTGCTCGATTCTGAGCGGCAGCAATCTCCCCGGACAGGAATTCTGCCTTCTTACGGGAGATTGCTGATGGGTAGGCCTGATAATGTTCTACCAATCTAAGGTGGTAGACCTCCAGGGCGGATTTCCGCCAACGTCGCTCTAACCTACGTCCTAGTTGCTGCAACTCTCTCAGGGACCCATCGAACCAAGGGGCCCGAGAGCGAAGGAAGAGAGACGAACACGGACAGGAGCAATCGAGTCCAGAGCCACGGAGATGGCCTTATTATAGGCCAAGACCAAGGTCTCTGGGCTCCAGCTGGCCACAGGAAACTCAGAGAGGTCAATCACTGCCATAAGGCCTTCAGGGCTCACCTCCTGTAAAGGGCAGTAACTGACCATCTCCACAGGGGCAGACCTATGAAGGGGGGCACAGAAGTTGAACCTCACGTTGTAATGATTGGACCAACCGACAGGTTCTACCCCCAAATCGGAGGCCTCAATCCCCAGGAGGAAAACCAAATCCAAAGAGTGACCGTATTGATGGGTGGCAGAGGTAACAGTCTGTGTAAGGCCCAGCGATGTCATCAGTTGTAGGAAGTGCTGTCCAAATTGCGAGAGTTCGTCATCAACCCAGGCGTTAAAGTCACCCAGAACCATCAGTCTGGGCTACTCCAGCGCCATGTCGACCACGAAGTCCGCTACTTCCTGTAGGAATCGCTTCTCGTCCCCGGATGGACAGTAGACAAGAACTATCCTACAAACTACACCTGCCACCACGGTACACTCAAAGGAAAACGGCTCTCCCCTTTCGAGCCGGCAGCGAGTTCAGACATGCACTATCTTTCTTGGAAAGTGCTTTTTCTAGTAGCCATCACGTCAGCTAGAAGGATCTCAGAGCTTCAGGCTCTCGTGTGTAAGGTTCCTTACTTGATTTTCCACAGAGACCGTGGTGGCTCTGCGGACCACTCCTAAGTTCTCACTCAAGGTGGTATCAGAATCCACCTTGAATCAGTCACTGGACTTTTCAGTGTACTATCTGGAGCACTCCTATGGGGGTGAAGCACTTCTGCACCCTCTGGACGTACACAGAATTCTTTGGTACTGTACGGATAGGACAAAGTCTGTCCGTAAGACTGACCAGTTTGTTTCCTTTGAGCCCAAATGGAGGGCGCAGCTTTTCTAAACAGTGTTTGTCCAAATGGTTGGCAAACTGCATTACTTTCTGTTATCAGAAGTACAACAAAACCCTTCCTAGTCAGGTTAAAGGACATTCAGCCAGAGGCATGGCTGCTTCTGCTACTTGTTTCGGGAATGTTTCAGCCACAGACATTTGCACGGCTGCAACTTGGAGTTCATTCATACCTTTACCAAGCATTAGAGTCTGGATAGTGTGTCTAGCGCAGAGCGGGCTTCGGCTTTGCTGTCCTACAGGGACTTCTTTCGTGAGTACCCTAGAGTCGTTGGGAAACTCATTCCTGCCTCCCATGTCTCAGACTTGTCTCGGGTCACTGCTTGGGACTCAGTCCTATATGTGACTACCTACTGCAAGAGCCTCGCTCAAAGATCTACTGTTACAGTAAGTTCTTGCGCAACTGTACTTTCTGGGTCCAAGGCGCATACAAGCGGGAACTCCTTCCCTCAATAGTCGAAGATCGCTTCGACAGGTGGGAATGCCCAGAGCTGAACCTATTCACGTCATAATCCAGCGCAAAACTGCCCAGTTTCTGCTTGCCGGATCCAGGGCCTGGTGTTTTCTGGTGAGATGTGTTGTCGCTCTCTTGGATAGGGAGGTTTCTTTATGCCTTCCCTTCCTTTCCTTTGCTGCAGAGAGTTCTACTTAAGTTACAGTCGGAAGAGGGCAGACTGGATGGGCCTTGCGGTCCTTATCGGCCGTCAACTTTTATGTTTATGAGTCAGAGATGATCCTGATGGCCCCTTACTGGCCACGCCAGTTATGGTTTCCGCTCCTACAGCAACTAGCAGTGGAGCCTCCGGTTCCCCTACCGCTGGGCTCTGATCTTGGTCCATCTGGACCTCAAGTGACTGCACCTGCATGAATGGCTCCTGCAGACTTAGCAGTTGCCAGATTTGGGGGTTCTCCCCGAGTAGCAGACATCTTAGTGGCAGTCTGAAAACCCTCCACTAGATCCACTTATGCTATGAAATGGAAGCGGTTCTGCTTATGTGCTACCTCTTGTCACCTAGATCCCTTTACTTGTCCGGAGAATTGAGTTCTAGAGTACCTCCTTTCCCTTTCAGACTCGGGCCTGAGTTACTCATCGATCAAGGTGCATTCATCCACCATCTCTGCATACTATGCACCTATTTAAGGCAAAACTCTTGCCCAACTTGACCTCTCCCGCACTTCCTTGCGGGGCATACTTCATCTGAAACCTCCCATCAGGGTCCCTGTTCCCCCCTGGGATCTGTTGTTCATTTTAGTAAATCTTGCTCTGACTCCCTTTGTCTGCTGCGAGCTGTGCTTTCTGTGATGGAAAGCATTATTTTTAGCTGTGATTACTTCTGTTTGGAAGGATTTCAGAGCTTCAGGCTCTGATGTGTAAAGAGCCCTATTTAGTTTTCCACAAGGACAGGGTGTCCTTGCGAACCAATCCTAAGTTTTTTCCTAAAGTCGTGTCTAAGTTTACTCTGAATCAAGACATCCCCCTGCCTGTGTATTACCCAGAGAATTCGAATCCAGGGGAGGTCTTACTGTATACTCTGGATTTCCACCGGGTGCTTTGTTATTATCTGGATCACACCCGAGTCATCAGGAAGTCTGATCAGTTGTTTGTTTCATTCGCCCAGAGGAAAGAAGGGTCTCGTTTCTAAACAATGTTTGTCCAAATAGTGATTTGCATTGTCTATTGTTATCATAAATACGACAAGACTTTACCAGGCCTGGTTAAAGGCCATTCTGCTAGGGGGAGTTGCTGCTTCATTTGCCTCATTCAGAAATGTGTCCATTGCCGACATTTGTGCAGTGGCCACTTGGAGTTCTGTCCACACTTTCATCCAGCATTACAATCTGGACATTGCATCTAGGCGCAGGGCAGGTTTTGGACTGGCTGTCCTACAGGGCCTGCTCTCTTGAGAGCCTTACACTGAACTCTGCCTCCTCCTAGCTGACCGGGGTCAGTCCTTTCGCTGCTTGGGACTCTGTCCTTATGATATAACCTGCTGCAAGAGCCCTCTAGAAGTGAGATAGTACAGATCTCACTTCGAGATAGAGCTCTTGCAGCAGACATTAATTATTAGGGCTATGCCACCAGGCACTAGGACACAATAGAAAAATTCTAGCTAGCAGTCTATGATGGGGACTGCCCCTGACGTCGCCCATGGTATAATGGAGTGGCCCCCTGGCACCACCTCAGTTTTTTTCCCACTGTCGAACCGTACATCTCGGCTCCACAGACGCCTCCTGCTACCAGTCAACCGCCATTTTCGCACTTTTCGCAGTTACCGTTTTTTCGTCGAATTTACCGATTTTTGTCGTGTATGACTTCCCAGTCAAATTCATCTGCAGAGCAGCGGAAATCAAAGTGCACGTGCGGCAAGCAGATCCCGGCAAAAGACTGCCATTCAATCTGCCTTCTGTGCCTAGGCCCTGACCAGAAGCCGGATGCCTGCCCGCATTGTCTCCGCTTCAATAGGAAGACCCGCATCCGCCGCCTGAAGACCTTAAAAGCCTACCTCCTTGAACAGCAAGTGGCTGCCATGCAGAAGACCCACTCGGGGCACAGCTCACCTTCCTCCTTGGCCAAGGACTCCTCCCCAGAGAGAAAAAATCAAGCGGGAAACATTATCATCGAGACAATGATAGGTCTAGGTCCGAATCCTGACCCAGGTCTCCACACAAGGCTTCCAAAAGTTCCATCTCCGGTGCGAGGTCAGACTCTGCCCATCTGGTTTCCTTTGCTCTTCCTGTATTACCGTTGATGAAGCCTCCCGCCGCCACCCAGGAGTCTGGCGGGGGGGTGTTCCGGGCTAGGGCCTTCTCAGGCCTTCGTTTCCCTGGCTGTCAGGCCCCACAAGTTCTTGCAAGGGTCTCAACCAGAAGACTCGGCCCACACTTCCGGCAGTATGTCGGAGCCTGTCGTCCGCAAGGCCATTGCCTCAGGGCCGTCGGACAAGACAACAGGGTCCGATGACTCCGAAAGGCATCAGAAACATGAGCACCACAAGAAACCATGCTCTACTTCCAAGCTGTCATCAGTCAGGGCTCCGGACCGACGACAGACCACAACGCCCTCTGACTGCACCTCTACAGAGCTGGAGCAGATGACACCCTCCAAGCCATCGCCTGACCCCCCCCCCCACAGGGCTCTAAATAGTTTCCAACCACAACGCAGACAACGGGGGACCTGATACCTGACTCTAAGAGGGCCAGTGACCAGATGCCAGGGCACCTGACACGGGGGCTGAGACACCGCCAGACCAGATAGCCGAGACAGCAGCACCGTCAGATTTGACAGGTGGGACTAAACCGAAGGGTCTAACGCCAGGTCCTTGGGGTGCCCCATCCTGACACCTGACCCACAGACTGGCCCTATGGTACCTCTGGCTGAGGTCAGTGCTCTGTTTACAAGCTGGTGGAACACAAAGGGGATCTGTTGCCCAGACCACCGGACCTGAACCCCACTCCTGCAGGGACCCCTACACCAGCTCCGCTTAGGCAACCAACCCCTTCTCCACACAGAATGCCGACGCCAGACTGCCCGGCTCCAGGTGGCAATTGACAGAGCCCCCGACCATCGGAAACATGGTCACCTGCCATCCAGATCCTCATCTACATGCCGGTTACTCTAGCGGACGCCGGTCCACATCTTCAGAGGACTCCAGCGGAGGCTCCTTTTACGACTCGTCAGAATAGACGACTTGTCTATTCCATCTCCATATCCAAGGAGGGATTCCCCAAGGTCTCTTCTGGACAATCCCACTTTCCTAGATATGATGAAACACATTCAGTTCCTTAACCAGTGGGAGACGGAAGATTTAGACTCCAAGAGGTACCGTCTGGTGAAATTCTTAGGGACCACTGACCCAAAACGCTTGGTCATCCCACCATTAGCGGAGCCCTTCCAGGACGTTACAAAACTAGCCTGGAAGCACCCTTCCACAACCTCGGTGGTTCCTAAGAAAGCTGACCACTTATATAGGACCCCTCGGGAAGAACCACATTTGAGCGAGCAACTGAAAGCAGACTCTATGGTCCTTATGGCCGCACATGGAAGGACTCAGCAACCGAAGCATATGAGCTGCCAACCACCGGATAAGGAGTCAAAAAATATGGACCATAGAAACAGAGAATTTGATGGCAGATAATGACCGCTTGGCCCACCTAGTCTGCCCATTTCCTTACCTAATGAATAAGCTGCAGATCCTAGTTAAGCAAGAGAGAGGAAGGGACTGCACTAGGGATCGAGCAGTGCTAGGTTCAAAAAGAAACTGTGAAACGAGAAAACAGAGAACCTGCACCTGCTCTAAAGATACAAACAGTGTTTGTGCTCCAAAATGACACCAGCCAGAAAATCTTGTATATTACAAACCAAGCTTTATTCCGTGTACACAATGTCTAAAAAGGACTCACATGTTCAATAGTGTCCCAGAATCCAGATTCGTAATCCAACAGAGTCCAAATAGTTCATTAAATCCATAAATAGCAAGACAAAACTAAACGGCTGGTTAGTGTTAG
Organism: Neoceratodus forsteri; assembly: GCA_016271365.2. Lineage (NCBI taxonomy): Eukaryota > Metazoa > Chordata > Ceratodontiformes > Ceratodontidae > Neoceratodus > Neoceratodus forsteri. The sequence goes on along the minus strand of CM028131.1, from coordinate 1,009,819,374 downwards.
AACAAGAGCTAAAGCTGAGGGTCGCTCCCATGTGACCTCACCAGACGCGTTTTGCACGTAGCTTTTTCAAAGGCTGACGTATAGAATAGATGCATATACATTTACGCAGATGCCTTAAAGCAACATTACACATTATTACAGCATATACAGAAACAGATAAAAAGATATAAACTGTGCTCAGTATACATCATACAGCACCAGTATAGAGTTGCACATCTTACTGCTGGAAATATTCCGCAATCAACTTATGATCCTGACTTACCCAGCAGGTCAAAGTGAAATCTGTGCACTGCTGAAAGATAGAAAAAAAGAAAGAGATGTTTAGATAGAGAGAGAACACCATTTAAAAACACATTACTTTTTATACTTTAAAAAAGGTTTGATCTCAATTCTGTCATTCAGTCCTGGTGCATGCATTGCTTTCATAGCAAATATCCAATACTGCTCCCTGCGTAAGAGAAGGTTATCATAATCTCCCCCTCTTTTTGTTAAAACAGGTTTTTCTATTGCTGTGAACACAAGTTTATGCTCACTCTTGTTTTTAGCCCTTAGCATATGAAGAGCTAAAGTATTGGTTACATCACCATTCAAAATGCCCCTGGCATGGTCACCTATTCGTACTTTAAAGGGGCGTTTGGTTTTACCAATATAAAAGCTATTACAATCACATTCAGCCATATATATATAACCCCTGGAGTACTGCAAGTTACAATGCCCCTAATCTTTACATCTGATCCTGTGGAATGATTTTTAAAACTTTTTGTAGTTTTTATCCATGAACAATATTTACAATTGCCACATTTATTCCAACCATCTACTTGTTTAGTAAGCCAATTTTGGGGTTTTTCTAGTATTGGTTGGACAGAATGTACTATAAAGTCCTTAATATTTTTTCCCCTACGATATACTATTCGTGGGTCCCCAACATCTGTATTTTGCAAATTTGGATCTAACTGAACCAAATGCCAGTATTTTTTAACGATTTTTGCCATTTCCTCTGATTGGGGACTGTAGTTAGTGACAAAAGTGGTCTGTGGGTCACAGTCTTTATTACGTGGCTTATTAGTCAGCAGAGTCTCCCTTGAAATTTCAACTGCCCGTTGTGCTTTTTCCAAAATACTACTGTTATATCCCCTATTCTGTAATTTAACAGTTCATTTGCCCTTTTTTTGTATTTGTACAAGTCACTGCAGTTTCTATTTGTACGAATATATTGTCCTTTGGGTATCGCTTTTATCACAGGCCACAGATGACAACTGTTTGCCAAAAGAATAGTGTTACTATCTGTTCGTTTGCAAAAAAGATCAGTCTTTACATCACCCTTACCACCCTTATAGATCCATAAATCTAAAAAATTCATTTCAGTTTTACTAAAACAAATGCTAAACCACAAATTTTCATTACCGGTTTCTAGATATTTTACAAATTCAAAAAGTTCATCTTTACCACCTTTCCACACCATAAAGACATCATCAATAAAGCGTCTCCATAAATCAGTTTTTTGTAGGAAAGAATTATTGAGATTCCTTATTATATCAAGTTCCCATTTTGCCATGTACAAATTTGCATAATTGGGTGCCATACTTGCACCCATAGCTGTTCCTTTTTTCTGCAAGTAAAAATCATTTTTGTAAAAAAATGTATTATATTCCAGTATAAATCGAATTAGCTGGACTAATACTTCAGTAGAAGGATCCCTAACAATTCTAGTGACCAAATAAAATTTCAAAGCCTCCAGGCCTCCACTATGTGGAATATTTGAATATAAAGATGCAGCATCAAGTGTAACTAAAATGCTATCATCCTCAATTGCTAAGTCCTCAAGTACTGACAAAATGTCACTGGTATCTTTCATATAAGCTGGTACCTCTTTTTTAACAATGTCTACTAGAAAAGAATCCACATACTTTGCCATTGGTTCTGTTAGACTGTTGTTACCTGATACAGGAGGATTCATCATGTCCTTGTGAATTTTAGGAAGAACATAAAATGTAGACCTAATATGACACTCAACAGTTAAATATTTGTAAACTTGTTCAGAAATCAGTTCTGTATCCTTTACTTCTTTAAGATAGGAATCAATGCTCTGTTTAAAAAGCAGTGTCTTATCAAACTTAAGTTTCTCATATTTTGTATCCGATAGCTGTCTCAGAACTTCTCTATCATAATAAGTAGTGTCCAAAAAGTTTTAAAAATCATGCCACAGGATCAGATGTAAAGATTAGGAGCCTTGTAACTTGCAGTTCTCCAGGGGTTATATATGGCTGAATGTGATTGTAATAGCTTTTATATTGGTAAAACCAAACGCCCCTTTAAAGTACGAATAGGTGAACATGCCAGAGCCATTTTGAATGGTGATGTAAGTAATACTTTAGCTCTTTATATGCTAAGGGCTAAAAACAAGGGTGAGCACAGATTTGTGTTCACCGCAATAGAAATACCTGTTTTAACAAAAAGAGGGGAGATTATAATAACCTTCTCTTACGCAGGGAGCAGTATTGGATATTTGCTATGAAAGCAATGCATGCACCAGGACTGAATGACATAATTGAGATCAAACCTTTTTAAAGTATAAAAAGTAATGTGTTTTTAAATGGTGTTCTCTCTCTCTCTATCTAAACATCTCTTTCTTTTTTTCTATCTTTCAGCAGTGCACGGATTTCACTTTGACCTGCTGGGTAAATCAGGATCATAAGTTGATTGTGGCATATTTCCAGCAGTAAGATTTGCAACTCTATACTGGTGCTGTATGAAGTATACTGAGCACAGTTTCTATCTTTTTATCTGTTTTTGTATATGCTGTAATAATGTGTAATGTTGCTTTAAGGCATCTGTTTAAATGTATATGCTTCAAACAACATGAAGTCTTGCTGTATTCTGACAATAGCAGTGAGTCCCAACCTTCGAACTGCCCCGTAGACGAAAGAGTCAACTTTCCATGCCAGGCATGGAACGCTGAGCTCGAGCTCGGTTGAGACTCTGTCTGTTGCTGTTTAAACTCAAACCGTCAGATTCTTTACTCCGCCTCACTGAACAGTCGCTCCGGAGATTTCTCCTTCTGCTAGGTTCAGTTTGTCTGTTAAAGTACCGCTTTTCTCGGTTTTCGACCGAATTTAAACTGTAACCTGTCGGTTCAGTCTCTGTCTATGGTATTTGTGAGTACTACATAGGTTATATTTTATTCTGTTCTGTGTGGAACTTGTAAACGGTTCATCGGTTCGGTTTGAACCGATCAAGTTGTTAGAAAATCTTAATTTGTACTTTTAGAGTGTGGTTACAGGTTCTTGTCGGTTCTAAAAAAAAAAAAAAAAATTTTATTACGTTTTTTTCCACGACCCGTGACACGGTCAGGAACCGATAAGAGGGTCTTGCCTGGCGGATTGCCATTAAAAGGGTAAGTTTGGTTAGGACTGGCACAATGTCTGAGAAACCCAAAAGAAAAACCGGGCCCACTGGGTTTCAACACTGTAGTGTGTGGGAAGTCTTTGTTAAGGCTTGACCCCACACCACCTGTGTTTATTGTCTGGGGTTTGACCACCCTCAATGCAGACTGCCAGATTTAGAAAAAATTTTCCTGCAGCTACCCTAGAAAGAGAGTTGGTAGGCTCAGGAAAGGGAGGCCAAAAGTCTGCTGAACCGATGGTTAGCTCCGTTCGGTTCAAACCGAATTAGAAGGAGTGCCTCTGACCAGGGCGTAGACTGGCAAAAGGAGAGCCGATTCTGAGGAGTCGGTTCCGCAAAGAGAACTAGAAAGAAAAATCAGCTGGTGTGGAGCCAAAACTTTCCTCCAACCGCTGAAGAAATAGCCAAAGCGATCAAAATTGTGCAGTTAGCTTTCCTGGTTCCGACCGAATCGGCACCATCAGGCAGGCGCTCGGTTCTGCCGGTTCCACCGGTTCAAGAGTATGATTTAGAGGAATGTTATGAACCGGAGGAGGAGGAAGAGGAGTATGAGGAAAGTGAATGTGGTTTTGAAAGTCTGGATGTGCCCATTGACCCGGACATCTCCCCAGACAGACCTTAAGGAGTGTCTCCTTCTAGGCTTTCTCAGTCCCCCTCCCATTTCATGTTTTATAAAAAAGTGGCTGAAACCCTCCAGCTTCCTATGGAAGAAGCTGTGGATGACCAGGAGGAGCCTGACTATGTGGAAATGATGGATATCCCAGAATCTAGGAGGCTGTCTATTCCTTTACACAAATCTTTTGGGAAATAGACTTTTAAGATTTTAAAGACTCCTAATACTATACCTCCTGTGGATAAGAGAATGGACAAGAGGTATACATTGTCAGGCTCAGATACGGAGTTCCTTACACAACAATGCAGCCATGTTGGGGGTAGTGCAGGCTGCAGCCTGTGATAAGGCAAATATTCCCTTGGCTTCACACCCCCCAGACAAGGACTCCAGGAGGATTGATGCCATAGCAAAGAAACAGTACGTGGCAGCATCCTTGGGACTCAGACAGGCCAACTATATGGCCTATACTGCTAGGTATCAAAAATCCAGATGGGACACTGTTATGACTTTGGCAAAACAGGTCCCTGGCCAGCTTGCCAAGGAGCTTGAGCAGGTGGCTGCTGATGGTATTGAGGCATCCAAGGTGCAATTCCATGCTGCAGTGGACGCCAATGATGTGTCATCTAGAGTCATGGCTACATCTGTGGCACTTCGTAGAATGGCTTGGCTCAGATGTACTAGCCTGTCACAGGATACCCAGACTAAGGCCATGGATTTTCCTATTGTGGGTAATTCTCTGTTTGGGGAGCAGACAGAGAATTACATGAAGAAAATAGATGAATATAGGACCACCTATAAGAGTGCACAGGCCAAGGAAAGGCAGGCCACTCCTCAGAGGCAGCACCCCAGGGGCAGGGGCAGGCCTTTTCATAGGCCTTTCTACCAAGCCCAGGCCTCCTCTTCTGCATATGCTCAGAGGGGGTTCTTTAGAGGGAGAGGCGGAAGGGGTACAAGCAGACCTGCTTCCACCCCTCAGCCAAAACCCCCTGCCAAACAGGCACCCTGATGGGTTGGCCAGGGCCGATTCTCCACTACCTGTAGGGGGCAGGCTGGCTTACTTTGTCCAGGACTGGTAGTCTCTGACATCAGACAAGTGGGTCCTGGAAGTAGTAAGCCAGGGTCTGGTTCTCAGCTTCAAAATATTTCCAAAGCTGAGAGCCAGATCCTTTCCACCTGCAAGTCCCTCAGAGGCACTTGCCCTAGAGGCAGAGGTCTCTTCCCTCCTGGCTCTGAGCTGTGGAAAGGGTTCCACCCCTACACAAGGGCAAAGGGTTGTACTCCAGGTACTTTCTTACCCCCAAAAAAGACAGGAGAATGGCGGCCCATCCTGGATCTCAGATACTTAAACAAGCACTTTTTAAAACCAAAATTCAAAATGGTTACTCTGGGAATTATTCTACCCTCTCTAAGGCCAGGAGACTGGCTAGTCTCTCTGGACCTCAAGGATGCCTACTTCCATATTCTCATCAGAAGCTCCCATTGAAAGTACCTCAGGTTCTAGGGACATGGATATGTTGTTCATCCACACTGTCTGGCAGGTATCCTTGCTGCTTTAAATCTTGCCGGAAGGTCTTCAAGCTGGCTCCTCCCACCCACCCGGGTGGTAAAACTCTCGGCCCCGCCCCATGACGCCAGATCTTCCTTACCGCTTGGAAGCTCAAGTTCCCTCCTTAACGCTCTGCGTATAAGACTGGTTCCTAATTCTTGGTTTTCCGAATGTAAAGTTTTTGCAGTCTAGACTTGGTCTTCTCCCTCGCGGCTACGATGGACAAATCGACTCCCGGTTTTCGGAGATGCCCTTGCGGGCAGAAGATGTCTTGGACGGATCCACACTCCACGAATGTCTACTGTTTAGGCCTTGAGCACGACCCGCAGGCTTGCAATCTGTGCTCTTCCTTCTCAGCCTACGTCCTTGAAGACCGTGATGCCCATTTACAACTGGGGCGCCCTGAGAAACGTTTTCCTCCGGTGAAGTCAAGAGGCCCGGTCGGCGGTTTCTGCGGCAGCGGGCTCGGCGGATCAGCTAGAGCAGATGATCGCCCTCGAAGAGGAGGCGGCGCGGGCCGCATCTTCCTCGACCGCAGCATTTATCCCGCTCTCCCTGGGTTCCTCTTATACAGCTTCCTTTAAGGAGCTTTGTCTGTCCCTCTCCACTAGAGGAGAGGGACCAACGTCTGCTGGACCTTCTTCTCGGTCCAAGAAGAAAGACAAGGGTAAGTCCCTCCGTCGACGCTCTTGGGAGCGGGAAAGGTCCCTCTCCCCGAGTTGTCGGCCATCGACTTTGGTCGATCGTTCGGCTTCGGCCACTGGTCTCACGGTGTCCCCGTCAGGTCAGTTGACTGAGACTCCCGTCGACGCAGTCGAGATCTTTTTTGACCCGTTGGACGGGTTGTCGACCGGCAAAGCCGAAAATCCTCTCTCACCGGTTCCCCCGGTGGGAGTTGAGGATTCCGTGGGCTTGCCAGTGCCTCCGGTTCTGGAGCCCTCGGGTGAACCCTCCGAGCCGAGGGGGGGAGCCGGTTCCACCCGTCCCCTCCCTGCACCGTCCTCGGAAAAGCCGAGGTTCTCGGTCTCGGACTTGACCGCGATCCCGCTGTCATAGTCGGTCTCGGTCTTGGCACTGTGGTAAGCGGCACCGCCGCTCGTCCTCTTCCTCGGACGAGGGGAGGCTTCGACGTAAGTTACGTCGACAATACGAGGACCTCATGTGGCAACAGCTCCTTCTGACCGGGAACAAGCCGACACCGTCACCTTCCCCGCCATTAAGTGGCTGTCACCGGAGCGGCCGAAACAACCTCTCGTCTTACCCGAGGAGCCTGTTCCCAGGCCGGTTGTTCGCCAAACCAGCTGCTCCACCGATTCGTGGAACCTCCGCCCACAGCCTGTTATTTGGGGCTCCGACCAAGAACTCTCGGTCGGCTCAGGGACTGCCCCATAGGCTGTCTGTTACCCTCACTCCCGATCGACCTCGGCAGGTGGAGGGTGGCTCAGGCCCGAGGCAGCTCTTTGTGGACTCTTTAGAGTCCGGCGATTCCTCCCTTTTCTCCAGGCGAGTAGACTTGGAGTTCTCTGGAGGTCAGTCGATGGACGATAGCCCTTCATCTTATCTGGGATTGCTTCGGCTCATCTCGGAGTCCCACGGGATGAAGCTCGAACCTGTGTCTAAGTGGGCCAGGTATCCCCTCACGGAGATTCTGGACTGAGGGGATTCCCCTACGGAGGCCGAGGCCATAGTGGGCCCGGCCTTGGAGCTTTGGCAGCGCCCTGCTTCCTGTCCTGCACCCTCGGCCAGGATGGCTAGGAAGTATACGGTCCCACTGTTCCTTGTCCGTTTGAACACCTCAGCCGAGGGGCTAGTTACCGGCTAGCGTTTCAGGCGCACTGGAATTGCAATGATTTGGACAAACCTCTCGACAAGGAGTCCAAGAAATTGGACTATGCCGGGCGCAGTCTACGCTTGTGTCCTCCCTCGCCTCGCCAGGCCAGTTCGGCCGCATCTAGTACATTTCTCTCATGCCCTGTTGGGCTTCCTGACGAGGTAGTTCCTCATCTTTCGGCGGACCTGCAGACCATGGTCAGGCAGGTGCGGGACCAGGCAGTGGCCAAACAGCAGCTTCAGACTGCTCTGGCATTGGAGACTCATGCCAGGTCAGTAGCGGCCGCAGTGGCTATGCGCCCGTCGGGCATGGCTGAGGATATCCACCTTCACTTCGGATACCCAGCACAAGTTGGCGGATGTCCCCTTCCTGGAGACCAACCTCTTTGGCCCTGGGGTGGAAGGTCACCTGCAGAGGATCGAGAAGTCCAGTGCTACCTTGGACTCTGCTTCATCTGCACAGGACGACAAAGGCCGCAGCCTAAGCCCTTTCGTCCCTCTGCGCCCGCGGCACGTCCGGCCCAGCAACGTCAGGGCCAGCAGGCTCGAGCTTGGCATCCCAAACCCAAGCCCTCGGCTTCCTCCTCCAGGAAGCAGGGAGATAAAGGCCCTGGAGGTCCCTCGGCCGGTCCTTCCTCCAAGCCTGCCCAGTGACGGGTTGGGAGGTGTCGCCCCCAACCCCATCGCCTCACCCTAGGTGCCCCGCGTGGGTGGGCGGCTCCGCCATTTTATTTCCGCCTGGTCCGTTATCACTACAGACCGGTGGGTGTTGGAGGTGGTGGGAAAGGGCCTGCCTCTGGAGTTCGAAAGTGCCCCACCTTCAGAGCCGCCGCACCTGGGGCCTTTGGTCTGGCTCGCTGTCAGCTCGCCGAGCCGACATCGCCTCCTCCTCGAGTAGGAGGTGATAAGAGAGGTGGCTGACCTCCCTCAAACCCGGGTTCGTGGTCCAGGTACTTCCTGGTTCCGAACGGACGGGGCTGGGCCTGCTCTCCACTCCACACGCACTCAAACAAGTTCCTATGGTCTCAACCTTCAAGATGGTCACTCTGGCTCAGATAATACCATCCTTGGAACACGGCGTGTGGTTCTGCTCTCTGGACCTGCAGGACGCGTTCTTTCACGTCCCTATCCGTCCGTCACATCAGAGGTTCCTTCGCTTTTGAGCGGAGGGATCCCTTTTCGAGTTCCAAGCCATGCCCTTCGGCTTATCTCCAGCTCCCAGGGTCTTCACCAAATGCATGGCAGTGGTGACAGCATTCGTGCGGCGCCGAGGGGTCTGTGTTTACCCTTACCTGGACGATTGGCTGATAGCAGCCCCCTCCAGACAGGAGGTGGAGCGGTCCAGAGATCTGGCCCTCCAGGTTTTCTCTCAGGTCGGCCTCCTCATCAACGAGGCCAAGTCGGAGCTCGAGCTGAAGCAGGTGATTCTTTTCATGGGGGCAGAGCTCGACTCTCTTCGAGCCAGAGCATGGCTCCCGGCGGACTGGGCCGAGGTTCTTTCCTCCTTTGCCCAATCATTTCTGGTTGGGCAATTGCGCCCTGCCCGGGACTTCCTGCGCCTCCTGGGTCTCATGGCGGCCTGTACCAGCGTGGTCCGTTGGGCCCGCTGGAACATGCGCCCCCTTCAGTGGAGGCTGGCCAGCCAGTGGTCCCAACGCTGTGATCCATTGGACCAGCTAGTGACGGTGACCCAGGGGATATGGAACGCTCTCCAGTGGTGGACGGTTCCAGTTCATCTGCAGTTCCAGTTCATCTGCAGGAGGGCGTCCCGTTTGTCCTCCCCGAGCCGACGGGGTCTCTATCGACCGATGCCTCTCTGGGTTGGGATGCCAATCTGGGGGAACACCGAGCGCACGGTCTCTGGTCCCCGAGGGAGTCCCGATGCCACATCAACCTGCTGGAGCTCCGAGCGGTCCGCCTTTGCTCCGTTTCTTCGGGGTCAAGTGGTCCGGGTTCAGACTGACAACACCACAACCATGTACTATCTAAACCGCCAGGGCGGGACGCGCTCCATGCTTCTATGCAAGGAAGCTCTCCGCATCTGGTCACTCGTGCGCAGCCTGGAGGCGGATCTCCTAGCCATTCATGTGGCAGGAGCCTCCAACACCCTGGCCATGCCCTAAGCCGGATAGAGGCCTGCCCCACGAGGTCTCTCCTGCCGGAGGTAGTACAAGATCTATTCTCCCATTGGGGCACACCTCAGGTGGACCTGTTTGCCTCCAGGGAGAATGCGAAGCTGAGGCTGTTCCATGCCCGCCCCCCTCAGCAGGGGGATGCCTTCTCGAGGCCGTGGACCCCGGGCCTCTTCTACACCTTTCCCACTTTCCCCTTGATGCACATGGTGCTTCTCAAAGCAAGGAGGGACAGGGCGCAGGTGATTCTGATAGCCGTAGACTGGCCCCGCCAGTACTGGTACCCAGATCTCCTTAGCCTCAGCTCCAGGCTCCTGAGGCAGCTTCCAGCTCACCCGGACCTGCTCTCAGTCAATCAGGGGAAGGTATTCCATCCAGACCTTCAATCCCTGCACCTGACGGCCTGGTTCCTGAGCGGCTAGAGTTCCAGGCCTTGGGTCTTTATGACGAGGTCCTCAACATAGTTGAGGCATCCCATAAGGAGTCGACCAGAAAATGCTACGCCTTCAAATGGAAAAGATTTTCCATTTGGTGCCAGGGCAAGGGCCTGGACCCTTCCTCCTGTTCCTTGGCGAGCATATTGGACTACCTTGGTCCCTTTCTCAGCAAGGGCTTCGGTCAGCGACCCTTAAGGTACACCTGGCAGCCAATCTCTGCTTGCAGGCGCGGGCGAAGCAGTCGGTGGCGCAGGAGAAGGTGGTCTGGCGCTTTTTCAAAGGCCTTGATCACATTTCCCCTCCGGTGCAAGAACCTCCACCTCCGTGGGATCTACTGCTGGTACTGGCAAAGCTCATGGGCAAGCCATTCGAACTAATGCACAGGTGTGAACTCTCTCACCTGTCGTGGAAGACCGCCTTCTTGGTGGCTATCACGTCAGCCAGAAGGATAGAAAAGCTCCAGGTGCTCTGCATCGAGTCTCCTTACCTGGTCTTCCACAGGGACAAGGTTGTCCTGCGCCCCCACCCGAAATTTCTTCCGAAGGTGGTGTCGGAGTTTCACCTTAACCAGGTGTTGACTCTGCCGGTGTTCTACCCCAGTCACACCTCGGAGGCCGAATATAGGCTCCATACTCTGGACCCTAGAAGTGCGCTCGCTTTACTATAAGGAGCGTACGGCTGAAATTCGGGGAGTGGTTCGCCAGCTGTTTGTCACCTACGCTGAAGCCACACCTGGCAGACCTGCAGCCAACCGAACGATAGGCAGGTGTGTCACCTCCTGCATAGACGTCTTCTATAAGTTGGCGGGCATGGAGCCTCCCAGAGGCATAAGAGCTCATTCTACCCGCCATACTGCTGCTTCCAGGGACGTCCCTATCCAGGAAATCTACAGGGCTGCTACCTGGAAGTCAGCACACACCTTCATCGCCCATTACCACATCGACCTTGAGTCACGCCGGGATGCTGGTTTTGGGGCCTCGGTTCTCCAGTCTCTATTCCCTAAGTAGGGGGTGTGCGCCTTGCCTCCCTCATCCCAGAGAACTGCTAGGAGTCTGCCAGACAGTGTGGATGTACACATATCCATGTCCCTAGAAATACAGGTTACTCACCTGTAACAGGAGTTCTAGGAATGGTATATTGTTCATCACAACCCACCCGACCTCCAACCTCCGGCGCACAACCCTGAGCTTCCAGCGGGCCAGATCTGGCGTCATGGGGCGGAGTCGAGAGTTTTACCACGTGGGTTGGAGGAGCCAGCTTGAAGACCTTCCGGCAAGATTTAAAGCGGCTAGGACACCTGCCAGACAGTGTGGATGAACAACATATACCATTCCTAGAACTCCTGTTACAGGTGAGCAACCTGTATTTCGAGCTGCCCTCAGGCCATTACCAGTTCAGAGCAGTGCCCTTCGGTCTAACCTGTGCTCCAAGGGTTTTCACAAAATGCCTGGCAGTAGTAGTTGCTTTCCTAAGAAGAAAAAAGATCTCCATCTTCCCATACTTGGACGACTGGCTCATAGCAGATCAGTCTCCAGACCAGGTCAAGTCACATTTGCAAGTGACCTAGCAAGTGCTCACTTCCTTAGGATTCCTTCTCAACCTTCCAAAGTCAGTTCTCGAACCAGTACAGCTCCTCACCTTCATAGGTGCAGAACTGGATGCAGTAAAGGCAAGAGCCTTATGGAACTGGCCTCTTCATTCACCCTTCAGGTGTCTCGACCAGCAAGGCATTTCCTTCAGCTACTGGGCCACATGGCAGCTTCCGCAGCAGTGGTCCAGGGAGCAAGATTCCAAATGAGGGACATTCAGTTCCATTTAAGAGCCTTTTGGTCCCAAAGAAAGGATTCCCTTACCAAACTAATCCCAGTGACTCGAACCCTGATCCAAGCCTTGCAGTGATGGCAGGATCAGGACAATTTGAGACAAAGGGTTCCATTTGTCACTCGGTCTCATTCACTGATACTCACCACAGATGCTTCCCTACTGGGCTGGGGAGCCCATATGGGGGATCTTACCACCCAAGGGCTGTGGTCACCTCAAGAATCCCTGCTTCATATCAGTCTCTTGGAACTCAGATAGTGTTTCTGGCACTGTAAGCTTTTTCCAAATCTGTACAGAACAAGGTGGTTCAGGTCAGAACAGACAACACCACCACCATGTGATACATCAACAAGCAAGGAGGCACTCTGTCTACGGCCTTGTGCACAGAAGCAATGAGGTTGTGGTCCCTGACCTATTCCCTGCAAGCCTCTCTGATGATAGTTCACCTCCCAAGGAAGGACAATGTCCTAGCAGATGCACTAAGCAGAATATCCCAGTGCCATCACGAATGGACCCTAGATCCTCTAGTTTTGAAAGTGATTTTCTCAAGATGGGGCACGCCAGAAATAGTTTTTTTTGCAGCCCCAGACAATCACCAACTTCCTCTCTTTTGTTGCAGACCCCCAGTCTTGGGCTCAGTCCCCCTGGATGCTCTGATTCTGAACTGCAAGGGGAAATTCCTTTATGCTTTTCCCCCTTTCCCTCTCCTGTTCAGGATGCTAGTCAAGATAAGGTCCCAACCATGCAGGGTGATTCTGATTGCTCCAGACTGGGTCAGACAGCCCTGGTATCCTTTGTTGCTGTCCCTAACAGTTCACCTTCCCCTGTCTCTTCCCAGGAATTACAACCTGTTAACATCCTCTCAGGGAGGATTTGGTACCGAATCTTCAGTCTCTCAATCTCAAGGCTTGGCTCTTGAAGAGTTAGAGTTGCAGATCTGCATCTTTCCCAAGGGGTTCTGGATATCCTAAGCTTCTCAAAGCCTTCCACCAGGAAGACGTACAACTCCAAATGGAAAAGATTCAACATTTGGTGTTCTAAGAAGAATATTTCTCCAGACTCTGCTGAATTGCCTACGGTTCTGGACTGTGTGGTCCATCTTAATGGCCTAGGCCTCAGACCAGCTACCCTTAAAGTACACTTGGCAGCTAACATACTATTTGCCAGCAGATTAGGCCTTACGGTCTATCGAGTCTGCTCGAACCTCAGATCCTTAGTTGGGTGCCGAGGCCCTCCCCTCCCTTGTGCTCCAGAAACCCCTATCATCCATCCCCACCCCCCCCGGGACAGGCCGTCATCTGATACATCCACTTTCTGTGTCTGTCCCACCCTCTCTTGAAGCCCTCCACTGTGGATCTCTGAACCAGCTCGCCAGGCAGTGCATTCCAAGGGTCCACCACCCTCTCAGTGAAAAACCTCCTCCTCTTTTCCCCTCACCCTTCCACCTTCCAACTTCAAACCATGCCCTCTGGTGATACCTCCCTGCTTTAGTCTAAAGATCCCCTCCATGTTTACCCTATTTATTCCCTTGAGGTACTTGAAGACCTCAATCATGTCTCCCCCTCTCTCCTCTCCTCCAATGAAAACAGGCAGAGCTCCTCAAGTCTGTCCTCATCGTCAAATCCTAGCCCTCGTATCATCTTAGTTGCCCTCCTCTGTACTCTCTCCAGGAGCTGTATGTCCCTCTTCAAGTGCGGTCTCCAGTACTGTACACAGTACTCAAGGTGTGGTCTAACCAGTCCATTGTACAGTGGCAGAATCACTTCCTTGCTCCTAGAGGTGATCCCTCTTACGATGCATCCCAACATCCTGTTTGCCTTGCTAGCCGCTCTCCATGCACTGCTCAGAGTTATTCATACATGCATCCACCATGACCCCTAGGTCTTTTTCCCCTATTGAGGCCTCCAGCGCCCCTCCCAGGGTGTGACCTGTGTTTAGTTTCCCACAAGATGCAACACCTGCACTTGGTGATATTGAAATTTAATTTCCAAGTGTGAGCCCAGCTTCCAGGGTGTCCAGGTCCCCTTGCAGGGCCAACCTCCCCTCTTCTCCCTCAACTACTGCTCCCATCTTGGAGTCATCCAAGAGACTCATTTCACACCCTATACCCTCCCTGATGTCCTATATGTATGCATTAAACAGGATCGGACCCAGGACCGAGCCCTGCGGTACCCCACTACCAACCTCTCTAGGGTTCGAGAGCTCCCCACAGACCACTACTCTCTGAGTGCGTCCAGCTAGCCAGTTTTCAATCCATCTGACCATCAAAGGGCCTACTCCTATCCCCGTCAGTTTCTCCACCAGACCATTGTGGGGGACAGAGTCAAACGCCTTGCTGAAGTCCAAGAATAATACATCCACAGGCCTTCCCCTGTCCAGTTCTGATGTTACCCATTTGTAGAACTCCACAAGTTTGGTTTGACATGATCTACCTGGCACAAACCCATGTTTCTGACTATCCAGACCTCCCACCTCCTCCAAGTACACCCCCAGTCGTTCCTTTAGTATACACTCCATTAATTTTCCCACCACGAGGTCAAACTGATGGGTCTATAGTTACCTGGTACTTCCCTCGACCCCCCCTTTATGGATTGGCACCACATGTGCCTCTCGCCAATCCCTAGGTACCCTCCCTGTCTCAAGTGACCTGTTGAAGAGCTCTGCCAGGGGTGCAGACTGTATGTCCGCCAATTCCCATAGTACTCTCGGATGAATGCCATCTGGCCCAGGAGATTTGTCTTTCTTTAGGGCCTTGAGGGCTAACCACACCCTTTGGGCGGAGATAGCATCATCCGTCCCCTCCACCTTACTGGCCTTTTTATCCTTAACCAGATGTGACACCCCTGGGGTACCTCTCCCTTCCTCTTGCTCCATTTCTTTTGCTCCCCTGATCCCACTCACTGCCGCTTCTATCCCCATCGTGCCTTGCTTTGTAGATATCCCATCCCCTCCCTAGTGAACACAGAGGCAAAGTACTCATAAATACCTCTGCCTGGTCCCTCGCCTCTTCCACCCATCCTCCTTCTGATCTCAATCTGCTGAGATGGCCCTTAGTTTTTCTCTGCTCCCCAATGTACTGGAAGAACCCCTTTCTCCTCCATGTATCTCCTGTGCCAGCCGTTGCTCTTTACTGGACTTTGCTCCCCTCACCATCCGGGTGACTTTTCTAGATGCAAGATGGTACATTTCCTTATCCCTATCTCCTCTTGTTGTTTTATATTTTTTGTAGGCCGCCTTCTTTTCTCTGACCGCTACCTGTACCTCACTAGACCACCAGCATGGTTTATGTGACCTTGCTCCCTTACGTTTCAACTTAGCGCAGATCCTGGCTACCTCATGAAGTCCCCATTTTATGACCTCCCATCTCCTTTCCACACTTGTCATTGATGTAATCCCCTTCAAATGATCCTTGAGAATATTTCCCATACCCACAAAGTCTGCCCCTCTGAAGTCCACTGCCAGTGTCCTAGATCTCACCCCCCACCAATTCTTATTTGAAACCAGACAGTATTGTGTTCGCTCCCAGTCAGGGGGTCCTCTACAACCAGGTCCCTTACCAGATCCCCATCTGCCAGAACCACATCCAGGACATGCCCCTCCCATGTGGGCTCCATCACATGCTGTGTTAAGAACACATCCTGGAAGCCGTCCAGCAGCCTCTGCTCCTTGGCCACCTTAGAGGACATGGTTCCCTAGTTTGTACCTGACATATTAAGGTCCCCCATCAACACCACTCCTTCCCCTTTTGGTCCACACTGGGCAATGATGTTGTCCAGCAAACCATCCTCTAGAACATCACTCATCCCGGGGGGCCTATATACTATACCCAGCTTGACCTTATCCCCTGCTGGGGATCATAAGGTGACCCATAAGGCCTCCACATTTCCCTCTGCCTCTTCTACCCTAGCAATTTCTATGTCATCTCTAATGAACATAGCCACTCCACCACCTCTGCCCTCCTTTCTGTCCTTCCTAAGCATAGTGTACCCCCGCACGTTTAGGTCCCAGTCATGGTTTTTGTTGGCCCACGTCTCCGTGACCGCCGCCACATCCACCCCCCCTTGAACAGCTTGGCCTGGAACTCTGGCAACTTGATTCCCAAGCTCCTGGCATTTACTAACACCAACCCCCACCCCTTATCCCTGATCCCCTTTGTCGAACCCCACCCAGATTCCTTATACTTTCATCCTCCCTCTGCTCCTCCTGAAACCTCCACCCCCAGTCTGTTTCCCTCCCCCCTTGGGCTTGAAGGCTACTCCTCATCTGGAGGAGAGGGCTTGGTCAGCCCTCCTTATCTCTTCCCCCACAAGTTTAAACCCCACCTTTCTTGAATGTAGTCAGCCATCCCTTGTTTAAGGACTTCCTTCCCTAGCTGTTTCTGCTTTCTTGTCAGTAGGAAAGTCTTCCTCTCTGTCATCCCATCCTGTATTCTGTAAGTTTTCAAGGGATTGCTTCACCAATCCCCCTTTAAGGATCCTGCTCCTGCTTGGGACCTTAATGTTTGCATTGCTCAGCTTATGCAACACCCCCCCACCCCTTTGAGCCTTTGTCCTCAGCAGAGCTTAAGTACTTGACTTGGAAAACTGTGTTTTTGGTAGCCATTACTTCTGCCAGACGTATCAGTGAATTGTAAGCCCTGTCCGTGGAATCTGATTTCATCTCTTTTCACAGAGAGAAAGTGATCCTTAGAACTAACAGAAAGTTCTTACCTAAAGTGGTTTCAGATTTCCACCTCAACCAGTCTGTTTCTCTCCCTGTTTTCTTCACTGACCATTCCTCCTCAGGGCAGAGGAGGCTACACATCTTGGATGTTAAAAGAACCCTTAGCAACTACATAGAGCATACCAAGGGTCACATATTTGAATCCCTCCAGTTGTTCCTTATTTATGGAGAAGTTGGTAAAGGCAAACCTGCCACTAAGAGATCTATTGCCAGATGGATTGTTTCTTGTATACAATTCTGCTATGAAAAACTGGATAGAAGTCCACCCTCAGGCCTGAGGACTCATTCCACTAGAGGTACAGCTGCTTCCCTGGCTGCTGCCAGGGATATTCCTCTCTTAGAAATTTGTCAAGCAACCACCTGGAAAACAGTCCATACTTTCACCAAGCATTACTCTCTGGATATACAGGTTAGGAGTGATGCTCGGTTTGGCAAAGCAGTACTTCAGAGACTGTTCCCAAAGTAGGTTCTGTCCCCCCTCCATGGAGGTACTGCTTGATAGTCTGCATATGTCAGAATACAGCAAGACTGCATGTTGTTTGAAGAAAAAATTACTCACCTTAGTAATGTTTCTTCTAATGGCGTCTTGCTGTATTCTGACCTCCCCCTGCCCTCCCCTCTCAGAACCTAGATTTTGGGATGTGTGTGGGCAGGAGCAGTGTTGGCACCCTAGGGGTGTCCCTTTTTTTACACCCTCTTTTTGGTTTGGGTGAGAGGTTGTTTTGGATGTGTTTTGGTTTTGGGTTTCCTGACTTGAGTCTTCCTTGAAACCAAAAAACTTTTTATATATTTGCCAGTTGGCTAGTAAGAATTTTACAGTTTCCACACATAACACCTAGTGAGTATTGCTCGAAAAGATGTGACGGTAGCAGTTTAAACAGCAGCAGACAGGGGCTTCAGCAGAGCTCGTGGTGAACATTCTATGCTAGTCATAGAAAGTTTAACTCTTTGTTCTCCAGGGCAGTTGAAAGGCAGGACCTAACTGCATGTGTCAGAATACAGCAAGACTCCTTTAGAAGAACAGCATTACTAAGGTGAGTAATTTTTCCTTCTGGAGCTGCTTCAAAAGATCTAGGAAGTTCACCAGTGTCAATCTCTGGAGCCAGACCCACAGCAGAAGAAACTCGCTGCCCATTTGGATCTGCCCCAAACTGCTCCGACATTGATTCCACCCTGAATAGAGCCTCACACAAACCTTGTTTCCACTATTTGGAAACAACCGTCTGTGTTAGCCCCTCTTCTGAGGAAGGCGGATAGGCTATGCCAGGCTCCTGTGGGTGTGGATTCTTTGAACACACACCCGAAAGGCGACTCAGTCGTGATTAGCGCCACTCACTGCCAGACGGTGAATCCAAGACAGCTTGGCTTGACTCCACCAGGCAAGGATTCCCATCTTCTGGACCAGTACGGGAAGAAGGTGTATGCTTCTTCCACTCTGGGGATCAGGGCCCAGAACTATGTTGCACACATGGGGGACTACCAGAAGACTATCCTGAGTCAGGTGGAATCCAAGTTGGACTCCCTTCCTGAGTCTCAGACTAAACAGGAAGTGGCTGACCTCATCCGGTCTGCACATTCGGCCAGTCAGCACATGCTCCATGCCACATATGATGCAGTGGACGCAGCAGGTCATAAGTCTTCGGTGTCATGCCTGGCACCGGGTGTCAAGTTTGGTCTCTGAAGTGCAATCCGCTATTCAGGATGCGCCCTTCAAGGGTTCGGTGCTGTTCGGTGGAGATGTCAAGGACATCATCACCGACCTGCAAGAGAAGGGCACTGCACTTGTCTGACTCTTTGTACAGGCCCCCTCAGGGACAGCATCATCGTTTTCGCAGACGTTCTCAGCTTAAAGTGAAACCTCAGGGCAAGCGGGCCAACAAATGTCGGAGCCTCCCGGCTGTCAAGGCCCCCAACCAAAAAGCAGCGGAGCTTCAGCCGTGACGCTGTCCCACACCGCCTGACTCCTTTCTTCTCCCACAGCCGCTGGACCTCTCAGAGGAGCTAGTAGGAGAGAGGTTCTCCTTCCATCTACTGGGCTGGGAGAGGATCACATCAGATGCTTGGGTGCTCCAACTGATAGCAGTAGGACACTCAATCGAGTTTCTTCAGAAACCACCCCCCAAGTTGACTTACTCCCCGGAACATCATCTTCTGGTTCAGGAATAAATATCCCCCCTTCTCTTGAAGGCGGCGAGAGAGCCTGTCCCAACCCACCTTTGGGGGACAGGCTACTACTCCCATTTCTTCCTGGTTCCAAAGAAATCGGGAGATGTGAGGCCTGTTTTAGGCCTCAGCTCCCTGAACTTGTTCATGGAGTACAAACTGTTCAGAATGCTCTCTCTGTAGAGTCTTCTGCCATTACTTCGGCAGGGACAGTGGCTGTGCGCTTTAGATATGCAGGATGCTTACCTGCATATCCCTATTTGCCCCTTCCACCGCAAATTCCTTCGGTTTTCGTTCCAGGGGGACCACTGCCAGTTCAAGGCTCTCCCATTTGGTCTTTCCTCAGCGCCCCGAGTGTTCACCAAATGCCTTTGTGTGATAGCGGCTCACCTGCGTACCCAGGGAGTGCAGGTATTCCCGTACCTGGACAACTGGCTCCTGACGGCCCCGTCCAGGGAGGATCTTCTGTGCTCTCTTATGTTCACCGGATTCTGAGATACTACACCAACAGGACAAAGGATCTCAGAAAGACTGATCAACTGTTTGTCTCTTTTGCTCGCAAAAGAGAGGGCAATGCTGGTTGGCCCATTGAATCACTTTCTGTTATGACAAGTATCACAAGACCTTGCCAGGTCAAGTCAGAGGTCACTCCACGAGGGTTGTCTCTGCTGCTTGTTTCAAGAATGTGTCGGCGGCTGACATCTATACAGCCGCATCTTGGACTTCTGTCCATACCTTTACGAAACATTACAGTTTGGACATTGCATGTCGACGCAGAGCTGGCATCGGGTTGGCTGTTCTGCAAGGTCGTCTTCTTTCCTAAGACCTTCACAGCCTGAGGACCTGTGTAGGAGTAGTCTCCTCCTCCCGTGAGCTTCTCTTTGCTCCAGACTGCTTGGGACTCAGTCCTGTATGTAATTACCTACTGCAAGAGCCCTCTCGAAGTAAGATAGTACAGTTACGTAAGAACTTACCATAACAGTAGATCTTCGAGAGAGGCTCTTGCAGTAGGTAATACCTTTCCGCCCTCCATCCCCCCTTAGCTTTTTCAGCTCCTTTTCCAGGATGGGAAATATCCGCTTCTAGGGACATGGATATGTTGTTCATCCACACTTATTGGCAGGTTCCTTGCCGCTTTAAATCTTGCCGGAAGGTCTTCAAGCTGGCTCCTCCCACCCACCCGGGTGGTAAAACTCTCGGCTCCGGCCCATGACGACAGATCTTCCTTACCGCTTGGAAGCTCAGGTTCCCTCCTTAGCGCTCTGCGTTCGACTGGTTCCTGGAAATTTCGGCCTTTGAAATCTTTTAAAAGATTTTTTGATATCTTCCTCGCTGCGGCGATGGCTCAATCCCTTCCCGGCCCCGGGAGGCGCCCGTTTTTTTCCTCCAGGAGACACCTTCACTCCACGTGCGTTTACTGCATTGACCTGGATCATAATCTTCAGCTTTGCGAGTTTTGTTGTGCTCTTTCGGCCAGCTCTCTGGAGGACCGGGCGTCCCATTCGGGGCTCGGACATCCGGTATTTTTTCCCACTCCGGAAAACCCCTCGGATCGTCGGGCGTCCGCTTCGGCTGTTTCTGAGCAACTCGATTCTGCCAGGCGGGGGGCGGCTCCACCTCACTCTTCCTCGGTTGCGGTGTTTTTCCCGCTGTCCTTGGATTCTACTCATTCAGCTTCGTTCAAGGAGCTTCGTCAGTCTCTCTCCTTGAAAGGAGAGGGGCCCTTGGGACTTCCCCTTGGCCCCAATTCCAGGGCGCAGTGAGGGTCCTTCATCGGCCCCTCGCGGGCGAAAAGTCCCCCTCCCCGTGAGCCGACACTCGGCTTCGGTCGAGCATGCGGCTTCAGCCTCTGGCTTCACGGTGTCCCCGTCAGGTCAGCCGGCCAGGACCCCTGTCGACGTGGCCGAGCCCCTCGGCACGTCATCTGGGCCGTCTCCTGCTAGTGCTGCATTTCCTTCACCGGTTTCCCCGGTGGAGGCTGAGGTTCTGCCGGTACCCTTGGGTTGACAGTCCTCGGCCAAATTCTCCGAGCCAAAGGAGGAGCGGGCGCACTCCGCTCCCTCTCCAGCCCGCCCTCGGTTTCCCCGAGGATTCGGGTCTCTGTCCTCCTCTCGGTCTAGCTGCTCACGCTGACCTCGGCGTTCTCGGTCGGAGCACCGAGTCAAGTGGCTTTGCCGTTCTTCCTCGTCCCCCTCCTCGGATGAGGAGTGGCTTCGATGCCGTTGGCGTCGACGTTACGAGGAACTTAAGTGACGGCAGATGCTGTTGTCCGGAAGTCAGTCGACCCCGATTATTCTCCGGCTAGTAAGCAGCCGCCGCCCGGTCGGCTGATGCAGCCGCTCGAGGCAGTCGAGGAGCCCTCTTCAGGGCCAGTTGCTCGCCCGATCCTCGCTGCCCCTCCGCCATCGGCGGAACCCGGGCCGGACCATGACTTGTTTCGCAGGTCACTCGGTCCCCTCACTCCCGCCACCGGGCGGATGAAGAAGTGAGCTCATTGCGGCAGCTTTGCAGACTCGGGCCTGGCGTCGGCTCCATTATGTTTCCTTGCAGGGAGGATCCATGGTCTTCCCCAGAACATTCTGTGGACGACAGCCCATCGTCCTCTTTGGGTCTGCTCCCGCTCATCTCGGAATTCACCGGAATGCAGCTCGAGCCCGTTTCCAAATGGGCGCCTTACCCCCTTATGGAGATTCTGGACCGAAGGGGCTCTCCCTCGGAGGCCTTCCCAGTGGCTGAGGCTATCGTGGGCCCAGCCTTGGAGCTCTGGCGGCGGCCTACTTCCTGCCCTGCGCCTTCGGCCAGGGTGGCCAGGAAGTACCCTGTCCCTGTTGGTTCTCTGCCCATTTTCTCCGAGCACCCCTCGGCTGAAGGTGTAGTCACCGACAATGTTTTCCAACATTTTGGAAACACTAGGGATGTGGATAGGCCCCCTGAGAAAGAGTCCAGAAGGATGGATTACGTCAGGCGCAAGGTTTACGCCGCGTCCTCCGTCAGGCCAGCTCGGCAGCACTGATGGCACACTGTTCCCATGCCCTTTTGGGCTCCCTGAACGAGGTCCTTCCTCATCTTACAGCCGACCTGCGGACCACGGTCCGGCGGGTTCGGGACCAGGGTAAGGCGATGGCGAAACAGCAGCTTCAGTCGGCTCTGGATCTGGGCGACTCCTGTGCCAGATCAGTGGCGGCCGCAGTGGCCATGCGCCGCAGGGCGTGGCTGAGGTTATTCTCCTTTTCCTTGGAAACCCAGCATGAGTTGGCGGACATCCCCTTCTTGGGGACTGACCTCTTCGGCCCTGGAGTGGAGGGACATATCCAAGGGCCCAAGAAGTCCGATGCCACTCCGGACTCGGTCCCTCCCGCCCGGAGGGAAAAGGGCAGCCCTCAGCCTTTGCATAAGCCCCTTGGCCCCCCTGCCCCTGCGGCTCGACCGGCCCAGCTCGAGGGCCAGCAGGCATGCGCTGGGCGGCCAGTTGCCAGACCAGCGTCTTCCTCCAAAAGGAAGCAGGGAAGTAGGGGTCTGAGAGCCCCCTCGGCCTCTTCCTCCGCCAAGCCTGCTCAGTGACGTGCTAAAGGGGAGCTGTCCCCAGCCCTGTCGCCCCTGCCTAGGCATTCCCCGTGGGGGGACGGCTCCGCACCTCTTCCTCTTGGGTGGTGCTAAGGAAAGCCCTGTCGCGGGTTGCGAACAGGTTTCCCCTTTGAGCCGTTACCCCACGGGGATCTTGGGTCCACTGACTCCTCGTCGGACTGCTGAGCCGACTTGCCTGGCCCCCTAATTAGAAGTGGTCAGGAAGGTGGTGGGCCTCCTCCTGACCCGGGGTTCGAGTCCAAGTGTTCCAGGCCTCAAACGGACGGGGGGCTTGTGCCCATCCTTCGGCACGACGGATGGTCCTCTGCCAATCTCCCAGCCTCAAATCGAGGCGTGTGGCTTCCTCCTGGGCCTCCAGGATGTACTTCCTCCTCGTTCCGTCCGTTCTTGAGAGACCCCTCCCTTTCCCAGGCGAGAGGTCTCCTTACGAGTTCCTGGCCAGGCCCTTCGTTCTCTGCTCCGCAGTTTCTGCGGCTTCGAAGGGTCCGGGCGTAACCCCACCCGGATGGCGGCCTGATTAATAGCTTCCAGGCTTACACTGCTCTCCCTTACCGGAACCATGTTGGAACTCGTGCCTTAGTGGGTGAGGTTTCTCCGGGACTAGGCTCGACTCTTGAGTCCGAGCTCGGCTTCGGGCGGACAGGGCTGAGGTTCTTCCTCCCTTAGCCAGTCAGGTTGGCCGGGTAATTGTGCCCTTCCGGGACCTCCTGCACCTCCCAGGCTCTTGGCGGCTGAGTTCCCCTAGTGGGACGGGCCTGCCAGTGGTCACAGTGCTGCGTTCCTCGCACCAGTTCATGACTACAGCCCAGGAGTTAGTGGAACGCTCCCCTCCGGACCGTTCCAGCTCCTGCAGGAGAACATCCTTTTCATCCCCCCTGGGTCAACGGTCTTCTCCGACCGATGCTTCTCAGATGGATGGGGGTGTCCATCTAGGGGAATACAGAGTGCTTCGCCTCTGGTCCTTCCTTTCAGGACTCCCGATGTCCTCTCTACCCGCTGGAGCTCCAGGCGGTCCGCTTAGCTTGCACCGCTCGCTCCGTTTGTGCAGGGTCTAGTGGTATTAGTCCATCCGGACAGCACTACAACCATGTGCTACCTGCCCCGCCAGGTTCGGTCAAACCCCTTGCCTCGGCGTAAGGAGGTTCTCCGCATTGGGTTTTTTCGTGCAGTCGGAGGCGAGTTCCCAGCCTTCTGATGGCGGGAGCCTCCAATTCTCCGGCTTCTGCCCTAAGCTGGACATAGGCTGCGCCTCATGAGTGTTTTTTTTCCTGCCGGAAGTAGCACATGATCTTCTCCCTCCTCCCTCTAGGGAGAATATGAGGCCAAGACTGCTTTATGCCTGCCCCCTCAGCAAGGTCTGCTGTAGGGGATGCTGTCAGGGCCATGGACCCCAGGCCCTTCCGCGCCTCTCCCCTATTTCCCTTGACCTACGGGCAAGGCAAGGCAAGGAGGGACTGGGCGCAGGTGATGCTGGTAGCCCCAAGACTGGATTGCCAGCTCTGGTATCCAGCTCTCCTCAGTCTCGGCCGCAGGCTTCCGTGGCAGCTTCTAGTCCACCCGGTCCTGATTTCCTTTTCAGGGGAAGGTTTTCCTTCTGGACCTTCAATCCCTACACCTGTAGGCCCGGTCCCTGTGCGGCTAGGGGCCAGGCCTTGGGTCCTTCGGCAGGGTCCTCGACTTTTCGAGGCGTCCTGCTAGGAGTCGGCCAAAAATAGTGCTCGTCCTCTTTGGAAAAGTTCTCCATTTGATGATGGGATAGGGCCTGGCCCTCTCCCGTCCCTGGGCGAGCATTTCGGACCATCTGCGTCTGTTCTTTGAATTAGGGCTTGGGCCGATGACCCTCTAGGTGCTTCTGTGGTCACCCCTGTCTTCCGGGCGTGGGCCGGAAGGCAGTTGGTGGTGCAGAATAGGTGGTCTGGCACTTCTAGGCCTCGATCACGCCTCCCCTTTGGGGGAAAGTATCCCCATTCTGTGGGATCCTTGCTGGTATGGGCTTAGCTCACGAGCAAGCCATCCGAACCTTTGCACGGGTGTGAGTTTCCCCCACCTGTTGTGGAAGAACACCTTTTTGGGGCTTCTCTGCCATCTAGAAGGTGGGGAGAATTCCAGGCGGTCCTTTAAATCTCCCCATCTGGTCTTCCACAGGGACTAGGTTGTCCTCCGCCCCACCCGAAGTCCTTCCGAAGGCGGTGGCAGAGTCTTCCCTTCGGGGGTATTGCCTCTGCCGGGGTTCATCCCCATTCACACCTCGGAGGCCGTATATACATTCCTTAAGAACCTGTTTAACGCTCACCTACCTAGGGAGCGTAAAGCTGAAGTTTGGGAGAGGTTCGCCAGCTGTTTGTCATCTACACTGAAGCCGCATCTGGCAGACCTGCAGCCAAGCGGACGACGAGCGGGTGGGTCATCCCTGCATAGGTCTCCACTATAGGCGGGCGGGCATGGAGCCTCCCAGAGGGATAAGAGCTCATTTTTACCCATCCTCCGCTGCATCGGTGGCTGCTTCCGAAGATACTCCGGTCCGGATATCCGCAGGGCTTCCACTCGGAAGCAGGCTTACCGTTCCCCTTCCACATCGACCTTGGGTCGCACCGGGGTGCTGGTCGGGGCCTCGGTTCTCCAGTCTTTCTACCTAAGTAAGGGGTGTGCGCCTTGCCTCCCTCCTCCCGGAGAACTGCTAGGAGTCTGCCAATAAGTGTGGATGAACAACATATCCATGTCCCTAGAAATACAGGTTACTCACCTGTAACAGGAGTTCTAGGAATGGTATATGTTGTTCATCCACACGACCCACCCGGCCTCCCCAGCTTCGACGCACAACCTGGCTTCCAGCGGGCTAGATCTGGCGTCATGGGGCGGAGCCGAGAGTTTTACCACCCGGGTGGGTGGGAGGAGCCAGCTTGAAGACCTTCCGGCAAGATTTAAAGCGGCAAGGAACCTGCCAATAAGTGTGGATGAACAACATATACCATTCCTAGAACTCCTGTTACAGGTGAGTAACCTGTATTTCTCTCTCGTCTTGCCTTTCGGTGGGAAAGAACTGGAAGGTGGGCATGGGGGACCGGCCCTTTATACTGACGTCGGTCACCTGACGGGACGGTCCCTGACCAGAGACTGCTAGCTAGAGATTTTCGTGGGGTCTGGCGCCTGCTGGCTTCAGTCCGATATGTAATTACCTACTGCAAGAGCCTCTCTGGAAGATCTGCTGTTACGGTAAGTTCTTATGTAACTGTACTTTCCCTTACTCTACAGGTCTTTTCCAGTCTGGGTATCACCATCAACCAGGCCAAGTCCCATCTGGTCCCCTGCCAAAGGCTCCAGTTCATAGGGGCGATCTTGGACACGACCGTCTGCATGGCTTTTCTGCCTCTGGACAGGGTGGATACCCTTCAGGCTCGTGCAAGTCTGCTGTCCAGTCGCAGATGGGTCAGCGCCTGGTCAGTCGTTTGCCTTCTTGGGCTCATGGCGGCTGCTATTCCAACAGTCCCTCGCGTTCGGTTCCATATGAGGATCTCTCTGTAGACTCTTCGATCTCAGTGGGACCAGACATTGGACAACCTAGACCAGGAAGTTCTGGTCTCCAGCCCGATGGTCCGGGATTTGCAGTGGTGTATGGTACAGGAGAACCTTTGCCAGGGAGTTCCCTTTTGCCTTGAACCCCCCTCCCAAATATTTCTTGAGACTAAAATTAAGCTTCCAGGGGATATTGGCTCCGACATGGAGGAAGATGATGCTGAACTTATGGAATATCATCGATTTAATATTTGAGAACTGTTGGTGACTGTTCGGAATTTATACCATATTATGTATTTTGACTTGAGTGCTTCTGTAGTGAATTCACTGGGGGGGGGTAGGAAATTATTAAAGTGGGCAAATTTTATTATATCAGACTTAATTTATGGCTGGGAAGTGTAAGTTTGGAGCACATTCAAAGTCTTTTTTTAAAAAGTGTTGTTTATTATCTCTGAGAAAAGCTAAAAATTCTGTTTTCCTTTTTACTCTCCCCAAAGATTTAAAAAATGTATTTATACTTTGAGTGTATTTTCTTTTGTAAAAATGTTTTCTAAAGATATAAACTGTCCTCTTTTTTTTCCCTCTGTCTTAAGGAATTAAAAAATAAAGTATAAAAAAAAAAAGAAGAAAAAGAAGTAGGGAGGTGGTGATGCCACTCTGCAGATCACTGGTGAGACCCCATTTGGAATATTGAGTCCAGTTCTGAAGGCCGCATCTTAGAAAAGACGGACAGAATGGATGCAGTCCAGAGGAGGGCTACAAAGATGGTGCAGGGGCTACACCAGAAGGCATACAAGGAGAGGCTAATAGACGTTGACATGTATTCACTGGAGATGAAAGAGGGGGGGATATGATTTAGACTTTTAAATACCTCAAGGGTATTAATAGGATCCAGGAGGGGAGCCTCTTTCAGAAAAAAGAATGTTTTTACACTAGAGGTCATAATGTGAGGCTGGAGGGAGGTAGACTCTGGGAATATGAAGAAGTACTTCTTCACAGAAAGGGTGGTTGATGCATGGAACAGCCTCCCTGCGGAGGTGGTGGGGGTGCAGATAGTGAATGCATTCGAAAATGCATGGAATAGGCATAAGGGGACCCTAGCGATGAAGAAGATAGTGCAAACAAGGGACACTTGGGGGTAGAGTATATGGGCAGACTAGATGGGCCCTGGTGGTCCTCATCTGTCATCAAATTCTATGTATTTGAGAGTGTCCTCTTGGACACTCAGTGCTGTCCCCCATAGCCAGCCCCTGATAACTCGGACTCGCCTCCAAACCCGGTTTCCTAGCCTCGTGAACGATAGCTCTACCGCTGTGCCGACGACTGGCTCCCTGGGTACTGTATGTGAACATTAGATTTTGTTTGGTTAGTAGGACAAACCTCTTTACTTTCCCCTTTGTGCCCCCCCCCAAAAAAAAAAACTTAATGGTTTGTGTGGAGAACAAACATTTTTAATCCTAATTTCTCACATCATTTTCTTTTAGCATTTCATCTAGATCGAAGAAATTCTCCACCAAACAGTTTGACACCATGTCTGAAGATTCGCAACATGTTTGACCCAGTTATGTAAGTAAGCATGCATGCCTTCTTTTGTCTGTACTGCCTCTGCTCCTGTGACGCCAAGTCATGAATTCTGCATCTCGCGTACAGATACAGTGCGTAGTAAGAATCCAGCCTTGTTTTTTCAAGTTTGTGAGTAAGGGATTTACCATAGTAAAATGGCATGTCAGTGCTGCTGAAAATGTATAGCAAAAGTGCTGTTCTAGGATCGTGGATATATTGTTCGTCCACACTTAATGGCATGTCCCTTTCCAGTTAAAGATCACCGAAGTCTTCAAGCTGGTTCCTTCCACCCATCTGGATGGTATAACCCTCGGCTCCGACCCATGACGCCAGGTCTTCCTTTCCACTGGAGGATTCAGGTTGCCTCCTGCGTGCTCCTGCAGTTTGTAGGCCCTGGCTTCTAATGCTTCAGTTATTCCAAAACTTAGTCTAGTTCGCATTAGCAACCATGACTTCTCTGCTTCGATTATGGAAGACAAGTCTTCCCCTGGATTTTGCCGGTGTTAATGCGGCCAGAAAATGCCCCGCACCGATCCCCACACTGCGTGTGTATACTGCTTGGGTGTCGGCCATGACACCTCGAAGTGAGACTTCTGTCTTGCATTTCACCCCAATGTCCTTGACGACTGTCTCACATCCCTGAAGTTGGGGAGGCCAGAAAAACGGAACCCTCCGGTGAAATCAAAGGAGGCTCGGTGGGCAGTTTCCGGGGCCGCAGGATTCACTGAGCAATTGGAATGCTTGCAAGCCTTCGAGGAGGAAGCGGCTCGGGCCGCAGAATCTTCTCTCTGAGCTTCTTCATTCTGCTCAACCTGGGCTCCACATTCTCAGGTTCTTTCCGAGAGTTGTGCCAGTCTCTCCCACCTAAGGGAGAGGGTCCTACGGGCACGCACTCTTCTCAGTCCCGTAAATTAGAGGAAAAGGGCGGGATGGAGTAGTCCCGGTGAAGAAGTTCTTGGAATCGGAGAGATCTCGTCCCCTGAACCGCAGTCTCGACTTCGGTTGAAATTGCCTCTTCAGCTGCTGGCTTCTCGGCTTTGCCGTCTGGCCAGTCGGCCGAAGTGTCGATCGACGAGGCCAAAATAGTCATCGACCCATTATCACCGACTCGGTCGACGATTTTCTCAATCGGACTCTGGTCCTTTCTTTCCCCAATGAGGAGATCCAGCCATCTGTCATCCTCGGATGAGGCAAGGCTTCAGCGGAACCTCCATTGGCATTACAAGGACCTAATGTGGCAACAGCTGATTTTGTCCGGGCACAAGCCAACCCGGCTTCTTCCCCGGCCATTTCTTGACTTTTGCCTCCCAGGCCGAGGCTGACTCCCTCAGAGCCAGTTAAGTCGGTTCCCCCGCCCGCGTAGCCGGCGAAACCTCCGGTTTGGCCTATACCGGTCTCTCCACCAATTGTGGTGGAACCACCGCCCAAGCAGCCTGTGGGAGGGGCTCCTTCTAAGGGAGATAGACCAGACACCGGGCTTTTCTCGCTTCTTTCGGTCACTGTCACCCTGGACCACCCTCGGTGGGTGGAAGGTGACTTGGGTGGTCGCCTGTTATATCCGGATTCCTCGGATTCGGATGAGACCAGCCTACGTTCTTATCCTGGGATGATGAATCTGTTGGGGGGTAGAGACGGAGGAAGGTCCTTCGTCTTTTCAGGGCATTCTTCGCCTCATCTGAGTCTACAGGGATGCCCCTGGAACCTATCCACAGAAAGGTGGAGTACCCTCTCATGGACATCCTCGGGGGGGGGGGGGATACCCCACCGGAGGCCTTTCCGGTGGCCAAGGCCATAGTTGGTCTGGCTTTAGAACTTTGGCAGCGCCCTGCCTCTTCTTCAGCTCTGTCTGCCCACGTCCGTAAGTATGTGGTGCCCATGGGGTCCCTTGCGGGGTTCACAGAGCACCCTTCAGCCGAGAGCCTGGTGACCGCCTCTGTGTTCAGACATACTGGTAGATCTTACTTCGAGAGGGCTCTTGCAGTAGGTCCCCACGGAAAAAAAATTTTTCTAGCTAGCAGTCCCTGGCGTGGGACCGCCCCCTCATCAGGTGACCGGCGTCATGCGACGTCGGTATAAAGGGGCGGTCCCAGACACCTGCCTTCCAGTTCTTTCCCGCCGTTAGCTACGAGTAGCACCTCGTGGTTAAGTTCGTCGCAGTTATGTCTCTTAGTCGGTTTTTCCGAGAAAGCTACAGTTTTTCTGTTCGATCGTCAGGTGAACATCGTTTTATGTCGTCCCCCTCTAAAAACAAGTGCGTTTCTTGCGGCGCTCAACTGCCACACAAGGACGGTCACTCCCTCTGCCTCCTCTGCCTAGGCCCCGACCACACGGTGGATAACTGTCTGCACTACCTCCGGTTCAACGTGGCAACCCGCAAGCGGCGCCAGCAGTCCCTCGAAGCCCAACTCCTGAAGAAAAAGATGTCTGCGATGGAGAAAGAGCTGAGGAAGTTAAGGTAGGCATCGACTTCTCCGGAAGGGCATAAAAAGGAGGACAAGAAGAGGCACCGGGAGAAGGCCTCCTCTTCCGCGACTCCGGCCGGAGTCGCGGACAAGATGACTTCCCCTTCGGGGGATCCTCGGCGGCAGCCTCCAAGGGTTTGGAGGCGTCGGCCGCCCTCAGGCTCGAGGTTCGGGCATCTCCGGGATAAAGAGACTCTAGCCCCCAGTACGGTCTCACATCCTCGGCCTACTGGTGCGGGCGCCTCCCATAAGCCGGGCGTCGGCTCCTCCGACGTCCACCGGGAGAAGGCCCCTAAGTTGCCCGACACTTCGGGGCGGCGCCGGGCTGTCTCTCCCCCTCCGACCGGGATTCTCCTCTTCCTCGGCCTGTCTCGGACGTGAGAGCCCTGAAGTCGGACGCCGGCTCCTCCGACGTCCGCCGGGTTTCGACCCATAAGTCTCACGTCGGCTCCTAGAGCCTACGTCAGAACCACCCTCTTCCGTCGTGCCAGGCTCTCCACAGCCTTCGCTGCCGTCAGGGGAGCCCCAGTCCCCCTTGCCTGACTCAGGAGATTTTTCACCACCTTCCCCGGATGAGACTAGGGATCCTGGGCTGCCGTCAGATCCTCCCATTGAGATCCCGGATCTGACGCCGGTTCCCCCGACGCCAGCTCCGGCACTGGCCCCTCCAATGCCGGCCAAGCAGACACCAGCCCTGCTGTCGCTGGACCCGACATCGGCCTCTCCGACGCCAGCAGGGGATTTTCTCCCTCCTCTGGGCCCTCCACCCCAGGGGCCTTTTCTGGCTGATCCGCCCCTGGAGTGCCCAGCTGGGCCGTCTGCTCCAGCAGCTCCTCCAGCGCCTTGGTACCCGCCGTCATACCCGACGCCGGTCTTCCCGGGCCCGCACTACCCGGCGCCGAATCCTCCGGCTCCGCAGTACCCGACGCCTCATTACCCGTCTCCGACTTATCCGCAGACAGGTCTTGGGTACTCGCCCTACAGATATCCTCCATTTCATTATCCCCTCCTCCACCGCCCCCCAGGCCGCCGGTGGATTTGCAGGAGACTCTTGCCTCCTGGTGGGCTGAGGCCAAGGCTCAGCTCACCAGAGAAGTCGAGAGCCGTCTTACGACGACGGTGCCTCCACCGGTTCCCGTACGCCCTAGACGGCGCTCTCCCTTCCCTCCTCCAGTTCCCCGGGGCATCCCCTCGGGTTCCAGAGAGGGGCAGGACACGTGTTCTGGGACTTTTCCCACGGAACACGTTCCTCCCCCTAGACAGGTGAGGGAGGCTTTTTCTGCCTCGGATTCTTCCTCTGTGGTCCTCTCGGACTCCTCGGAAGCCTCCGCGGGAGTTTCCGATAAAGACGACGAGCTACGTTCTCCGTCCAAACCCCGGCCGAGGACTCCTCAGAGGTCTCTTCCGGAGGATCCTTCTTTCCGCAGGAGTTACCAAGAAAATCCAGGAGGTCCATCGGTGGCAGTCGCCGTCCAGATCCTCAGCGGGTGAAACTTCGCCGAACATCTGGATTTGCCCCTTCGGCCCCTACTTTTAGTGCGTCACCCTGGATCGAGCCTCACGCCCACCTTGTTTCCACTATTTGGAAACAACCGTCGGCTTTAGCCCCACTTCCTAGGAAGTCAAACAGGCTATACCAGGCTCCGGAGGGTGTAGACTTCTTAGATTCTCACCCCAGTGCCGACTCGATCGTGATCAGCGCCGCTCACGGCCGGTCCGCACATCCTAAACATTTGAGCTTGTCTCCCCCCGGATAAGGACTCTTGCCTTCTGGATCAGTTTGGAAAGAAGATTTACGCAACCGTCCACACTGGGTATAAAGAGCCCCTAGACTATAGCTCACATGGGGGGATTACCAGAAGCCATCCTTACCCAGGGAATCCAAGATCGACTCCTTGCGGACTCCCAACTCAAGCAGGAGTTGGCGATCTAGTCCGCTCTGCTGCGTTGACCAGTCATCACATGTTAAGGACAACATACGATGCAGTGGACACGCTGGGCGAAGCTCTGCGTTGCCGTTAGCCCGGGCGCCACGCGTATTTGGCTGTCAGGTCTGGTCCGGAGGTGCAATCTGCCATTCAAGAGGCACCTTTCAGGGGTTCCGTGCTTTTTGACAGTGATGTCAAGGACATCATCACTGACTTGCAGGAGAAGGGAACGGCCCTTAAATCCGTGGATTCACTGTACCGTCCCCATCCTCCGTGAGCGCCGTCCCTTTCGCAGGCCGCCAGCGGCCTCAAAGCGAAAACTCCAGGAAGGCGGACGGGCCACTAAGCCGGAGCCCCGCAGCTGCCAGGGCCCCTCCGCCCAAAAAAGCAACGGGCACTCCAGCTGCGGCGCTGCCTCACACCACCTGACTCCTCCCCTCTCCCACCGCCTCCGGACACTCCGGAGGAGCCGGTAGGAGGGAGGATCTTACTTTGAGACACAGCTCTTGCAGCAGGTTACACCATTAGGACTGAAGCCGGCAGGCGTCAGGACCCCACGGAAAAATTCTAGCTAGCTATCTTCAGCGGGGACCGCCCCTGACGCCGGTCCTGCCTCCGACGTCAGGCGTGGTACATAAGGGGGCGGTCCCGCCAGAATCCCCAGTTCTTTCCCGCCGTTGACTTGCATGCCTCGACCCTCCGGTCTCAGTCTAGCGTGCGACGCGTGGTTTCTGAACTTTCCTACGGGAATTTACTCTACTTCGAAGGATTTTTTCGCTGATGTCCTCTCCGACCTCCGGGCATACGTCTAAGTGTGCTTGCGGGAAGCAGATCCCCTTTAAGGACCCTCACACGGCCTGCGTCCGGTGCCTGGGCCCAGAGCACGATACCCAGGCTTGCTCCCTCTGTCAAGGGTTTAATAGCCGCACGAGGATCCGGCGACAGAAGGCTCTTCAGGCGTTCCTACTTGAAGAAAAATTTAGAGCCATGTCCTCTAAGGGGGAATCTTCAAAATCCCACAAGCACGCTGAAAGGAAGAGAAAGGAGAAGGACCCTTCCAGGTCTCCAACTCGGGCCTCCGAGTCCCACAACTCCGGGTCTAAGTCAGACCGGTCTCCATCCAGGGCCTCTTCCCTCCCCCCGGCTGCGGTAGTTGTTTCTCAATCTTCTCAGGCCCCTACCGCCAGGCCGTCGTCGTCCTCCACTCCTAAGGCCTCGGCGAAGTCCGGGGGGCGTCATCACCACCACCATAAGTCGGGCTCCGCTTGGCGGCCCGACGATCCGGTCCTCTTCAGTGCCGCCCGGAAAACCCCTGGAGCTTACTCCTCTGAAGAGGCGGTAGACCCCGGCACAGCTCGACCTCCGTTGACCGTCCGTCACTCCTCCTCGAGGCCGTGCGTCAGCTGTCAGACCGTCGTCGGCCAGTCTTCCCATCGGACGTCGGTTGGGGACCGGCGTCCGCAATGCCTGAGAAGAGAGACTCCTGTGCCTCAGAGCTGTCATCGGGCAGGAGTCGGTAGCGGAGGAAGATCTGAGCGCAGCCGAGGGACCAGACAGGCGATCCGGCCTCATGCAAGTCTCCCAGGCTCCCTCGCGCCCGCTTCCGAGGTCTCTGTGGAGCAATCGCCGGGACGACAACCGCCCCAGGCGTCTGGGCCGTCGTCGGGATTATCTATAGCGGATGCTGAAGGATCTCTTTACGATAGTGGTGGGACACCATCAAGAAGGGCGTGGCCCACGCTCTTCCTCCTCCTCCGGCTCCGGCCCCCCTTCGCCTGCGAGGGTCGGTTGGCAGCTCTCTCCCAGGGAGTCCAGATCTCCTCCAGAGGTTAGAGCCATCAAAGAGACACCTCCGTCAAAGATCTTCTTCTGGATCACCCAGCCCCAAGAGATCCAGGAGGCGCCCGACGATCGCCCGTCGGACGGAGGACACGGGATCAGTATACTCCACCTCTAGATCCTCATCTCCATCTCCATCCCTTCTCCGGACCCACGTGAGGCGCCACGGTCTCCTCCGGATGACCCCTCGTTCACGGATATCATCGCCATATCCAGGAGAGCGTGGGAGTGGGATGCTGAGGAGATTGACCCGAGGCTACGCCTGGCTAAGTATCTTGACAGAAGGACCCCAAGCCTGTGGTGGTGCCACCCTTGGTAGACACATTTGTAGGCGTCACCAAGGCGTGAGCGATCCACATTCGTTACGGCGGTGCCGAGAAATGACACCGTCTATACAAGGCTCACAAGAGGGACCAGTATTTGACGCCAACAACCTCAAGCCCGATTCTCTCTGGTCATAACAGCCTCACATGACCGGTCACAAGGGCGAGCGGGACGATAAGCAGGTGGGTAACCTCCTGCATAGATCTCTGCTAAGGTTAGCGGGCATGGAGCCTCCCAGAGGATAAGAGCTCATTCTACCGCCATACTGCTGCTAACGGTGGCTGCTTCCAGGCGACCTATCCAGGAAATCTGCAGGGCTACACTGGAAGTCAGCAAACACCTTCATCACCCACTACCACATCGGACCTTGAGTCACGCTCGAGGATGCTGGTTTGGGGCCTCGGTTCTCAGTCTCTCTTTTCCCAAGTAAGTATATGGGGGTGTGCGTCTTGCCTCCTCCTCCCGGAGAACTGCTAGAGTCTGCCAATGAGTGTGGATGAACAACATATCCATGTCTAAATACAGGTTCACTCACATCTTGTAACAGGAGTTCTAGGAATGGTATATGTTGTTCATCCACGACCTGACCCGACTTCCGGCTCGACGCACAACTCCGAGCTTCCAGCGGGCCAGATCTGGCGCCATGGGCGAGCCGAGGTTGCTACTCACCCGGTGGGTGGGAGGAGCAAGCTTGAAGACCTTCCGCAAGATTTAAAGCGGCAAGGATACTGCCAATGAGTGTGGATGAACAACATATACCATTCCTAGAACTCCTGTTACAGGTGAGTAACCTGTATTTTGACTAAGCGGTGCTGCAGGGTCTCCTGTCCTGGTCAGGACTTGGAATGTTTTCTCTTGTCTCTGCCTCCTCCCGGATCTTCTGGTAGCGTTACTGCTTGAGAATCAGTCCTAATGGTAGTAACCTGCTGCAAGAGCTGTGTCTCAAGTAAGATAGTACAGTTACGTAAGAACTCTACCGTAACAGTAGATCTTGTATCACTTGCAGGTACTTCCCCCACCTTCCCCTTAGAGGAGGTACGGCTGCCGCCAAAAAAAAAAAAAAAAAAGAGAAACGAGAAGAAGACGACAGAGAAAAGAAGAAATGCTTATAGTCGGGATTTTCTCCCTTGTTGCCTTCTGACGGTGGATCCTCGGTCTCCTTTTTGATGTCATCCTGCAGACGGGAGTCTCCCGATTGGGAGAACAGGGATTCTGGCGGGACCGCCCTTATGTACCTACATGTGATGGGGCCAGGGACCCGGCGTCGGGCGATCCCCGCTGAAGATAGCTACCTAAATTTTTCTGTGGGTCCTGGCCTGCCGGCTTCAGTCTAATGGTGTAACCTGCTGCAAGAGCTGATCTTCCCTTGTCAATCTTCACCATTCATTGACTTCCTGGGTAGGCGGGCGGCGCACCGTCCGCGGAACTTTTTTTTTTTTAAAAAGTTGCCCTAGCGGCCCGCCCTCGAGGAAGCGACGTCATGCGAGGGTGGCCGTTAATCTCGACAACACTCCTCCTCCAACTCAGTTCTGTTTCTCCGCCCGTCGAGGCAGCACCTGTTCGCGGTAGCTAACCGAAAAGTGCGTATCCGACTCCTTTTCTACACTCGGCGCCTACGGTAAGACTGTTCTTTTCTTTCCTTTATACGGCGCCGGTGTATTTCGACTGTGTTTAATCTTGTTTATTTCGCGTTATGTCCGGTTCTGGGCGAAGCGTTCTTCTAAGGCGGGCCGTGCCCCTATAGCGTCGATGCTCCTGCGGCCGGCATTTCCGTCTCGGACCGGCAGCATGCGTCTGTCTTCGTTGCCTGGGACCCAACCATAATATGGATTACATGCGGCGCTTGTTTCTCGATGGACCGTCGGCGTCCACCAAGTCGCAGCGTACAAGCTCGGCAAGGCCCCGCCGACTTTCAGGGGACGGCGTGCTCAAGAGGAATCTCGGGAGATCCTTAAGGCCTTTCCCCGGGTCCCCTCCGGGCCTACTACGATCGAGGAGGAGGGTCTCCTCTTTCCGCGCTTCTTGCGGGGACCCCTTCCAGCGGTGTTGAGGCGTCGTAGCCCTCGGGGCACGCAGCGCTGACCGCCTCGGCGATCACCCCTGCAGAGTGCAGGCTCCCAGTGTGCCAGGCCTTGGCTGGGCCCGGCACGCGGGTGAACCCTCAGCGTCGCCACCAGCGCCGTTTGGATCCGCGCGTTCGCAGTGCGGTGTGAGCGGCGCCGTTCAGCCGCCGTTCCAATCAGCGCCCGCGCCGATACCCGGTGTCAATAAGCGTTAACGGCGCGCTGGTCAGCCGTGGCGGCGCCCGGTCAAGCGGCCGTTGGCGGTGCATTTTAACATGGCGCGTTCGCAGTGCCGATGAAGCCTGGCGGGCGCAGCCGGCGGTGCCGCGCCTCCCGGCAGCCGCCCGGCGGCGCCGGCGGCCTTCCCCCTCAGGCGGTGCCGGTCTGCGGGCCGCTGGGGGTGGGTTGAGCCTTCATGCTGCCCGGCGTGCTGAGGCGGCGGTGTACTTTTCAGCACAGGGGCGTTCACGGCCCGTGGCCTCGAGGACCCCTGGGGTGGCCAGCATCGAGGTCCTGCTGGTCTCGTCCTCCTCGAGGATGATGACTCAGATGGGACCCATCCTGGCATCCCATTCTTGAATCTGGGTCCTCGGTGGCTAGGGGTGGCCCAGGCGGCGCAGCTGGCCCCTCCTCTGTCCCCTTGCGGCCGTCACCTGAGGGTTCCTCGGCTGGGGTGGCCGAGGGTCAGGGGGGCAGGCGTGGGGTGACGGAGGGCTCCCTCTCTGGAGGTCCGGTGACAGCTACCCGGTGCTGTTACCTCCTCTGGGGTTAGAGGGCGCGTTGCAGTCGGGAGGAGGGCCCTCTCGGAATCGAGGGTTGAGGGGCAGGCGTCCTGCTGCTTTCGGTCTCTTTACCACACTCAGGGGTGGCCAGGAGCAGTCCAGAGCCCCGCCCCTCCCCAAGGTTCTAGGGTGTCCTCTGGCGGCGTTGTGGACTGCCCTTCTGGATCCATGCAGTCCAGGCGTCGTCACAGGGAGTTTCTCCCCAGGGCTCTTCCAGGTTCCGCTTCCCAGAGTTCCGTTCTGCGGCCTGGTTTGTATCCGGGATCCCTCCTACTAGAGCTCCCTTCCCGGATTCCAGAGCCTCGCCAGAGAGCAGTTGCCTCCCGGAGGTGCCCCTCCCATCTCTGCCTTCACCACCCCGGCTCCCAGGCCATGTCGGTCCCACGGGTCCGCTATCCTGGGAGCAGTTCAAGGGTCTGGCGGCCTTCCCCTCATATGTTAGTTACATGCATGAGGCGGGTCTTCGACTCTCCCCACCGCAGGAATCCTCGGACATTCCAGTTCCCCATCATCCTCGTCTCCCTCCTCTGAGGAGAGGACCCTAGCTCATCTGTCCTCCGATGCTAATTTCACAGAATATCAGCGTTTCCTCGAGGGATGGTGAGGATCTTCGATTTCCCTCGCTCGAGAGACAATACCGAACGGGTGACGCGTGAATTCCTTGGTGAATTCAGTGCCCAGCATCTGGTGGTACCTTCCTGGCCTATCCCTTCCAGGAGGCTCTATCGGTCCTGGCAGTTCCCTGCCGCTTCTTCCCAGCCCCGCGGACTGCCAGCGAGGTATTGTGCCCCTCTGAGTCTCTAGGTTCCCTTCCCAACCCGTCCTCAGGTTTGCATACCTGATACTCCTTCTACGCCGCTGCCTGGGCGCACGACCCTACCGATTCGGACTCTCTCAGTTCGACCGCTAGGCGAAGAGTGTTCTCTTCTTCGGCGGCGCAGTGCATGTATTGCATCACATCAGGCTCACCACGCTGCCTACAACGGCATCTGTGGTCGATGATGTCCCAGCT
This sequence comes from Neoceratodus forsteri, assembly GCA_016271365.2. NCBI lineage: Eukaryota > Metazoa > Chordata > Ceratodontiformes > Ceratodontidae > Neoceratodus > Neoceratodus forsteri. The sequence goes on along the minus strand of CM028131.1, from coordinate 1,009,781,637 downwards.
GCTGGCATCTATGCCTGACACGGAGCAAACCAGACAAGCGCTGCCCTCTCGCGTGTAGGCCTGGAGCTGGCAAGACACAACAAGGGCATCTTATGGCGCCAATGAGGTGGCTTCCAGGCTTGCGGGGACAGCGATCTGCATCAGGCGGACGGCATGGCTTCTCTCTCCAGGTTGTCACCCTGGCCCGCGTAGGGTGATGCGCTCCGCCTCAGGGGACCCGTCTTTTTCTCATCCAGAGCTAGGAGACTTTACAGGGCTCCCTCCCCTCTCCCTCGGGAGGCACCTCCTAGCTCTTCTCCCACTTAGGCTTTCTGAATAAGCCAGGGTCTTCCTTCTGTTTCTCACCAGCAGAAGGCTGGGGGTCTTGTTCCCTCAGGGTATGGCCTCTTCCCTCCTGGGAAGAGAAGCAGTACTCACCCAGGAGTAATGAATGGTGAAGATTGACAAGGAAGATAGGAAAATTACGCACTCACCGTAATTCTTGATCTTCTCTTGTATCTTCACCATTCATTACTATACCGCCCACCATCCCTCAGTGGCCTCTTCCTGTGGCTTCTCCACCTCCCGCCTCCTTCCTCTCTCTGCATTATATAAAATATAGGAAAATTGCTTACATTTCCAAAAAAAACCAAAAGTAAAAAAAAAAAAAAAAAATCTTCTTGGGGGCGGGGTTTAAAATCCAGAAAATTATTTACTCTAAGATTCATGAGCCATCTCAGGATTGCATTGGCGATCAGACTGCACAACTATCTCTTGCTATTCTTATGGCAAGATACCTCTGGGGTTGTTTGGCCTGGCTCAGGCTATTCAGTTTTGATCCTGCAATCCCGTGTTCAGGTAGTTGCCCTGAAATCTAATCCCCCTCTATTCTTGCCTTGCAGAGCAGAGGAACGAGTACGTCTGTTCCTTTCTCTTCTAAAAAAAAAAAATGCTGAGGGAACTCTCTCCGACTGCTATAGGCATCTTGGTATCTGGGTCATGCATCTAGTTAAAAAATTTTTTTCTATACAGTAAAAAAAAAAAAAAAAGGAATAGGAGAAATCAAACAAGAAGGCAAATGAGAAGGTAGGCTATCCTTCTCGCTGGTTTTGCTAAGTGGTTTCTCCTTAAGTGTCCTCCCTGGACAATTTTTACAGTAGAGCTCTGCTGACCATATCAATCTTAGCCAGCCTAAGCCTTGGCCGGCCTTAGCCAGTCAGTCTGAGTCCTGCTTATCTTGGAACGCCTGAAAGGCTTACATTTTCCATTTCTAAACCCTGAGCAGCGCTCTCATGCTGCTGGGGTTTTATTCTTCCTCCCTCGGCTGCCCTCCAGTTAAAGGCCTTCCGGCCAGGAGCCCGAGGTGGTGTCAAGAACAATGGCATGTTGAAGATGAGGACTATGCCCTCCTGAGTCTGTTCTAGCGGGTTCGGTGAACCTTCTCTTCAGCCTCCATCTCCGGGATTCTTGCTTCCCTTAGCTCTGCATCCTTCAGCTACAAGCTAACTATGCTCAGTTGAGCATTCTGGTCCCTTCAACATCCCTCTCTCTTCTCTTTCTTCTTCTTCTTCTATTTTCTCATTTCCTTACTCATCTCTCCTCCTAGAGTCGCCCAGGTAAGGAGGCCCTGCACTCCCTAGGCTAGGGATGTTCTTATCTCCTCTGTCCTTCCTCCATCGGCTTATTCCTTTTTCAGTTCATTCTTCCTTGCTTTGCTATCCCTCGGCTATCTTGCCTCGCTATCTATATTTTCTGCTTTCATTTTTGCCTCTCCGGCTCACAGAACTGAGTTGGAGGAGGAGTCGGTCACTACTAACGGCCACCCCTCGCGCATGACGCATGACGTCGCTCTCGAGGGCGGGGCCGTTAGGCAACTTTTTAAAAAAAAAAAAAAATCCCTGCGGACGGTGCGCGCCTCCGGCTTACACCCAGGAAGTAATGAATGGTGAAGATACAAGAGAAGATCAAGAATTACGGTAGGTACGTAATTTTCCTTTCTCGAAGATCTACTGTTACGGTAAGTTCTTGCGTAACTGTACTTTCTCCCTCCACCTCCCGGAGTGGGAGAGGATAACATCGGATTCATGGGTGCTTCAAATCATCACCAGGACACTCCATCAAGTTTCTGCAGAAACCTCCGCCACCCCTCTGAATTCCGCTTATTCAAGGGACCATCTTTCTCTGGTCAGGATAGAAATCTCAGCTCTTCTACAAAACGGGCTATAGAATCTGTTCCTCCTCACCCCACGGAACGGGTACTATTCCATTTCTTCCTTGTACCAAAGAAGACTGGAGATCTCAGACCGATTCTCGATCTCAGCTCCTTGAACCTGTTTGTGGAATACAACAGGTTCAGGATGCTCTCCCTTCAATCCCTTCTGCCTCTACTTCAGCCGGGCCAATGGCTTTGCGCATTGGATATGCAAGATGCATACCTGCACATCCCCATTCACCTTTCGCACCGCAAGTACCTCAGATTTGCGTTCCAGGGAGTCCATTACCAATTCCGGGCACTTCCGTTTGGCCTTTCCTCGGCTCCTCGAGTCTTTACCAAATGCCTGGTGGTGGTAGCGGCCCACCTGCATTCTTTGGTAGCTCAGGTTTTTCCCTACCTGGACGATTGGCTCCTGGCGGCTCCGTCCAGGGAGGAACTCCTGCATTTCCTCTCCCTCACCTGGCAGGTTTTTACCAACCTGGGTATTACCATCAACCTCTCCAAGTCTCTTCTGGAGCCTTCCCAGAGGCTCCAGTTTATTGGGGCGATTCTCGACATAACTTTGTGCAAAACTTTTCTGCCTCCAGCCGGGGGTTCCCTCCAGTCACAGATTTCCTTCCTACTGAACTGCAGGAGGGTCCCGGCGAGGTCGGTGCTCCGTCTACTGGGGCTCATGGCGGCTGCCATCCCAACGATCCCACGAGCACGCCTCCACATGAGAATATCTCAGTGGACTCTTCAATCTCAGTGGGACCAACAAGTAGACAACCTAGATATTCCGATCCTGATCTCCTCACCGATGGTCAGAGACTTAAAGTGGTGGATGGTACAAGAGAACCTCTTCCGGGGGTTCCCCTTCTTTCATCCTCCCCCCGATCAGACCTTGACTACGGACGCCTCCGGCGAAGGTTGGGGGGACCCATCTTGGTCATCATCGAACTCAAGGACTTTGGTCAAAATTGGAGGTAGCTCTCCACGTCAATGTTCTCGAGCTCCGAGCGGTGCTTTATGCACTTCAGGCCCTTCATCAATACATCCTTCCCGGTCACCTAGCCGTCCAAACGGACAACATGTGCGTGTGGTACATCAACAAGCAGGGAGGAACTCGTTCCTACCGCTGTGCAGGGAAGCGATGAGGTCTGGAGTGGGCCACCCTCCACAACCTTCACCTCACGGCGATCCATGTTCCGGGGATAGACAATGTCTCCACAGACAGGCTGTCGCTCGTCAGCTCTTCCACACGAGTGGGAATTAGACGAATAGTCCTAAACAGCATTTTTCAGGCTTGGGGACTCCAACAAAGACCTATTCGCCTCCTCCCAAACGCAAAACTTCCAATCTTTTGCTTGCTCGCTCCAGAGCGAGGAGCTTTCTGGAGAGATGCTCTGTCTCTAAGCTGGAAGGACAGATTCGTCTGTGCTTTTCCCCCAATTCCACTGGTCCCATGTGTGTTGCAGAAAGTGGCTCTAGAAGGAGCAAAAATGATTCTAATTGCTCCTTTCTGGCCCAGGCAAATTTAGTTCTCTCTTCTACAACAATACTCAGAGGTTCCTCCTCTTCCTCTTCCCTTATCTCCGGGATTACAGACTCAGGATCAGGGGACCCTGGTCCATCCGGGACTCAAGTCCCTTCAACTTCATGCATGGCTCCTTCAGACCTAGTTCAATCTCGCTTTGGAGTATCCCCTAAGGTAGCCGAGATTTTGGTAGAGGCTAGAAAACCCTCCACTAGGTCCACTTATGCCATGAAATGGAAAAGATTTTCCATCTGGGCCGCGTCCAGGAACGAGGAACCCTTTTCCTGTCCCGTAACCACTTTGCTGGACTACATGCGTCATCTCTTCGACCTGGGTCTCAGTCACTCCTCTCTGAAGGTTCACATGGCAGCTATCTCTGCCTACCACGTACCTTTCGCTGCTAAGGCCTTTGCCCAGCTAGAGGTATCCAAAACCTTCCTTAGAGGGGTCCTTCATCTCAGACCCCCGATCTGGACCCCAGCTCCACTTTGGGACTTAAATTTTGTCCTTGAGAAACTTACTCTTCCCCCCTTCGAGCCTGCGGCTTCTGCAGACTTGAAGTTTCTATCGTGGAAGACGCTTTTCTTAGTGGCCATTACCTCAACTCACAGAATTTCCGAGCTTCAGGCCCTCATGTGCAAAATCCCCTACTTGATCTTCCACAAAGAACGAGTAGCTCTCCGCACAAACCTTAAGGTTCTCCCGAAGGTGGTAGTTGTATCTACTTTGAATCAGTCTATTGAATTACCTGCCTTTTTCACGCAGTACTCCAATCATGGAGAATGCTTGCTTCACACTCTGGATGTTCATAGGATTCTGAGATGATATACCAATAGGACGAAAGATCTCAGAAAGACGGATCAGTTGTTTGTCTCTTTCGCTCACAAAAGAGAAGACAATGCTGTTTCCAAGCAATGCCTGTCAAAGTGGATGGCTCATTGCATCACTTTCTGTTATGACAAGTATAACAAGACCCTTCCGGGTCAAGTCAGAGGTCACTCCACTCGTGGAGTTGCTGCTTCTGTGGCTTGTTTCAAGAATGTGTCCGTGGCAGACATTTGTGCTGCCACCCTTGGACTTCCGTCCATACCTTCACTAAACATTACAGTTTGGACATTGCTCTCGTCGTGAAGAGCAGGCTTGGTTAGCGGTCTTGCAAGGCCTCCTTTCTTGAGGGTTGCAAGCTTTCCTACTACTTATCTGAGTAGTTCCTCCTCCCGGTGCCTTTCTTATTGGTTCCAGACTGCTTGGGATTCTGTCCTATATGTGATTACCTACTGCAAGAGCCCTCTCGAAGTAAGATAGTACAGTTACGTAAGAACTTACCGTAACAGTAGATCTTCGAGAGAGGCTCTTGCAGTAGGTAATACCTCCCCGCCCGCCATCCCCCTAGGCTTTTTCAGCTCCTTTTCCATTGAGGGAAATATCTGCTTCTCTCTCATCCGGGCCTTCCAGGCCTGTGGCGGGAAAGAACTGGAAGGTGGGCGTCTTGGACCTCCCCTTTATATCGACGTCGCATGACGCCGGTCACCTGACGAGGGGGCGGTCCCATGCCAGGGACTGCTAGCTAGAAAAAAAAATTTTCCATGGGATTCTGCCGGCGTTAGTCCTATATGTTATTACCTACTGCAAGAGCCTCTCTCGAAGATCTACTGTTACGGTAAGTTCTTATGTAACTGTACTTTCTGCCGACACTGACCGACCTCCCGAGAAGGAATCCAAAAAGTTGGATCATTTGGCTCGAAAGGTCTATGCGGCCTCATCTTTAGGCCCCCGTCAGGCAAGTTCTGCTCTGCCGTCATCATGGCACACTTCTTCCATGCCCTTTATGGGTATTTGGATGAAGTCCTCCCTCACCTCCCCGCGGACATGCAGACCACGGTCAAGCAAGTCCGGGATCAGGGCCGGGCTGTTGCCAAACAAAAGCTTCAGACAGCCCTGGACATTGGGGATCGTTGTGCCCGCTCGTTGGCAGCCACAGTTGCCTTTCATCACAAGACTTGGCTGAGACTCTCCCTCTTCCCAGCAGATATTCGCACAAAGTAGCTGATGTGCTTTTCCTGGGCACTGACCTTTCAGCCCAGGTGTAGCTGGTCACCTTCAGCGTATTGGTAGTCGAGTGCCACCTTGGATGCTACGCCTGCACTAAAAGTTCTGCGAGTAAGAAGCAGCAGAAGAAGAAGCAGCCTTTTCGGCACTCTTCCCCTGTGGCCCAGAAACCCTCCTTTCAAGGAGGGCAGCCGCAGCAGCAGGCTCAAGCTTGGCACCCCCAGCCCAAGCCCGGGCCCTCCCAGATCCGTAAAGGAGACCAAGTTTCAGGTCCTGGATCCTCCTCCTCCAAGCATGCTCAGTGACAGGGCGTGGGCTGCCTCCCGCTCTCCTGTCATGCCAGCTCTGGGTCCTCCCTTGGGGGGCCGGCTCCGCCCCTTCCTTTCCGCCTGGTCCGCCATCACCACAGACAGGTGGGTTTTGGAGGTGGTCGGTCAGGGACTGCCTCTGGAATTCGAGCAGTACCCTCCAAGCCGAGCCCGTACCCCACGGGAGGAAAGAGTATCTGTCCATACTCAATCGGCTCTCCGAGATGACATCACTCAGCTCCTCCTCCTCCTCAAGGAGGCAGTAGTCATGCCTGGCTCCAGGTATCAGGTTTGGTCCTGGAAGTGCAGTCCGCTATTCAGGACGTGCTCTTCAGGGGTTCTGTGCTGCTCGGTGGGGATGTCAAGGACATCATCATCGACCTGCAAGAGAAGGGTACTGCACTTAAGTCTGTTGACTCCATGTACAGGCCCCCTCAGGGACAGTGCTGCCCTTTTCACAGACATTCTTGTCCCAAAGCGAAACCTCAGGTCAAGCGGGCCAACAAATGTCAAGCCCTTCCAGCTGCCAACCCCCGCCCAAAAAAGCGGTGGAGATTCAGCCATGCACTGCCCCACACCTCCTCCTCTCTCTCCCACAGCCTCTGGACCTACCAGAGGAACCAGTGGGAGGGAGGTTCTCTTTCCATCTACCGGGTTGGGAGAGGATTACATCAGATGCTTGGGTGCTCCAACTGATAGCAGCAGGACACTCAATCGAGTTTCTTCAGAAACCACCCAGAAAACCACCCCCCAGGTTGTCTTACTCCCCGGAACATCTTCCTCTGGTTCGGGAAGAAATATCCTCCCTTCCTCTGAAGGCGGCTTTAGAGCCTGTCCCGACCCACCTTTGGGGGACAGGCTACTACTCCCCATTTCTTCCTGGTTCCAAAGAAGTCGGGAGAGATGAGGCCTTCTTTAGGGGTCTGGTATGACTGCCCACCTGTCGATCTCCCAACTGCAAGATCTTCCTGGACATAAGTCTCCACCACTCATTCACACTAGTGGGATTAGCGCCGGAGGCACTAAGACCCATCGGGAGCAAACTTTTTGCTGGAGGGTCGGTGCGAGAGACGGTGCCGCGAGACACGGCGCCGCGAGCAGCGGCTCGAGCGGTAATGACCATCTCGGCGACGACCCTCCAACCGCCTCAGTTCCTTTTTTCCCGCCGTCGAGTGCGCTTCAGTGATGACGTCGCTCGCCTGTCGGGAGTCAAACTTCAAACTAGCGCATAGTTTTCAGTTTGTTTTTTTGTAACTTTATCTCGATAAGTAGTATCGCTTAATTTTATTCTATTTTCGTTAAATTTTTCTAATATTAAATTTTATTTGAAGAAGTCTCGGCCTACTGGACGGAGTCGACCATGAGCAGGTCAGGTGACGGTAGGGAGACTTCGTATGAAAGCTGTTCAGTCAGCCGGGCTGGATCCGGTCAGCCTCCTTCTCCTCAGCGGGGTTCCAACAACGGTCAGTCCGATGCCCGGGGGGATGGGCGGTCCCCCCCCGGCATAAAAATAAACGGTCGCATTCTCGGCACCGTTCGGCCTCGAGCTCTTCTTCGGCCCACAGGTCAAAAAAGAGAAGGCATCACTCGGGTCGCCCTCTGGTATGTCTCTTGGCGTCGCTGGGTTATCATTGCTAGTTGCCGGTCTCCTTCTTCGGAGTCGCCAACTTCCGGTAATCGTCGTCCTCGACATCGGAGTCCCTCCCCGCCTATAGGTAGGACTCCAGATGAGCAGTTTCATCAGTGGGCCGCTCTTATGGAGCAATGGGCTCGGAGGTTGGTTCTTCTGCCTGGCTCGGTTGCCTCGGAGCCCTCGGGCCCCTCCGGCGATCAGGTAGGGCGGTTGGACCTTCCTAGTCGCGTGGCGCCTTCTTCGGTGCCAGCGACTCCGTGCTTAGGTGTTTCCCCCCCTCACATGGCTGCGGCGCAGGGGGCCTCACCGATGCCCTTATCCCTGGTTTTTTTTCCTTCTGTAGCTTTCCAGGTTCCTGGGGCTTTTCGCGCCTTCGACAGGGTCTGTTGGCTTGTCGGCGCCGTTTTCGGTGCCGCTGGGTCTTCTGCGCCATCCGTGGCGCGTGGGGTCTGCAGCGCCGCCGGTGGTGCCGTTGAATGAAGCCGGCGCCATTTGCGTCGTCGTCGTCATGGCGCCGTTCGCAGCGCCTATCGCTGGCGTCGTCTGAGAGGCGCCCGTTGGCGGCGTCGTCGGCCGCGCCGTCGCGGCGTGTCGTCAGCGGCTGCCGTAAAGCGCTTGCGGAACAGCGTGCCTCTTGGCGCCCGTCGCCCCTCCTCGATGCCGTCTTCAGCCCGTTTTGCCGTCTCGGCGCCCGGCAGCCCTTGGGGACTCTCCTTGTTTTCTACTATTTCCTCCTCTCCTAATTTTCCTCCTTTCCTGTCCAAACAGTCCTTTCTGGACCATCAGGAGATGATGTTGAGCCTGACCCAGACCTTGGTTGGGTGATGAAGTGGAGGAAACAGGATCTTTCTTTGCTACAGAGCCTGTGGTGAGGACCTGTCCTTTAAGTCTCTGTTGAAGAACCTGGGATCACTCTTTCTCTCCAGACTACAGACATCGATCCTGGGAAGATATTAAGACTCCAGTATCTTCATGCTTCGGAGATCCCTACGGATTTGACTCCTCCGATGCAGCCTTCCTTCAAGACGCTGTCTCAAATGGTATGGAATAATCCTGCTCTTATTCCCTCAGTGGCTAAATCCATTGATAAGAAGTATTCAGCTCCCAAGCATCGTCCCATTTTGGCATCCAAAGCCTTTGCGGATCCTATTGTAGTCCTGGCAGAGAATGACAAGGTCGTTCTTCCTCAAACTACTACAGCTCTACCTATTAACAAAGAGTCTTGTAAGATTGATACATTAGGTAAGAGAGTCTTTGCTGCCTCCACTCTAAGTATGCGTATTGCCAGTTATCAAGGCTATTTTCTCAGTATGAGTATATCCTGTGGCACTCTATGAAAAGAATGGTTGAAGCTCTTCCAGATTCGGATTCCAAGTCAGAGCTTCTTCTGACCGTTATTAGAGGTATTGAGTCCAATAACCAACAGGTCCAAAGCCGCCATGGACGCTTTCGACACTGCTTCTTGCTCAGCAGCCGCTGGATTTGTACTGCGCCATTCCTGGCTGCGATTTCTACAGCTTCACCGAATGATGCTCAGCAGCAGGTGATGGCGCTGCCTTTGATGGCTCCTTTCTTTTGGCCCTCAGGTGGAGCAAGCCTTAGAGGCCACTCAGAAGACTAGATCGGCCATTAAGTTGGCCAGACCTCCGCCTGCCCCTCTAGGGGCATGTGAAGCAGGCGTCAGTTTCATAGTCGTCAGTCCTTCGAGGCAGAGGCAGGGGAAAGCTTCCATAAAGCCAACCTGCCCAACCTCAAAGAGCGCAGCAGAAGCGCGGGGGCCTAAAGCTCCCAGCGCTACCTTATGAGTTGTTGGCCCAGTTCCATCCACTCTGCCGAGGTGGAACTTTCTCCTCCGGTGGGAGGTCGTCTGATGTACTTCTACAACCAGTGAAGTCCATAACTGGACAAATGGGTCCTTCGGATAGTCCATGAGGTTATTCTCTCAATTTTTGGAACCCCCGAATTGTCCTCCCAGGCGACCAACCCAGGTTGTCGGCCTCTCAGTCAGATCTCCTCACCGCGGAGATCCAGGGCCTTCTGAACAACAGGGCAATAGAACTGGTGCCCCCGCATCTGCGAAACACAGGGTTCTACTCCCATTACTTTCTGGTTCCAAAGAAATCTGGGGGGATGCGCCCCATTCTAGACCTCAGAAAGTTAAACAAATTCCTCCCCAGGGAGAAATTCAAGATGATTTCCCTAGGTACCCTGTTACCCTTGCTGCATCAACACGACTGGCTGGCCTCTCTGGATATGCAGGATGCTTACCAGCATATCCCGTCCACCCGACCCACAAAGTTCCTCAGGTTTGTAGCTTTGGGTCAGCATTATCAGTTCAGAGTCCTGCCCTTTGGGCTATCCTCGGCGCCGCGAGTTTTTACAAAGTGTTGTGCAGTTCTCGGCACATCTCCAGGAAAAGTCGGGACTCCAGTGTTTCCCTACCTGGACGATTGGCTTCTAGCAAGCCCCTTCCGTCCAAGGGACTTTGGAAGCCGTGCAAGCGATCTGCGTCTTCTCACGTCCATGGAGTTCTGCTGAATTTGAAAAATCTCAACTGCAACCCTCCCAGAGGCTCCTTTTCATAGGGGCTTCTAGACACCTCTTCAGCGAAGGCTTTCCTTCAGAGGACAGAAGACTCGACATCCTTGAATGGCCCGTTACATCAGGGAGAACCAATGGTTACAGCTCTCTCGATGCAACGCATGTTGGGTCTCATGGCGTCCTCGGTCTTCACTGTCCCCTGGCCCGACTGCACATGAGAACCACCCAATGGATGCTCTCCACTCAGTGGTCCCGACCTCTCACCCCAGTCTTATCCCATCAAGGTGACGGAGCCCCTTTGAAGGTCTCTCACCTGGTGGTCTCAAGAGAGCAATCTCCTGGAAGGATTCCCCTTTGCTCCCCCGGATCATCAGATCTCCATCACCACAGACGCATCGCTAATGGGATGGGGAGCTCACTGTCTCTCCCTCCACACTCAAGGTGTATGGACTTAGTTCGAAACTCATCTCCACATAAATGTCCTGGAGATGAGGGCGGTCCTATGCAATCGAGCTCTGAAGGATGTCCTTGTCACAAGAACATTCTCCTTCAAGCGGACAACAAAGCAGTGATGTATTACATCAACAAGCAAGCGGTGCTCATTCTTATCCCCTTTGCAGGAAGCAATGAGGGTGTGGGAGTGGTGCTTGGAGCACAAGTCTCTGATTCAAGCGGTTTATCTGCCAGGTATACAAAAGCGACCTAGCAGATCACCTCAGCAGAACGGAGGCAGACCCTCACAGTGGTCTCGATCCAGCCATAGCTCGGTCCCTGTTCAAAGAGTGGGGACTCAGACCTGGACCTTTTGCATCCCACTCAGCATAAAACTGCCTTTCTTCTGCTCCAGAAATCCAGGGCCTGGCATTTTCTGTCAGGATGCGTTCAGGCTGCGGTGGACAAAACGCTTTCTTACGCCTTTCCACCGCTTCCTCTAATCCAGAGAGTACTCCTCAAGTTCAGTCTCAGGGGACCAAGATGATTCTCATTGCTCCTTCCTGGCCTCGCAACTATAGTTTCCTCTACTCAACAGTATGTTGGCAGCCTCTCGAGACCACTTCCTTTGCAAATCAGTCTTTTGACTCAGGGTTCGTTGGTCCATCCCAACCTGAAATCACTTCACCTTCATGCTTGGCTCCTGAAGAGATAAAGTGAACGGTTCAACGTCTCTCGTAGAGTCTCAGACATCCTTCTGGCTGCTCAGAAGCCAGCCACCCGAAAACGACGCTTCCAAATGGAAACGTTTCTCTCTGGTGTGCAAAATCTCTTGGAATCCTTTCCTGTCCTCCTGGCAAGGTTCTGGAGTATCTTTTGGACCTGTCAAACTTAGGTCTTCAGTACTCCACAGTTAAAGTTCACCTTAGTGCCATCTCAGCGTTCCATGAGCGGTTTCTTCCTTAACTCTGGCTCAGTTACCTTAGGTGAAGAGATTTCTTAGGGATTCTCCATACCAGACCCCTGTTAAGCGTCCAGTTGCAGCCTGGGACATTAACCTGGTGCTGGACATGCTCACTGGAAGCCTTTCGAACCCTTAGCTACCTGTGAGCTAAAATTTCTTACCTGGAAGACTGCCTTCCTGGTGGCCATTACCTCAGCCATGAGGGTCTCTGAGATACATGCCTGGTTACGGACCCTCCGTATACTGTATTCCATAAAGACAACGGAGTTCTCCGTACTCATCCTAAATTTCTTCCCAAGGTTGTGTCAGAATTCCATCTAAACCAACCTCTGGTACTTCCGCTTACTAGCTAATTTCCAAAATGAAGGGAGCGAGCTCTTCATTCCTTGGATGTTAAGAAGAGCCTTCCGGTTCTATTTAGATAGAACCAAGGATGTTCGCAAGACTCAGCAACTGTTCGTTTCTTTCAGCGACACCCGGCTGGGTCAACCTGTCGCTATTAGATGCATCTCTTCATGGTTAGTGGCATGCCTACGTCATTGCTATTCCATGGCTCAAGTTAAATTAGAAGGTAGAGTGTACGCTCACTCTACTAGGGCGGTCACGGCATCCCTAGCGGAAATTCGCAATGTTCCAATTGCAGATATATGCAACGCCGCCACCTGGAGCTCGGTGCATATCTTCGTTAAGCACTATGCACTGGATGTTCATGCTAGGCGACATTCCGCATTCGGCAGAACTATCCTTAATGGGCTTCTATCTTAGAAGCGTGAGCTCTGGCTCTCCTGCAGCCCTTTTGGGGATTATCAGCTTGGTACTCTCCACTAGTGTGAATGAGTGGTGGAGACTTATGTCCAGGAAGATAGGAAATTCTACCTACCGTAATTCTTGATCTTCTTGGATGAGTCTCCACCACTCATTCACGCCCTCCCTCCATCCCCCGAGCTCACCGCTGTATTGGTCTTCACTCCCTCAAATCTTTAGGCCGTGAGGACTTCTTTGCTGACCCTTCTTACACGGGTCATACGGACTATCTTATGTCCGTTTTTTAATGTTGGGTTTACTCTTTACGTTAGTTGCGCTGCACCTTCTTGGTAAAAAGGTACTAGGCGGTTGGAGATGCGTCGCCGAGATGGTCATTACCGCTCAAGCCGCTGCTCGCGTTTGATGTCTCGCATGTAATTTCTCCAGCAAAAAGTTTGCTCCCGATGGGTCTTAGTGCTGCCCGGCGCTTAATCCCACTAGTGTGAATGAGTGGTGGAGACTCGCCCAAGAAGATCAAGAATTACGGTAGGTACGTAATTTTCCTTTCCGTCAGTCAAGTTCCCATTCGGTAGCATTTGCCGACATAATCTTTGCCCGACCAACACAAATCCTTCACAGCAATACAAAATATACGCTTTTAAACATCTTCTATGGCTTTAGTTTAAGTGCGAGCATTTCACCGCATGTAATAAACGTGCTCCAGTATTAAAAGCGCAAGGCATCTCATTGCAAATGGAATAAATATTACTGTGTACCTAGGAGCTGTCAGGGCACTGCACACGTGTACCCACCCACCGCAACTCGCTCAGAAAAACCTGGCTTGCCATTTATTTATTTAATACTTGCTTGTGTGTTACTGTGTCCCAGAGCGAGCCATGAGCGTGGTGACAGTGGCAGAGCATGTGAAGTTGCCAGTGGGGAACCTGATCCTTTCTTTGTACCCAGCGGCATTCCCCCCCCTGAACTTGCCGCTACGTCCTGCCTGAATGAGGTGTCAGTCCTCTTCCTAGCACCTCTGGTACCGTTCTGAACCCTCTGTTCCCCTCTGCTGACCAAGATCTCACCCGTAGCACTCCAGCAGGCCAGCAGCATGGTTTATGTTTTGCAATGGCATAGTTGTACAGGTGAGCAAGTCGGATTTCTGACAGAGACTACCACCCTCAACTGCATGCAGGACGGGAGACAGAGATGGGCTGCTGCGGTAAGCAAGAGGAATCAAACTTTGCCTTCTAAAAAAGGATTTTGAAGACAGTTGTAGCCTCGAATCATCATACCTTGCACTAACTTTGTTACACGACAGAATTGCCGCTTAGCGGTTATTGTAAGGTGTTGTAATGACCGTGCTGAAATGCTTGCATGTTATTGCCTGTGCTAACATGACGTGATACCGAAACATTTAACCCCAAGGCATAGCAAGAGTTTGGCATGTTTGTCTTGTCAGTTTACACTTACCTCCAATGTTCGTCCTGTACCTCCAATGTTCATCAATTCAGTTCATTCATTTAATTTAGCTCAAACTCCCTACAATGCACCACCCGGCTGCAAATTCAGTGTTTGTCTGTCAGTGGTTGTTTCGGGATATCATTTGTCTGCAAAACAACCCAGTCGGTAAATTACAGTCGGGCAGTAGATTGTCAGCAAGTTGCCAGTCAAGCAGTAGTACGGATCCCTATTTATTCCTCCGCTCCTGAACATGTTGGTGGAGTACAACGGTTCAGAATGCTCTCCCTGCAGAGCCTTCTGCCCTTACTTCGGCAGGGACAGTGGCTGTGCGCTCTGGACATGCAGGATACCTACCTGCACAACCCTGTATGCCCTTCCCACTGCAAATTCCTCCGGTTTTCTTTCCAAGAGGGGCCACTGCCAGTTCAAGGCCCTCCCATTTGGTCTTTCCTCAGTGCCCCTAGTGTTCACCAAATGCCTTTCCATGATAGCGGCTCACCTGCATACCCAGGGAGTGCAGGTTTTCCCGTACCTGGACGATTGGCTCCTAGCGGCCCTGTCCAGGGAGGATCTCCTGCGCTCTCTTTCTCTTACTCAGCAGGTTTTTGCCAGCCTGGGTATTACCATCAACCAGGCCAAGCCCCATCTGGTCCCTTTCCAGAGGCTTCAGTTCATTGGGCTATCCTGGACACGACCTCCAGCATGGCTTTCCTGCCGCTGGACAGGGTGGATACCAATCAGGCTCATGCAAGCCTGCTATCCAGTCCAGGCGGGTCAGCACCAGGTCAGTCCTTCACCTCCTTTGGCTCATAGTGGCTGCTATGCCGACAGTCCCTCGCGCTCAGCTCCATATGAAGATCTTTCAGTGGATGCTTCAGTCTCAGTGGGACCAGATGTTGGACAACCAAGACCAATAAGTCCTGGTCTCCAGCCCTATGGTTTGGGACTTGCAGTGGTGGATGGTACAAGAGAACCTTTGCTGGGGAGTTCCCTTCTGCCTCAAATCTCCCTCCCAAACTTTGACAACAGATGCCTCTGGAAAGGGTTGGGGAGCCCATCTAGGGTCTCACAGGACTGTGGGCTCCTGGTCCATGCTCGAACAGACTCTTCATATAAACGTGCTCAAGCTCAGGGCCATGCTGTATGCTCTCCAGGCTCTGAATTTTTATGTGCTTCTGTCATCTGGCTGTCCAGATGGACAACGTGCGTAGTCTGGTACATCAGCAAACAGGGAGGAACACGTTCCTACCCTCTTTGCAGGGAGGCAAAGAGAGTTTGGGATTAGGCAGTACAACACAACCTTCACCTGACAGTGGTTCACATTCCAGGGGTCGAAAACACGCTGGCCAGCCACCTCAGTCAGTCATCAGCACAGGCTCACAAATGGGATCTGGATCAGGGGTTCCACGTCTTTTCATCGCAAAACTTTTTGTCGCATGATTACTGCGGGTGGTAATTAGAACGCAAATACATTTCAAGCGCATAGATGCTACAGCGCATGACAGTTCAGCATATATTAATTCGCTGTTCTGTTGCGCCCGCCACCCACAGTGCAATTGGAGTTTGGACAGCCATGCCTCTAGAGTTTGTCAAAGCATTAGAGGCCAGCCGATGCTGTGATGCTGATTCCTATACCGCCTGGAGCGTATTTATGGGGAAAACAATACTGAAGTGTCATTAATATGACACTTTTAAATGCTCCGCTAGAGTGCACACTAGTAATGATGTAATAGTAAAATATGTACAGGAACATAACCATGGCAATAAAAGCTGTATCTGATTTTAAGGACAAAGCTAGTTTTTCACAGGACAGCACCCAGCATCTGGTTGCAAGTGCTATTAGTGGGCTTAGCCAGGCAGTCAGTTCCCAGTTGCCATCCGTAGCAAGTCTTAAGCGCACTGCGCAGAGAGCACGCCCTGCAGTCCCTACTCAGCCTACATCGCTGGTAGATTTGCTGATTCCAGCTGAGTACTGGAACTCCAAGAGAGGAGAGCTCTTTCTGCAGTATGATTCTGGGTCTGATGATAACCAGCTTTATCATTTTTGCAACAACAAAAACCTACACTACATGCAATATCTTGTTGTATAGAGCCCGCTCAAAGAAAGAAATACAAAGACACAGCAAAAAGAATTGTCAAGGTTGTAGAAACATACTGTGACACAGAAAGGATGGACTTTACTAGCTGTTGCTCATAACTTCCAACTGCAGGTCTAGATATGAGACTCAGGAAGACTAGATTCGCTTTTATTTACTATCAATAAAGATTTAAGTTTTAATCCTTTGACACAGACCCAACCAGCCTATAAGAGGTCACACAAAATCAGAGAGACAGCATCTTTATGATTATACAGTGCTTCACGTTATGTGGCACACAAAATCAGCATCTTTGACCCAGACCAAACAAGAGGACACACAATTATGATTATAGTGCTTCACGTTATGTGGCAAATGATCTTTACCTTTGTAAATGCTTCTTCTGACCCTTTTTGCCTGCCCCACAAAATCCTTTTTCCCTGACCGACAAATTCCGTGCAACAAATTGCTATATGACTTTGACCTTGACGCTTCACTGATCTTCCAACCTAGTACCGGATAAGGTACTAGTATTTACTGTTATTAAGCTTCATCTAGGATTTGCGATAAATTTCATGCGGGAATGGTATCCGCGATGAAGTTTTACGATGAATTGTTTGCAACGTAATGTTTGCATGAAGTGACGGATACGGATCAGGGGGCAGTAGATCGATATCTTCCCGTGCTGGGGAACACCTCAGGTAGATCTGTTAACGTCTCCTCTCAACGCAAAACTTCCCGCCTTCTGCTGGCCCACTCCAGGGCGAGGCATTTTTTGAAGGGACGCTCTGTCTCTAGACTGGAAGGACAGATTCGTCTATACCTTCCACCCGATTCCCTTGATTCCGAGGGTCTTACACAAACTCAGCTCAGAAAGAACTTGCATAATCTTAATCGCTCCTTTCTGGCCCAGGCAAGTTTGGTTCTCTCTTCTGCAACAGTATTCAGAGGAACCTCCTCTTCCACTGCCTCTGTCGCAACTTTTGTTGATCCAGGATCAGGGGACCCTGGTTCATCCAGGTCTCAGATCCCTTCAGTTGCATGCGTGGCTCCTGCAGATGTAACTCGAGCCTGATTCAGGGTCTCCCCGCTTTTGGCTGAGATTCTTATGGAGGCTAGAAGGCCTTCCACTAGATCTGCCTACTCCAGGAAATGGAAATGGTTCTCGATTTGGGCCTCTTCCAAAAAGTTCAAGCCATTCTTGTGCCCCTTTCTGGAGAATTCTGGACTATATGCGTCATCTCTTTGACCTGGGTCTCAGCCATTCCCCTCTGAAAGTTCACATGGCAGCTATTTCTGCTTATC
The DNA here is from genome assembly GCA_016271365.2 of Neoceratodus forsteri. NCBI lineage: Eukaryota > Metazoa > Chordata > Ceratodontiformes > Ceratodontidae > Neoceratodus > Neoceratodus forsteri. The sequence goes on along the minus strand of CM028131.1, from coordinate 1,009,764,412 downwards.
ATGTTCCTTTGGGGACAGAACTGCGACAGTTGGAAGTCTCCAAGACTTCTCTTAGAGGATTCTCCATTGAGACCCCATATTCGCTTTCTGCCCCTCCTTGGGATCTGAATTTCATTCTTGAGAAGCTTACCGGTCTCCTTTTGAACCAGCAGCCTCAGCAGACCTGAAGTTCCTATCCTGGAAGACTCTCTTCCTAGTGGCCATTACCTCAGCTCGACGTATTTCAAACAATATGAAGTCTTGCTGTATTCTGACATATGCAGTTAGCCCCAGCACTTGAACTGCTCCGGAGAGGAAAGAGTTAAATTCTGTGCAGGGCATAGAACGTTGAGCTCAAGCTCGATTCAGACCTCTGTCTGATGCACTTTGAAGTGTAACCATCAGATTCAGCATTCGCCTTAACTGAACAGTCGCCTCCTGAGATTTCTCCTCTGCTCACGGTTCTCTGTCGGTTAAAGTCGTCTGTTTTACCAATAAATTCTTTGTTTTTTCGGTTCAGATCCCTGTCTGTGGTACAGTAAGTACGTAAGTAGTGGACTTGATTTGGAAAAACTTGTGGAAATTGTAAATTATATATAATTCAACCGGTTCAGCTGAACCGGCTGCTGTGTAGAATTTGTCTTATTGTAAATTTAGTGTGTGGTACCAGTCCTTATCGGTTTAAAAAAAAAAAAGTGTTTTTTCGGTTCTTTGGAATACCCGTGACACGGTTAGAAACCGATAAGGGTGTCTTGCCTGGCTGAAGCAGAGTAAAGGGTAAGTTTTCTGATGAAGTATGGCTACGTCTGAGAAACCCAAAAGAAAAACTGGGCCCACTGGGTTTCAACACTGCAGTGTGTTTAGGGAGGCCTTTGCTAAGGCTGATCCCCACACCACTTGTGTTTATTGTCTGGGGTTTGACCACCTTGATTCAGAATGCCAAGTCTGCAAGAATTTCCCTAAAGCCACCCTGGATAAAAGATTGGGCAGGCTTAGGGAAAAGGAGGCCAAGAAGTCTACTGACCCAGATGGCCAGCCTGGTTCGGTTCCGACAAACCAGAAGGAGTGCCCTCTGACCAGGGCGAGACTCCTTCAGACAAAAGGAGAGCCAATTCCGAGGGATCGGGTCCATCAAAAAGAAAAGAAAAATCGTCCGGTTCGGATCCAGAACTGCATCATCTGACCGCCGAAGAAATTGCCCAAGCGATTCGCATAGTGGAATCACTTCATTCGGTTCCAACCAATCTGGCGCCTTCTGGCAGGCGTTTGGTTCGGTCGGTTCCTCCAGTTCAAGATTATACCCCTGAAGATTTTTATGAACCGGACCCGGAGGTGGATGATGATTATGTAGGTGGTGATGATGATGGAATAGAAGGTCTGGATGAGCCCATAGAACTGGACATCTCCTAAGACAGGCCTTCTGGTGTTTCCCCCCTCCTAGGCTTTCTGAGTCCCCTTCCCACTTTGTTTTACAGGAAAGTGGCAGAAACCCTCCAGCTCCATATGTAAGAAGCTGTTGAGGAACAAGAGGAGCCTGACTTCATGGAGATGATGGACATATCAGAGTCCAAAAAGTTGTCTATTCTCCTTCATAAGTCTTTTGGGAAACGGACACAAAAGTTGTTAAAAACTCCAAATTCCTCACCTCCTGTGGGCAGACGGATGGACAAGAGGTACATGCTGTCAGGCTCAAGTACGGAGTACTTGTACCAGCAATGCAGCCATGTTGGGGTCGTGCAGGCTGCAGCCTGTGATAGGCTAACATTCCCTTGGCTTCACACCCCCCCCCAGATAGAGACATCAGGAAGTTGGATGCCATAGTGAAGAAGTAGTACATGGCATCTTCTTTGGGACTCAGTCAGGCTAATTACATGGCCTGTACAGCCAGGTACCAGAAGTCCAGCTGGGACACTGTACTGGCACTGGCTAACAGGCCTCCCCAGCTTACCAAGGAGCTGGAGGAGGCAGCTGCTGATGGGATTGAGGCATCAAAGATCCAGTTTCATGCTGCTGTGGACTCCAGTGATGTATCATCTAGAGTCATGGCTACATCTGTGGCTCTTCGAGACTAGCTTGGCTCAGGTGTACTAGCCTATCTCAGGATACCCAGGCTAAGGCTATGGATTTCCCTGTAGTTAGTAATTTTCTGTTTGGGGAGCAGAAAGAGAATTATATAAAAAAGATGGATGAATACAGGACCACATATAGGAGTGCACAGTTCAAGGAAAGGCAGGCAACTCCTCAAAGGCAGCAAGCTAGGGGCAGGCCATTTTAAAAAGCACAGGCCTCCTCTCCTCTCCTTCCCAGAGGGGGTTCTTCAGAGGGAGAGGCAGAAGGGGGGGGATGAGCAGGGCTACATCCACCTCTCAGCCTAAGGCTCCTGCCAAGCAGACACCCTGATGTGTCAGCCCGGGTCGTCTTCCCCCATTCTTGTAGGAGCAGGCTGGCTTACTACTTCCAGGACTGGAAGTCTGTTACCTCAGACAAGTGGGCTTTGGAGGTAGTAAGCCAGGGACCGGCTCTGAGCTTCAAAAAGTTTCCAAAGCCGAGAGCCAGATCTTTTCCACCTGCAAACACCTCCGAAACCATTGCCCTAGAGGCAGAAGTTTCATCTCTTCTGGCCTTAAGGGCCATAGAGATAGTTCCTACAATCCACAGGAGCAAAGGTCTGTACTCCAGGTACTTCCTTACCCCGAAGAAAACGGGAGTGGCGGCCCATCCTAGACTTAAGATACCTGAACAAACATCTATTAAAAACAAAGTTCAAAATGGTGACTCTGGAAATAATTCTTCCCTCTGTAAGGCCCGGGGGACTGGCTAGCCTCCCTGGACCTAAAAGATGCCTGCTTTCTCATTCTCATCAGGTGCTCCCACAGAAGTACCTCAGGTTCCGACTGCCTTCAGGCCATTACCAGTTCAAAGCAGTGTCCTTCAGCCTAACATCAGCTCCAGGGGTGTTCACAAAATGCCTAGCAGTAGTAGTAGCATTCCTAAGGAGAAAAAAATATTTCCATATTGCCATACCTGGATGACTGGCTCATAGTGGGTCAGTCTCCAGACCAAGTCAAGTCAGATTTGAAAGTGACCAAGCAAGTGCTCACTTCTCTAGGTTTCCTTCTCAGTCTTCCCAAGTCAGTTCTCGAGCCAGTGTAACTTTTGACTTTCATAGGGGTAGAATTGGACACTGTCAAGCAAGAGCATTTCTCCCATTGGTAAGGGTAAAGGCCATAATCAAGCTGGCTTCTTCCTCTTGCCTTCTGGTTTCAAATGACATGAAGTCTTGCTGTTTTCTGACTAATTGCAATTAGCCCCAGCACTTCAACTGCCCTGGAGATGAGAGGGTTAAACTCTATGCAGAGGCATAGAACGTTCATCTTGAGCTCGGTTTTCAAACCTCTGTCCCAGGTACTCTGAAGTGTAACCATCAGATTCTTTACTCCGCCTAACTGAGAAGTCGGTCCGGAGATCCTCTCCTACACTTCGGTTCGGTCACAGTAAATTGATCGGTTCTATTTAACCGTTTCTTAATTTTTGTTGGTATTCTTATCTCTGTCCCGCTACAGTAAGTGTATAGTAGGTAGAGTGTTATAAGAAATTGTTTTGTTTTAGTTTCCCTACTGGTCGGTCCGGTCAGGAACCGAAGCACTTCTCAAAAAAAAAAAAAAAAAAAGATTTTGTGTGCAGTTCCGGTATCTATCGGTTCCTGAAAAAAAAGGATGAATTTCTGGGTTGTTTTTTTTTTTTCAACCGACCCGTGACACAGTCAGAACCGATAGATTTGGTAGTCACCCGGCTTGAACCCTGGTAAGGGTGACTGGTTATTTAGAGGCATGTCTGAGAAACCCAAAAGGAAAACCGGGCCCACAGGGTTTCAGCACTGCACTGAGTGTGGGGAGACCTTTGCCAAGGCCGATCCCCACCTCATCTGTGTTTATTGTCTGAGGTTTGACCACCTCAAGGAAGACTGCCAAATTTGTAAAAACTTCTCCAAAGCCACTGCTGAAAAACGCTTAAGTAGGCTAAAGGAAAGGGAGGCCGAGAAGTCCACTGACCCGGATGGCCAGCCCGGTTTGGTTTCGGCCGAACCTGAGGGATGCCTACTGACCTGGGCGATAATCCTCTGGCAAGAAAGAGCCAATTCTGTGGAATCGGTTCCTACAAAGAAGAAATGTAAGTCTGCCGGTTCAGATCGCGGTCCCCATGTTCCGACCACTGCCGAAATTGCCAATGCGATTGCTATAGTACAGTCGCTTCGCCTGGTTCCGACCAAACCGGCACTGTCTCGAGGACGGTCGGTTCGGTCGGACTTACAAGCTTCCGATTATGACCCTGAAGCTTTTTTTGAGGGCGAATGGGATGGAGACGAAGACCATGAAGAATATGAAGACTTGGATGAGGCTGTCGAACCGGACATCTCCCCAGACAGGCCTTCCAATGTGTCTCCTCCCAGGCTTTCTGAGTTCCCTCCCACTACCTGTTTTACAGGAAGGTGGCTGACCCTCTTTAGCTCCTATGGAAGAAGCTGAACAGGATCAGGAGGAGCCTAACTATGTTGAGATGAAGGATGTCCCAGAGTCCAAAAGGGTGTCTGTCCTCTTCACAAGTCCCTGGGAAACGGACCCAGAAAATCTTACAACTACCAACATCCATACCCCCTGTAGATAAGAAGATGGACAGGAGGTATGCTTTGTCAGGCCTTGGAACGGAATTCCTTACTACTCACTGCAGCCATGTTGGGGTAGTGCAAGCTGCAGCCTGTGACAAGGCTAATATTTCTGTGGCATCTCACCCCCCAGATAAGGATTCCAGGAAAGTGGCTAAGAAGCAGTACCAGGCATCCTCTTTGGGACTCAGACAATCCAACTACATGGCATATATGGCCAGATACCAGAAGTCTAGGTGGGATACGATTCTGGCACTGGCTAAGAATGCCCCTCCCCAGCTTGCCAGCGAGCTGGAGCAGGTGGCTGCAGACGGCATTGAAGCTACTAAGGTACAGTTCCATGCTTCTGTAGACTTGAATGATGTTCATTCTCAAGTTATGACTACATCTGTTTCCATGAGGAGATTTGCCTGGCTCAGGCGTACCAACTTGTCTCAGGATACCCAAACCAAGGCCATGGATTTTCCTGTCACTGGTACCTCTGGTTTGGAACAAACGGAGGCTTACATGAAAAAGATGGACAGTACAGGACCACTATAGGAGTGCTGCAGCCAAAGAGAAACAGTCCACTCCTCAAAGGCAGCAATCTAGGTCTGGCAGGGGCAGGCCTTTTTACCAGGCCCAGGCCTCCTCCTCTTTCCAGCAGAGGGGGTTCTTCAGGGGAAGAGACAGAAGGGGGGTGACAAGGGCTGCATCCTCTTCTCAGTCTAAGCTCCCTGCCAAGCAGACACCCTGATGGGTCAGCCAAGGTCACCTCCCCAATCCCTGTAGGGGGCAGACTGACTCACTTCTTCCAGGCCTGGAAGTCTATCACTTCAGACAGGTGGGTTCCGGAAGTGGTGAGCTAGGGTCTTGCTCTCAGCTTCACCACGTTCCCAAGGCTGAGAGCAAGTTTTTTCCCTCCTCTCCAGAGGAAACACAGGCCTTGGAGACAGAGGTCTTATCTCTACTGCTCCTGCAAGCAGTGGAAAATGTCCCTCTCATATCACAGGGGAAGAGGATTGTACTCCAGGTACTTCCTTATCCTAAAAGACAGGGAGTGGTGACCATCCTAGATCTACGATACCTAAACAAACACATCTTAAAGCCAAAGTTCAAGATGGTGGCTGGGACTAATTCTTCCCTCTCTGAGACCAGAAGACTGGCTAGCCTCCCTGGATCTCAAGGATGCCTATTTTCACATACCTATCAGGCAGTCCCACAGAAAATACCTCGGATTCGAACTGCCCTCAGGCCATTATCAGTTCAGAGCAATGCCTTTCGGTTTAACATCTGCTCCAAGGGCATTCACCAAGTGTCTGGCAGTAGTGGTAGCCTTCCTCAGAAAACAAGGCATCTTACTGTTCCCTTACCTGGACGATTTGTTAATAGTAGGCCAGTCACCAGACCAAGTCAGGTCAGTTCTAAGGGCCACTCGAAACCTTCTGGACTCCCTAGGGTTCATCCTGAATCTGGAAAAGTCTGTCCTGGAGCCTACCCAGCTTCTCACATTTATAGGAGTGGAGCTGGACACTATTCAGGCTAAGGCCTTTCTCCCTTCCCCAAGGATCCAATCTCTCATCAGTCTGGCTTCCTCTTTTCGTCCACTCGTGTCTCAGCCAGCCAGACATTTTTTTGCAGCTGCTAGGCCATATGGCAGCATGTACTGCAGTGTTGCAGGGAGCAAGGTTCCAGATGAGAGATATTCAATTTGACCTGAGAGCCTTTTGGTCTCTGAGAAAAGATTCCCTCTCCAAGTTGGTTCCGGTGTCTCTGGCTCTGGTTCAAGCCCTCTAGTGTTTGCTGGAAGAGGACAATTCGAGGCAAGGGGTTCCTTTCCTCACTCAGGTGCCCACAGTGATTCTCACTACAGACACTTCCCTACTAGGGTGGGGAGCCCATCTGAAACAGCACACTGCTCAGGGGGACTTGGTCTCCTCAGGAGTCCCTTCTGCACATAAAGCTGCTCAAACTCAGGGCTGTCTTTCTGGCAGTCCAGATATTTTCGAACAAGATCCAGGGGAAAGCGGTGCAGATCAGGACAGACAACACCACAACCATGTGGTACATCAACAAGCAGGGGGGCACTCGGTCTTCGGCCTTGTGCACCGAGGCCATGAAAATATGGTCTGTAGTTTACTCCCTGCAAGCTTCCCCGATTGCTGTGCATCTTCTAGAGAAAGACGACGAATTTGCAGATGCTCTCAGCAGGATCTCTCAAGGTCACCACGAATGGTCTCTGAATCCTCTCATTCTCCAAATCATTTTCAAGAGATGGAGCACTCCAGAGAGATAGATCTTTTTGCAGCCCCGGACAACCACCAGCTCCCCCTGTTCTGCTGCAGACCCTCTCTCCTGGGGTCGGTCCCTCTGGATGCCCTCCTGTTGGATTGGACCAATAAGTTTATCTGTGCTTTTCCTCCATTTCCTCTGATATTCAGAGTGCTGGTCAAGATCAGATCCCAACCTTGCACAGTGATTCTGGTAGCTCCGGACTGAGCCAGACAACCCTGGTATCCTCTACTGTTGTCACTGACAATACCTCTGTGCCTTCCCAGGCAGTTAAATCTCCTCACCTCGTCTCAGGGGAGGAGCCTGTACCCCAACCTTCACTCTCAGGCTCAAGGCCTGGCTCTTGAAGAGCTAGATTATGCAGGTCTGAATCTTTCCCAGTCAGCTCTAGATATCCTCAAGGCTAGCAGAAAGCCTTTCACTAGATAAACTTACAGTTCCAAATGGAAGAGGTTTGAGTTTGTGTGCAATCAGAGGCACATCCAGCCGGACTCAGCTGATACTGCCATTGTCCTGTATCATCTGGTGCATCTTAATAGCTTGGGCCTTTCACCTGCCACCCTCAAGGTGCATTTGGCAGCTGTTTCTGCTTTCATTTCAGCAGGGAAAGTTTCTTCCTTAGCCTCCCATGTAGTATTCAAAAGATTTTTCAAAGGGCTGATTCATATCAACTCTCCTTTCAGGAATCCCACTCCACTGTAGGATCTGAATATTTGTATTGCACAAGCTGATGCAGTCTCCCTTTGCGCCTCTCTGTTCAGCTGAACTTAAGTACCTGACTTGGAAAACTGTATTCCTGGGGGCTGTCACCTTTGCCAGGAGAATCCGTGAATTACAGGCCTTATCAGTGGAACCTGACTTCATTTCATTTCACAGGGATAACGTGGTCCTTCGCGCAAATAGGAGGTTCCTTCCCAAGGTGGTTATCAGATTTTCATCTGAACCAGTCCATGACTTTGCCTGTATTCTTTACTGACCCACTCCTCCTCTGGAGAAAGGAGATTGCGCAGTCTAGATGTTACAAGGGTTCTGAGTTACTATATAGAATCCACTAAACCCCACAGAAACCATTGTTCTCAGCTGCTGTTTACTTATGGAGAGGTGGGTAAAGGGAAACCTGCCACCAAGAGAACTATTGCTAGATGGATTGTCTCTTGCATACAGTTCTGCTATTCAAAATTGGGGAAGGAGCCTCCGTCAGGCTTGAGGGCGGGCTCACTCCACCAGAGGTACAGCTGCTACGGTTGCAGCTGTCAGGGATGTACCCTTAGTGGAAATCTGTAAAGCAGCCACCTGGAAGACTGTCCACACTTACCAAGCATTATTCCCTTGACATCCAGTCAAGAAGTGATGCTAGGTTTGCACTGCAGAGTCTGTTCCCAAAATGGGTTCTGCAGTTCCTCCTCCTTGGGGTACTGTTTGGTAGTTGCAATTAGTCAGAATACAGCAAGACTTCATGTTGTTAGCAGAAAAAATTACTGCCTTAGTAATGTTGTTTCTTCTAATGGAGTCTTGCTGTATTCTGACCTCCTCCCTACCTCCCTCCTGGAACCTAGTTGTTTTGGGATGTGGGTGGCGGTGTAGTGCTGCACCCAGGGTTGCACTGGTGGTTTTCTTTATTTTTACTGCTTTTAATTGGTCTACCTACTTGAATTCTTTTTAGGGTCACAACTTGAGTCTTCATACCCTAATTCTTTTAATTATATGGCCTTTGGCAAAAATTCCAAAACAATTTCTGGATTGTTAGCCAGTTAGTTTAGGCCTCAGAAGAATCTGACTTGTTACACTTCAGAGTACCTGAGACAGAGGTTTGAAAACCGAGCTCTAGATGAACAATCTATGACTTTGCATAGAGTTTAACCCTCTCATCTCTGGGGCAGTTGAAGTGCTGGGCTAACTGCAATTAGTCAGACTACTGCAAGACTCCATTAGAAGAAACAACATTACTAAGGTGAGTAATTTTTTTCTTCTCCACCAGGCACCCTTCAGCTTCTGGGCCACATGGCAGCTTCCACTGCAGTGGTCCAAGGGGCCAGATTTCAGATGAGGGACATTCAGTTTCACCTGAGGGCCTTTTGCTCTCAGTAAAAAATCTTCTAACCAAACTTATTCCAGTGACTCAGACCCTGATCCAGGCTCTTAAATGGTGGCAGGATCAGGACAATCTCAGGCTAGTGGTCCCATTCATCACTCAGTCTCATTCTGTGGTTCTAACCACAGATGCTTCTCTCCTGGAGTGGGGAGCTCACCTGGGGACTCTTGACAGCCCAGGGAGTGTGGTCCACTCCGGATTCTCTTCTTCACATCAATGTTCTGGAACTCGGGGCAGTTTACCTGGCCCCGCAAGCCTTCTCACAATCAGTATGGAATAAGGTGGTTCAGGTCAGGACAGACACCACCCCCACCATGTTGTATATCAACAAGCAGGGAGGCACTCTGTCTACGGCCTTGTGCATGGAAGCCATGAAATTATGGTCCTTGGCTTATTCTCTACAGAGTTCTCTGTTGCAGTCCACCTCCCAGGAAAGGACAATGTGCTAGCAGATGCATTGAGTAGGATCTCCCAGGGCCATCACAAATGGTCCCTGGATCTCCTAGCATTAAGTGATTTTTTCAAGGTGGGGCGCCCAGAGATGGATCTCTTTGCAGCCCCAGGCAATCACCAACTTCCTCTCTTCTGTTGCAGACCCCCAGTCTTAGGCTCAGTCCCTCTGGATGCTCTGATTCTGGACTGGGAAGGGGAAGTTCTGTATGCCTTCCCTCCTTTTCCTCTACTGTTCAAGGTTCTGTTCAAGATAAGATCACAGTCTTGCAAAGTGATCCTGATTGCTCGAGATTGGGCCAGGCAGCCTTGGTACCTCTGTTGCTGTCCCTAGCAGTCCATCTTCCCTATTTCTTCCCAGGAATCACAATCTGTTAACCTCCTCTCAGGGAGGGTCTGTATCCCAACCTTCGTCTCTCAATTTCAAGGAATGGCTCGTGAGGAGCTAGAGTATGCAAATTTGCATCTGTCTCAAGGGGTTCTGGACATTCTCAAAGCCTCTCGAAAACCTGCCACCAGAAAAACTTATAACTCCAAATGGAAAAGGTTCAGCATCTGGTGTTCCAAAAAGCATATATCCCTAGACACTGCTGAATTGTCTACAGTTCTGGATTATATGGTTCATCTCAATGGCCTAGGCCTCAGACCAGCCACCCTCAAAGTACATTTGTCAGCTGTTTCTGCTTTTCTTTCAGTAAGAAAGCCTTCCTCACTGGCATCTCATCGTGTTTTTTGTAAATTTGTCAAGGGATTGCTTCATACCAATCCTCCCTTTAGGGATCCTACCCCTGCTTGGGACTTTAATGTTTGCATTGCCCAGCTTATGCAGCCCCCTTTTGAAACCTTTGTCTTCAGCAGAACTTAAGTACTTGACTTGGAAGACTGTGTTCCTGGTAGCTATTACCTCTGCCAGATGTATCAGTGAATTACAAGCTCTGTCAGTGGAGCCTGATTTTATCTCATTCCATAGAGATAAGGTGGTCCTTAGAACCAATAGGAGGTTCTTACCTAAAGTGGTTTCAGATTTTCATTTGAACCAATCCATGTCTCTCGCTGATTTCTTCACTGATCATTCTTCTTCAGGAGAGAGAAGATTACACAGTTTAGATGTTAAAAGAGCCCTTAGCTACTACATTGAGTGTACTAAGACACCAAGTTTGACTCTCCAGTTGTTCCTCGCTTTTGGGGAAGTGGGGAATGGCAAACCTGCCACTAAGAGAACTATTGCCAGGTGGATTGTCTCTTGTATACAATTCTGCTATGAAAAGCTAGACAAAATACCACCCTCAGGCTTGAGGGCTCATTGAATAGAGGTACAGCTGCCAGGATATTCCTTACTAGAGATATGCAAAGCAGCCACCTGGAAAACAGTCCATACATTCATCAAGCATTACTCTCTGGATATCCAGGCTAGGAGTGATGCTAGGTTTGGTACAGCAGTACTGCAGAGCCTATTCCCAAAACAGGTTTGATTCCTTCCTCCGTGGAGGTACTGTCGAGTATCTAGAGGCCAGAGGGGCACAGGACCCTAGGCAGCATGGATTCACAGCAGGAAGGTCATGCCAGACAAATCTGATAGATTTCTTTGACTGGGTGACCAAAGTAGTAGATCAGGGAGGGGCTGTGGACATGGCCTACCTAGACTTTAGCAAGGCATTTGACACAGTCCCACACAAAAGATTAATATACAAGTTAGCCAGCCTGGGAGTGGGTCCCAAGATGACAGCCTGTGTAAAGAATTGGCTGGAGAATAGGACACAGAGAGTAATAGTAAATGGAGTCCACTCAGAAGAAAGGAGGGTTACTAGTGGGGTACCGCAGGGTTCAGTATTAGGACCGGTCCTCTTTCAATGTCTTTACAAGCTTACATTACTGAAGGACTGAAGGAAAAGTATGTCTCTTTGCAGATGACACTAAGATCTGCAACAGAGTTGATGCACAGGGTGGGTGGAAAGGATGAGAAGGGACTTGCAAGGTTAGAGGAATGGTCAAATGTATGGCAGCTTAGATTCAATGCTAAGAAGTGCAAGGTAATGCACCTGGGAAACTAAAACCCAGGGGAAGAGTACACAATGGGGGTGAGATACTAACAACAACAGAAATGGAAAGTGACCTGGGGGTAGTCACATCAGGTGACCTAAAGGTGGGCAAGCAATGTGAGAGGGCAGCAAGGAGGGCTGGGGGGATACTGGGATGCATAGGGAGAGGCATCACCAGTAGAAAACAGGAAGTTATTATCCCTCTGTACAGACAGCTGGTGAGACCCCATCTGGAGTACTGTGTGCAGTTCTGGAGACCCAATCTCCGCAAAGACATAGACAGGATGGAAGCTGTCCAGAGGAGGGCAACTAAAATGGTGCAGGGTCTGCACCGGAAGACATATGAAGAGAGACTTAAGGAGCTTAATATGTATAGCCTCGAGGAAAGGAGGGAGGGGGGACATGATAGAAACATTCAAGGACCTCAAGGGAATCAACAAAGTCCAAGAGGGTAGCATCTTTCAAAAAAAGAGGTGTGCAAGAACAAGAGGGCACAATTTGAAGATAGAGGGGGATGCTCAGAGGTAATTTAAGGAAGTATTTTTTCACAGAGAGGGTTGTGGATGCATGGAACGGCCTTCCGGAGGAGGTTGTGGAGTCAATATCAGTGGTGGAATTCAAGCATGCATGGGACAGGCATAAGGCAGTTCTGGGGGTAGGGGTAAGAAGAAGTAGGCTGCTGGTTAACTAGGATCTGCAGCTTATCCAGTAGGTAGGGAAATGGGCAGACTGGGTGGGCTAAGCGGTCCTTATCTCACCAATCAAATCTCTGTTTCTATGCTTGATAGTTCAGAATAAAATAGAATACAGCAAGACTTCATGTTGTTTGAAGAAAAATTTACTCACCTTAGTAACTGTTTCTTCTAATGGAGTCTTGCTGTATTCTGACCTCCTTCCCTGCCTTCCCTCTCAGAGCCTGTTTTTTGGGAAGTGGGCTGGCAGGAGCAGTGTTGCACCTCGGGAGTGGGTTATGTTTTGATAGTCATAAGTTGTTCAGTACCTAGTTTTTGTTTTGGATTTCTCGACTTGAGTCTTTTGGGGGGGATCCAAAATATTTGGTTGCCATTTGGCTAGTAAAGCTTTTACAATTTCCACATAGTGGGGTTAGTTAGTATTGGCTCGTAAGAATCTGACGGTTACACTTCAAAGTGCAGCAGACAGAGGTTTGAACCAAGCTCGAGCTCAGTGTTCTATGCCCTGCATAGAATTTAACTCTTTCCTCTCCGGAGCAGTTCAAGTGCTGGAGCTAACTGCATATGTCAGAATACAGCAAGACTCCATTAGAAGAAACACAATTACTAAAGTGAGTAATTTTTTCTACCGAGCTTCAGGCCTTGATGTGTAAAATCCCATATTTGATTTTTTACAGGAAACATGTGGCTCTGCATACCAACCCTAAGTTTCTCCCTAAGGAGAAATTGAGCTACCTGCTTTCTTTACGCAACATCCCCATCAAGGGGAGTACCTCTTGCATACTTCGGATATTCATAGAATTCTGAGATACTACACCACCAGGATGAAGGATCTCAGGAAATCTGATCAGCTTTTTGTCTCTCTTGCTCACAAAAGAGAAGGCAATACTGTTACCAAGCAATGCCTATCTAAATGGTTGGCTCATTGTATCACTTTCTGTTAAGACAAGTATCACAAGACCCTGCTGGGTCTAGTCAGCTCACTCCACTAGGGGTGTTGCTGCCTCTGCGGCTTGTTTCAAGAATGTGTCAGTGGCTGACATTTGCACAACCACAACTTGGACTTCTGTCCATACCTTTCTGAGAAACACTACAGTTTTGGACATTGCCTCGCCGTCAGAGTAGGCTTGGTTGGATTGTTCTGTAAGGTCTCTTTCTGAGACCCTTAGCACGGAGGTTCTGTGGTTGTGTGCTTTCCTCCTGCAGTGCTTCTTCTTGTTCCAGGCTGCTTGGGACTCAGTCCTGTATGTAATTACCTACTGCAAGAGCCTCTCAGGTAAAATAGTACAGTTACGTAAGAACTACCGTAACAATAGATCTTTAGAGAGAGGTTCTTGCAGTAGGTAATGCCCTCCCTCCTCCCCCAAGCTTTTTCAGGAAGGAAATGTCCGCTTTTCTCGCCTTGCCTTTTGGCCCTTGGCGGAAGAACTGAAAGGCGGACGTGGGGACCGCCTTTATACTTACGCCAGTCACCTTACGTGGGGCAGTCCCCGCCAGAGACTGCTAGCTAGAAATTTTTCATGGGGTCCTGCCGCCGCCGGCTTCAGTCCTATATGTAATTACCTACTGCAAGAGCCTCTCTGGAAGATCTGCTGTTAGGTTAAATTCTTATGTAACTGTACTTTCTAGGCATGGCATATATTGTTCATCCACACTGACCCACTCGCCCGACTTCCCCAGCTGCGGACGCAAAAACTGGCTTCCAGCGGGTTACGATATGGCATCATGGGGCGGAGCCGAGGGTTATACCACCCGGGTGGGTGGGAGGAGCCAGCTTGAAGACTTCCGGTGACCCTTAAAGGGAAAGGGACATGCCAATAAGTGTGGATGAACAACATATACTACTCCTAGAACTACTGTTACAGGTGAGTAACCTGTTTTTTGTTTAGTTTTCAACAATGTTTCTTTGTGGTCTTGATAGATAGGAGTATAAGACCTTTTGCAACAGGGAAATACTATTTTGCCCTTGTTCACTGCCCTTAGCCTGCTTTGAACTATATTTTGTCTGATTTCCCAGCAGAGTGTGTGTGTGTGTCTTGGAGGGTGTGTCTGTGAAGTTATGGTGCCTAATATCATTGATGTGTGTATCTGTCTGGGAGAGTGAGTGTATGTATATGACTTGGCACTTTGTAAGAGGGCAAGCAGATGCTACAGGTTTAATCCTACTTGAATCTGGGGTAGCTATTTGCCTTTCAGTATAGTGCTTTTACAAAAACACTCTGCTTTCTTGACTTCTTTGTTTTTCTGTGCTGTCCTATGTGGTTATTTATTGTTTATTTCTTTGTACACTGTTCTGAGTATTTTGATTGTGGGTTGTACTAGAAAGTCTGTGGAACATCATTATTCATTGTCAATTACAAAATATAGTATACACATTATAGCAATGTGAAAGATATGAAAGTCTGACAAATAATTTAGTTTAAAATTTAGTGATGTGGTGATGTTGCATTATGTTAGCAAAACACTGTATGATGTCATGACCATGCAGCAAGATACATTTTAAAATAAATATGATTGTCAAGGACTGGTCACATGACTGGCATCGAGTATACTTTGATGCACAGTCCCATGTCCAATCTTCTCATACACCCCCAAAGGGAAAAAACCAACAAAACAGAACTTTTGGTGCTGGTGACTCTCTACAGTGCAGTGACATACTGCACCACATGCACGCCTAATGGTATAAATAGCATCACCCGCCCAAACTGTCTAAGGCAATTGAAGCAGCCAGAGCCAAGTGGTCTGAGTGCAGATCTTCTGTCTGGGCAGCTAAAGGTCTCTGTGCTGTTTGATCAGTAGGTTAAGACTTTGGGCCTGTACAGTAACATAAAGGCAGGGTGGCATTCTAAACACATTCTTAATTTCTGCCAAAGGAAGCATTCATTTTGTTTTATCTTAAGTCGATCTCAATTTCTGTTGTCCTTCCAGGAAACTGTTTGCAGCTAACTGCTTCTGATTTTTATTCACTCTGTCTAGTTGCATCCATGTTGCTGCCTTTTCAGCATCTTCCTTCCATTCAACTCACAGATCTAGAATTAGGGTAAGTTAACTTTCCTTTCAAGCCCCAGGAATCTCCTAGTAGTGTTAGACAAATCTTTCTGCACTTAAGTCTTCACCATTTATTTACACTTCTGGGTTCTAGCCAGAGGCGTTAGGACCCTGTGGGAGCCCAAATCTTCAGGAGGGCCGGCACCATGGTAGAACCACGCATGCGCGGGCACCTCGAGATCAGCTCGCTGTTGTATAGGCTACCTCATGCTGGACCCTCCAACTGCCTCAGTTCTTTTTTTCCCACTGTCAAGTGTGCTTCAGTGACGACGTTGCTCACTTGCCAGGAGTCAATTCTTCACATCTATATGACAGTATTTAGTCCTTCAGTTCGTTTTAGTATTTGTTGTTGTTCTTCTTGTTTTATACATATATGTATTTTAAGTTTTTCTCTCAGCCCTGCCATTGATGGGGTCAACCATGGATGGGCTCAGTGACCGAGGGAGACTTCACTGGAAAGCTGTTCTAGCAGTGGAGCTGTGTCTGGTCTGCCACCCTTTATGGGGTCTGACGATGGGGAGTCCGGTGCCCGAGAGGGAGAGCAGTCATCTTGTAAGCACAAAAGAAGCGGCCTGTTTCAGTCTCGATCAGGGACCTGGCACCTTCTACCTCGAGTTCTTCCCAACAGAGAAAGAAGAGATGGTAACGTGGGAGGTCGCCCTCTAGTATGTCTGCGAAGGAGTCTTCGGTAGTGTAGAGTGGCAGGCCCACCCTGACCCCTCCTGGGTTCCCGGTGGCCTCGGCTCTTAACGTCCGGGACTCACGACACCGGAGTCCCTCTCTGTCCTCATGCGGGGTTTCCAGTGAGCAGTTTTATCACTGGGTCGCTCTAATGGAGCAGTGGGTACAGCATCTTCTCATGTGCCTCTTCCAGTGCATCTGATGCCGGGGCCTTTGGGACTAGGTGCCACTGGGCCACAGCCTGGGCATTTGGGATGACACATGCATTCGGTGTCAGCAGTGGACATTCCCAACTTGCCAGTACTGACGCCATTGATGACCAGTCCACCTGCCTTTCCCCCTCACTTTGACTCTTCGCAGGGGCCTTGACAGGTACCGTTTCCCTCCCCCTCTCTATCTAGGTCTGGTGGTGGTTCTCAGACTGCAGTTCCACATCTGGTGGTGCCTCCTCGCGCTGTGTGTGTGCCTGGTCCTTCAAGCAGCTCTTACGGTGCACATGGGCGCAGAGGTCATTCTACGCCATTGCCGGGTTCCAGTGTCTCCAGTCTACCTCTTGCCCAGGCCAGGCTTCAGCCTCGGGCCCACTTCTGTGGGGTCGAGGTAGAGAACAAGGAGTCTGACCCTGACCTGATTTTGTCTGACAGTGAGGATGACGCTTACCTTGGTGAGAATCCTTCTGTCTCAGGTGAGACATTAGTCAAAGATCTTTCTTTCCATCTCTCCTCAAGAACATGGGGACAACCCTGGCCCACAGACTTCCGCAGTGGATCCAGGTAGACTTTTGTGCCTATAGTTCCTTCCTTATTCTAATGTCCCTATGAGTCTTTCACCTCCTGTGCCCCGAGACCTTGTCTGAGGCAGTGTGGAGAGGGTGGCTCTCATTCCTTCTGTGGCCAAGCCCATAGACAAGAAGTATACACCCACCCCCAAGGACAGACCTTTCTTGGCATCACAACCCATTGCAGATGCTTTGGTGGTCCTTGCAGAGAACAAGGCTGTTCTCCCTCAGGAGGCATGAGCTCATCCTATCAATAAGGCATCTCGCAAAATTGACACCTTGGAGAAACAAGCTTTCACAGCCACTACTCTGGGCATGCATATTGCCAGTTATCGGGGAAATTTCTCCCAGTATGAATATGTGCTTTGGAACTCTCTTATAAGTCAGTGGTTGAGAATCTCCTAAATCTGACTCTACCATGGAGCTTCTACAGACTATTACAAGGGGCATAGAATCCAACAATTATTAGTTGAAAATTTCTGTGGATGCTTATGACACTGCTACTAGAGCTAATGCTGCCCGGATTTGTATCGGGCAGCTTTCCTGGCTCAGAACATCAGGATTTTCGGACTTCTGTTTCCATCACGGATCTGCCTGGTTGCTCAAACATGAGCTCCATGTCCACCCTGTCAAAACACCTTTTTAACCTATATTTTACAGAAATTGCTACAAATGTCTGGTGGAGGATCTCCAGACCATAGCACCAGATCAAAGCCACAACTGCATAAAAGAGAAGAATGAAAGTGGATCCCGGCATGGCTCTTCAACTCATAGCCACAGTCCATCTCGACCCCAATACGGGCCTAATTATGATACAGAAGATGAGGCGGAGCAGTTATCCGGGCAATGCTTTGAATTATTACTGAAGGAAATTAGAGAGATGAGGGCCGAAACCAAAGCAGAATTTCTACAACTTAACCAAAAATTTACACACGTGGCAGGTACAAGAAGTGGAGGACTAGCTTTGGCATATAGAGGACAATGTCAGCCATTTAGGCCATGCGGTTCAGGTGCTCTGTCAGCACACCGTGGACTTGGAAAATAAATGTCTTGACTTGGAGAGCCTGTCTCGCCATGACAGTTTGTGGCTCTATGGTTTAAAAGGAGGTGCTGAAATGGGTCCTATGGTGGACTTTTAACGATTTGCTGAGGGATTGTTGGACCTCACCTTCCAAGTCCCATGGGTGAAACCGCTGTCTCTTCTTTAAACATCCCTGACAAGGGTGAAAAGACTACTCTTAAAAGAATGGGTGATTCGGCTGACTCTCCAGTTCCCACCAAAAAAGACTAAGAAAACAAAAGCATGTTGAACCCCTGGCTGTTAAACCAAAAGGGGTTTAATCTGTGCCTCCCAGCCTGCCATCATCAGAGGAAATTGCCCTGGCCATGAAGGTCATACAGGCTCTGCAGGGTTTCATACCTACTCCAGCCCTCCCTCCACCGGTTCAGATCCCGGTTGTTCCCTCCTCTGAACCACACACACCTCAAGAGATGGAGTTTGAAGAATATGATTTACCTGAAATTGATGAAGGTAAATGTATTGAACCAGAGATCTCACCAGAGCAGGAGTTTGGCTCTCCCCCAGACCAGAGGATGTTTCCTCTCATTTTCCCTTTGTAAGGAAAATAGTGGATGCCCTTGACCTGGCTACCACAGAGGTCATAGAAGATGAAGACGAGGGTGAATATATGAAGATGATGGGGTTAACACCCACAAAGAAAGTTCTTCTCCCAATAAACAAGTTCTTTAAAAAAAGTCTTATTTAAAATCCTGCAGACTTCAAATTCTGTTCCACCTCTGGCTAAGAAGGCTGATAAAAAGTACCAGCTGGACAGACAAGGGACTGAATTCCTCTTCTTTCACCCTGATCTTCGGGATAGTCCAGCAAGCAGCCTGTGAGAAGGCGAGGGTTCCTTTATCCTCTCACCCTCCTGAGCAGGACTCTCGAAAAATAGACAGCATGTTAAAGAATGGTTATTTGGCTGCTTCACTGGGGGTAAGACAGGCTAACTACCTGCTTACTCAGCACAGTACCAAAATCATTGTGGCAGTCTGTGTTGGCTATGACAGAGAAGGCTTCTTCACCCCACTCTGATGATTTGGCTGAAACAGCCATGTTCGGATTTGAAGCAGCCAAGTACCAGTTTCAAATGGCAGCAGATGCCAATGACAGTGCTGCCAGATGGATTTCTCACATAGCCCTTAGAAGGCTGGCATGGCTCAGGGCTACTAACTTAAAACAGGATACCCAAGCTAAAGCCATGGATTTTCCTATAGAGGATCGCACTTTATTTGGTCAACAGACTGAAGCACACATGAAGAAGGTGGATGAATATAAAGCCACCTATAAGAGTAATTTCTCAAAAAAAAGACCTTCCTCCTCCTGTAGGCCATACGGAAGGGGAGGCAGAGGAAGGACAGCTTACAGTAGGCCTTTTTATCAGGCACAGGCTGTCCCACAGTATCAACAATACCCACAGCAGACTGGACATTTCAGGACCAGAGATAGAAAGGGCTCTGGGAGAGTCTCCCAAACTTCCCAAGCTCAGTCCCAGTCAAAACATAACCTCTTACTTAATGATCAAAGCCGCCTCCCTCTACCAATAGGGGACAGACTGGCTTACTATTTCCAGGCTTCACATTCCATCACCATAGACATTTGGGTCCTGGAAGTAGTAAGTCAGGGTTTGTCCTTGAGTTTCAAGTCTTTTCCTCCTTTGAGAACAAGGGCATTCAAACCAGCTTCCCTCATAGAGAAAAAACTCCTAGAGAAGGAGGTTCAAAGCTTACTCAGCTAAAAGCAGTGGAGTGTGTCCCAAGTAATCAGAAAGGAAGAGGCTTCTATTCAAGATAACTTTCTCACCAAAAAGAACAAGCATTTGTCATTGCCAAGTGTTGCTTGCTGTCATTAGCAGTGGAAGTAGAAGTTAGATGCAGTATAGGAATGGCAGTGAAGTATTGAACTGATGCCAACTCCATCCCCACCCTGCAGAGATGGACAGGCATTTGGGTGTGCCTTTGGACCGCCGCCCATAACGGTCACGACATTTCACCTCACGCTGCCCTGCAGACACAAGATCTTATCTGTGTCAATCTTCACCATTCAACACAGATGGATATCTGGCCGGAGGTCAGGACCCCCCCGGGAGCTTTTTTTTTTTTTTAAAGGTAGGCGGAGCCGACACACCATCGGCGCTGCCCTCGGGCCGATGCACTGCGTGGCACTCGCGGGTTGGCCGTTAGGCTGTGTCGACTCCGTCTGCCTGACAGTTCTTCGTCTCCCGCCATAGAGGTCACCTCGAGTGGAAGCTAGAAAGAATTTGAGGCCTGCTTCGCAGTTTCTCCGAGACGCATGTCTCATGCCGAAGTCCGTTGGTTATCCTGCCGGTTCTGTGTTGCTTACTCGATGTCGCCCGCTAAGATCTTTCCATTATTATTCTTTTTTGCGACGTGGAGTCTGTTTTTGGTGTTTTTTTTCCCTGTAGGTCATGTCTCGGTCGGAGGGCAAGACATCTTCCAAGACGGTCAGCCCCCCCATGCGACGGTGCCCATGCGGCAGAAATTTCTCCGTCACCGACCAGCATGACCGGTGTCTCTCATGTCTTGGCCCGCTTCATGAGATGGATTCGTGACGCCTGCTTCTCCATGGACCACGGGTCCTCGAACAACACGTAGAAAGCGGGCGAGCTCTGCCGATTTTTGGGGTTTGGGCGCTGCCTGGCCAGCCACGCCTCGGCCTTTCTTCTGGGTCCCTCCCTAGTTCTGTACGGACCAAGGAGGGGAGCCTCGGCTACTTGTAGCCCAGCTACTGCCAAGGCTTCTTCCGCAGAACAGGAGGCCCGCCCCACTTTCCCGGGAGCGGGCGGAGGCGCCACCATGGCAGTCGCCTTCGGGGTGGAGGCTCCTGTGTCGCCACGCTGCTCGGAAGGCCCGGGCCGGCGGGCGCCCTGGGCCGGGCGCTGTCGGAGTCCTTGGCGCTCGCTCGCGGGCATCAGGCCCTGCCGGGGCCGCCATCACGCTGACTTGTCGTGGTGGCGCCGTGATTCTGCCGGGCCGCTTATGGGCGCCGAACATTGTTAGCATCGCCGTGAGATCTACTGCGACGCCATCCTTTACCACATCTTGCCTCGGTTGAGCACGGCACCGTGTCCTCGAGGCTTGGCCAGGCAGCGCCGTAATTGGCGCCGTGTCCACCTTCGGAGCCGCCTCAGCGCCGCCCGCCCAGGCTAGGGAGCCGGGCAGCCGATGGTGCCACCGACTGTGGTTGGTGCCATCTCCGCCCTCTGCGCCTAGCCATGGCCGCCATGGGACCAGATGGTGCCGGGACTGGTCCTATCTCTGGCTCCTGGCTGGCCGCGCTTCCTCGATTCCGCTCATGGGGTTGTGGGAGGCGCTGGCACAGACTGGCACAGCTGTGGTCTCTGGGCCTGGTGGTAAGTGATGGCTCTGCCCACCCTCCCACGGTTTCCAACAGGGCCTCGGACTCTACCTCCTTGAAGATGGAATCGAGCTCTGAGTCGGACGTGCAGTTAGACCCCTCGGGATTGGCTATTGAGGTGGGCAGCACGGTAGTCTCTTCGACCAGTCGGAGTCGTCCCCCTTCTGAGGTGAGGTCGGTGGCTACTGAGACTAGGGTCAGGGGTGCTGACCAGCAGGCAGTGGTGCGGGCCACCATAGCTCTGCAGCCTGGTCTTGGCGGTTTCACTGACCCTTCAGTTGTGGTACTCCCTCCGGTGGTGTGCCTTGATCGCCCAACTCTGGAGCCGATCGGAGCACCTGCAGGGAGTTAGGGTACTGCTCCCTGGATAGCCCCTTCGGGGGCTGCCCAGAGATGCCAGCTACCTAGGCTGGCCCTCTCGAGGAGGAGGAGGGCTCTTTCAGACTTCGAGGGGTCAAGGGGTGTGGGGTCAGCATTTCGGCCTTTTTCTGGGGGGTCCACCCGGGCCCTGGGAGAAGCCGTAGTGCGGATCTCCGCTCTTCCTCCTCAGTCTCTTTGAGAGAGTCCCGTTCTTTTGAGGCAGGGGACCGTCCATCTGGACCTATACGGCCCCAGTTGCCTCACAGGGGATTTCCTGGGCACAGCCAAGGCAGTACCGATGTGGTTGTCGGTTGTGGGTCTTCCGGGCACCTTCCTCCTGCTGGTGCCCACGGTCCGCCTCCCTTAGCCCAGGCGGAGGTCAGCCAACATCTCTTCTCGGCCTGTCCCCATCCTCTGCCACATCTTCCTGCGCCCCAGGCATCCTCGGTCCTAGCGGGCCTTCACCTGGGAGCAGTTCAGAGCGTGACAGCTCAGTTCCCCGCTTACGTTAGGCAATGGACAGCCAGGTTTTTCAGCCTCCCCTGTGCAGCCACCCACTGAACAGACGGTGACCTCCAGCTCCTCATCCCCCTCTTCAGGGGGAGAGGAACCCTCTGTCCACATCTCTCTGGCTGCTGATCTCTGAGTATCATCGATTCCTCGTGAGGATGTTGGAGGATTTGCACCTTACTCCTTCCACTATTCGCAATCCTGAACACTCTACGCACGCCTTTCTAGGTGATTTTGGCGAGGCCACCCATGTGGTGCCGCCGTGGCCGGCTCCCTTTCGGGAGGCGTCATTGCGTTCCTGGCAGAGGCCCTTCTCCGGAGTTCCTGTCCCAAAGGATCTCAGCTAGAGGTATTGCGCACCCGCAGAGTCTCCAGGTTCCGTGCCTCATCCACAGTCTGATTGACGAGTTGGATGCTCCTGATGGGCTTCACGCCTATTCCCTTCATAAATCTTTCAGGAGCGACAGTAAAAGTTTTAAAACTCCTCATACTATACCTCCTGTAGACAAAAGGATGGACAGAAGGTATACTTTATCAGGTTCTGACACAGAATTTCTTACACAGCAATGCAGCCATGTGGTGTAGTGCAGGCTGCAGCCTGTGACAGGCAAATATTCCCCTAGCTTCACATCCTCCTGAAAAAGACTCCAGGAAGGTTGATGCTATGGCAAAGAAACAGTACATGGCAGCATCCTTGGGACTCAGACAAGCAAATTATATGGCTTACGCTGCCAGAAATCCAGATGGGATACTGTGCTGGCTCTAGCCAAACAAGTCCCTGACCAGCTTGCCAGGGAGCTTGAACAGGTAGCTAAAGATGGTATCGAGGCATCAAAAGGTGCAGTTTCATGCTGCGGTGGACTCTAATGATATATCATCAAGAGTCATGGCTACTTCTGTGGCTCTTCGCAGAATGGCTTGGCTCAGATGCACCACCTTGTCACAGGATACTCAGTCCAAAGCCATGGATTTTCCTGTGGTTGGCAATTCTCTGTTTGGGGAGCACTCAGAGAATTACATGAAGAAAATGGATGAATACAGGACCACCTACCGGAGTGCACAGGCCAAGGAAAGGCAGGCCACTCCTCAGAAGCAGCTTCCCAAGGGCAGAGGCAGGCCTTTTCATAGGCCTTTCTACCAGGCTCAGGCCTCCTCTTCCTCCTATACCCAGAGGGGATTCTTTAGAGGAAGGGGCAGAAGGGGTTCAAGCAGGCCTGCTTCCACCCCTCAGCCCAAAGCCCCTGCCAAGCAGGCACCCTGATGGGGTAGCCAGGGCCGCTTCTCCTCTACCGGTAGGGGGGCAGGCTGGCTTACTTTGTCCAGGACTGGAAGTCTCTCACATCAGACAAGTGGGTCCTAGAAGTAGTAAGCCAGGGACTGGTTCTCAGCTTCAAAAAATTTCCGAAGATGAGAGCCAGATCTTTTCCTCCTGCATCTCCATCGGAGGCACTCGCTTTAGAGTCAGATGTCTCTACCCTCCTCGCTCTCAGAGCTGTGGAAAGGGTTCCACCCTCATCAGGGCAAAGGTTTGTACTCCAGGTACTTCCTTACCCCAAAAGACAGAAGAATGGCGGCCCATCCTGGATCTCAGATACCTAAACAAGCACCTTTAAAACCAAAGTTCAGAATGGTGACTCTGGGGATCATTTTACCTTCCCTAAGGCTAGGGGACTGGCTAGCATCCCTGGACCTCAAGGATGCCTACTTCCATATTCTCATCAGAAGCTCCCATCGAAAGTACCTCAGGTTCGAGCTGTCCTCAGGCCACTACCAGTTCAGAGCAGTGCCCTTTGGACTCACCTCGGCTCCAAGGGTATTTACCAAATGCCTGGCAGTAGCAGTAGCTTGCCTAAGAAGGCAAAAGATTGCCATCTTTCCTTACCTGGACGATTGGCTCATAGTGGGCCAATCCTCAGATCAGGTCAAACTACATCTTCAGATAACTCAGCAACTGCTTACTTCCCTAGGTTTTTCTCCTGAATCTCTCAGTCAGTGCTGGAGCCTGTCCTGCTCCTAACCTTCTTAGGCGCAGAACTGAACACCCAGGAAGCCAGGGCCTTCCTCCCCTTAGACAGGGCAAACATCCTAGTCTCCCTGGCCTCCTCATTCACCCTGCAGGTCTCTCGACCAGCAAGACATTTTCTGCAGCTCCTGGGACACATGGCTGCTTCTACAGCAGTAGTGCAAGGAGCAAGATTTCAGATGAGAGACATTCAGTTTCATTTTAGGGCCTTTTGGTCTCAAAGAAAGGATCCTCTTTCCAAATTGATCCCAGTAACTCGAACCCTGATCCAAGCCCTGCAGTGGTGGCAGGATCAGAGAAACCTGAGACAAGGAGTTCCCTTCGTCACTCAGCCTCATTCATTAATCCTTACTACGGATGCATCCCTCTTGGGGTGGGGGGCCCACATGGGCGACCTCACCACCCAGGGACTGTGGTCACCTCAGGAATCTCTGCTCCACATCAACCTGTTGGAGCTCAGAGCAGTTTTTCAAGCACTTCAGGCTTTCTCCAAATCTGTTCAGAACAAAATTGTGCAGGTCAGAACAGACAACACCACTACAATGTGGTACATCAACAAACAGGGGGCACTCGGTCTACAGCCTTGTGCACCGAAGCCATGAAGTTGTGGTCTCTGGCTTACTCCCTGAACACCTCCCTTGTGGCAGTTCACCTCCCAGGCAAAGACAATGTCCTGGCAGATGCTCTCAGCAGGATCTCTCAGGGCCATCACGAGTGGTCCCTGGATCCCTTGGTTCTGGGAGTGGTATTTGCCAAATGGGGCACCCCGCAAATAGATCTCTTTGCAGCTCCAGACAATCATCAACTTCCTCTCTTTTGCTGCAGGCCCCCAGTCCTGGGCTCAGTCCCCCTGGACACCTTAGCCCTCAGTTGGGAAGGGAAGTTTCTCTATGCTATTCCCCCCTTCCCTCTCCTATTCAAAGTGCTAGTAAAAATCAGATCCCAATCCTGCAAGGTAATTCTGATTGCCCTGGATTGGGCCAGGCAACCCTGGTACCCTCTCCTTCTGTCCTTAGCAGTCCATCCTCCCCTGTGCCTTCCAAAGAATCACAATCTGTTAACCTGTGCCCAGAGAAGGGTTTGGTACCCGAACCTCAAGTCTTTCAGTCTCAAAGCCTGGTTCTTGAAGAGCTAGAGTTTGCTGGCCTACACCTCTCTCAAGGTGTAATGGTTATACTCAAGGCTTCTAGGAAGCCTTCTACCAGGGCTACTTATAACTCCAAATGGAAAAGATTTTCCATATGGTGTTCGGAAAAGAATATTTCCCCAGACTCTGCTGATTTACCCACAGTTCTAGATTACATGGTCCATCTAAACACTTTGGGGCTGAGACCAGCTACTCTGTGAAGGTACATTTGGCAGATGTCTCTGCCTTTATTTCAGCAGGTAAGTCCTCTCCTCTGTCATCTCACCCTGTGTTTTCCAAGTTTTTTAAGGATTGTTTACACCAACCTCCCATTCAGGGATCCTGCTCCTGCCTGGGATCTCAATGTTTGCATTGCTCAGCTCATACAACCTCCCTTTGAGCCCTTGTCTTCAGCTGAGCTTAAGTTCTTGACTTGGAAAACTGTGTTTCTGGTAGCTATCACCTCTGCCAGACGATAAGTGAATTACAAGCATTGTCAGTGGAGCCAGACTTTATCTCCTTTCAGAGACAGGGTAGTCCTTCGACTAATAGAAAGTTCCTGCCTGAGGTGGTTTCGGATTTCCACCATAATCAGTTTCCTTCCCTGTTTACTTCACTGACCATTCCTCCTCTGGTGAGAGGACGCTGCACAGCTTAGATGTGAAGAGGGCCCTTAGTTACTACATAGAGTATACCAAGGGTCACAGGTTTGACTCCCTCCAACTGTTCCTTACTTATGATGAGGTTGGCAAGGGGAAACCTGCCACTAAAAGATCCAGTGCCAGGTGGATTGTCTCTTGTATCCAATTCTGTTATGAAAAGCTGGGTAAGGTTCCCCCCTCAGGCCTGAGGGCTCACTCTACCAGAGGTACATCTGCTTCTCTGACTGCGGCCAGGGACATCCCCATTTTAGAGATATGTCAAGCAGCTACCTGGAAAACAGTTCACACTTTTACCAAGCATTATTCCCTGGACATCCAGGCTCAGAGTAATGCTCGGTTTGGCACAGCTGTGCTTCAGAGCCTATTCCCTAGGTAGGTTCTGTCCCTCCTCCATGGGGGTACTGCTGTTGAGTCTGCAATTGTCATAATATAGCAAGACTTCATGTTGTTTGAAGGTAAAATTGTTCACCTTAGTAATGTTGTTTCTTCTAATGGAGTCTTGCTATATTATGACCTCCCTCCCTGCCTGCCCCTCTCAGAACCTTGTTTGGGCTGTGGGTGGGCATCACAGTGTTGGCACTCTATTTTTGCCACTTTGTTGTCGTTTTTGCCTCACTCTTCCTTAGGGTGAGCTGGTGTTTTATTTAATCTTTTGGGTCTCTTGACTTGAGTCTTTTTTCGAGACCAAGAAGTGTGTTTGTTATGTTAGTAGCCAGTTGGCTAGTGTAGGTTTACAGCTTCCACACAGAACCTTAGTGAGTTTGCTCGTAAAGATCTGACGGTTTAGGTCTTGAAAGCACACAGACAGAGCTTCCTTAACTGCAGCCTGCGCCAAGATTCCATGCCTTCATGGAAAGTTAACTGTTTCACCTCCGAGCAGTTCAAAACTCTGGGTCATACTGCAATTGTCATAATATAGCAAGACTCATTAGAAGAAACAACATTACTAAGGTGAGTAATTTTTCTTCATCTCCGAGCACACTGGTGCCAGAGAAGGGACAAACTGACAAAACCAGTAACAAAAACACTGCTTCAAGCACTCCAGTGGTGGAAGGAAGCAGACAACTCAGGAAGGATAACCTTCCAAAGGGAACCCCATCAGTTATCCTCACAACCGACGCCTCTGTTAGGGATGGGGTGCTCACTTAGGGATCACACCACCCTGGAACCTGGTCCATCACAGAGTCACTCCTGCATATAAATTTGTTGGAGCTAAGGGCAGTGTTTCTGGCCTTAAAGCATTCACCCATCTGGTACAAGGGAAAGTGGTGCCAGTCAGGATGGACAGCACAACAACAATGTACTATATAAACAAGCAAGGGGAACAAGGTCAGACCCTTTATGCACAGAGGCTATGAAAGTCTGGAGTCTGGCTTGCTCACTAAAGGCCCTCATTACAGGCTATTCACGTACCAGAAAAGGACAATACCTTGGCAGATGCCCTGAGCAGAATCAACCAGTCACATCACAAATGGTCCATCAACAAGCAGGTGCTGGACTCAGTGTTCAGGAGATGGGGCACACCAGAGGTGGATCTCTTCATCTCAAGAAAAACACCTCCTGCCCCTCTTTTGTTGCAGACCACCAGCCAAAGGCACAATCCCACTGGATGATCTGGCTCTGGACTGATCAGGGAAAAGTCTATGCTTTTCCTCCCTTCCCTCTCATCTTCAGAGTCCTGATCAAACTCCGGTCACAACCTGCATCAATTATTCTAATAGCACCAGACTGGGTCAGGCAGCCTTGGTTTCCTCTACTACTTTCCATGTCTGTACCCAAACCAATACACTTACCCAGGAGGCACAACCTGTTGACCTCCCACCAGGGGAATACCTTGTATACAAATCTCAAGAGTCTCAGACTCAAGACGCATGGCTCTGAAGACTTGGAATATGCAAACTTAAATCTTTCTCAAGCTGTTCTTGATATCCTGAAAGGACATAGAAAACCTTCTGCTAATAAAACCTATTCATCAAAATGGAAAAGGTTCTCTATTTGTGTAATTGCAAGGAGATTCCCCTACTTTAGTGGAAATCCCAGTTGTCCTGGAATACGTCACATACCTTCACTCCCAGGGGTTGAAGTATACATCCCTGAAAGTTCATCTGGCATCAATCTCCCTCTACATTTCTGCTGGGAAAGGTATTTCCATAGCAGCCAACCCCCATTGTCAAAAAGTTCTTTTAAAGTTTGTGCCACCTGCACCCACCTATTAGGGAACCAGTTCCATTGTAGGACCTGAACATATGCATTGTTCAGCTCATGAAACCACCTTCTGAGCCTATGTCCTCTGCACATTTACAATCTGTTACATGGAAAACTGTGTTTCTAGTTGGTTGCTTCAGCTAGAAGAATCGGTGAACTACAAGTCTAATGTGTTGAGAAGGACTGTCTTCCTTCCATAATGACAAGGTGGTGCTAAGAACAAATGAGAGATTTCTTCCCAAGGTGGTTTCTGATTTCCACTTAAACCAATCCATTACACTTCCAGTTTTCTTCACTGAACATGCTAGTTCAGGTGAACGAGACCCATAGTTTACTCCAAATTCTCCACTGATAGTCCAGTGCATTCAGTTTTGCTACTGAAAAGTGGGCAAGGAACCCTAGTAGGCCTTAGGGTTCATTCAACAAGGGGCACAACTGCTACTAAAGCAGCATCCAGAAATATTCCTTTAGTGGAAATCTGTAAAGCAGCTACCTGGAGGACAGTACACACATTTACTAAACACTACAGTTTGGAGACACAGTCCAGAAGTGATGCCAGGTTTGGCACAGCAGTCCTGCAGAGCCTCTTTCTTAGTAGGTTCTGTGCTCACCTCCAAAGGTACTGTTTTGAAGCCTGCAGAGAGTTAGGAATATAGAAGAATACCTGGGGTTAGAAGAAAAAATTACTCACCTTTAGTAATCTTGTTTCTTCCAAGGTATTCTTCTATATTCATAACTCTTCCTCCTTCCAGAACCAGAGCCTCTGCACTCCTTATCGAGTTTTCTAATTAAAAGTCCCAAGTACTGGCATATATGTTTTCTAACCCTAGTGGGAAATATTTAATTCCCTTCTTTTTCCGGGTGATTCTGGCATTCAGGGGTGGTTTAGGATTATATTATGTTAAGGATGTTTCATGCTGTCATGGACAGCTTAAGTTGTGTTATATTAAATAGTATATTTAGACAAGTCTTAGTATAGGTTGCCTTGTAGGCTCCTTAGAAATCTGATACGTTGATGGAACGTTGCAGCAGATAAAGGCAGCAGTTTGAATATGTGTCATGAGCCAGTGATAGTTCTATCATTTGCATATAGTTCCATTTTCTCCGGGCAGCTCTGCTTAGGAGGCTGACTGCAGAATTATGAATATGGAAGAATACTTTGGAAGAAACAAGATTACTAAGGTGAGTCATTTTTTCTTTGTCCCCGAGTATTTTCTTGTATAATTTGTCATGTTTTTACTTAGCATAATTTCAATTAGGGTCATTTTCATAATGGGAGGTGAGGTTCCTTGTAGCCCGCTCAGTCAATATATGGATAATTAAAATCACCCAGAATCAAACAATTGCCATAGGGTTCAAATCCTTCCAAGTTCTTTTAGGAAGCTAGTGTGTTCTTCATTATTCAATCCTGGTGGTCTATGACAAACACCTACTGTCAGTTTGCCAGTAGAAAGATGAACATCAGCCCAAATTATCCCATTACCTAGGCCATCACTTTCCAGTTTACTTTCTGTGACCCACCAGATCACTAGTAACATATAGTGCATGGGTTCTCAAATGGTGAGGCCAGCCTCCTTGGGGAGGTCCCAAACTGTTCCAGGGGAGGCTCAAGCAAGTCTGAAAAAGTACTGTATTTAAATTTTTAGTTTTATGTATTTTGTGTGAAGAGATGATGCAAACTAAAAGAGGATAACAGTGAGTGAATTTAATGTATTTATTTACTAATAGGTGACAAGGGAAGGTAAATGAGCCAAGGCTTATTTCAGGTGTACCCAGGGAAGGATAGGGAGTGAATACATTTCAAAAGGTAACTGCAAAACAATCAAGAAATACACAGTGAACAATAGTGCAAACAAATATGAACAATAAACTAATAATGACAGGTGGTAATTGATCAATTTGTAGCCTGATGGCAGAACAGCCAAATACAAGGGTTGAGCATAGAACTGCTAAGAGCAACAACAGGGAGGAGCAAAGTATCCCAGAGAAGTTGCTTAGGAGGGGACAGAGCAAAGTATGCAGGAAGGTAATTTCATATAGAGAGGAAACAGAGAAAGTAGTCTGACTCATATGAAGGTACTGTAACAAGGTAACAATGGTTCAAGAATGAAAATAGCAGAGCAAGTAGGCTGGCCTGTGGTGGTGGGGTACAATAAGCTAAATAATAATATTTGTTTATTTTATTTATTTGTTATCCAGATAACACCTCTGAGCACAGGAGCTCTTTTTCAAAGGTTCCACGTCCTAGATAAGACAAAGAACTGAATGTGAGCCAAGTACTCAAAGGGTTTCAATTTATTCATGGTGTACTATGAGTAGAGTATGTTATTTTTCTTTGGGGAGGCCCAAGATTATTTCAATTTTTGGGGAGGCTCAAAATCTTTTCCATGGATTTGAGGAGGCTCACTGTGACAGTCTGAGAACTATTGATATAGTGCCCCCCAGTTTTATTTGTACTCTTCATGAATCAGGTTGAACCCTGGGATATCTAGACCCCAGTCCCCTACTTAAACCTTGTCAACTTCCCAGACCCTAGAGCACCTGTGCGATTTAATGAAGAAGCTCCCAGTCACAACAGAGAAAGACCTGTCCCAAGCAGAGGGTTGAATCTCCACCAGCAGTATTTGGTGATTGTTTTCTAGGTGCCCTGTGATAAGTGTATCTTCCAATTCATCGCAGGGACTGAAAAATTGTTTCTAGGCACATGGATATGTTGTTCATCCACACTGTCTGGCAGGTTTCTTGCTGCTTTAAATCTTGCCGGAAGGTCTTCAAGTTGGCTCCTCCCACCCACCCGGTGGAAAACTCGGCCCGCCCCATGACACCAGATCTTCCTTACCGCTTGAAGCTCAGATTCCCTCCTTAACGCTCTGCGTGTAGTCTGGATCCTAATTCTTAGGTTTGCCCAAACGTATTCTCAAATTTTCAAGACTTGCGTCAGATTTCTCCTCTCGGCTGCTATGGACAAATCGACTCTCAGATTTCGGCGGTGCCCATGTGGGCAGAAAATGTCCAGGACGGATCCGCACTCCACGTGCGTCTACTACCTCTGCCTAGACCGTGACCCACAGGCCTGCGAGTTATGCCATTCATTTTCGGCAAACGTCCTGGAAGAGCGCGCTGCCCGGTTACAGCTTGGGCACCCCGAGAAGTGCTACCCGCCAGTGAAGTCAAGGAGTCTGCCATGGTTTCCAGAAGCGGCTGGTTCGGGTTTACCAACTCGAGCAGATGATCGCCTCGAGGAGGAGTGCCCAGGCGCATCATCCTCTTCCTCGGTCGTGGCATTTATCCTGCTTCTGGGTACTTCCTATTCAGCTTTAAGGAGCTTTGCTAATCCCTTTCCACTGAGGGAGAGGGGCCATCGACATTCTTCTGTCCAAAAAGGACTGAAGGTAAGTCCCACTTGCCCATGTCAGGAGCGGGAGAGGTCCTCTCGGATAGTCGACACTCTACTGGTCGAGGTTGCGGCAATGTCGCTGTTTCACGGGTGTCCCCGCCAGGTCAGCCGGCAGACACACCTGTCGACGCATGTTGAGATTTTTTCTCGACCACGGACGGGTTGTCGACTGGTGAAGCTAACAACCCGTCGGAGACAGAGGACTTGCCTGCACTCTCCAGTGCCGGAGTCCCCGGTCAAGGCTTCCGAGCTGAGGGAAGAGCTGGTGTCCCCGCCTTCCCAGACCCGGCCTCAGAAACACCGGAGATCTCGGTCTCGACATCGCTCTGTCCAGGCCGATCCCGTCCGACATCGGCGGGTCTCGGCACCAGTGCAGCGGTGCCGCCATTCGCCCTCGGAGAGGAGCGGCTTCACGAAAGGCCGACGCATTAGGACCTGATGTGGCAGTTACTTGTCTGGAACAAGCCGACGCCGCTTCCCCTGCCACTGTGGCTGTCACCCTGCGCGCCGAATAACCTCGCTGTGGTCGAGGTGCCTAAGTTCAATAATGAAACCAGCTGTCCATCAGGAACCCTCCCACAACCGGGTCAGGGGCGCCACTATGATCTTGTCGGTCAGCCTGCTCCCAGGTTGTTGGTCACCCTCACTCACCGGCCCGGCAGGTGGGGTGGTTAGGCCCAGGCAGGTTTCGACTCCTCGGAGCCAATGACGATTACCTTTCTCCAGGCCCATTGACCTGGACCTCTGAGGGCTGTCGATGGACGTAAAGCTCATCGCCCTCATGGGTCTGCTCGCTCATCTCGAGTCTACCGGATGTAGCGAGCCCGATCCAAGCGGGCCGGTATCCCCACGGAGATACTGGACCGAGATTCACCATGGAGGTTTTCCGTGGTTGAAGCCATTGTTGGCCCAGCCTGAGCTCTGGCAGGCCTGCTTCCGCGCTTTTGGCTATTGTAGGTGGAAGGATGCGGTCCTCACTGCCTTTCGTCTGCTTGGAACACCTCCGCCATGGGTTGTCACCACAGCGCTTTCACTGCCCGGGAACGCTTAGATGGATGTCTCCTGACAAGAGTCCAAAAAGCTGGACTTGCGGGGCCAAGGTGTATCGCTGCATCCTTCTTGCCTCCGCCAGGCCAGCTGCTGATGCACACTTCTCCCATGCCCCTCTTTGGCCCTGGATGAGGTGATCCTCATTCTCGATCTATCGTACCACGGTCAGGCAGGTACGACTGGGAAGGGCAGTGGCAAACAGCTCCAAACGCTCTGGACATTGAGACCCGTGCCAGATCGTTGTGTCGCAGGGCTGGCGTCCGGAGAGCATGGCTGAGGATATTCATCTCACGGCGGATACCCCGTGATAACTGCCAGATGTCCCTTCCTGGGGACCAACCTTCGCCCTGAGTCGGTCACCCAGGATCTTAAAGTCCAGTGCCACTTGACTGTCACTCCTCCCAGAAGGACAAGGACTGTCACAACAACAACATAAGTCCTTTCGCCTCTTCTGGCCCTCTGGGCTCCTAACAGCACAAACATCAGGGCCAGCAGGCTCACGCCACTCTCAGCCAAGCCTGCAGCCTAATAGGAAGTGGAGTGGCGTTCAGGAGGTCCTCGTCGTCCCTCCTCCAAGCCTGCCCAGTGATGGTTGAGGGGTGTCACCCCCAGCCTCTTCACTCCCCTGGGTTCCCCATGGGGATGGTTCGCACTTCCTTTCTGCCTGGTCCGCTAGCACCAGGACCGCTGGGTGTTGAGGTAGGAAAGGGCCTGCCCCTGGAGTTCGAGCAGTGTCTGCCTCCGAGGCGTCGCTGGGGGCTACGTGTTCCGCAGCCTCTGTCTGCTCGCCGAGCCTATTGCCCTGCTCCAAAAGAGGTGATCAGGAAGGTATGCTCCTCCAGACCCGGGTTTGTGTCCAGTACTCCTGTCCTGGGACGGGGGTTGGCTCCCCTCGACCTGCATGACCTGAACAGGTCTTTGAGGTCTCGGACCTTCAGGATGGTCACCTGGTTCAGATAATCCGGTCCTGAACAAGGTGTGTGGTTCTGTTCTCTGGACCTAGGCCGCTTCTTCATTCCCAATGGTCCGTCCCATTAGAGATCTCCGCTCAGGCAGAGGGATCCCCACGATTCGGGCCATGCCCTCGGCCCCTAGCTCCCAGGGTCTTCACCAAATGCATGGTGGTGACAGCATTTTTGGGCTACCGGCGGCACGGGTGTACCTTTCCTGGACGACTGGCTGATTACAGCCCTCCAGAACGGAGGTGGAGCTATCCAGATCTGACCCTCCAGGTTTTCCTCAGGTTGACCTCTCATCAACAAGGCCAAGTCGAACCTGCCCAAGCAGTGATACACCATCTGGCAGAGTTCGACTTCTTGAGCCAGAGCATGGCTCCAGTGGAGGCCGAGGTTCTTCCTCCTTTGCCAATCATTTCAGGTTGGCACTGCGCCTGCCGATTTCCCACCTCCTGGGCCTCACGATAGTTCAGATTTCCGGAATGAATGATCCATTCATTCACAAAAACTGACTGTTTTAGACGAGGGCTGCACGCCATTGGCCTTGCTCTGCATGGGCGCAGGCCCCACCTGGCAGTCAGTCGGCGGTGGCGGGCGGCAGACGGTGGGATGCTGCCGCCTGCCGGGCCGCCGGGGGAGCGGGTGGTGGGGTCAGGGTGGTGGGTGGGGAACACTAGCCACCAGGGCTAGGTGTTCGGGAGGGGTTTGTTCATTCTTACATCCCGCGATCGGATTGCCACTGACCACCAGGGATGAATTCGGGAGGGGGTTTAAACCACTGCCCGCACTGGCTTTTCGGTCCACTGGACCACCAGGGATGAATTCGGGAGGCGGGGGTTTGTTTTAAGCCACACTGCCCGCATCGGCTTTTGGTCCACTGACCACCAGGGATGAATTCGGGAGGGGTTGTTTTGCCACTACTGCCCGCAATCGGGCTTTTCAGTCCACTAGACCACCAGGGATGAATTCGGGAGGAGGGAGGGGTTTGTTTTAAGCCACTACTGCCCGCAATCGGGCTTTTTGGTCCACTGGACCACCAGGGATGAATTCGGGAGGAGGGGGGTTGTTTTAAGCCACTACTGCCCGTGATCGGGATTTACGGTCCACTGGACCACCAGGGATACGTTCGGGGGGGGAGCCACATTGCTACCCATGATCGGGCTGATGGGGATTAAACCATGCCCACGATCGGGCCAGTGGGGGTGGTGGGGGGATTTAAGTCGTGTTGCCAGCGATCGGGCTGCAGGGGGCACAGGGAGTGGGTTGGGGCCCGCCACAGGTGGCAGCTGCTGTGTTGTGCCCCGCAATGCAGCAACTCACTGTGGGTGGCCCTCGACTTCAGCCTTTTTTTTTTGGCTCAAAGTTGTGCAGGCGCAGGTTGAGGTTTGCGCCTGCACAACTCTGCACAGCCCGTCTGAATATCGGGCTGAGCAGTTTATGCATGGTTCCTCCCCCTCCAGTTCAGCATGCATTCATTTTCATTGCGCTGTTGCTCAGCCTGTTTTCTGTGGCGCAACTGCCTCTTGCTGAATATCGCAGAAAGGAGCAAGTTCGGACTTGCGCAGGTGCAACTCTATTGTGCATGGCGTAACCCTTTTGAATATCTGGGCCTGTATGTGTTGGTATGATTATGCACTTATGTCTTGCTGTTTGTGATTTTTACAAATCTATATTCTATCTGGCTTTTTTGTCTGAGACTGAACATAGCATGTGATTTATAAAGGAACATTACAGTTTCACTGCAAGAAATACAAAGTGACATTGTACTACATCAGTCTCAAGAAAGAGGAAAATTAAGATTTCATATGTGCCTAATCAAACCACAATGATAGATTATTGATATTTTGTACACACACTGCATTCTGTTTGTGATTTTTCTTGTATGCTTTTTAGAACATGCTGTAATTAATTAGGCAACCACATGTTGCCTTTCAAATAAAGCAGTTAAACTGTTCAATAAGTTAAGTGATTAATTGTTAATCCTTAGATGTGTGATTTATTGTTTTATGTGCCTTTCATCCATTAGTGTTTTTTATTAATTTGAAACAGAGGATTGGCCTCCATGCAGTTATTTGCTCATGGTTGTAAATTGGGGGTTGTACTTAAGGGCCCGGATATTCAGACTGCGCCTTGCAAAGGCACAAGTGTGGGCGCAGCGCAGCTGGGATGCACCAGGACCAGGACCAGGTGATAGTCAACGGTGATGCGCCATGGTGCAGCACCATTGAATATGGCACGGACTGCGCATGGCACAGTGGCACTGCACTGGCGCAAGCCACAGATAGGGAGCACGGGATGTGCCAGTGAAAACGCAGTTGCGCTGGGTGCAGCACCCATGATATTTAGAAGAGGGCATGCAAATGAGGCCATAATATATGCAAGGCACAAATGGGGCCATTAACATGTCATTTGCATGCGTGGTGCAGGGCATCCCGGTGAAATGCACCTGGTGCCCTTCACGGAATGACGTGTGGACTGAGGAGGACCCAGGGCCCCATAACCGCGATCACGGTAGTAATGCTGAAATCCAGCCCTAGTAGTCTAGTAGTACCCCCCTCCCTCCTGTAAACCCAGTCATGGGCAAATATACAATTAATATCCCTGGCAGGCTAGTGGTACCCCCTTCCTCCCGGTAGCCCGATCACAGGCAGAGGTACAAACAAACCATGCCCTGGCAGTCTAGTGGACCCCTCTCCTGATCCTGACCCTCCGATTGCTATCTGCTGTACCTATGTAATATCCCTGGTGGTCCAGTGTACCCTGCCAGTCAGTACCTGGTCTCGGTATAGCACAGACACATGCAAATTCCAAACCGGAGCCATTTGATGATATAGCAATATAGTAATCTATATTGCCATATCTTCAAATAGCTCCAATTTGGAGTCTGCATGTGTCCATTCTATACTGAGACCAGATACCAGCTGGCAGGGTGCCTGTCAGCCTCTACCTAGTATCGGGATAGCACAGGAACATCTAGGCTCCAAACCATAGCTATTTTAAACAAGAGCCATATAATGGGATATGACAAGCCCCAGCTGCTCCCTGCAGGACACGTCATCACAAGGACAGCCTGGTGCTTGTGGGCACTCCAAGAAGGCTCTTTCTCCTAAAATGATGGTGGGAGGGCGCAAGATCAACCAGATATAATTTAAAAATAAAATAAAATAACAACCAGTAAGTTCCTAAGATGGCTAATCAGGCCCTGCTTCACATGGAGGTGGGGCCCGATATGAGGTGGACGTTTCCCTTTAAGTGGCTTCTACTATACTATTTTTTATATTTTAGAGGGCCACAGAAGTTAAATCAAAGCAACAGCTCAACCAACTAGGGCCATGTTAGTTGGACTTTGGCTTTGATTTAATTTCTATGGCCCTCTAAAATATAAAAAATAATATTTTAAATCTGGTTCCCATTACTATCAATACAGCATGAAGCCACACTCTCCAAACTAATACATTGCAAAATGTGAGAGCACAGGCAGCGACTGCTCAAATTGGGGATCAGGAAAGGAGGATCAGGTGGCTGGGTCCCGAGGATTTATGATTCCTTCACCTTAGTTACAGAGAATATAAAAATTAAAAGAAGTGGACTTTTGAAGCCCTTCAGAGGTAAGGTGCTGCTGGGAGACTTAAGGAAATCAAAGAAACTGATGCACTTTAAGAGGAGCTATAATTTGACAATTAAGCAGCACATGTGTTTCGGAGACTTCTGATAAGCAGCACATGTTTTAAGGAGGGCTTTAACAGGTTTAAAGAGCAGCACATGGTTATTGGATGGAGTTATGCAAATATATGTTAAGAGCCCTCACTAGTTAATATTATTAAAGTATTTTCAGGTTATTTTACATTAAAGAAACAAAATACATTTACATTTTAGGTTTAAAAGGTACTTTAGTATTATTATGGTTTCAAGCTGATAAAAGAAACTTATTGTTAAAAAATAATACTTAATGATGTAATGGGTGGGTCACATGGGCTGGGGAGATCTTATAAAACGGGCCCTTGCAAATCAGGAGGGTGTTTCCAGTTCCAGTTTCTTGGAGACAATAGGTGTGTTTTCTGAGTGAGACTCATAGAAGAAACTTGCTGTTGCTGTGGACATATCCTAGTGGTTTGTGAGTAGCAGTGTTTTTTCACTACTTGCACCTGAAAACCAGTGTGATGGTTGAGGGGTTGGAATTTGCTTCAGTGTTTGGGACATGGATAATTTCCATGGACCTTGTGATCCGACCAACTTAATTTGTAAGTACATTTAAGAGACTGCTTTGCATTTACTCAGTTTGACCATAAAAGTTACTTTGAATAAAATGTTGCACTCCTCGTGTCTCCTACCATTCTACTTCTGTGCCCAGCCTTATCGTTTCGGTTGACCCATCCAGCCTCCCACATCCCTCTCTGTCTTGGTTTCAGACTCTCTTTTTATTCTTACTCTGATACCCTATCCCTCTCAGGAGACAGTCAGCTTGGCTCCTCCCTTTTACCAATGCTCTTGTCACATGGCAGAGGTGCTGGGGAGCTTACCAGTTAACCCTTAGGCAGCTAGGCAGCCTCTTACTCCATACAAGAACCACTAGGGGACCCAGGGGTCATAACTGTAAACTTTAAACTGGATTGAAAGGCAGGTAAGTAGTTCATAGTTTTAATAGGGTCTTAGAGTAATGTTCAATCCAAGTGATATGCTGAACAGGTGCTAATCCCCTGCAAGAATCTGGATGGTTTTATAATTTAGAATAAAAATATACAGCCCTTAAAGAAAATAGTTTTGAGTTGCTCAACATGAAAATGAGTATATACTAATTAGTATTTAATCAGTCTAGCAAATAGTATGAAAATCACAAAGTTCATAAAAGGTTAAAAAGAAGTACCAGCCAGCTGCCATCAAGCTGAATGGATGGGGACTGCCAGGCCCACTGGTATCCAAGGTTTGTGCCACAAGTCTGGGATGTCAGGAGAGGAGGCCGGCAATGGAGAGATTGTTTGTCCTATTACATGACTGCATCCTAGTGTCTTGTTTGCAGTTCAGGCACACAGACTTGCTAAAAGGTAACAGTCATCATTATTATAGCAGTAGTGGTGTACAAGATTAATCAGAAGCCATTTAGCATAAGACAGTCTTTTCAGCCTGCATCTCGTGTAGTCTCCAGCTCAAACTCCAGGCTTGAGCTAGGGAGTATATCTGTCTCCTTCCTGTGGAATGAATGCATCAAGGTCACTGTCTTAACTCTTAACTCTCAGGACATCCCATTTTCTAAAAAAAACAACTGAAGAGTGAACAGTACATTCTAACCTGAGGTTATTGTGAAATCCTATAACTATAGGCACTTTTACACGGCACTTACTTGTGCCGTTCAGTTTGTTCCTGTCCTGTTTCCGCTCCTCCCGCTGCACTCGCTGATACTGCTTGTGCACGGACCCTGATTTGGTACATGACATCTTCCGGTGTTTTACTGGTGTTTCCTGCCAACAGCTCCGGTGGCATCTTGGCAAGGCAAGTATACTTTAGGCAGCTGTTCTGCCTCACTAACCCAACAAAAGTGTGACTGCATGGCAGAATTCGTTTAATGCAGAGTTTCCCTAATGAATTCTGCTGAAAACATCACAAAAGTTGTCCAAAGTTACCATAGTACATGCCTCCAAGTTACTACACCTAAAATGGACACATTTTGTTAATATTTTCGGCAGAATTTGTTAGGGAAAATGTTCTTTAAATGAATTCTGCATTAAACATATCATTTTTATGTTTTTTCTTTTCTCCTGTGGTCTAATGTGCTGAATTAGGTTACTTTTCGGCTATAGTTGAACTGCAGTTCACCCAAATGAACAGAATGCCGATTTTACATGGCAGGGCAGAATGCAACAGAAGCCAGTGAATCCAGGAGGAGCAGGACCATGTTTCAGGGAAGCACTCACTTTTGTACCAGAGTGTGAATGCTTGTACACACCAAAAATGCACCAACACAGTGTGTCTGTATCGGTTATTCTGATACAGACCACTGCGTGCGTGTAAAAATGCCTTATGTTTTATCTAGTGGCATGCACAATCTCCTCTACTTGTAGGCTATATCATTTATGCACTGTAAATAGGTTTACATGTCTCTAAGTATATAACAGATAGGTATTTAGCAATGGGCTGTTAACAAGTTTCAAATAAGTTTTTGCAGCTGCTTAATTAGCCTTCCAAACCTTGACCTGTCTGCATGCTGGGAGACCCTTGAGTACTAGTCTCAGTGTGAATTTGTGTAGCAGTGCAGGGTTTAAATAATTGATTAGCAGTTTTTTCTTGGGACTCTATACAAACTGTACAGAAAGTATTTATATAGATTTTCTGAAGTGCTGTGTTTGTTAAACACAATGAGGCAAGAGCGATGCATTTTCACAAAGATTTAGCACTTTTATGAGCAAAACGCTAATCAATTTTTAGAGTTATATAAATACCTGCAGTGCTTGATTTTGTCTTGTCTGGTACTTTGGCCAGAGAGTCTGTTGGCTCAATGTGTGGAGCTGCCAGGTTTGGTTCTTGGTCAGAGTTCTGCATTATGGGTTGTCTGCTTCCCACATCCTGTTGCCATGGCCTGTTTCTGTGTTCTTCAGGAATGCACTCTGATTCCATAAGAACTGTCCCTAGTTTTGCAGTGTCCTGTCGGCACTGGCGTTAAGTGTCTCCTATTCTATCTTAACAGCTGTCCACTTCCATTGAGTACTAGGTATAATCTTGGTGCCACGAGTCTCTGGACGACTGCTCAGTTCTCCCAGCATCCCTCACTTCTTACCCGGACATATTCACCGGCGTGTAGCATTATATGCTCCTTTGCAGTTTTGTTAAAGTTTTCGCATTGTTTCCTGAATTGGTTTGCCCTTTCTTTCATGGCTGTGTCATTGTCAGTGTAACATTCCAGTTTAATGCCAGGTGAAAGGTTCGAAGCTGACATCCTGATAGCAGTTATACTGGGGATTTGCCACATGCTAATGGTGTGGCTCTGTAATTCAATAATGCAATAGAGGGGTCTGTTTTGTCCTCCATGACCTTTTTTAGGAGTGTCTTTATGACTTTGACCCCTGACTCTGCCAGTCTATTTCCTTGAGGGTAGGTGGGGCTGGAAGTGACATGACTAAAGCCATAGGAGTGTGCAAAAGTTTTGAATTCTGTACTTGTAAATTGGGGACCATTGTCTGTTCTTAGCATCTATGGTATCCCAAATCTAGCAAAGATTGTTTTCAGTTCCTTTATCAAGGTACAAATATTTTATTGATCAACGTAAATGTCTTTACAAATACAGAAATAAATACATAAAAAATTCTTCAGTTCTCAGTAATACATTTTGTCTGTACATATAAAATTATATATATAATCTACAGTTTTAATGTTTTAAAAAACTTTACCAACTGTGCAAGAATACTGTCATCATTAGTCAAAAAAGATCCTTTATAATCTGTGTTTTATCATGGGGTGTGTTATATCGCCCAATAATAGGGCCAAGCCAATATTTTCTCTGTTTTTCATATTTTACACAATACAGTAGAATATGTTCAAGGTCATCTTGCAAGTTAATTCCACATGTGCAGAAGGGTGTTTTGACCTCACCACTGTTCTGTTTAAAGTATATATAGTTTACTTTGTACAGCTTTAATTTAAACCTTGTAATTAACCTTCTATCATCTGGTTGTGTTAATTTTATTAAATATGGATCAATTCCATGATATGTTTTGATAGTTTTAAACCATCTATAACTTTTCAATTGCTCTATTCTAGCATCTTCTTTTTTTAAGGTGTGGTCATAAACCCTCTTGCTAATAAATTCATTTATAGCCATTATACGATGGCAAAACATATCAGACAGAAGATGTCCCAGCCCTAGAGGGAATATCAATTATTTGATTTCCCTTATCTCTGGGAACATGAAACCTCTATGGTTGTATTCTATAGCTTCTTCTAGTGCTATTCTTAGCAAATGATAATCAGGAGTATCAAAAGGTCTTAATATGTGTTTAACTCTGAATTTGTGCTAGGGTAGCAAGGGAATATTGTCCCAGTTCCTTCTTACTACCTCATTTGCAGTACTATTTGGAACCCTTAGAATGTATCTATATAGTTTGTTCATAACTATTTCCAATGGTTTGATTTGATTTCTGCCCATAATTCTGAACCATACAAAATGCTAGTTTTTATTTTTACATTCAGAATCTTCATCATTCCTAACAAGCTACCATTACCATATTTGCCCACAAATCTCTTGAAGGCATTTACTGCTGTATTTAGTCTAGATTTAATTAATAGAATATGATTTTGCCATAATATATTTTCTGAATATCTAATGCCTAGATAATCATAATGTTTGACTGTATCTATTTTAGTTTTATTAATATATAAATGTGGTGTACTCTTCTGTCTGTTACCAAAAATAACTACGTTAGTTTAACTGATATGTATAGATAATTTATAGTTCTTGCAAAGTCAATTAAAGCAATTCATCTTCCTTTGAAGGCCCAGAATTGAAGTCAATGTCAAAATTATATCATCCACATAGGCTAAACATGCAATCCTACGCTGTCTTAAACAGGGAGAGTGGAATTCTAGATCTTCTAGACCTGTTATTATTGGGTTTGTATAAATACTAAAGAGAAATGGGGCCAAGATACATCCCTGCCTTATTCCCCCAATTAGTAGGTATTTTATGAGACAGGTCTTTATTGTTATTATTATATTGAACTTGCAGCCATGTATTGGTATGCAACCTAATTATAATATCTAACAAGTTTAAATCTAGTCCTAGAGTTTTAAGTTCTTTCCACAGTAAAGGTCTATCAACTGTGTCAAATGTTGCTTTAAGATCTACAAAACAGCAAAATAGTTTAGGTTTTTTTATTTGTGTATACTTCAATATAAGGTGTTGTAGAACATAACAATGCTGTAAAGTAGATCATTTTTTCCTAAAGCCGTTTGGATATTCACTCAGTATGTTATGTTCAATTTCCCAAGCTTGTAATCTTGGAAGGATAATTCATGTAAATATTTTTTGTGACTTATCAAGTAAGCTGATAGACCTGTACATTGTGGGTTCATTAATATTCCCTTTTTTAAATATGGGACAAATAACACTCCTTAACCAAGTCTGGACATGCTTGTTAAATATTAGATGTAAAATCAGAATCCACCAATACGAACAATTTTTGTAGACTTCTGATGTAATACCATCTGGTCCAGGGGCTTTGTTGTTGGCCATGTCTCCAATTGCAATTATAATTTCATTTTGCGTGAAAAATGTAGATTTTGGGAAGAACAGTTTCTGTGAGTTTATTCCAT
Organism: Neoceratodus forsteri; assembly: GCA_016271365.2. Lineage (NCBI taxonomy): Eukaryota > Metazoa > Chordata > Ceratodontiformes > Ceratodontidae > Neoceratodus > Neoceratodus forsteri. The sequence continues at coordinate 1,009,721,692 of CM028131.1, read as the reverse complement.
CGGTCCTAGTCAATTCGTTTACATAATATAGGGCAGAAAAGTGTTTGTCCCATTGATCTGGTGTAATAGCAGATTCAATTTGTTGTTTATACTGGATAAATCCAAGGCCAACCAATGTCCAGAAGCCTTTGACATCATTAGTTAATGATGGTCTTTTTTAATGACATCCACATATTGTAATAATATTTACGTTTTTTCTATTTCCAGAGCTTGATTGTATTGTTTCCTAGCTCTGTTGATTTCTTCTAAATAATTTTTATGTGGATGAGCTTTATACCTTCTCAATACCTAATTCATTTCTTTTTTCTTTTGTCTACATATATTGTTAAACCAAGTTTTTTGTTTATGTTGTTTTTTTAATGGTCCGTATTGTTAATAGTGGCTTGATATATCTTAATAAATTCTCACAATTAATATTTACATTTATGTTGGCCAATATTTTCCCTTTCAAGTCCTCCATGTATTCTGAGTTTAGAGTTTCTCAGATTACATTAATTGAATCTGGGTTTCACCTTATTCTTTTAGAGTTTACAATTTCAAGTATCCCTGATAGACTTTTGTCATCTAGTTGGAAATATTCTTGGGCATTCATTGCTATTCTAAACTTTATGGTAGAGCAAGCGGTTTCACATCTATTTAAGATTGTTAAATCTCATATCTTTGGTAAAGCTTCTTGGTTTCCATATTAAGTCTATCGTCAACTTCATTCAGACCAATAAAGGTAAATTACCCAAAGAGTCACCAGCAGTCCTCCCATTTATTAAACAGTAGTCATTATTCTTCAACAGACAGAAGTTTATTACCCTGTGAATTTGTTATTTTGTCTTTGGCAGTTCAAATGATGTTAATGTTATTATTAATTATATTTAAGCCCTTAATTAAATCATCTTCGATTGTATACATCTCCCTTTCTTTATAGACTCTAGCGTTAAAATCACCCACAATTATAGTGGGGATCAATTCTTGTCTAGAATTTAACAATGCCAAGAGGTTATCAAAGCTTTCCCCAAGAAAATAAATTTGTACTTAGTCGACTTTTATGTGGAATGTAAATGTTTATTATTAAATATGTTTGTTAGTTCCTTTATCACTTGGTTTGATGTTGTTGTTTTTAAGTTAACAACTTTGGGGTAGCAGGAAAATGCGTCAGATACAACCAGGCACTCTCTGCCTCCTAAGGTAAACTAATCAACACCCCACTTTTTCCCATACAGTTGTGTTTTCTGAGTCCAAGAGTAATGGTTCCTTCTGCAAAGTGGGCCTGTATTTCTGACATGTCTGGCAGGCCAATACTGTGTTTTCTATATCTTTTGAGATTCCTGGCCTGTATACTACCTGCCTGGTTCTGTGTTTACATTTTTCCATACCCATGTGTCCTTCATGAATTTTGTGTAGCATTTCTTTCCTTAAACTACTAGGCACCACAATCCTGTCACCTCTGAGTAGTACTCTGTCTACCTCAGATAACTGAGACTAAAATGGCACATACCTGGTGGGTGTGTATTGTCCCTTCTACCCTTGGTTGATAGCTGACATGACTGCCTGCAGCGTTTCATCCTGTGCTGTGGCAGTTTTCAGCCTTTCCCACATTTGCACCAACATTGCTCCTGAGGTTTTTATTTTGTTAATGTGTATGTCCACATCTGCATCCTCACTTTGGGTGGAGGTTCTGTGTGATTTGTCCCAGGTTCTTGACAAGGCAACTGCCACTATCAGCTGGTTTTCTGGTGTGTATTCAATATTATAACCATACTTCTGTAGCTTAATTAACAGTCTCTGAATTCGAGGTGTGGCCTGCCATAAATCTCTGTTTGAAATGGTAATCAGTGGTTTGTGGTCTGTTTCAATCACAAAAGGGGTTCCATAAATGTAGTTATGGAAGGAATCGCATCCAAAAGCTATTGCCATTATCTTCTTTTTAATCTGAGTGTATTTGTATTCAGTCTTTGTGAAGGCTCTCGATACATATGCGACAGGCTTCCAGCTGCTGCTTTCTATGCTGTAACAGTATGGTTCTATACCATCCTTTGAGGCATTTGTGGAAACTTTTGTTTGAGAAGAGATATCAAAATATTGCAAGGTGGGTGCAGTAGTTAGCAGTTGTTTTATCTCTTGGAATTGTTGTTCATGTGCAGATGTCCACTCCCACATGGCTGACTTGTTTAGTAGTTGTCTCAAGTGACTAGTATTGTCAGCCAGATTGCTAATAAAATTCTCCAAATAATTTACCATGCACAGGAATCATTGTAACTATTTCTTAGAGGTGGGTTGTAGTATCCTGTTTACAGCACAAACTTTTGCTGAGTCAGGTTTCACACCTTCCTGCGAAAGAATTTCCCCAAGGTACTTTATTTCAGTCTTTCCTATCTGACATTTCTCCTTATTCAATTTAAGGCCTGCTTCATGGGTCACTTGTAGGACCTGCCTCACTCTGCTGTCATGCTGCTTTTGTGATGAATCCCAGACCAGAATATCATCTAGGTATACTTTAACTCCTTCTATGCCTTCCAGCAGTTGCTGCATGGTTCTGTGAAAACCTCTGGTGCTGAAATAGATTCCAAATGGTAAACTTTGAAACAGTGCTCCCATATGGAGCGTTAAAAGTGCAGAGTGTATGTGCTTTTCGTGAGGGTATTTGCCAGAGTCCGAAGAGGCATCCAGTACTGAGAAATATTTTGCATTTGAAAGTTCATCAATATTTCATGCCTTGTGGGAATATGGAAATGTTCTCTTTCTATAAATTCATTTAACTCTTTAGGGTCCAGACACAAATGTAGTGACACATCTTTTTTCTCAATAATCACCAAGAAGTGGACCCATGGTGTTGGCTCTTCTACCTTTCTATGACATCCAGATCTATTAACCGTTGCAGCTCTTTTCTCAGTTTATCTCTTAGGGCCATGGGGACTCTGCATGTGGCATGCACTAGAGGAACTGCCTTTGCATCCACAGTGATATTATGTGTTATGGGTAGCTTCCCCAGTCCTGTAAATACATCCTTGTATTGAGACAGAATGTCATCAGTGACTGGCTTGTCATTTTGTATTGCAAATAGTTTTTCTATCAAGTCCAGTTTCTGATAGGTCTCTAGGCCCAAAATTGGCTTCTTGTCTCCAGTGACAATAACAAAGTTGTGTTTACTCACCTTGCCTTTGTGGTGGGGGTTCAGGGTGCAGTACCCTATTGTGGGTATGGTTAGTCCATTGTATGCCTTCAGGACAGTAGGGTTTTTCCTTATCTGTGGTCTGAGTGGTATCTGACACCACAGTCGAGAAGGAAGCACATTTATTTGTGCACCTTTATCAATCATGTATTGTATTTTCAAGCCATTGGTATTTAGTTGAATAGTCCATTCCTTGCTTTGTACATTGTCTGGCTTGTCCAGAGCTCCTATGAAGAGTTCCCTCTGTGCTATCCAAGTCAGTAGTTTCTGTAAGTGATTGCACTGCTTTTTGTTTTCTGCAGCACCTTGCGAAGTGGTTAAGTTTTCCACAGGCATCACACTGTTTTCCATATGCAGGGCAGTTTCTGTAGGCGTGTTTTCCACAGTTCCGTCAGGTTTTGTTGACTACCTTTTTTTTGAGTATACCCCTCTTGTCCTGTCTCTTGGTTACGCTCTTGCGGCATATAACCTGTAGGTGACCTCTGGGATTTGCTCTTATTGGTTTGAACAGCAGCAACTTCTGTGACATCCTTTGACACACTTAGGATGTCCATCTGCGTGCAAGTTTGTTCTATAGCCTGACAGGTCTTATTGCTGATTCCAGAGTTACTTCACTATCTCTTAAAAGTCTTTCCTTAACTCGTGGGTCTGAACAGCCCGTCACTGTTTGGTGTCTGATCAGAGAGGACGTCAGTGTGCCAGAATTACAGGACTGTGCTTTTAATCTCAAGTCACTAACAAATTTTTCAATGGATTTGTTTGCTTTCTGCATTCAAGATCTAAAGACATATCTCTCAAAAGTCTCATTTTTTTCTTGATACACAATATGCTTCAAACTGTTGTATAACTGTCATAGTCTTTCTTGTCTGCATCTGACAACTGAAAGGCATTGTATATGTCAAAAGTTTCTGAGCCTGCAGTAGTCAGCAACAGTGCTACTTTTTGGGATTCCTGTTTCTCAGTTGCACCCGTATCTTCTAAATAACAGTAAAAATGCTGCTTGAAATGCTTCCATGTGTCTTCTAAATTGCCCACAAACCTTATTTCTGGTGGTGGTCTGATGTACTCCATTTCTCCAGACTGCTGTGGCCATTAGCTCAGCCTGCCAAAACTTCAGTCCTTGATCAGTTTATCACTGTGCTGTGCGATTTCTTCTGGCATGAGAAATCTTATTCTGTGTGTTTTTTAAAGATCCCAAAACCACTCCTGGTACCATGTCTTGTTTTCAGTTCAGGCACACAGACTTGCTAAAAGGTAGTAGTCATCTTTATTATAGTAATAGTGGTGTACAAGATTAATCCGATGCTATTTAGAATAAGACAGTCCTTTTCAGCCTGCATCTTGAGTAGTCTCCAGCTCGAACTCCTGACTTGAGCTACAGTAGGGAGTATATCTGTCTCCTTCCTGTGGAATGAATGCATCAAGGTCACTGTCTTAACTCCTAACTCTCAGGACACCTAGCACAGGGCAGAAGGCAGCATGTGGAGAAACTTCAGCCTGAGGAACGTGGAGTGATACAGAAGAATGTCTGATGCTCAGAGGAGTACATTGATGTCACTCCACTGCATCACTGGCTGGGGCAGCTGCCGCCTTGATCTACACATGTCAATCAGGTCCATGCTTAGCAAGATCTTCCCTCCTAGTTCAAAAACAGGCTGAGGCGGATAGCACTCCAAACTCATGGGTAGTATGTGATTCAAAAATCAGGTAGTCCCATAAAATGCATGACCAGAAGATTTATTGTGCAGATACGCAACCACAACTACTTCATTGCAAAAAGACACCTAGGTCTGGTAACAGCCAGATCCTGCACCAGTGGGTACATGCAAATCCAGCCCCATCATTCTCCTACTCCTCCAATGTCTCAGACTATCCCAGCCAACAAAGTTCACTCATAACAGAGAAACATAACATACCATTTGACGGCAGATAAGGACCACTTGGCCCATCCAGTCTGCTCACTGCTCCCTACCTACACCATTACCACAGACTATACCTGATCTACAGTTCTTTCTCCCTCCTGCCCTTCCCTTCCACTATGATTCCCTTGTGCTTATCCATTGTATTCTTGTACCCCACCACTGTTTCTGCCCCCACCACCTCTGCTAGAAGCCATCCCTCTTCCCCCTGGGGGGCCCACAGTAGAAAGAGGAGCCACTTTGGTTATTTATTTCTTAAGATGTTTCATCAAAAAATCTTGAATGAGATGTGCCATCTTGGTTAACAACATTGTCATGGGGAGAAGCAGTCAAGAAGCAACATACTACATTGCAAGCCAGTTGACTCTAGCCAGGTTTTGTTAAAGAAATGTTCCAGTTTCCAGCAAAAATTCACAGCTGGTATCAGCAGAACTCAGCTATATAAAATGCCCCCAAATCTGAATTTCAGGACCATTCCTTGTTTCATAATTGATGACATTTTCATTAAAACAGGATCTTGTCCCTTTATACACAGTCTGTTCCAGTTGCTTTCTCCATCCGTGAAATCATAATCTTCTGCTTGTGACATCACCACCTTTTGCCACAGAAATTATTCTGATGGCCTAAGTGTCAGATTATGACTTCAGAGCAGGAAAAGCAGTGGGACAGATGAAGTTTAAGAGGCAAATAGCCTGTTTTCATTGTAAATGTTTTCAGTAATAAATAATGGAATTTCCAGAAATGTAATAGATTTGAGTCCTACCAATGCCAGCTGTAATTTTTTTTGTGTGTGTGTGTGTGCAGAAACCTGGAAAATCTGTTGCATAGCTACAGTCATGTTTTTTAAAACATAGTTTACTGTACTTGTCAGCAGAGAACTTGTCAATTTAAAAAGGTTGGGGATTTCAAGTCAGAACCAGAATGGCTTCAGAACTGGAATGCTCCCCAGTACCAGAACATTGAAAACTGGACTAGAGCTGAAACCACCTGAGGAAGGTGGTCCACCAAAACATCAGCTATAGTGCGTGCACATCACATGCATGCATGCTGTCTGCTGGCTGCCTGTTCACTGCATCAGTACACCTATGATGGTGTCTGTGGGTATATGATTTATTGAATTTTGCCACTTTGTAGTTTGGCTGCTGTTCCTGCACTCTGCACATTATTGCTACATAGAGAATTTTATCCATCACTGAATAAATGAGCAGCATTCACATAGCAAGGTAAGCCTCTCATGTATTTATTTGTCCAGTATTGTTTACAGTGGTTGTGTTCGTCCAATACGGTCAGTGCCACAAGTAGTGGAAATGGTAGTTTCCAACTGTTCCACACCCTGGAACCTGGCAGAACCATGCAGAATGCTGGAACTAACCAGAATGCAGCTGGGAGAAAACTTAAAACAATAGGACCACCCAGAACTTGACCTAGTCTGAGGGTCAGGTTACAGGTTGTCCTGGCCATTTAGGTTTGTCTCCCATCTGCATTTCATGTGGTTCCAGCATTTCATGTGGTTCCAAGTCAGATTGCTGGTAGTTCCAGCTCTATTCCAGATTTTGGAATTCTAGTTCTGGGGAGCATTCCAGTTCTGAAACTATTCTGGTTCCAGCTCTGTTCTGTTTTTGGTACTCCTTGATGAGGCACTGGGGAGAGAGAGCGGCAACAATAATGGCTCCCCGCTCCCCAGCGCATTACAGGAATGGCTCCAAGGGGATACTGCGGCCAGATGGGGGGGTGGGCAGCTATAGCGACATCCTGTAACTATATGTACATGCGCGCGGGGGGGTGGGAGCGGGAAAGCACAGTGAGGGATGTGGGGGCAGTGCCGCAGTCAGTTGCTGTGCCAGCCCCGTGGCATGGTGGGTGGGTTGCTGGTGTTAATTGGCAGGATACTGGGTTTGGGTCCAGGCGCTGGTACGTTTTTGTTGCGCCCGTCCCGAACCTTTTTTTTTTCAATGTTTTCACCACTATCCTCGACATGCACCCCCTGGAGTTGAGAATCTTTTAGTGGGGCACAACCCCACAGAAAACATTAAAAACGAAGTCCCCGTTGCCCTTTTGCTGTGCACTGGGGTGTTAGAGTGCGGAAATAAATTTTTGGCACTTTTGACTTCTGCATAACAGCGATCACCTTTAGGCTTTCGCCGATATGACATAGATCTGTTTTTTCCAATCCAGTTCTGGGTGCATTCTGGTGCCAAATCTATTCCAGTTTTCACCTATACCCAAAAGGAAATATCATCAGAGAAAATGCATAAAAATGTTGACTAAAATGTTAAAAATACGTAAAACATGGACACAGCCTAAAATAAAAGCATGCCTCTTTGACTGAACCCAACAACACTAACCATATGAAAAACTGTGCTCAAGTGTCATTGTTTTGTTTATAAATCAAAGTCCACCTAGTCTCAGTAGGTTTTTTTTTTCCATTATGGTATAAGTTAAGAGACTACTAACAAAGTTTAATAGCAGTTCTCTACTGTTGCTTCTGTTACTGAAACTGAGAAAGAGAACTGGTGCTGCAATTTGGTTTCATATTTTTATGTCCTGATAGTTTCACTTGGAAATATTTGAATGGATAACCTAAAACAGTTGCCACAGCTTCAGGTGGTAGGATTCTCATACCTGATGGCTGCAATTACTGTCAAGTCTCTCTGTTCTGTTTGTTCTCAGCTGTTACTACAGTGTTTGTATTTGTTTTCCAGTCTTTGTTTCTGTGTCTCAGATCCCAAGCCCTGCAACACCCTCCCGCCCATCATCCACCTCCTCATGGACTACCAGTTATCCACCACTTACCCAGGACCATTCCTGGTGGTGCGTGCCCTGCCATGTCAGTCATCCGTGGGCCTATGGGAGGGTGAACCTTATTGGACCATGGCATTTGCCCTCCGTTTTTTCCTCTCCAGGATGTCGATGTGCAATGATGGCAGGCATGCATGCAAAGCATCCAGCAGCAGTCCCTTCTCTGCATAGAAACATAGAAACATAGACTTTGACAGCAGATAAGGACCGCTTGGCCCACTTAGTCTGCCCATTTCCTTACCAACAGGTTAACCAACAGCGTATTTCTTCCTGCCCCCCACAAAAATTGCCTTATGTCTGTCCCATGCATTCTTGAATTCTCTTACAGTTTTAGACCCCACAACCTCCTCAGGAAGGCTGTTCCATGTGTCCACCACCATCTATGTGAAAAAATACTTCCTCACATTGCCCCTGAGCCGCCCCTCTATCTCCAAATTGTGTCCCCTTGTTCTTGCACATCTCTTTTTCTGAAAGATGCTACCCTCTTGGACTTTATTGATTCCACTGAGGTACTTAAAAGTTTCTATCATGTCCCCCTTCCTTTCCTCAAGGGTATACATATTAAGCTCCTTTAGTCTTTCCTCGTATGGCTTCTCTTGCAGACCCTGCACCATTTTAGTTGCTCTCCTCTGGACTGCCTCTATCCTGTCTATGTCCTTGCAGAGATGGGGTCTCCAGAACTGGACGTAGTACTCCAGATGGGGTCTCACCAACTGTCTGTACAGAGGGATAACAATTTCCTGTTTTGTGCTAGTGATGCCTCTCCCTATACATCCCAGTATCCCCCCAGCCCTCCCTACTGCCTTCTCACATTTCTTGCTAACCTTAAGGTCATCTGATATGATTACCCCCAGGTCCCTTTCCATTTTTGTTGTTGTTACTACCTCCTTCCCCATTGTGTAATCTTCCCCTTGGTTTTTGTTTCAGGTGCATTATTTTGCACTTTTTGCATTGAATCAAGCTGCCATACTTCTGACCAGTCCTCCAACCTTGCCAAGTCCCTCCTCATCCTTCCCACTTTCTGCTCTCAGATGCACTATCACCTGGCTTCTATCAAGTGACTGTCAAGTAGCAAGGTGCGGTGCCCCCACTCTGAGGAAGGAGGTTGGCCTAGGATATCTGATCCCTCCTCCCTCCCTGGCCATCCCTCAGTAACCAAAGCTCATTCCTGTACCCTGGTCACCACTATGAGCAATAAAGGTACATTTGCGCCAATAAATCAGATGATACTTGTATTTTTTTACATTTTATTTCCTTTTCTGCATCACAGAAATCATTATGTATGAGTCACTTTTGCAGTCTGGCTTTAGATTACTGAATAAAAGTGCTGTAGTATGGAACTGGGTTCTGAAAATGTTCTGATCATGAGGAGGTGCAAAAATCACCTTAGATTACAAGGGAAACCATTTCAAAATGGGGGTTATATAGATTTCTTAATCTGCTGTTATGATTGCTCGCAGAGAGTTGTTGCAGGCCATACTGTACATGTTGCAAAAATGTCTGTGATGGGTCAAGAGTGCAAAGGCATCCCTTTGTTATAATTCAGTTCATGAATTCTAGCTTCTGGGTAATGGATATGCAGTTAAAAGGGTAGTTTCATGGATAGCGTGTATGCAAAATGTTTCTTAAGTGTTGTCATCTTATCTATCACCTTATTTCACAACTGTTGACCTGATTTATTTTACTGTCATGTTTGATATCACATGATTGCCTTAGTGTGCATTACAATTAAAATCTTTAAAATAAATACATAGGTTGATTAATTCTGGGATAGGAAACCTACTGTTTGAATCTCCATTGTTCCTGATTATTCTTGTCTCCTAAGGCCCCTTACACTAGGCCACATTTTGTAGTAGGCTATGCACATTTCATTGTTTTCTTACCCAGGTGGCTAAAGATGGCAATTTCAAATGTAACATTTACTGCATGTTTCCTCCATTTCGGGGGCAACCAGATGCCCAAACTTCCTTAATTATGTGTTGGGCTAGTTTTGCTACCAAGGTATGGAAGTTTTTTGTTTTTCTCTTAGAAAAAAAGTGTCCCTGTTTTTTAGATAACATCCCTACATGTATCATCATGACATCTTTTCAAGCCTTAATGCATAGTGGAAGCTTATGATTCAAGGTGGCCCTCTACAGGACAGCATGGTCTTTGCTAAATAGATGATAATCAGTAACTTGGTGTAGCAATCACTTTTTTTCTAGTAATAAAATGTTCAGATAATTATGAAACCCCAACATGTGATAGGCAGAAAAAGTCCATGGTCAGTTATTTATTTTGTATTTTAAATATACAATGTCCACTATTTCTATGTGCTCCTTGTTGACACCTCCATTAAAGGAATTGAAAACGTTGCAGAATTAGTCACATTTTACCACAGCTATGGATACAGATATGCATTTGATATTCACATTCAGGTTTTGTTTGCGCAAGATTATGTTGAAATCCTGCATCACTGACATTTTCTTCCCATTATTAGCCTCTGTACCAAGGGTTTCAGTTATTTTATTTAGTGGAAATGAAAAACCTCCATGAGTCCAAATCTGGAATCCATTCCAGTTCTTTAGAAGTCAAAACACTACTTAGTCTCCAAATTCTGGAAGAGAGACCATTTCAGGGAATTTATTATAAATATTACTAATAAAATACCCTTTCAGAAAAAAAAATATTTTCAAGAGAGTATTTTCAGAAAAAACAGCTATTTTCAGAAACAAAACATTTATTTTTGTACTTTAATGCCTACAAAGTGGAAGTTATCTCATTTTCATTTTTTACCTCTCAGGAGAAGAATACTTCCTCTTCTTTATTTTGGCTGTTTTTATTTTGGAAATCAAGTATTTCCAAATGGAGATAAAGGTCTCCCTGTCTATGTCTCTAATAGGAATGCATTTTTAAAGGCAAATTTCACAAAAGGACGTGATTTCACCCTGTAATGTAAAAACAGCGTAGTAGGGATTCTGTGAATAACTGAAAATCTGTATTACATTTTGCTGCAAAGGAATACCCATGCCATCTCACATGCACCACTGGCTTCTTGTGCATTTAATATACTAATGAGTGCGGTCCACCTCTTCCACTAGTCTGCCACACTCATTAGCATATTGAGTGCACAGGAAGCTGGCTGGCCAAGGGCATTACTTTGAATCAGAAGTTACAGTGCTGTAAATATACAGACTAAAACATACTAAAAGGTAATAAAAATTCAGTTATTCACAGAACTCCCAATCAGGTATTTTTTACATCACAGGATGAAATAAGGGCATTTTGTGCCATTTTCCTTTGAAATGTAACAGCTTTTTCCAAGGGTTTACAATACAAGTTTGCCAACTTATCCATGAAAACTGTGTACTGCACCTTAATGAAGTTTTTAACCTCAAAGTGTATGTGTGAATCATATTTATGGGTTGGGGTAAGCCAGCCAGACTTCTCATCTACCTGTGGCAGGAGCTGCCATTACTGAACTCTGTGGGTTGTGAGGGAGTTGAGGCTGAAGCCCTTTCCATTACAGCAAGACTGAGTTTGATTTTGTTTGACTCCTCCTAAAACAGTCAATATGACTGCAGGAGGACACCATGGATTGCCCACTTCTTTCATCCCTGCATTAGTGGGACAACTGGGAAAAGCCATTCGGGCCTCGTATCTGCCTGAGGCAGGACACGCCATTGCCAAACTCTGGGGGTCACAAGGGAGGTGGTGCTGGAGCTGGCCCTCCTCCTTTCCTCTACAACAGAACTTTGCATTGGATTTCTGGCACTTTCTGAAACAACTAATGGGTTGCAGGAGGATGCCAGGTCTGCCCATCTCAATGTCTCATAAAGATTACACCAGGCCAAGCAGTCCTCAGCAAAGGGTCACAGCTTAAAGGGTGTCTACTTTTGGGTATCTGCTTTTGTCATGCTGCCAACTGACCTCCCACACTCCCTTGTGCTCCTTTGTACTGCAGTGCTGCTGTTGGATCACACTTCTCCTACAGACAAACATACAAATGTTCTTGGTACTTTGTACTGTTATGCTTTACTACTGTTGCACTACTGTATATATCGATGTTTATTCCTGCTCTAAGTTCTAGTCAACTGTATTACTTAGCTTTTCATTACTAGAAAGTTTTATAGCTCTGTTTTTTCAGTGAGGACTGTTTATCACTAGCTGGCTACACTATTCGCTATTATTGGTGTTGATATTTCTGCTACTATCCTAATCAGTACTGTAACTGCTACCCTGTTCTGTTTGTTGATATATGCCATCGAGGCATTAAAACTAATGTTTTATTTGCCTCATTTTGCTACAATTAGCTTTGTTTTTAATCCTACCTTTTATCTACAGTATGCACTACATCATTCCTTCATGTTGTTAGTCTTTTCTATCTGGTCTCTAGCTGTTCCTCATAGGATCTGTCCTGCTGACCCTGAATCACCTTGATAAACCATCGCTGCACTGATTCTAGTCTGTCCTTGTTCTTTCTCAAGTGTGTACTCCAGAACTGGACACAGTACTCAGAGGGCATGATGTATCCTTTTGCAGATATATCCTTTTAGTGGTCGAAGTCTTTCCACTCAAATATCTTCCCTCATCCTCCCTCACATGTATGTCTGTTTCACCTCTTTCTCCAGTATTCATCATGGACTCTTTCACAGTGACTGGTGCTACACAACAACTACAACTACTTCTATTCAGTATTCATGGTGGCAGGTGAAGGGCCTGTACCTGAGAGTGGGGTCAAGGCATCCACAAGGGGGACTCAGGAAATGGGACAGGTGGAAATTACAGTGGATGGGTTAAGAAAGGGGCTAACTGCCCTGAAAATAGATAAGACACCAGGCCCAGATGGGTTACACCCAAGAGTGGTCAAGGAACAGACTTCAGAGCTGTCTGAGCCCTTGGCTGAGATAATTGATAGCTCGTTACAATTTGGAGTGGTTCCAAGGGACTGGAGGATTGTGCATGTGGTGCTGCTCCTCAAGGAAGGGGATAGTGAGGATCCAAGCAATTATAGACCCATCAGTCTTTCCTCCCTTGTAGGTAAACTGATGGAGACCCTGGTCAAGGAAAGCCTGGTGACCTATCTGGAGGAAAACAAACTGCAGTATAGTAAACAGCATGGGTTTGTGGGGGCAATCATAGCAGACCAACCTGCTACTGTTTTTGACTGGGTTACAAGGGCAGTGGATGAAGGGCAGGTAGTAAATATACTCTACTATGATTTGAGCAAAGCCTTCAACTCCGTGCCACACAAGAGGCTGCTGAAGAAGTAGGACTTGGGAGGGGGAAGGAGTTAGGTAGGTGAGAAATTGGCTAACTGGGAAGGCCACAAAGGGTGGTGGTTAACATCATCAAATTAGTGGAATGAGGAGTCATGTGTGGGCCACATGGGTCAGACCTGGGACCTGTCCTTTTCAATATGTTTATTAGCAACATAGGAGAAGGTATATAGGGCATGATGTGTCTTTTTTGCAGATGACATAAAGCTGTGCAGAAGAGTGAGTGTATAGCGAAGAGGGGGTTACAGGGGGATCTGGAAAGAATGGAGAGATGGGCAGAAGTATGGCAACTGAGATTTAACTCCAAAAAGTGCAAGGTAATCCACATAATGAAGAGGAACCTGTGGACAGAGTAGTGGATGGGAGGAGTAAGGCTGGGCTCTGCAACCAAGGAAAGGGGCCTGGGAATCATAATCATTGACTCCAATAAACAAACCAATCAGTGTAACAAGGCCTACCATGAAGAAACAAGAATGTTCAGGTGTATTGGCAGAAGTTTTGATGGCAGGAGAAAGAAAGTGCTTTTACTCTTGTGTAGATCACTGGGGAGGCACCATCTGGAGTACTGTGTCCTGTTCTGGAGTACACACTTGAGAAAGAACAAGGACAGACTAGAGTCAGTGCAGCGATGATTTATCAAGGTGATTCAGGGTCAGCAGGACAGATCCCATGAAGAACAGCTAGAGACCATGAACATGTACTTGCTGGATGCCAAAAAGAGAGAGGGTAGGTGCATGCAAACATTTAACTTTGCTGGCAGAGTTCGTACCAAGTGGCCTACTATGCACTTTGCATAGTGCCAGTGAATTGGTCACTTCACGCTAACGCTATAATTCACGAAGTACATTGCCACTTTGCAGCAAGAAACATCCACAAAATGGCAAATTAGTGTGCTTCACTTGCCCCTTCACACTTCACAGCTTGCATAGTGCAAACTTAGTGAAGCATAGCACTATGTGGAGTTGTGCACTATATGTAGTGCTACGTGAAGTACAACGTTTTTTAACCTCACACAGACCTAAGAGAGGGGTGATGTGATAGGGACCTACAAGTTCCAAAGTGGAATGCACAGAGTGAACGTTGATTAAGTATTCAACAAGACTAGGGTGGCAGTAATCAGGAGGCATGAATGGAAACTGGTGGGGAAGTTCAAGAGGGTTGTGAGAAAGTTGTATTGCACTGAGAGGGTGGTTGAGCTGGGATCCAGGACAGGTGGTCAACAAATTCATTGTCGACCAATGTTACAGTGACACCTATATGTGACCACATTTGTGGTTGACATAAAAAGCAGTCACTTTGGACTGTGTTTTCTTTGGGAGGCTTTTCCCCGAACCCCTGTAACAAAATAAATCAACTGCACATTGGAATTCATTCAGGGAGGGTGCAAGACCCCTAGAAAGCAGTGCTGGGGTCCCGTGCCAACACTACTGTGGCCTGGTGCTGTTGTCACTGTACTGTCGGTCGCGGTAAAATTGTTGCCATAGTGATGGTATACCATTGAGCTGTGCAACAGTCTGTTCACAGAAGTGGTGGGGCAGGGATTTAAATGGGTTCAAGTATGGCTAGGACAAGGTACAGGAGTGATTGTTCCACCATGGGGAACGAGGGAGGTAGGGGTTTCATGGGGAGGGGCAGAGGTAGAAATCCATCAGGACATTAGGTTACTGAAAGAGGTAGGGATGCCTATTTAGGCACACTGGAAGCGACCATTGATATTTTTCTGCCAGCATTGTCTGTTTCTATGTTTCTTACCCTGATCTTTACCTGAGGGTACTAAGATCTACCTCTGCCTCTGCCTCCCAGGGCACCCACCACCATGGCCACTCAGCTCACATGGCCACCACCTTATTCTTGTAAAAGACTGTTAATTCTGCTATTGCTTTACAGCAGTGATGTAGAGCTCAACGCTGGTCCCTTGCATCCTACCACTTCAGCTGTTGCTCTCTCAGTCACCAAAAGTTCATCATAACTTCCATATTAATATTTGCAGCCTGCTCCTAAAATGAATCTTAGTCTTTCAGACTTGGATAACAACTAAGATTTCCTCCATTGATATACAGTAGCCCTACCCAGATTTACTGTGTGTAGAAAGGAGTAGAGTACATCTAGTGTAGGAGTTGCCCTCTACGTCTCCTTCTTCTCCCTAAACTTTACACTGTCTATCCAGGTTGCAGTCCCCAAAACCCATGATTTACTCAGTGGTTTAATCCTCTTTTCCCACTCTAGTCCAGTGGTTATTACCAGTGTCTATTGCTTTGCAGGTAAAAGTGATGATTCTGTAGTTGATCTTTTTACTGGCCACCTCTACAGGCTCAACATGGTAAAAGTCCTCCTTGTTGATTTAAATTTAAATTGGTTATGCCTTAATGTTACATATTTTCACTTCAAGATAAAAGCCCTTAACCTGTATCAAATGCTTTCTAATTCTACCAGGCATAACCAGTCCTCAATGGCTGAATTTTATCATCATTCTATCATGTCATCCATATCAAATTGTTACTGTGTTACTGTTGACACTCAGCCTGATCTTTTAAAGACCACATTATTTCTTATTGTGTAAGAAAATTCAGGTTCCTATGACTTGCCCAAGCTTTTAATGCTAATCTTTTCTGATATTTCAACCTAGTTGACTTTCTCTCTGCACTTACTTATGCTGAGTAAAACTCAGTGTACCTATTCCTAGATACAGTACTGGCTTTCTTGCATTTCTGTTTAAGCTGTGATATCCATGCTCCCATAAAGAAAGCCAGGGGCTCACCTCTCATGGGTCTTTACTGAGTTTACAGAGTTCTGCAGCTGAAGCAGCCTGGGCATAAGGCATCTGGAAGCTCCTCGGACATGCGCATCTGTAATAGTCTTCACAACCCTGGGTGCTAGCACCACCAGGAAGCAACTTATTTTCATTCAGAATTCCTCAAGGATTCCACCTCCCTCCTCATTCTGAAGTACAGTAAATAACTACTGTATCCTACTAAATTCTCCTGGTTCTCCTAAATTACTAATTGATTCTGATAGCTATAAAGACCCAACTGATGTTACTAATGCACTTAACCATTTTGTGGAAGGTTCTAAGCCTCTCACTCCTCCAACAACTGTTGACCTCAGTCCTCCACACTAAAACCTGAACCTCATCAAACCCTGAAAATATATCCTTCTCCCAAATTAATTCATCTGAGTTTCAACATAAAATATCTTGTATAAATCCCAGCTCATACTCGAGTCAGATAACAAACCTCCTAAATTCTTAAAATGGGGTCCTTCTGCCATTGCTGCCTCTTGTCATGTTTCTAATTGTTCACTCACATCAGGGATCTTCCCACCCTTCTGGAAACATGCATATGTAGTCCTGCTTCATAAAGGTTGTAACACGTGCCTCTGGCCTGGCGTCCTATAGACCCATCTCTCTCCATCCTAAACTCACTCAAATCCTTAAGAGGTTGGTGGCAAAACAGTTATTTAACTGTTATGCCAGGACTAGCTTTTACCGTAATCTGGCCTCCATCCTACACTTTCCATGACCACTTCTTTTCTATGTCCAACTAACTTCATTCTTTCAACATGGATGAAGGTTTACCCACAGGCATCATTTTCTTCAATCTCACAAAGGCATTTTACACTCGTGCTCACTCTACTGTCCTCTAAACCTACAAGCTTCTGGCATCTCAGACCTTCATTACACTTGGTTTTCTCTTACTGTACTGGGCATTCCCTGTCAGTCACTCTAGGATCTGCCATTTTGATTGTCTGCTGGTAGGCATAGATGTCCCTCAAGGTTCTAAGCTGGGCCCACTTCCTCTTAGCGTCTTTGTTTATGACATCCACCTTGCTGCCTAACCTGCAATCTTCATATGCTTACTGATGATACCATTCTGTTTACCTGCTTTGCCATTAAAACCTCTCTGCAACTTTGATAATAACAATGTCCCAGAATGGTTCACTGCAAATCACTTAGTGCTCAACCAAACTAAAAGCTGTCTCCATGCATTTTATTACCAAGAAATGTTTGTCAAATTCATCCAACATCACATCAGTAGGGGGGAATAAACTAAATGTTGTTTCCCAGTACAAATTTCTTGGATTTATTCATGACTGGTTATTAGATTTTTCCTTACATATTTAGTCTGTACTCTCTAAATGCTACAGACAACTTGGAGCCCTATGCAGAGTAATTGAGTAGCTCACCCAGAACATGAGAAAATGCCTAATTGCACAAATGAACATGCCCTCTATTGATCACTGTTGCATTAAAATGCCTAATTGCAAAAATGAACATGCCCACTATTGATTATAGTTGTATTAAAATGCCTAATTACACATATGAACATGCCCACTATTGATTATAGTTGCATTAAATGCCCAATTTTTTTGGTCGACTTTATTTATTTAGGAGGCAGTATGGCTGCAGTGGTCTAAGGCTCTGAGCCGCAAATCTGGTGACATCCAGCAGACCAGACCTGGGTTTGAATTCCACAGCTTCCACTTGCATACTGTGTGACCCTGAGCAAGTCACTTAATCTCCTTGTGCTCCCAGGTCGCTCCTGTAAAAAAGCTTTCAGCTTAGTGTGCTATACCTGGTTAAACAACTAAATAAAAAATAAAATTTCTGCTCCAGGCCCCACAGAACTCTCTCTGGCAGACCCCACTCTCAGACCACTCTCTACCATCCACCTGATCCTTCCCCACCAGGAAATTGGGGACAGACACTCCCACCCTAACCCAATCTGATGATTCCACAAACTGGACCCAAGGCAAGGCAGGGGACCAGACAGCTGGCAAGGCAAGTTTGGCATTGGGTGTGTGGTGGTGAAGCACTGGAAGTTGCCATTTGCCTATCCATGGGCCAGGGATTTTTGCTGCTTGGTGTTTTGTCCCAGGAGTGTGAATGTGCAATGACACCCTGCATGCCATGGGTGCACTCCCACACCCAAGCATAAGGCATCCACCGCCACTCTCAACCCCTGAAGAGTGTGACATAAGTGCACCACCACCAGGAGCCACTAGCACTGCAGCAAGCGCAACCACTCACCACCAGGAAAGAGAGGCAGTCCTCCAGATGCTCAATCCTTTCCTGCACCTGCCGACCCCTGACTGCCCAAGCTCACTCCCGAACCCAGGTCGCCGGGCGTGGTGTGAGGTGTGGCATCCAGCACCTCAACCCTCAGTGCCACTGGACCAGCCCTATAATGCCTAACTGCACAAATGAACATGCCCACTATTGACTATACTTGCATTAAAATGCCTAATTGCACAAATGAACGTACCTACTATTGACCATACTGCCATTAAAATGCCTAATTGCACAAATGAACATGCCCTCTATTGATTATACTTGCATTAAAATGCCTAATTGCACAAATGAACATGCCCTCTATTGATTATACTTGCATTAAAATGCCTAATTGCACAAATGAACATGCCCTCTATTGATTATACTTGCATTAAAATGCCTAATTGCACATATGAACCTGCCCACTATTGCTTAGAGTTGCATTAAAATGCCTAATTGCATGTATGAACATGTCAATTATTGGTTATAGTTGCATTAAAATACTTAATTGCACAAATGAACATACCCACTATTTAGTTTTTAAACTTAAATTTTATTATTTTTCTGTTTTCTAAAATATCATAAAAGTAAATGTACTTCAATACAACATACATATACATGCCAAAATCTTCTTTTATGATACATATATGGTGAGTCTAGACCAAACCAAATGGAGAATGGGGATATATAAACAAAATAAATTTTAATTCTCAGGCTTTAGCTGCTAACTTTAATAGAATCAAGATTATTGTTAATCTATATATCAAATAACAATAATCCATTTACTAAATATTGAGTAGATATTTTAGCAAGGAAAGAAATTATATAACTAGCCCCATGCAACCTCCTCATCACCAAATCAAAATTCCTAAGTTCATAACTTAAGCCTGCTGCAGTGAAAGGTCTGAGGGCTAGTTTATGGCTTTAGTCCTCCCCAGCCCCCTCGCTCTGATCACCACCAAATCCCCCAGTGGAACCAGCCTGCTGCAGTGAAGGTACGAGATGAGCTCCCTTCTGAACTTGCCACCTTTCTGGTGCACTCACGCATGGACAGCTGAATTTAAGCCCCTTAAATTTGAACCAGCTCTCTAGGAGCTGCTACTTGTCCTGAATTTAATCACTGTAATTTGTACTAGCTTCTTAAGAGCTGCTGCTTGTCTTTGGCTATTTTTTGCCACCCCCCCACCACCACCCTCGCTCTCTATTAAATGCTCTATTGCTTCACCTTCCCTCCCTAATTTTGACTGGAAGTACTGTAGTAGGTGGGTCATTTCCTGTCCACTCAATTTCTACTTCTAACTGTGAGAGTTCTGCAACTCAAGGAGCACATTGGGGTTCAGCTCCAGCTCTCCAAGCCTAAAATATCTGGCTCAGATAAACTGTATGAGGATGTCTACCTCACTCTTACACCTTCACCTACCTATCCTGTTAATTCTTTTGCACCGAACTGGCCTGCTTGAGGTAATGCAACAGCCCCAAGGTCATTCTGTATTCTCAGGGTATGTGCACTATGCCACTAGCACATCAGCTTCAAACTCTATTAATGGAAAAATGTTTTCAGTAACTGGTCTAACTTCACCACTGATACCCCTGGTAGATTAACACCTAGCTTCCAACATCATCTCATACCTTCTTACATTCCCTAACTTCACAGCAACAACCGATAAATTTAACAGTACCTTCTCCTGTAGAAGACAACAGAAACAGTACTTTAAACAACTAAAGGCATACCTACTGAAACTAATTCTACTGCTTCTGCTCCTGTCTGGAAATGTGCACCCTAACCCTGGCCCCACTAGGGCAATGGACCGTTGCAGCACAAAAATGTCCTGTATGCTCTCCCTTGCGTCTATCAATATATGTAGTCTTCTATGTAAGTTAGACAACCTCAAGGTATGGATTACACAACACAACCCTAATATTCTTTCTGTTGTAGAAACTTGGTTGTCACCCAAAACCCTGATTCTGCTATCACCATACCTGGCTACTCTATTTGTAGGCAGGCTAGGCTCACTAAAAGAGGTGGTGGCTGTGTCATTTTCCTAAAAGAAACAAATTGGTTATGCTCTTGAATTGCCCTGCATAGGAAACTCCTCTCAGGCCCTGGCCTTCAAGGTACTCCTAGGGGCCCAAAAGAAAACATTATCTGTGATATCTGTTTACATACCACCCAAAGAATCTGCCTCTGGCATTCATAACTTCATGGAATATATTTGGAGTGTGTCTCGGAACACTGAAACTGTAATACTGGGAGATTTCAATGTAAACTGGCTCTCATCTGACATTGGACATATTAAGGATGCCATCTCTGCCTTGCTCCTTACCCAGCTAGTTAACACCCAACCAGAATTAACTATAGAACTGGATCAAGTACCTTACTGGATTGGATTCTATCTAGTCACCCAGAAGGAATCACAAATGTCTCTGTACTCTCTGACACCCTAAGCGACCACTCCCCTATACTTTGCAGTTGGTCCAACAAGTTCAGCAAATCTCCACCTATGGTCATTCTCAGTAAGGGTCCTAACTCCGGGACACCTAGAACCACTCAGATCACACCTTTGAAGCCAAGATTGGTCACTGCTGGACTCTACCAATGACACTGATGAGGCACTTGATGTCTTCATCAACCACTTTAATGCTGCTTGCGATATTCACGCCCCCCTCTAAAAAAGCAGAAAGTTAAGAAGTGTGCAACCCTTGGATAACACCTGAACTACTGGGACTTATGAAGACTAGGGACCACCTCTGGCACCTGGCCAAAGCCACCAGCAAGCAAGTAGATATTCAGGATTATAAAAAAAACCAGAAATGTTTGTACCAGAGCCATCCATTCTGCAAAAATTCAATACTTTAGGGAGGCACTTTCCAACTCGTGGGGTGACAGTAAACATTTTTGGAGGAACATAAAGGAAGTCACTGGCAAAGACCTCAAGAGAGAGCCTACCATGCTAACATAGATGGAAACCCGACTCTTGACCCAATGGCCATAGCCAATATTTTTAACAATGCCTTTACAGACCTCAGCAGTGTACTCCCACCCAATTTTTTTCACGGTCTCTGCCCCTGCCACCCCCCCAGTCTGTGATGCTCAGCAGAAGGCTTCCCTTCCCTTTTTATTTCAAAGAGGTTACTAAGCATGAGGCTAGAAAGTACATACGCAAAGTACTCAGTAAAGCAAGATTCAGTGGGGACAATCTAGATCTCAAATTTCTTGCCCTCACCCTCAAGGAAACTCTTACACCTCTTACCAAGATTCTGAACCTTTCTCTAAGGCTTGGGCAATTCCCCAAAAGGAAACAGGCCCTAGTAACCCCAATGCACAAAGGTGGAGATAAGGCACAGAACACAAACTACAGGCCAATTTCAATTCTACCTCCTCTATCGAAAGCACTACCGTGTATAATTGCAGATCATCTTGTGGAATACCTGGACAAATACAATATGCAATGTCCACAGCAGCATGGCTTCGTAAAGGTCATAGTACTATCACTGCACTGTTAGAATTCACTGGTTTCATACATAATGCACTCAACCAAGGCCATCTGGTAGGGACTGCCTTATCTCGACCTGATGAAGGCCTTTGATACTGTGAACCACTCCTGCTACTCGGGCAGTTATCGCTCTCAGGAGTGTCGAATGATGCTGTCAGCTGGTTCAAAAGTTACTTAAAAGACCACACGCAGCAGGTCAAGATAACCAATGTCCTCTCCAAAGGAAGCCAGTCCATTCTGGAGTGCCTCAGGTATCTATACTGGGGCCCTTCTCTTCAGTATCTACTTGAATAACCTCCCATGAGTATGTCATGAACAGATTCTGCTTTATGCAGATGATGACATGATCTACTCTAGTAACCCTGACCTTAAGAGCCTCCAGGATAACCTTCAACACAGTTTCTCAGAAGTGGAAAAGTGGTTCAGCACTCAAAAACTGGTAATAAACTAGAAAAGACCAAAGTGATGCTTTCAGCAATGCCCACAAGAAACACCAGTCCAAACCCTTGTTCATCACAAACTGCATTGGCACCCCAGTTGAACAGATCCACTCCTTCAAATATCTAGGGGTCACAGTTGATAACTCACTCACCTACTCATAACATATTGATAATGTAGCTCGAGCTGTCAACTTAAGGATTGGCCTACTCCATATGCACAAGCATAGCCTCACTCCTGAGGCACTAAAAATAGCAATTTTTAGCTCTGTCATAATCATCATCAATTATGGGCTGGTTGTTTATGGCTCTGCCTCTGCTACATCCCTTCACAGGATCACTGTTGCTCTTAGCAAAGCATGCACACTCATTACTGGGGCTGCCCACCTCACATACGTGTGACCTATATGCTCAGACTGGGTGGCTTCAATTATTCAGCCAGATCCAATATCAAACCTGCTTATTTGCTAAGAAGGCACACCTTGGTTTGTTACCCTGGGGTCCAACAGCTCATTAGCCCTTGTCACAGTACCTAACATACTGCATGGCTTGGCAACTCAGGTCTTTACTCTTCCCAGATGTCGTACCACATTAGGTCAGAGGTCTTTAGCTTACAGGGCCCCCTCTGGCTCAACTTCCTGAGTAGAGACAACTCTGCTGAGTCAAAACTCAGCCCTTTCAAACACAAACTCTGACAACATCTATTAGAAAACAGTATATGTGACTGCCACCCTTAGCAGCCTTCTGCTTATTTTATCAGTGTACTTATACCTTTTGGCACTTTTAATTCTTGGCATTTCATTTCGATCCTACCGTGAGCCTTTTCCCTCCACCCTCACCCTAACACCCAACCAGAATTAACTATAGAACTGGATCAAGTACCTTACTCGATTGGGTTCTATCTAGTCACCCAGAAGGAATCACAAATGTCTCTGTACTCTCTGACACCCTAAGCGACCACTCCCCTATACTTTGTAGTTGGTCCAACAAGTTCAGCAAATCTCCACCTATGGTCATTCTCAGTAAGGGTCCTAACTCCAGGACACCTAGAACCACTCAGATCACACCTTCGAAGCCAGGATTGGTCACTGCTGGACTCTACCAATGACACTGATGAGGCACTTGATGTCTTCATCAACCACTTTAATGCTGCTTGCGATACTCACGCCCCCCCAAAAAAAGCAGAAAGTTAAGGAGTGTGCAACCCTTGGATAACACCTGAACTACTGGGACTTATGAAGACTAGGGACCACCTCTGGCACCTGGCCAAAGCCACCAGCAAGCAAGTAGATATTCAGGATTATAAAAAAACCCAGAAATGTTTGTACCAGAGCCATCCATTCTGCAAAAATTCAATACTTTAGGAGGCACTTTCCAACTCGTGGGGTGACAGTAAACATTTTGGAGGAACATAAAGGAAGTCACTGGCAAAGACCTCAAGAGAGAGCCTACCATGCTTAACATAGATGGAAACCCGACTCTTGACCCAATGGCATAGCCAATATTTTTAACAATGCCTTTACAGACCTCAGCAGTGTACTCCCACCCAATTTTTTCATGGTCTCTGCCCTGCCACCCCAGTCTGTGATGCTCAGCAGCAGGCTTCCCTTCCTTTTATTTCAAAGAGGTTACTAAGCATGAGGCTAGAAAGTACATACTAAAGTACTCAGTAAAGCAAGATTCAGTGGGGACAATCTAGATCTCAATTTCTTGCTCTCACCCTCAAGGAAACTCTTACACCTCTTACCAAGATTCTGAACCTTTCTCTAAGGCTTGGGCAATTCCCCCCAAAAGGGAAACAGGCCCTAGTAACCCCAATGCACAAAGGTGGAGATAAGGCACAGAACACAAACTACAGGCCAATTTCAATTCTACCTCCTCTATCGAAAGCGCTAGAGCATATAATTGCAGATGATCTTGTGGAATACCTGGACAAATACAATATGCAATGTCCACAGCAGCATGGCTTTCGTAAAGGTCATAGTACTACCACTGCACTGTTAGAATTCACTGGTTTCATACATAATGCACTCAACCAAGGCCATCTGGTAGGGACTGCCTTTATCGACCTGATGAAGGCCTTTGATACTGTGAACCACTCACTGCTACTCGGGCAGTTATCGCTCTCAGGAGTGTCGTATGATGCTGTCAGTGGGTTCAAAAGTTACTTAGAGGACCATACGCAGCAGGTCAAGATAACCAATGTCCTCTCCAAAAGGAAGCCAGTCCATTCTGGAGTGCCTCAGGTATCTTCTATACTGGGGCCCCTTTTCTTCAGTATCTACTTGAATAACCTCCCATAAGCATGTCATGAACAGATTCTGGTTTATGCAGATGATGCCATGATCTACTCTAGTAACCCTGACCTTAAGAGCCTCCAGGATAACCTTTAACACAGTTTCTCAGAAGTGGAAAAGTGGTTCAGCACTCAAAAACTGGTAATAAACTATAAAAAGACCAAAGTGATGCTTTTCAACAATGCCCACAAGAAACACCAGTCCAAACCCTTGTTCATCACAACAACTGCATTGCACCCCAGTTGAACAGATCCACTCCTTCAAATATCTAGGGGTCACAGTTGATAGCTCACTCACCTACTCATAACATATTGATAATGTAGTTCGAGCTGTCAACTTAAGAATTGACCTACTCCATATGCACAAGCATAGCCTCACTCCCGAGGCACTAAGAATAGCAATTTTAGCTCTGTCATAATCATCATCAATTATGGGCTGGTTGTTTATGGCTCTGCCTCTGCTACATCCCTTCACATGGTCACTGTTGCTCTTAGCAAAGCATGCACATTCATTACGGGGCTGCCCACCTCACACACACATGTGACCTATATGCTCAGACTGGGTGGCTTCAATTATTCAGCCAGATCCAATATCAAACCTGCTTATTTGCCAAGAAGACACACCTTGGTTTGTTACCTCCTGGGGTCCAACAGCTCATTAGCCCTTGTCACAGTACCTAATACTACGCGGCTTAGCAACTCAGGTCTTTACTCTTCCAGATGTCGCACCACATTAGGTCAGAGGTCTTTAGGCTTACAGGGCCCCCTCTGGCTCAACTCCTGAGTAGGGACAACTCTGCTGAGTCAAAACTCGCCCTTTCAACGCAAACTCTGACAACATCTATTAGAAAACAGTATATGTGACTGCCACCCTTAGCAGCCTTCTGCTTATTTTATCATTGTACTTATACCTTTTGGCACTTTTAATTCTTGGCATTTCATTTCGATCCTACCCTCGAGCCTTTTCCCCTCCACCCCTCACCCCTGCTTCTTCTCTGCTCACGCATCTTCAAGTTCTTCCCTTGCTCCTCCTCACTTTCTCTCTTCCACCCTCCACCAATTCTCTTATCTCATGCCACCTCTTTTGCAACTTCTTCCCATCCTTCTCCCTATATTTCTCTTTCTTACCTCTCACCCATATTACTCTCTCTCTCTCTCCGGTTTTGACAAGGCCTGCTAGGCTGCCCCTCTCCTGACTAAACACCACCTCTTCTCCTTATACTATTAATTTGTCTTCCTCCCCTCACTTCACCAGCACTCTCTCCTTCTCTCTGCACTCACCCCATTTCCTCCTTCCACCTCCCCATCCTCTCATCTCTCTCCCCATTACCTCCTTTGCAACTCCGCTCCTTCCCTCTCCACCTCCTGTGCAACTCATCTCCTTCTCCTCTTGTTTCTCCCATTCCCCACCTTACACCCCATTACTTTCTCTCCTAGATTTGACAGGCCTCCTAGGCTGCCCTATCTTCTAGCCCACTCTACTGTTATATTGAGCAACATTCAGTGCTATTTTCATAGCTTTGATGTATTAATTTTTAAGTTTATTTTTGATATCTGCTATTTACTTATCTATTGTTTACCTTGCTTTGTTTTTGTACTACTGACGTAGAACCTTTGTAAATGAGTTCTATTGCTCAAAGGTGTTGTAATCCAAGACCTAATAAATAAAATAAAAAAAAAATAAAGGATTAAGTGGAATCAAGTCAAAGTATGTCTTGATTAAATCAGATGTTTGTATATATCACATGTTCATCATCTCTTTTTCAGAAGGAGCTGGAAAATCGATTTCATCTTCTTTTTCAATATGTTGTGCCCTGATAAAAGTTGTTACTTGATCAACATCCGGAAAAATACATTGTTTACTCTTAAATTTGACTTTCAGCTTGGCTGGTGCTAAGAGCTGGAATATAGCACCCAACTCCAACTGCTCTTCTCCATAAGAAAGGAAACAACATCTGCATGGTTGTGTTGTATAAGAGTAATCTGGGTACACCGAGAGCCTTTTAGATTTATACAACAATGGAGCTTTCATTCCCGATAAATGCATAATCAGATCTCTATCCGTGCCAAATGCAAAAGTCACCATAATCATTATTTTCTTTTGTGCTAAATTATCAGGGACCTCTTCGAATTATATTTTTTGCTTAACTGGAATTCTATATGCTCTGGTGATGAAAGGAAGGTTTTCTTCAGATAGATAAAAAACATTCACAAAAATATATTTTATTAAATCTCAAGTTGTCTGAAAGTCCTCTTCTAGTGACACAGGTAGACCTAGAAACCTCAAATTTTTGTAACGCTGGCTTTCCAGGATCTCTATCTTTCTTGCCATTGCAAACTTGTCCCATAAGTGATTTGCAGTTGTAGTTTCAACACCATTATCCTATTTGATGATTTCTCCATACCTTTTTTCACTGTGATGATTTCTTTTCAGGCATCCTCTATTTTCCCAGTTTGCCTTCACATCGTTCTGTAGAAACTCTATTTTTTGGGAGAGCGGATTAAACTTCAAATCGAAAAATGAACATGCCTACTATTGACTATAGTTGCATTAAAATGCCTAATTGCACAAATGAACATTCACACTAAAGATTATACTTGCATTAAAATGACTAATTGCACAAATGAACATGCCCACTATTGATTATACTTGCATTAAAATGCTTAATTGCACAAATGAACATGCCCACTATTGATTACACTTGCATTAAAATGCCTAATTGCACAAATGAACATGCCCACTATGGATTATAGTTGCATTAAAATGCCTAATTGCACAAATGAACATGCCCACTATGGATTATAGTTGGATTAAAATGTTTAATTGCACAAGTGATCATGCCCACTATTTATTTTTTTAAACTTATATTTTATTAATTTTTCCGTTTTCATATTCACATCATAAAAGTAAATGTACTTCATTAAAACAACATATACATGCCAAAATCTTCTTTCATGATACATGTATGGTGAGTCTAGACCAAATCAAATGGAGAGCCGGGATATAGAAACAAAATAAATTTTAGTTCTCAGGCTTTAGCTGCTAACTTTAATAGAATCAAGATTATTGTTAACCTATATGTCAAATAATCGCTAAGCCATTTTAATAAATATTGAGTAGGTATTTTAGTGATGAAAGAAATGATATAAATAGCCCCACCAACCTCCCTCATCACCAAATCAAAATTCCTGAGTTCATAACTTAAGCCTGCTGCAGTGGCCGGGCCTGAGGACTAGTTTATGGCTTTAGTCTTCCCAGCCCCTCACTCTGATCGCCGCCAGAATCCCCAGTGGAACCAGCCTGCTGCAGTGAAGGTACAGGATGAGCTCCTTCTGAACTTGCCACCTTTCTGGTGCACTCATGGATGGACAGCTGAATTTAAGCCCCTTAAATTTGAACCAGCTCCCTAGGAGTTGCTACTTGTCCTGAATTTAATCACTGTAATTTGTACTAGCTTCTTAAGAGCTGCTGCTTGTCTTTGGCTATTTTCGCCCACCCACCACCACCTCTCTATTAAATGTTGTATTGCTTCACCCTCCTCCCTAATTTTGACTAGAAGTACTGTAGTAGGTGGGTCCTTTCCTGTCCACTCAATTTCTACTTCTAACTGTGAGAGATCTGGAACTCAAGGAGGACATTGGAGATCAGCTCCAGCTCTCCAAGTCTGAAATATCTGGCTCAGATAAACTGTATGAGAATGTCTACCTCTCTCTTATACCTTCACCTACCTATCCTGTTAATTCTGTTGCAACAAACTGGCCTGCTTGAGGTAGTGTAACAGCCCCAAGGTCACCCCGTGTTTTCAGGGTATGTGCACTATGCCACTGGCACATCAGCTTCAAACTCTATTAATGGAAAAATTGTTTCAGTAACTGGTCTTAGTACACCACTGCTACCCCCTGGTAGATTAACACCTAGCTTCCAACATCATCTCTCATACCTGCTTACTTTCTCTAACTTCACAGCAACAACCAACAAATTTAACAGTACCTCCTCTTGTAGAAGACAACGGAAACAATACTTTAAATAACTAAAGGCATACCTACTGAAACTAATTCTACTGCTTCTGTTCCTGTCTGGAAATATGCACCTAACCCCAGCCCTGCTAAGTAATGGACCGTTGCAGCACCCAAACTGTCCTGTATGCTCTCCCCCATGTCTATCAATATATGTAGTCTTCTATGTAAGTTAGACAACCTCAAGGTATGGATTACACAACACAACCATGATATTCTTTATGTTGTAGAAACTGGGTTGTCACCCAGAATCCCTGATTCTGCTATCGCATACCTGGCTACTCTATTTTTAGGCAGGATAGGCTCAATAAAAGATGTGGTGGCTGTGTTATTTACTTAAAAGAAACTAATGGGTCATACCCTTGAATTGCCCTGCATAGGAAACTCCTCTAAGGCCCTGGCCTTCAAGGTACTCCTAGGGGCCCAGAAAAACATTAACTGTGATATCTGCTTACATACCACCCAAAGAATCTGCCTCTGGCATTCATAACTTCATGGAATTTATTTGGAGTGTGCCTCAGAACACTGAAACCATAATACTGGGAGATTTCAATGTAAACTGAATCTTATCTAACATTGGACACATTACGGATGCCGTCTCTGCCTTTCTCCATACCCAGCTAGTTAACACCTGACCAGAATTAACTATAGAACTGGATCAAGTACCTTACTGGATTAGGATCTGTCTAGTCACCCAGAATGAATCACAAATGTCTCTGCACTCCCTGACATCCTAAGTGACTCCTCCCCTATACTTTGTAATTGGTCCAACAAGCTCAGCAAATCTCCACCTAAGGTTATTCTCAGTAGGGTCCTAACTCCAGGACACCTAGAATCACTCAGATCACACCTTCAAAGCCAGGATTGGTCACCATTGGACTCTACCAATGACACTGACAAGGCACTTGATTTCTTCATTGACCGCTTTAATGATGCATGTGATATTCATGCCCCCATAAAAAAACAGAAAATTAAGGGAATGTGCAACCCTTGGATAACACCTGAACTACTGGGACTTATGAAGACTAGGGACTACCTCTGGCACTAGTCCAAAGCCACAGGCAAGAAAGCAGATATTAAGGCTTATAAAACAGCCAGAAATGTTTGTACCAGAGCACCTGCAGTGGAGACCAGGGAGGATGCTGGGAACCTCCACAATGGAGACCCACAGGAGGTGGCCCAGGACCCCACAGGGAAGGAAACAACTCCTGGTGGGGACTCAATTGTTAGGGGGTAGAACTGGGGGAGGGAGGGGAAAGGGAGGTAAGGTGCCTGCCCAGCGCCAAGGCTTGGAGGGACAGGAAGCAAATTCTCAGGATCATGGGAGCAGCGGCAATGGGGAGGGAGCTGGACATCATTATCCACCTAGGGACAAATGATCTGGCTGAGAATGGGATCAGAATAGTGTCAAGAGGAGTTTGTGGAGTTGGGGAGGGGCCTTAGACAAGTAGCACACACAGTGACTTTCTCAGAAGTGCTACCTGTCTATGGCATGGATGAGGATAGGGTACTCCACACCATGGGATTCAATGACTGGTTGAAAGCTGGTGCAGAGCTCAGGTTTGGCTTCATTGGGGACTGGGGCTCCACCTGGAGGTATGCAGGCCTATACAGGTGCGATGGTCTGCATCTATCCTGGAGGGACCAGGATCCTAGGTGATAGATTTTAAATGCTTCAGTGGTAAGCATTTAAACCAGCCAAGGGGAGGCACTGAAGAGGAGAAGGAAGTCCTAGCCCACCCCAAAAATCAGGTAATTAGTGAGGTAAAAACCATGATAGAGCAGTTGATAGGGAGAAGGGCAGGGGTAAATGGAGAAAAAGGCAAAGGCAGTAGGGACAGGGATGGGGCAAAAAGAAATAAAGCCATAAAAAAGGAGGGTAATGAATACCAATGTCCATAGTCTAGGTAAAAAGCTCACTGAAATGGTGGTCTTGATGGAAGAGGGATGCCTGGATATTGTGGCAGTCATAGAAACATGGTACACCAAGAACCATGACTGGGATGTCAACATACCAGGGTACACAATCTACAGGAGGCACAGGAGGAAAGAAGAGGAGGAGGAGTAGATCTCTATGTAAGGGAAGGATCAAAGCAACAGAACTAAAGGGTAAACAGGGAGGAGAGAGGCACAGTGGGTTACCCTGGAGACTGGAAATGGCTCCACAATCTGCACAGGGGTTGTATACAGACCCCCATCTTAGGGGGAGGAAATGGACAAGAAAATGATAGAAGGCATTCTTGGGATGGTAGAGAAAAAGGAGATATTGCTGATGGGGGACCTGAATATGCCAGATGTTGACTGCAGCACCTTTGCTGTAGCCACATCCAAGAGCAGGGCCATTCTCGATGCCCTATAGAGGGCATGCCTCAGACAGCTAGTTTTGGAACCCACTCGGAAGACAGCAATCTTAGACCTGGTACTCTCAAATGGGGACTGAGACAGGATCTCTGATCTTGAAGTGGGTAGCCATCTAGGAACAAGCAACCACCAAACAGTGTGGTTCACAATAAACTTAGCTGTAGAGTCAAGCTACACAAAAGTGAAGGTACTGACTTCATGAGGGCTGATTTTGTCAAAATCGGAGAGTGCCTCAGAAAAGCACTAGCAAACAGGCAAGAAGGTGGGGTGGAGCAACAATGGGGAAACATCAAAACCGCCATCACAGAGGCAACAAGCCTTTGTGTGAAGCAAATAAACAAATCAAAATGAAAGAAAAAATCACTATGGTTCTCAAAAGAAGTGGCAGGAAGGAAGGAGAAAAAGATAGCATTCAGAAAGTATAAGGAAACAAAGAAGGAGCAGGACAGAGAACTGTACCAGTTGAAGCAGAAGGAAGCAGGAAGGCAGTCAGAATAGCAAAGGCCCAAACTAAGGAAAAGATAGCCAACTCAGTTAAGAAGGGGGATAAAACATTTTATAGGTACATTAGGGAGCAAAGAAAGACTAAGGCAGGGATACTGAGGCTGAATAAAGAGGAAGGTGGTTGAGCAGAGAGCGACAGTGAAAAAGCAGGGATACTGAATGAATACTTCTGCTCAGTATTCACAATGGAAAAGCAGGGAAATACCTAATCCGGTCAATAGAAGCACTCTGGATAGCGGGTTGATATTAGTCCTTTCACAGAAGAAAGGGTTCTGAAAGAACTCTTAAAACTGAAGGTGGATAAAGCAATGGGGCCTGATGGGATTCACCCCAGAATTCTAAAAGAACTAAGGAAGAACTAGTAACACCACTGACTACCCATTTTAATAAATCATGAGAGGATGGTGTGGTACCTGAGGACTGGAGGAGGGTGGATGTGATTCCCTTCACAAAAGTGGGAGCAAGACAGAGGCAGGAAACTACAGACCTGTCAGTTTGACCTCAGTGGTAGGGAAAATGATGTAATCACTTCTGAAGGAAAGAATTGTTGAGTACCTAGAGGCCAGTGGGGCACAGGACCCAAGGCAGCATGGATTCACAGTGGGAAGGTCATGTCAGACAAATCTAATTGATTTCTTTGACTGGGTGACTAAAGCAATAGACCAGGGAGGGGCTGTGGACATGGCCTACCTAGACTTTAGCAAGGCATTTGACACAGTCCCACACAAAAGATTAATATGCAAGTTAGCCAGCCTGGGAGTGGGTCCCAGGGTGGTAGCCTGGGTAAAACACTGGTTGGACAACAGGACACAGTGGGTAATAGTAAATGGAGTCCACAGTGATGAAAGGAGGGTTACTAGTGGGGTACCGCAGGGTTCAGTACTGGGACCGGTCCTTTTTAATTTCTTTATAAGTGACATTACAGAGGGACTGGAAGGGAAAGTATGCCTCTTTTCAAATGACACAAAGATCTGCAACAGGGTTGATACACAAGGTGGTGCGGAAAGGATGAAAAGGGACTTGGCAAGATTGGAGGAATGGTCAAATGTATGGTAGCTTAGATTCAATGCAAAGAAGTGCAAAGTAATGCACCTGGGAAACAAAAACCCAAGGGAAGAGAACACAATGGGGAGTGAGATACTGACAACAACAAAAATGGAAAGGGACCTGGTGGTAGTCATATCAGATGACCTAAAGGTGGGCAAGCAATGTGAGAAGGCAGTCAGGAGGGCTGAGGGGATACTGGGATGCATAGGGAGAGGCATCACCAGTAGAAAACAGGAAGTTGTTGGCCCTCTGTACAGACAGTTGGTAAGACCACATCTGGAGTACTGTGTACAGTTCTGGAGACCCCATCTCCACAAAGACATAGACAGGGTGGAGGCTGTCCAGAGGAGGGCAACCAAAATGATGCAGGGTCTGCATCCGAAGACATATGAAGAAAGACTAAAGGAACTAAAGATGTATAACCTTGAGGAAAGGGGGAGGGCATGATAGAAACTTTAAAATACCTGAAGGGAATCAACAAAGTCCAAAAGGGTAGCATCTTTCAGAAAAAGAGATGTGCAAAAACAAGGTGGTACAATTTGAAGATAGAGGGGGGACGACTCAGAGGTAATGTGAGGAAGTATTTCTTCACAGAGAGGGTTGTGGATACATGGAACAGCCTTCCTGAGGAGGCCATAGAGTCAAAAACAGTTGGGGAATTCAAGAATGCATGGGACAGACATAAGGCATATCTAGTGGGGGGTAGGAGGAAGTAGGCTGTTGGTTAACTAGGATCTGCAGCTTATCTGTTAGGTAGGGAAATGGGCAGACTAGGTGGGCCAAGCAGTCCTTATCTGCCATCAAATTCTATGTTTCTATGTTTCATCCATTTTGCAAAAAATCAATGCTTTAGGGAGGCACTTTCCAACTCGTGGGATGACAGTAAACATTTCTGGAGCAACATAAAGGAAGTCACTGGCAAAGACCTCAAGAGAGCACCCACCGTGCTTAAGAATTGATGGAAGCCCAACTCTTGACCCAATGGACATAGCCAATATTTTTAATGATGCTTTACAGACCTCAGCAGTGTCCTTCCCCTGATTTTTTCATGGTCTCTGCCCCTGCCACCCCCATCTGTGATGCTCAGCAGCAGGCTAGAAAGTACATATGCAAAGTATTCTGTAAAGCAAGATTCAGTGGGGACAGTCTAGATCTCAAATTTCTTGCCCTCACCCTTGAGGAAACTCTTACACCTCTTACCAAAATTCTGAACCTTTCTGTAAGGCTTGGGCAATTCCCCCCAAAATGGAAACAGGCCCTAGTAACCCCAGTGGAGATAGGGCACAGAACACAAACTACAGGCCAATCTCCATTCTACCTCCTCTATCGAAAGCACTAGCGTGCATAATTGCAGATCAGCTTGTGGAATACCTGGACAAATACAATATGCAATGTCCACAGCAGCATGGCTTTCGTAAAGGTCATAGTACTATCACTGCACTGTTAGAATTCACTGGTTTCATACATAATGCACTCAACCAAGGCCATCTGGTAGGGACTGCCTTTATCAACCTGATGAAGGCCTTTGATACTGTGAACCACTCACCGCTGCTCTGCGGCAGTTATCGCCTCAGGGGTGTCGAATGATGCTGTCAGCTGGTTCAAAAGTTACTTAGAAGACCATACACAGCAGGTCAAGATAACCAATGTCCTCTCCAAAGGAAGCCAGTCCATTCTGGAGTGCCTCAGGGATCTATCTCGGGCCCCTTCTCTTCAGTATCTTTTGAATAACCTCCACGAGCATGTCATGAACAGATTCTGCTTCTGCGGATGATGCCATGATCTACTCTAGTAACCCTGACCCTAAGATCCTCCAGGATAACCTTCAACACAGTTTTTCAGAAGTGGAAAAGTGGTTCAGCACTCAAAAACTGGTGCTTACCTATAAAAAGACCAAAGTGATGCTTTTCAACAATTCCCATAAGAAACACCAGTGCAAACCCTTGTTCATCACAAACTGCATTGGCACCCCCACTTGAACAGATCCACTCCTTCAAATATCTAGGGGTCACTGTTGATAGCTCACTCATCTACTCACAACATATTGATAATGTAGCTCGAGCTGTCAACTTAAGGATTGGCCTACTCCACAGGCACAAGCATAGCCTCACTCCCGAGGCACTAAGAATAGCAATTTTCAGCTCTGTCATTACCATCATCGATTATGGGCTGGTTGTTTATGGCAATGCCTCTGCTACATCCCTTCACATGATCACTGTTGCTCTTAGCAAAGCATGCAGACTCCTAACTGGGGCTGCCCACCTCACACACACATGTGACCTATATGCTCAGACTGGGTGGCTTCAATTATTCAGCCAGATCCAATATCAAACCTACTTACTTGCCAAGAAGGCACACCTTGGTTTGTTACCCCCTGGGGTCCAACAGCTCCTTAGCCCTTGTCACAGTACACAACATACTCGCAGCTTGGCAACTCAGGTCTTTACTGTTCCCAGATGCTGCACCACCTTAGGTCAGAGGACTTTTGCTTACAGGGTCCCTATCTGGTTCAACTCCCTGAGTTGGGACATCTCTGCTGAGTCAAAACTTGTGCCTTTCAAACACAAACTCCGACAACATCTATTAGCAAACATTATATGTCACTGCTGTCCTTAGCAGCCTTGTGCTTATTTTATCATTGTTTATATCTTTTGGCACTTTTAACTCTTGGCACTTAATTTCGATCCTACCTCAAGCCTTTTCCTCCACCCCTCCACCCCTCACCACTGCTTCTTCTCTGCTCATGCATCTTCAAGTTCTTCCCTTGCCCTCCTCCTCACTTTTCCTCTTGTACCTCCACCCATTCTTTTATCTCATGCCACCTCTTTTGCAACTTCTTCCTGTCCTTCACCCTACGTTTCTCTATCTCTCTTACCTCTCTCCCACCCATATTACTCTCTCTCTCTTGGGTTTTCGACAAGGCCTGCTAGGCTGCCCCCTCTCCTGACTAAACACCACCTCTTCTCCTTATACTATTAATTTGTCTTCCTCCCCCTCACTTCACCAGCACTCCCCCTTCTCTCTGCACTCACCCCATTTCCCTCCTTCCACCTCCCCATCTTTCATCTCTCTATCCCCATTACCTCCTTTGCAACTCTGCTCCTTCCCTCTCCACCTCCTGTGCAACTCATCTCCTTCTCCTCGTTTTCCCATCCCCCACCTTACACCCCATTACTTTCTCTCCTAGATTTTGACAATGCCTCCCAGGCTGCCCTCTCTTCTAGCCCACTCTACTGTAATATTGAGCAATTATGCATTTTAATGCAACTATAATCTTTAGTGGGCACGTTCATCATTTGTGCAATTAGGCATTTTGATGCAACTATAATCAATAGTGGGCATGTTCATTTGTGCAATTAGAGCATTTTAATGCAACTATAATCTTTAGTGATTGTTAATTTATTGCACAGTAGCACTTTAAATAATTATTGTACATGTGAGAAGTGTTTTATACTATTTAAACAGAGTATCTGATAGGGGGCACTATCTTTGACGAAGACTGCTCAGGTTGAAATGTTAGAGATCATTTATTGCTTCATTTCCTCCAGACAAAGGCCTTTTTGACTTGTACCCACTACAGCGGTGGCCAAAAATAAAATAAGGATGATTATCACTTGGTCTGGCTGAATCTTTCAAAGTACAGAGCTGGTGGTGTGCTGTGACTTCTTTTACCTTAACTGTAGCAGAGTGTGACAATATGATTGAATATGTAATTAATTTTGATCCTGCAAGCAGTTCTGTAATCCACATTGATGTCTTTTCATTTATTGTTAAAAAAAAAAACTACAAATAAAATGTTATAAAAAAGCTGCCACTTTGATATGTCTCTGAATTGTAAAGTTGTGTATTTAGTAAAACACACACTTTGCTGATTATATCTGTGTTACTGCATACACTGCATAGTGTCTGTCAGTGTTACTAATCTTGTACAACTCCTAGGATTTTTAATACTGTGTAATGCTGTATATTGCCCATCCATAAACTGTTGTGTATTGTTTCTTACTTGTCCCTTTGTTTCCCTCCTCACCAGGTCACATCTGTAAAAAATCTTTTTGTGTATCTCAGTATAATTAGTTGGTAAAGCAATTTCAATAAAATAAATAAATACACAGATGCTTTGTGATCTAACATCTAGGCTATAATGCTTCTCTAAACCTTTAACAATGTCTTACACACCTCTCAACTCTAATTAATTTCACGCTGTGGATTGTATTTTAGACTGAAATTTACCCTTGTTCGTTAGGAACATTCCTTAACACTAAACATATTCTGCCCGCTATTCTAAAACTTATGATATTTTAAATAAGGATAGCGCTACACATTCTGGTCATTTGCTGCATATTTTAATTGCCATTGCTATGTATTTTTATGCTAAGAGGTTGAGAGGTATGCCTTCATGGTTCATTCAAGTCGTTAAATAATATACAAAAGAAAAAACTTCTACATGACATCTGTTCAGCCATCATCATCATCATCAAGTATTTTTATTGTTTGACTAAAAAGTCATTACAAACATACATGAGAGACATCAATTAATATAAATCACAATGTAAAAATCAAGTTTCTATAAATATAGCCAATTTCATAAATTTCCTGTTCCATCATGTTCCTGCATAATTTATTCAAGCATAAAAAGTCTCTCCAAGACTATTCTTAGGCTAAGCCTTACTGCACATTTAATCAATGAATCTGTTTTCTCCTTTTAATATTATTTATTGCCAAAATATTTGGCAATTCTTGTCACTGACCAGACATCCTGGGCCAGATATTTAAAACTTTGCCCCAGGGCTAAATTAGCACTGCCTGGTGGGCAAACAGCCCAGAAACACAGAGCAAGCTATATTGAAAAGGAATAGCCTGGGAAACAGCTCCTGAATATAGCATGGGAATGAGGCCAGCCAAACTGGGCTAGGAATGCAGGACAAATGTAGCCCTGGAATAAGACAGCACTGACTACAGTAACCAGGAAGTGCAAACCACAACAACAACACAGTGCACAGTGACGTGAAGGTAGGTAAAGGTGAACTATGTGGCCAATGTGTGTGCCAGCAAATGCATGGACCCAGTACAGCTGCAAGCAGCAGCAGATGTGAAAGAACAGTGTTCAAAACTGTATAATATTCCATGAACCGTTAGTGCTGTGCTAACATGTTTTTGTGGCTTTAGCATGGAGCTAAGCCATTTGCCCGGTGCAAACACATTTGCTCAGTGCTAAACTTTGCCATATTCAAAAATGACATGCAAATGAGCCTACTTAGGTAGTCTCTGGGCAAACATCCAGATT
This sequence comes from Neoceratodus forsteri, assembly GCA_016271365.2. NCBI lineage: Eukaryota > Metazoa > Chordata > Ceratodontiformes > Ceratodontidae > Neoceratodus > Neoceratodus forsteri. The sequence continues at coordinate 1,009,684,066 of CM028131.1, read as the reverse complement.
AGCATGTCATTATACCCTGAATTGCATGCAGTTTGTCCAGCGTTACTGCAAGGTCCCACAGCTCCACCTGTAGGTCAGTCTGGAAGTACAGGGGCTGGTCAGGTCTGGACGCCGCACCACCTGAGGGTCAGTCTGACAGTGCATGATGGTTGATGCAGGCTACATGTATGCAGTACAGCATAGCACTGTGTACCCCAGGGGACAACACAGCATAGGCACAGATGGTGGTGGTGATGCATGCAACTGTCACACTGTAGGGCATGCTACAGTGCACAGCAGACACTACAGTAGCAAGGGGCTGGTAGTGTGAGGGACACAGCAATGCCTATAGTGTGTCGATAGTGATGACCACTGCACTGTACATAGTGACAAGCCACCTTGAAGGTATGTACTGCCAGTGGACATGTTTGTCACACTGTTGTGTGACCCATAGATGCTGCACCTCTGGCATGGGATGCTCATAGTGACATAGACATGGCCGGCTATGTGTGCTGTGGTGTATGTACAGCTGTGCAGTATGTGACTGGAGGGGCATGTACGATCGAACAGGCACACTGGTATTAGGGTATTCCCAATACTGGCCCATGTGCACTGCATGCTGTGTCCCAGCCTTGTGGCTGCACCCAGTCTGTGGTGAGGCCTGGCCACCTGTACACCCTCCCATCAGCATCCACCATACCCACAGTGCTGCATGTGTGTGCTGGCATCTGTTGGTCACCATAGACACATGGTCTGCAGGTGTGTGCTGTATGGCCACACTACTATGGTGACCCCTGGGGGCCGGGTCACCACATACTGCCTGGCATGGCTGGGACTGATGGCAGCAGTTGGCATCATTGTGGTGCCATCAGTGAGCAGCATGTTTCTTCCATGTCTGGCTTTCTCTGTGTCATAGTCATATGTAAGGGTCACGCAAGGCCACAATGTCACACAAAGCTGTTTGCCCAGAGTTAAGACCTGCTTTTCCTGGGCAGTAATTTGTACTGCACAAAGGGTCACATTAAGTCGCGCTAAACACCTTAGTGCAGTGCTAGTCGCTGAATATTCCATAGCACCTGTATTCATGTTCAGTTTGCCCCTTGCATATAATTATGGTTTGCCCAGCACTAATGCAATTTGCGTGCGCTATTTGGCCTTTTGAATATAGCAGACCCAAGCTAATCCATGTTAAACGGGTTTATGCATCTACGCAAAGCTTTGAAATGTCTGGGGTCCTCTGCATTTAAAAAGAATATTGGTTAATGTACTTTATCCACTTGGTACAAGTCATTCATAAATGGGGCCAACCAATAAACTCTGGGTTTCACATACCAGGTGCAGTACCACAATACATGTTCGAGATTTTCCATTCCCCTATGGGAGCAATCGCAATTCTCATCAAGGATACCCTCCTTCTTGTATCTGAACAACAACACTTTACTCAGGAACTGTTCAAACTTATAGTTTGAAAATATTGACTTTAGTTTGGGCTCAGTAAGAATTTCTAAATATGGCTTGAACCCCAAATAAAAATTATTCTGGGCAAACCGTATTTGAGACTTAATATATTACATTGATCTTCAGCTTTTTTCAGATTTGTAAGTTTGTATTTTTCCAATATGAATCAAGAGCTGTGTACCAGAAATCAGATTTGTACCCCAAATTAAACCATTCTTCTTTCACAGCCAGACGTTGTTTCGCCAGTGTTTTTTCAGTAATGTTTGTTAATCTAGTCCAATAATTTACTTTTTGTGTTTCAATTGCTGCCTTAATGTTATTGAGTCCAAGCTCCAATCTAACATAAGAGGCTGGACAAGAATGTCCCACCTCAATATGCATCGCAATAATTTAAACAATGGGGACATCAGTATATTCAAATTATTAATATCCCATATCTGTACTCCATATAATAGTTTTGCTTCAAATTTAGCTTTAATTACATCTATAAGGGGTCTGACCATCACTAGCCCTGCAAGAGTGCTCTTAAACTTTTCTAATAAAAAATCCCCATGGGCAGTCCAGCTACAGTTACCTTGAAAAAGGATTCCTAAGTATTGATATTTTTCAACCACCTCTGTTTTATCATGGCCGACTAACCAAGTTCCCTTAGTTTTTATTTTATTATTTTTGAAGATTGCTATTTTGGTTTTGTTCATATTCATTTTTAACTTTAGTTGGTTAGACCTCTGATATATGTATTCAATTTTGATTGTAATTCACTTTTTGTTAATGAAATCAGGACAACATTATCAGCGTAAGCCAAATTGGGCACATAGTTGCCTTAATTTTGGAGAATCTGAATTAATCAGATTTATGTCTGTAAGCAGTTTCTCTGTATATAATGTGAATAAAGAGGCCAACATACACCCCTGTCTTACACCATGATTAACTTCAAATGATACTGACATGTGACCGTTATATCTAACCTAATTTTGGACCAAGTTCCTGTATACAACTCTGCCATTATTGCTATTAGAGAGCGATCAATTCCTCTCTCTAGGAGAAGCCATAGAATATTTCTGAAGATATAAATGAAGGCAGAAGTATAATTTATGAATTCCGCATAGACCTTCTGCCTTCTTAATCTAACATATTTTTCTATAATATGTCTAAGAACAAATATATTGTCACTTGTTGAGAAATTAGGTCTAAATCCTGCCTGATAATCAGATAATCCACCAGTTCTTATTATTTCAGTTTTTAATCTTTCTAATATGGTTCTACTAAAAAATGTTAAGTTTACATTGAGTAGACTTATAGGCCTATATATGGCTGGATTATACATATCACCTTTTTTATGTATGGGTATTAAATTTGCAACTTTCCAGGTTTGGGGAAATCTACAGGCTCTTATACATTTATTATAAAAAAAATTGTCAGAAATCTACCCCAAAGTGTGGGTGCACATAAGTATACCTCTGCAGGAATTTAATTTGATCCTGCAGCTTTTTCCCTTTTCAGAGAATAAAGTACCAGATGACTTCATCCAGTGTTATAGGACTGACTTTACCCTGGGTCTCATCTCTGAATTATTATATTTTCTGCCAAGGGATCAAAAAGATGGCTGAAAAATGTTGTAACTATTTCTGTTCTGAGATATAGGTATCTATTTCTGTCTTATATCTATCTGTACAGTACCTTTTGCTACTAATGTCCAGAATGCTTTAGCATCCTTATCTAGAAACGACTTGAGCATTAATTTCCAATGTGTAGCAAAATACTTGTTTTTCTCTTATAAGGTTTTTATATTGCTTCCTTAAGATGTTTAATTGTGTCAGATTTTATTTCTCACCTTTATTCCTGAATGTAACATATAATTTTCTAATTTGACTTTTAAGGCTTTTACAGTCTTTATCATACCGTGTATTATTATGTGGTATAATCCTACTCCTGACATGACACTCCATCTTGTTCCTTATGTTCTCCATTAAGTTATTCATTATTTGCATAATGGTGCCATGATCAAGCCTTGCTATATAGCTGGCATATTTATTCAATATAGAGTCCGTCATCAGGGGTAGGATTTCACCCTCACTATTGTGTCTCAAATTATTTTTTTGTAGCTCTGACTAAGTGAATAATATGGGGTCCAAATCCTCTTTATACATCTCTCTATTTTGTTTAGCAGTTTCTGTAATAATCAGAAAGTGATCACTTTCCCCAGTAATCCAGATCAAAATTTTATGCCAATAAGCTTTTGAGCCATTCCATAAGGCATAGTCCACTACCAAAGAGCCCTAGTGGAGACATATGTAAAATCACCCTGGCTGTCAGCTTGATATCTTCCATTTAATGGATATAAATTAAAGTCTTTCATTAACCCAATCAGCTATTTACCTGAGTTATTTAACCTATTGTCTTTTGATTTCCTTACAGAAAGTATTTCAATTTGAGCTATATTTCTATACTGGATTGTCTACCAGGCCATCAAAAGCCCAATTCAAGCATTGAAGTCACCTATCATTAATATTTCTGCCTGGGTGTACACCTGTAATGTTTCTATCAGAATGGATCCAAGATATGCCCATATGATTGCAGTATAAAAATTAGAATTATCTGGAGGAATATAGCAGTTCAGTATCACAATCTCTTGTTTCCCATCATTTAAATGAATAATTATATAATTATTCATTATTTTACAGAGTGTTACTTTCTGAAAAATGCCAATTTTTACCAATGTTATCAGCCCTCCACAGCATCTGCCAAACTTTGCACAGTGGGTGTCAGGGCTATGGAACATTTCATATCCATTTAGGTCGATGTTATCACCGCTTATATACATAGAAACATAGAAACATAGACTTTGACGGCAGATAAGGACCGCTAGGCCCATCTAGTCTGCCCATTTCCCTACCTACAGGATAGGCCGCAGATCCTAGTTAACCAACAGCCTATTTCTTCCTACCCCCCGCAAGAATTGCCTTATGTCTGTCCCATGCATTCTTGAATTCTCCCACAGTTTTAGACCCTCACAACATCCTCAGGAAGGCTGTTCCATGCATCCACTACCCTCTCTGTGAAATAATACTTCTCACATTGCCCCTGAACCACCCTCCTTCTATCTTTAAATTGTGTCCCTTGTTCTTGCAAGTCTCTTTTTCTGAAAGATGCTACCCTCTTGGACTTTGTTGATTCCACTGAGGTGACTTAAAAGTTTCTATCATGTCCCCTCTCCCTTCTTTCCTCAAGGGTATACATATTAAGCTCCTTTAGTCTCTCCTCATAGCTCTCTTGCAGACCCTGCACCATTTTAGTTGCCCTCCTCTGGATTGCCTCTATCCTGTCTATGTCCTTGTGGAGATGGGGTCTCCAGAACTGTACACAGTACTCAGATGGGGTCTCACCAACTGTCTGTACAGAGGGATAACAACTTCCTGTTTTCTGCTGATGATGCCTCTCCTATACATCCCAGTATACCCCCAGCCCTCCCTACTGCCTTCTCACATTGCTTGCTAACCTAAGGTCATCTGATATGATTACCCCAGGTCCCTTTCCTTTTTGTTGTTGTTACTACCTCCCCAACCCATGTGTATTCTTCCCTGGGTTCTTGTTTCCCAGTGCATTATTTGCACTTCTTTGCATTGAACCCTAGCTGCCATATTCTGACCATTCCTCCAACCTTGCCAAGTCCTTTTCATCCTTTCCACCTCCTTGTGTATCAACCCTGTTGCAGATCTTTGTGTCATCTGCAAAGGCATACTTTTCCTTCCAGTCCTCTGCAATGTCACTGATGAAGACATTAAAAGGACTGGACCCAATACTGAACCCTGAGGTACCCCACTAGTAACCCCCCTTTCTTAGAGTGGACTTCATTTACAATTACTCTTATGTCTCTTGTAGGCATAACACTTCATGTCTAATTAAAAAATGTATGTCTAATTAAAAATTTACAATCACTATCCATTAACTTGCTGTTCCATCCTGATATATTCCATGAAAGAAATAAACAGCCAGGCTTCCTGATGTTACACAGCTTGGCATATCTCTCTGTTGGGCTACAGTTCACTCATCATCATAGCCCACCAGTAATATAAATCTTTCTGAAAGAGTCATTCCATCTTGCTTACTTTTCTATTCAGGAAGGCAGTCATGACATCTATTTTCATTAGTCTTGGGTCCACAATATGCAACCATAAATAGTCCATATTCTCAGCTTTTCTCAATATACAGTCCACAAGTTGTAAATTTGTAACTTCCAAGTCAATCTGGCTATTTAAATTAAAACTATCGAAAATTAATTTAGCTAAGATGTACCCCATATCATCAATTGGTATGTTTAAAAAATTCCTAAAAAGATCATTAATTGCATTAGTAAGTAAGCGGTCATTCTCATGTAACATGGGACTTATTCCAAATAACCTTAATATCACTGGTTTATCATATTCCTCTATTTTTACACCCATCTCCTTATTAAATAGGGCTCTATTGGAAAAGGTCAAGATTAGATCCTTTTCTTTAATTGATCAGCTATTAACCCATACATAATTGGCCAGTCTTGGGAAGACAAATAGTATATCAATCAAAGTTACAGGAATATGCAAATTCTTAATTTCTATAATTTCATCTTGTCTCAGATCAGTGTCAAGTTTTTATTTAGATAATCCAGTATCTGAATCTCCAGTCTGGAAGGATCAAAGTTACCCCAGTTTAATGGTCCATAAAGCCTAATAAGGGATATATGGTCACCAATTATGATTCACCATTGATATTCTCGAACTCTTCACTTTCAAAATTTCCCCTTGAGTGTTATTTATTGAGCTTTTCTTTGTCTCCTCTGACAATTTTTTTTAATCCCATAATACTAAATTCATTTTTCTCTATTTGAATGCCATTTAAAGACTTTCCTAGCTCAATTTCCATCAGGGCTTTCCCCAGTTACAGATTCAAGTCTGCTACTTCTCTCTCTAGTCTACCCAGATAGTCCATCAATTTAGGTTTGTCTTTTTGAATACATGTGTCATTCGAGAGATAAGTTACTACTTCTCATTCTGTAGAGCTCTCTCTACTCTTTTGTTCAGTATCTTTATCATGTGGTACCCATATTCTTTCACTATTTGAGTCTCCACTATTTACATAGTTATCTGATTGTGTTTTTATTGCCTTTTGTCTTTTCCTTCTCTGTATTTTTTGTTAGATTTCTTTTTTTTCTGATTGATAAGCTCTGCAGATAGGTCAGGAATTTCTAAGATACTGAAATCTGGTCTTATTTCTCTCCCTTCCTGCTTTTGTTCAGGTTCTTTCCTCATATTCTGTCTAGAGTCTTCATTTAATAATATGTTGTCCCTCTGTCCTTTCCACATGTCTATCTTGGCTCTATTACATGCCACTTCGGATCTTAATGATTCAATTAGATTTTTATTAATTACTAACTGCTCCATGATCACTAAATGTGCATTGTACAGATCTTTCATTATTTCTATTAGATCATGACTTAAGCACAAAGGGTTAAAACATTTTCATATTTTGTCCTGCCTGTGTTACTCCATAATTCTGTTGGGCTCCACTGTTATCATAACATTTTAACTGCTGCTTTTGATTCTGGGCTTCAACTTGTTTCAGTCCCTCAATAGTTAATTGTAGATCCTGTATCACTTCTCCCAAGCCTGAACGATTTTTACAGTGATGATTATATTTAGTCTTTGTACTAAAAACAGTCACTGAAGCCGGCCCGGTGGCGCTGAGGGTTGAGGCGCTGACGCCACACTGCCCACACCAGCGACCCGGGTTCAGGAGCGGACTCGGGTCGCCGGTGGGTCGGCGGGGGAGACAGGCTTGAGCATCCAATGACAGCTCGCCTTCTCCGGGAGAGATTGGCGATGCCTGACACTTGCATGACCCTGAGGCGGAGGCTCGAGGAACTGCAAGCCCCACTAGGGATGGATGGCCTTTGAGCAGCACGGATGTCGGCGTGTGCATCATGAAGTCAGGGAGGTGGGTGGCTGCTCGGGAGGAAGAAAATGCAAAATAAGCCTGCCTCAGCTGGGAAGATGGGAGGACCGTGGCCGTGCCCACGATTTGCCTGTGCCGCCCAGCAGACCACAGACCGACAAAATGTAAGTAGCGGGGTTTGATCCCCCGCCTCGTCCCCGCCCGGGGGGTAATCCGCGGCTCCATGGGGTCTGGTGGTCTGCATGGGTAGGGTTCCAGGCAGTGGGATGTCCAATTGTCCTCCCTGAAGGGTCGGAGGTGGCAGGCTGGGAGGTGGAATAAAGAATAATTTCAAAAAAAATCAGTCACCGTTTTAGCATCATCTCCCTTACTATCCATGCTTTTTCTAGAATCCCCCAGGGTATTCATGGAATCTCCAATATGCCACATTCTCAGTGATCTCTCTAGTTCTGGGGTTTGAAACCCTCTTTCATCACATAAATGACTAGATCTGTTTTGTACTGAGTTATCTAAAATAGAAAACTTCCTCTTCTGAGCATCTCTATTTTCAATAAATGCCTTCTCTTTAGTAGTAATTTCCTTAATTTTATATAAGCCATTACTAATATTAGCCCCTTCCAAAATTGTTTTTTGGGCATGCTCAGATTGTATAATGCCCCTTGATATGGGGGTTGAAGTTTAATTAACACAGGGCAGCAGGTGTTCCATAATTTTTGATTGTCTAAAGCCACCTTTTTACTACTCATTGGGAGCTCTTGTAGGGAGGAAAGGTTACTATTCTGTAGCCTCTATAGCCTTGTGTTAACCATTATAAATTTCTCCACACTGAGTGCTGTGGATAAACCTAGGTATAGGCCTAATTTAGTTATACCAACAGCACTTAATAACTCTTATAGGATCTTGGCTTATAATCACTGTGCCAGTTCTCTGTATCAGAATGGGGGTGGGGACAGCAATATACACACTTCAGAGAGCACTTCTTTGGCAAAAAAAGTTCCTTTATTTGAATTCGCCCATAACTTCAACGTTTCACCTTCAAAGTAGGCTTCATCAGGAGATGCCTTTTACACTTGATGTGGTACATGCTCTATATATTTTTATTACTTATTGCTAATCTCCATGATTCTTTGCCTCCTTAAACTGAACTGTGGCCCATATCCATGTTTGCCATTTTTCCTTTAAAAGATTTTTGTCAGCATTCCAAGCTCCACTAAAGGGTTGCTCTGTGGACAGACCAGGTCTGTCTCTTCCTACCAGATTCAACTGCCCCCAGTTTTTGAAAAGGCTTACTACTTTCAAAAATTGGGGCAGTTGAATCTGGCATGTAGGAAGAGACGGACCTGGTCTGTCCACAGAGCAACCGCTTTCTGATCACATTGGGAGAGGCAGCATTGAATTGTTAAAGAAAGACTCATTTCTGTGGACCTACTGGCTTGTCTGGAAACCTGGATGTTTATAATCACTGTGTTCTTAAATGCCTGCCTTAGTACCAATGGTTAAATTACATCTATCAGTGGTTGTAACATCTAATAGGTCTAGTTAGACTTAAGCTGAAATTGCCACTCGCTTGTTAACACAACAATGCTTGTAAAATAAAATATGTCTTGGAAGTAATTCCAACCACTATTGGAAGCAACAGTCCCAGAGAGCAGAGTGATACCAGTTTTATGCAGCTCTATCAAGTCCATGGGAATCATGAGTATATCCTCCTGGTAGTCAGTACAGCATCTCCACTGTCCATTCAGGGCTTCAGTTAGTAAGCAAGTAAGGCCACAGTAGTTTTCTGCCAAATGCAGCAGATCTGTAATCAGCCTCCATTAACCTTTGTTTCCCAATCAGGTAAAAATGCCCAAAAGTCCCCATCAGAATGCAAGGCAGTGCTGCAAACAAATAAGATAAAGTAACTAGATGATCGAATAAATATAATATTCACTTTTGTGAAGGAAATTTCCTTCACAAAAGAGTGAATATTATATATTTATTCGATCATCTAGTTACTATCTTATTTATTTGCAACGCTACAATCGTTTCCCCAGGATTCTTTGTATATTTTTGGTAATTAAAACTGTAGAATATATTCTACAGTTTTAATTACCAAAACATACACAAAAAGCAAATTATTTAAACCGATAAAAACACTTACAGATTCTTGTTTAGCTGAAACATGTCAGAAAAATGCAGGGAACAAAACGAAACAGGAGACATTCTCTAATGGTAAAAAGGTAAAATTCTTGCTGTCATTCTGGCAGACTTCCACGGTTACTCAATAACTCTGGCTGCAGTGGAAGATTATCATGCCATATACAAAAGGAGACTGTTTAGCCGTGTTGTTCGAGTAGTCACACAGCACTCCCTTCTGATCGCAGTCAAAGAATAATCTGGCTGAGAACGCCGTGCATGCACTCTTAACTCACAGAGTCACGTGTGTGGTTCAGCCAGTCAGATCCACGGATTAAGTTTAAAATTCTAAATATTATTAACCTAAAAGAATGTGCCCTCTTGTAAGAGGGACACGGAAGAAGATGGCATTTCTTCAGAAGAAGAAGACTCTTGAAGTTTTGGGACTGGTTGGCCTTAGTCCTTTTGGACTCATTTGGTAACAGGACAAGAAGGGAGAGGGGAGTGTTTAATGTTTAAAAAATTGAAAATTAAGTAGCCTATATATATCTTATTAAGAATGATGGATTAGTCTACAGCAGGTCTGGACTTTAAAATTGGTTGCTTAGGCTACTTATTTTAAATTTTTTCTCCCCTCTCCATTGAAGTCCTAATTGTTTAAACATCAGCAGTTTCTCATGTATCTGACTAATAATGTTGCATTTCTCTCCTTCTGTTTGCTCTGTTTATTTTGTAAAAGCGCCTTGGATTATGTATCCTAATATGTCTGGTTAGTGGTCTGGGGGATTAGTCAATGGGGTAAAGAGCTCTGAGGGTTTTCCCTTTTTTCACACTGTAGTGTGTAAATACTTTGGAACTGCATGGTGAATGACTCCCTAATTTTAGGGAAGAACCCCAAACAATATGAACTGGACTTTTCTTACAGTAAATAAACCATGCTACTCATGGGCTCCTTTACAGCAAATGGAATGCTTGTCAAAGTTTATAATTTAATAGGTACCTCCATAGGACGTATTCTACGTCATTTAACTGACCTATTGTGTGTATTAAGAGGAGGGCACCTCATTGTAATGGTACATCTGCAATGTTGAATGAAAGTCTTTTGCTGTATATTTGTTTACACAAATGAATAAACATAAAGTAACAAAAAAAAAAGAATCCAGGTATGCCTTATATACTGTTCAGTCAGCTTTAGACCAGCTTTATTTCCAGTACAGCAAAACAGCAGCCAAACCCCTTCAGCAATGTCCTGATGGTTTATGCCAAGCACTTTGTCAAGTGTCTCTGAAGAGCATCTGAATACTCTATATTGATTCTCGTAGTAGTAATATAAGATGGTTCAACTGGCCTGGGAGAGTTATCTATCTTTAGTGCCATTGGCCCCTTAAAAAACATGTCAGTCGTGATTGAGTCTTTGCACAACTTTACCCCCCCCTTTTGTATATCCTACCCTGTGGTGTTGGTTCATCCTTCTCTTTAGTGAATACTGAGCAGAAGCATTCATTCAGTACTTCTGCCTTTCCTATGCTATCCTCCACCCATTCTGTCCCTTGTCTCAGTTTGACAGTTCCTTCCTTCATCTGACTCTTTTCCCAGATGTGCCAAGAAAAGGTCTCGCACCTTCCTTGATGCCTTCCACAATTCTCCATTCAGCTCCTGCTTTGGTTTTTCTGCTTCCCTACTAGCTGACTTGAGTTTTTACAGGTAGTCCACTCTATCCTCTTCTCTCCAAATCTTCCTGTATCTTTCAATCGAAACTCTTTTTCCCTTACTGCCATCACTACCTTCACTGTGTACTAGAGGGGTTTCTTATGCTTGTGAAGACAACATGTGAGTGTAGGTCCATACTGCATCTAGAGAGGGAGAAGAAACAAAGAAAATTATAAACATAGAAAATAGACACATATCGTCATTTAAGGTTACTTAAATACCCATTTAAAGTGGACTAAAAATGGGTTTTCTTACTCCAGAATCATATGGAAAATATACAATTACAGAAAAAAACATATCAAATAGTTGCATACAATGGGGATGAAATCTATTTCTGCATTTAGTTCAGAAGTACTACTTGTATCAGTATCTAAAGTGAAGATCCACCATGTACATTTTCTAATTTCATGAATTGTGAGGGAAGAATTTACAAAAGGATCTGCCCAAGATGGATCTGCTGCTCTTTTCAAAGCAGAAATGTGTCCAAACCTGCTAGACCATGTATTAGACAGCCTAACAGTGCCCAACGTTTGTATCCAAAAACTGAAGCAATTGCATTTGAAATTGAGGCAGTTGTGAGGTGTGTCCAATTTGGATTCAATTACATCCATTTTCTGCTGCAAAATGTGACTTTTTGTTATAAATAGATGAAACCTCTGAAAATAGCAGCAGGGCTGCTGGGATGCAAGAGGATAAGCTCAGACCTGGGTGCAGCATGCATTTCTGTCTGTGTCCAACCCTTTTGAAAATCCTGTTTTGCAGAGAGTCATTGTAAGATGCAAAGTGTGCTCCAAATTCAGATTTTAAGTTGCCCTTTGAAATGTCCCTTTTATGCACTTTCAAGTATATCTTAAGGGGCGTGATAATTCTACAAATGTATGCCAGAGCGAACATGCATCAACGTATATGCACCACAAAATTAGTTGGGCATGTAATGATTTGTCTGATTTCAACTTGTTTGTGGGAGGGTGGATGTGTAAAGTTGTTAACCTTGTGTTGCAAATTTGCAGACATTGCATGAAACCTTGTGACCTAGCCACAAGTCACATTCAGTCAGGGTCACAGTTTGAGTGACTTGTTATCTAGCAGCTGCTTTGTGGATAAACAGAAAACTACAAGGATCTGGCTAGACACTCCCAGATATGATTCCACCACTAAGGGAGATGCAATATCTGCAAATTTGTAGCACGAGGTAATACTTTACACATTCAGTAATGCAGCTGCTTCAGACTCATGAAGTGCGCTACAGGTCTGGGGCAATGATTGTGGTGATGCAGCTGCTTTGGCCATATGTGCAGTCTGGTTTGTGTCACTCATGCGGTCCACTACAGGTGTAATACAATGTGTGTGATGATGCAGGTGCAGCTGTGAACCATATGCAAAGTAAACTACTATGGCTATCTATCACAAAATGAAGGAAATTCATTGCAAAAAAAATACATTAATACACATGTTAGAGTTTATTGTTAAAGCCATGAAAGTAAGAAATGCAATGTTGTTGTTTTTAAAACTCTAACCATGCCCATCCCCATCCACCACCCCATGATCTCCACCATAATGAATGCGAGCACAACCCATCTCTATCTCCACCCCTTTTTATAGTATTTTTCCTGCCCACTTGCATCCTTCTAGGGATGTACCCTGTCAGGTTCAGAGTCCCCATGGCTTCCATGGACCCTGTAAGCCACCGTTTCCCTTCACAGCTTGCCCTCCATGTTAGGGGCTCCAGGGGAGAGCAGTCCACTTTGCAGACTAGGATCCACTGCCAGTGGGCACCAGAACTCAGGAAGTGCCAAGGCTCAAACTGTCATATAGACAGAAGTGGGATTTTACCCTTTGGTTGATCCTTCTCCCTCCACCCCTGATGTGAGTGATGCCTATTGCCTCACATGCTCATTGCTCACCCTGTGGCAGGCAGTGCCTCCTGGCCCAGGCGCAGTGGCTGCTGTGGTACGGAGCTTGCCACCAACCCTCCCCACCAATGTGCACTGTCCGCAGCAGCTGCCTCAGCACAGCCTGACTCCCTATGCAGCAACCCAAGCTCACTCCCAAACTCAGGTCGCCTACATGGCAGTGCTATGTGCTGCCACTGAGCCATCTTGGCGGATCCCTGCCCTTGTTATGACTGATGGGTACATCAGTCCTCCTCCAACGCTGTTTGTGATGCTAGAGGACATGTAAAAAATTGTAGAAAATCATGTTTATGTATGGAATACCCTCATATTTCCCTTTCTATGTCAGTCATGTAATCTGATATGCTTTGATCAGTTTCTGATAACTTACTTATCAAGGGTTGTACAGCCCTCAAATCTCTGTATTTCCTTTAGCTCATCAGCTAATGTTTTCTTTTCATATGAAGATATTCTGCAACATCAGTCACACCATTCCATGATATTCATCTGAATGGCCTGGAATGATGTAACTGATGTCACAGAATGTCCAAGTAGTATGATTCTGATTCTTTATTGTACATTCATAAAAGACATTACATAGAGAATAATGCATGGGGTGGTGTGCCTTACGAGAATTTAATATACACCTGAGGTGTGTGATGCTGCATAAACCCCGAGAGTGAGGCTTGAGGGGTTTACTTATCACACATAGCAATATTAAATTCGAATATACACTCCACCCTATGCCTTATTTTTAAAAATTTCTTGGCATCAATTTTTTCCCAGAACAAGCAGTTCTTTTCAGCAGCAGTTTAGTATGAAGCCAGCGAACAGCACGTCAGTGTCTCGTGCTGTACTGGCAATAGTTAGTGTGCACGCAAGTGCTGTAATAACTGTTTTTTTATTATGGGAATAACAACTGGTCATCTCAATATAAAAAAAATAGGGAAATGGTGGCATTATTTGCCGTAATAAAGGAGTGTTTATTAAGGCAAACAAGTGCACGATTTCTCTCACTCTGTGCATGTGCTCGCTCGAGCTCCTTGCTTCCTGACTGCTGTCCCCTTCCCTTCTTCCCGAACTGCAAAGCAAAATGGACACAAAACTGCCATGGACACTCGGTGGTAAGTCATTTTTAATGAAAGTATTTCTGCCAAAAACATTACCGGATCAAGCACCCACACAAAAATAGAAAAAATTTTTTTTAATGAAAGTGAAAGGTGATCACGGACCATGTGCTCTAACGTACTCAGACTGCAGCCGCATAGCAGCCTTTTTTATTTTATAAAATTGCTGAGGTGAAAAAAGCAACCCAGCAATTATATAAAACAAAATATGGGTCAGGGTGTAAACCAAGTTTGCACACACCCTTGGAGTTAGATGCTAGCATAAATCCCTGGGCTTTGCCCTCGGGGTTTATGTAGCATCTAACCCCTCAGGTGTGCATAAACTTCTTGTTACACACCCCAACCCATACTTTATCCTATATATATTATAAAAATGATGTAGAATAGCATATAGTAAAACACAATGTCACAACAATAAAATTAATATTTATGTAAAGATATAACTTCAGCATTATGGCCCACATATTCAAAGGAGATCGCTGCCCAAAATGGAGATGTGCAGCACATCTCAGAAAATATGTTGAAGCATGATATTCGAAAGTGAGAGATGCATTGCACATTTCCAATTGCACGATCATGCAGAAATAATGTATGCAGCACAAAAGGAGCGGGTACATGAATATGCCACCATCTGTATCTTCAGGCAAAATGTGCAGTGCATCTGCCGAGCATCCCAAAGTGTGCGCACAAAGTTAGGCAGAGAAAGGGATGGCCTAAATCAACTAACCACCCACAAGAAGACTGAGAAAATGCAGACACAGGCCATCCTGAGGCACCCTTAGAGGTGCAATAGGATGTGTTCCAGGTACCCGTACACAGCAGTCATGCCAGGACAGAAGTACCCAAAGTCACAGGTGCCGGCACACCGCAGGCACCGCCCAGAGAGCCATCCCCCATGCCGCATCCAGGACATAGACACCCAGCTGCTACAGCCAATGCTGTCAGATGCCCCCCCAGCACACCAGTGGAGCAGATGGCCACACTGCAGCACATGTACCAGGAGCTATGATCTGCACCCATGTAGCCTGCAGGGCACCACCTGGTGGTGGCATGTACCTAGGGTGATGTCTGGGGCAACAGTGCCCAGGTAGCCTGGTGGTACAAGTGGCAGCCTGGCATGGGCCAGGGATTAATCTGCAACACACACCCACAGTGATACATCATAGGTGCACACAGGTGGTACCCACCCAATTGGGTACCTGGTAACACTCTGCACACTGCCATTCCTTGCACTTATCACCATGTTCCTCTCATACAGAGTTGTGTTGGGCACTGCAGGTGACTAGACACTGCATACAGAGCTGGTGTATCACATGTGTGTGGTATACTGATCAGACTGTATCACTCTGTGCCCTCCCCTGTTGCTTGTCCAGGTGGGCCCCTGTGGCCACTATCCAAGTGGGTCCCCAGTACCCCAGTCCAACCCTGTACATGACTATGGGTAATAGCACTGTACCCAGGCCAATGCAGTCCACCCACACACAAACATTCCATTACAGCCGGCCCAGTGGCACTAAGGACTGAGGCACTGGATGCCTTACCTCACACCACGCTGGTGACCCGGGTTTGGGAACAATCTTGGGTCATCAGAGTGCCAGCATGGGGGAGGGAGGGGGATTGAGCAACTGATGGCAACTCTCCCCTCCTGGGGTGGTTGTCTGCCCCCCCCCCAATAGTTCCACTCCCATCGGGTGGAGGTACAATGGGAAGCATAGGCAGGAGGGGGTGGTGGCAATTGCCAGGGGTGGGGTAGAAGGGGCCGAGCCTGGACCCGGCATGCATGTGTGCCTCCATGCACATGCACACGCACATGCATGTCTGCCAGGGTCCTGAGTTAGGGGTGAAAAAAGCTACAAAAAAAAATATTCCATCACACCTGCCTGCTAGGCTGCAGTACCTCCTGTTTACCTTTGTGGGGTGGTGGAGCAGCCCTGCAAAGCTGGAACTGCACATGCCTGGGGTATGCAAATGTCCTGAATACATTCCAGTAATAAGCTGCGATATGGGGGGAATGGGCTCAGAATGTCAATGAGGACATTTGCATATCCTGGCTGAATACTGCAATTTTGGCGCACTACACATGTGGTCACCTATTGTGCATTTCCCTATGTCTCCGAACAGGGCTCAGGTCGCCTGCCGCGCATCTCCCACTGTGCATTCACACATGTTCAAGATATTCAGCCAGACATGCGTGATTGCATCTCACGTGCATCTTCTGAATATAACATTATTTTGCGTTGGCGCATCTCAGCTACATAGCACAGGCACTTGCGTGATGCAGCCTGGGACTTTTGAATAAGTGGCCCTGTATACAAAATAGTAAGAAAGAACAACCATCCATAAATATTGTGTAAATTATTCTACGTGATAACCTAGTGTTGAGATTAGTCTTATACCTGTTAGCCATCACTTTTTTTTACCTACTCTAAGCAGAAATTGGGCCAGTTTAAGCAATTCATCAAGGTGTGCTGAGCAGAACAAGGCCTTGATTATTTCACCTTGTCACTTATGCATCCTTTCCAGAATACTTCCTGACCATTTCTGTCTCAGTGTGTTATACCATGGACATACAAATGCAACATATAACAGATTTTTAATGGAGTCTGTATCACAGTGGCTATATATGCTATTTTTCTCCTCTTAATGTTTTGCATCTCGAAAATATTCGACTGAGGAATGTGTTTAATCTGTGCAAAGTTACTATATCTCTTTGTTCTTTATCGATTAATAAGTTAAGAATTAAGACCATGAGTTTGTTTCAGTTTAGATAAATGAGTACTGAACTGATTCATATTAATCCAGTCATATGCTGCTGCTTCCTTATGTCTATGCATCTCGCTTTAATCAAGGGTCTGTACTTGCCTAAAATAACTGTGCCACGACTGGGAAAATGCCACAAAGCAGGTTTTTAACATACAATGTCCATTTTCTTATGTCATTTACTTCCATTAGTTTTTATTTTACATCCAACTTAAGTAGGGCAATCTATGCTGAGATATATTAAGTAACTTGATCCAGTAACACATGACTCTGCATGCTGCTAATGTTCCTGTGCTTTGTTGACCTAGTTCTACCCAAAACAACGTGACTGATATAGGTAAACCCAATAGATTTTCATAAAGTTATTATATGACCAAATCAGGTTTCTTTGTGTCAGCATAATCACAGATTTCTGTGGCACATAGGGCTTGGGCAAAGCCTCTGCTATTTCAAGCAATAAGGGGAGTCTTTATCGTTTGACCCCTGTACTTACTATTGAACCTGAACTGCCCTTTAACCCTTGCAGGGCGCAGACTGAAGCATCAGTCCAAAATTCACACACGTTCTAATTCTGTCAGTAGCCTAAGTGTTAAGTGTTTCTTCAACTTTTGTGACAGTATGGGTAATAAGACTGTTACATTTCATGTTATTATTGAAAGTTAAACCTAAACAGGTGAATTATTTAACAACCTTCGGTTTATCAGCTCCACTATACCAACTGATTGATGTTCTTATTCACCTCTTGCCCAAAGCTAAAACCATGCTTTCTTCACATTGATGACTAACTTAAACTCTAAACATTTTTAAGTTAAGATTGTTACTGTCTCTGGAGACCTTTTTGAGTTAATGAAATAAGTACAAGATCAACGTATGCCAAAACATGACAGGCCAGATTTTCAAAACTTTGCCCCTGGTTTAAATTAGCACTGCCTAGCATGCTAAATTAGCCCGGAACCAATAGCCTACTATATTCAAAGGGACAGCCCCAGTGCTAAACCTGCTGAATACAGCATGCTAAGGAAGCCGGGCAAACTGGGCTGAGAGTGCAGTGTAAAAATAGCCTGGGGAATAAGACAGCTCTGAATATAGCAACTAGGAAATGCAAACTACAACAGCATCCCAGTTCACAGCGACGTGAAGGAAGGTAAAGGTGAACTATGTGGCCAATGTGAGTGCTAGCAAAGGACGGGAGTCAGTAAAGCTGCAAGCATCAGCGCATGTGAAATTACATTGTGCAGAAATGTACAATGTTTCTGAAATGTTTGCGCAGCACAAACACATTTGCACTGGTTTAGTGCGAAGCTAAGCCATTTGCCCTGGGCAAAAATTTGCTATATTCAAAACTGACATGCAAATAAGCCTACTTAGGTAGTTTGTGGGCAAATATCAGATTAGCATCTCATTTATGACCTGATTTGCATGCAGTTTGCCCAAGCGCTATTGCAGGGTCCCACAGCTCCACCTGTAGGTCAGTGTGGAAGTATAGGGACTGGCTGGGTCTGCCACAGCTCCACCTATAGGTCAGGCTGTAAGTACAGTGGCTGGCTGGGTCTGCCCACAGCTCCCCTGTAGGGTCAGTCTGTAAGTACAGTGGCTGGCTGGGTCTGCCCACAGCTCCACCTGTAGGTCAGTCTGGCAGTGCATGGTGGTAGCTGCAGACTATAGTTGTACAGTACAGCATATAATATTGTGCCCAAGGGACTACACAGCACAGGCACAGGTGGTGGTGCTGCATGCAATTGTCAAACTGTAGTTCATGCTACAGTGCACAGCAGACACTACAGTAGCAAGGGGGCCATTAGTGTGAGGGACACAGTAATGCCTATGGTGTGTAGGACAGTGATGACCACTGCACTGTACACAGTGACAGGCCCAGCTTGCAGGTGTTTACTGACAATGGATATTACTGTTATGCTGTTGTGTGACCCATAGATGCTGCACCACTGGCATGGGATGCTCACAGTGACATATACATGGCTGGCTGTGTGTGCTGTGGTGTCAGTACAGATGTGCAGTATGTGGCTGGGGGGGGGCACATATCATCAGACAGGCACACTGGTGTTGGGGTATTCCCAACACTGGCCCATTTGCACTGTGTGGCTTGTCCCAGCCTCATGGCCACACCAACTGTGGTGCAGCCTGGCCACTAGTACTCCCTCCCCCTTAACACCCTCCATGCCCACAGTGCTGCATGTGTGTGCTGGCATCTGTTGGTGTCCACCAAAGGGTGATCTGCAGGTGTATGCTGTATGGGCACAGTGCCATGGTGTCCACTGGGAGCTGTGTCACCACTTACTGCCTGGCATGGATGGGACTGGTGGCAGATGATGGCATCACAGGGATGCCATCTGTGAGCAGCATGTTTCCTCTCTGTCTGGTTTATTTCTATGTGTCATACTTACTGATTAGGATCACGCAAAGCCACACAAAAGTCACACAAAGCCATGCAAAGCCACAAAGTCATGCAAAGCTTATTTGCCCAGAGTTAAGACTACCTTTTCCTGGATGGTTATTTGCACTGCGCAAAGTGTTGCGCTAAGTCGTGCAATAACACTTTGCGTGGTGCTATTCACTGAACATAGCATTGCGCCTGTATTCATGTACGCACACCCTCAGTTTGCCCCTTGCATACATTATAATTTTGCCCAGTGCTAATGCAGTTTGCATGCGCTATTTGACCTTTTGAATATAGTGGACCCACTCTATCAGGCACTAACCCTGCACAAATGGTTTGTGCCCAGGGCAAAGTTTTGAATATCTGTCCCAACAACTCTTACCACAATACATCCTGGGTAGATAAGTGGGGTATGAAGTTGAACCTAGATAAGTGTTAAGTCATGCATCTGGGTCCTAATAACTTAAATTATATGTACCAACTATATAGAACTAACCTTGCCAGTTCCTTTGATGAGAAAGATCTAGGTATTAGTATCTCTAATGATATGTCCTATAATAAGCACATTCATGACATTATTAATAAGTCCAATAGGGTAGTTTGGTCTATTTTACATAATATTAGATCACGTAAATCTGAGGTTCTTGTCCCCCTGTATAGATCCTATGTTAGATCACATTTGGATTATGCTGCTCAACTGTGGTCTCCATATAAAAAATGTATTAGTAACTCACTGGAGAATGTTCAAAGACAATTTACAAAGAAAATATCTGGTCTAAAAAGCAGATAACGAAACTGATCGTTTACAGACCTTAAATCTAATGTCTATCCACTCATCGTCTCAGAGGTGATTTGCTTCTCCTTTTGACATAATTCAGGATCTTGTTCTCATGACTGAATTACATTTACAGTTTAAAGATCATTCACACAATGTCAGAGGTCACCTTTACAATTAATAAGGAATCCATTTAGACATAAAAAGTCGACAATATTTTTTACATTAAGAACTGTGAGTCCCTGGAATAATCTGCCTATTAATGTTATTATTAGTGAAAGCGAGAAAATTTTTAAATATAGGCTTGATCAACTAATTAGTACTGGATTTGTTTATGTATTACCCTTTGGCTTAGTATAAGAGTGTTATGGGCTAACGCCTCTTGCTCTTTCCACAACCTTAGTAGTATGAACCTTAGCAGTAATATTTGGCAGATTAAATTCTGGGCCTTCAAGAACAGCAATCAGATCAAGTACCACATACATGAATTGAAAAAACAGGGTTGCTAGGACACAGCCCTGTGTTCCCCCTTTGCTAGTTGGAAAGCATGCAGCTGAAATGCCAAACTCATCAAAACTGTCTAGATATGAGTTATCTGAGTACAGTTATATAACAGTGACTAATAATTTTGAATCTAATCCCAATGATGAATGTTTTTCCCATAAAATAACCCTAGATAGCAACTAAAACACTCCCTTAAGGTCAATGAAAGTTACATGCAGTAAAAGGGCTGTTTCCTTACAAAAACATACTTCTGTAGTTAACAGTGAAAAACATAACACTGGTCAACAGTCAAGTGACCCTCTCTGAATCTAAACAGTCAAAGAGGATTTCTCAAATCATAACATTTGTGAAGATGTTGCAAAATGACCTTGGCTGTATTTTTTTCATTTGCCTTGAGCAGGGATATAGGCCTGTACATAGTGGGTTCAGTTAAATTCCATTTTTTTATGTAGAATTATAATAATCACACACACACCGAGGTTAAGGGGAAAACTATTTGAGAGGCAAAACCATTAAATATAGATGCAATTATAGGGGTCCAACAACCAGGATCAGATTTATAAATATCCATAGGTATTTCAAAGCTGTGAAGTCAGCTTCAAGTCAGCATTTTCTCAAATGAGGAGCTATCCTGATTTTTGACGCATAGCTCTAATGTATATGCCTATAGAAGTGCATTGTCAAAGTCATTTGAAGACAAGAGGAATAGTCTGTTCTTTGATTCTGGTGACTTTAGGGACAGTGACTGGTGCCATAAAAAGCCATAAAAAGCAGGGGATCTAAAAAAAACAGCAAAATCAGGGAGACTCACTGAAAATAAGGAGACTTGGAAAATATGGTATTTTATCTGGTCAAGGGACATTGTTATCTTGAAAGGCATTAATAGCCAGGTCTGTATATTCACATCAACAATCTTGGGACCATCATACAAACTTAAAATTTGATGGCTCTGACTCATCAGAAACATATTAGCATAGAACAGGTTGCACCTAGAAACAAGCTGTGGCTCAATGTGCCTTTCCTGGTTACCAATTGTTTAAATAAATTAAATCTGAATAAAATAAACTGCAAGTAGTTACTTGGTTCAGTACATAAATCTCCATCAGTTTTAAAATTAGATACATACTGTAGCTGTCTCTTTGGACACGAGGACCAAAATGCTTGTCTGTTATTGAATACTACCCTTTGCATATCATCCACAAACATCTTTAATGCTTTTCTATAGTTATTAATACACTTCTTTCTTTTCTTTCATTTTTTAATAAATTCACACTCATTTTGGATGGATTGTAGGTAACAAATTTTATGAATTTTAGTGGCTTTCTTTTTTCATTGTGGTAATCTTCAATTAACCAAGAGAAGGAATCTTTTGTGATTTGCTTTTTACAGATTACTGACATTCAGACAGAGTATATAGTGTGCAAAGAGCTATACATTTGGGCCAGTTCAGTGGTGCAGAGAGCAGGAACACTATGCAACTCACCTGCTGCCATGCTGGTGACCAGGTTCAGTAACGGATTCTGGTTGCTGGGGTTAGCCATGAAGGAGAGGACTGAACATCTCAGGGTCTGCTCTCCTCTCTTGGAGGATGGGAGACTTTGTTGCTCGACTGTCAACTGCCACCAGGTGGAGGCCTAGTGGCAGTGCAATCAGGAAGACATGAAGGGAGGGACTGCAGTTCAGTGTAGTGGATGTGTATCCCCACACTACATGCACTGTTGTTCACTGGATTCAGCAAGGTTCTACAGGGTGGCACGCATGTCTGGCATCATAGGGGCCATATACTGCACTCATGTGGCAATCCTTGCACCACCTGGTGAGGATGCCACTGCCTACATCAACCAGAAGGGATACCACTCCTGTGGATTGCCAGGTGGTGTACGATGCCACAGGGTGCATCACCAATGTCTCGCCACACACCCGGGGCGCACATGATTAATTCATATGGCACCAGTCAGCACTGTGCATGAGGTTTGAGGATGGGGATATACCAAGTGGCCACCTGATAGGTATGTATGACAGGGCCCCAACAGCATAGGAGGGCACCAAGGCCAGGACACAGGGTGTGGGCCATGGGCACCCATGCAGTGTGATGCCTGTGCATGGGCCATGGGACAGCAGGGGTGTGCAAGGGTACACAGGCGGACACAAGGAGACATGCAACCACTGTGCACCACACAATGGATGGGGGGCATGCAGGTGCAGCTGGGGTAGGGATGCCGGACTGCCGGTAATGTGGATGTATGGGTGGTTGAGCAGGACAGGTGCACACACTACTGAGGCCAGGGATGAGGACAGGGTGCATGGCAAGGTGTAACTCAACGTACTAATGGACACACATCTACCCCCACAGGTGACGCCACATATCCACTAGGGCCCTGGCTCCTCACCCTTCGACAACCCAGAACACAGGCAGAGGAGTGCTACAATGGGCGCACATCATGACATGCACCATCATACAAGCGTGTCTTTGGCATGCTGAAGATGCACTCTGGTGCCTGTGTCAGTCAGGTGGTGCCCTACAGTATAGCCCTGAGAAGGCCTGTGGCATATTCTGGCCTGTTGTTGTGTTATACAACATGGCCTAGACTGTGGAATACCTGTCAAGGCCACTAAGGGTGACAGTTCGGGTAGGAGGAGAAGGGTGTGGGGAGGGCAGAGCACCCCAGAGGGCCAGGTTGGTGATGCCAGGCTGGGATGGAGGAGGACTCGAGGATGTTGGCTAGGCAAGGACCACCGCGGGCGTGTGGTGGAGGAACACTTTGGGCCCGCAGGTAGGTATGCAGGTAGTATGTATGTGTGCGGGGTGTACCAAGGTGTGGAGAATGCATGCCGTGGGCACAGTGGACAATGGACAATACACAGAGGTGCACATAGGCACACATATGGTGAGGAACACACAGACACGAGACACACACACCAGGCATGCAACAGCACAGCGGCCTACACAAGGGCACAGTGGACACCAGAATGCACTCCATGATTCCCATGACACATGGCACAACAGTGGTGCACACAGACACGTGGGTGGTCCTTCACAGGTAGCATGGAGTGGTGCCAGGGCTGCAGTGGGGTGGGTTCCTGCTGCACACATCACCACTGGCACCACCCACAGGGCATCTGGTGCACACAGGTGTGCCAGCCTGCCACCACAGGCCTGGGGACATGGGCATCACAGGGCGGTGCCCCAGCTGCCACTGACATGTGGGCGGCCTCTGCCATGACTGGTGGTGGTGGGTGTGCCACCACTGGCCAGAGGGGGTGTCATCTGAGACCCTGCAGGGGTGCTGCACCGAGACCATGAATGGGTGCCCAGTGGAGTGGCCAACCCACAGCCACCACCTGAGCCATGGACGGTGGGCATGGAGTCTAGCGTCAATGGAGTCAGCAGCAGAGGGCTCACCCGGCTCCACCGCCAGAGTGTGCAGGATGTGCTCCTGGGCATCCAACTGGGCGCATGATGTCTATGGCATGTTTGCGGTGGCAGCCACCACCTCTGCAGCAGCTGCAATCTGCTCCAGAGCTACGGTCATGCCCACCCGCCGTACGTGCCTCTGCCAGCATCTGCACACACACACAGACATGGACTCATGCTCCTGGACCATCACAATCCTGTGGCTATGGAACTACACGGACGGCCTCCTGCCCCTCCACTGTCACTCACAGAAGGACGAGGTAGGCCCCCATGTCATCAGTGGGTGATGCCTCACGGTGGCATTGCCAACGTGCAGGAGATGGAGCAGCCTGTCCTGGTGCATCCATGGGCGGTGGATGCACCCTGGCATGCTGGGACATGGGCGGGGCTTGGTTGGGCAAAGCCACTGAATGCCCATGGGTGGTGTCCTCCAGGGCCAATGGGGCAGGTGCCTGCCTGGATGCCACTGGCGTCACGGCACTGCACATGGCAGTGGTGCGAGGGCACAGCACTCAGAGTCACAGGCAGCTGTGCCTCATCTGCAGCCTCACCTTGCACAGTGTGGCTGTCGAGTGGCAACCAGGGCCATGTGCACAGGCAACCCTGTGTTGGGTGCACCTCCGTCCGCCATGCCTGTGCTGGTGGTGGCGGTGCTGACGCACGAGTGGTGCTGAGGTCCTCCCCTGCATGCCACTGGCAAGCACAAGGAAGGCATCAGCAATGTCCATCGTGTCATCCTGGTCATCGTCAGACAACCCAGACAGGCTCCCCAGCCAAGTGATGTACCTGCCGCTAACCTGCCAGTGGCGGTCGAGGACCCACAGGGCTTCCTGCACTGGGGCCATGACCGAGTCACCGAGATGTGGATGGTGCATATGCAGGGTCATCCATGGTGGTGGTGTCAATGGCCCCATGAGATGGGCCTGCATCATCACTCATGAGGGCATCACTTGCAGCCATGGCCACGGCTGCACCGGGAGTGTGATGGTGCTGTGGAGGAAGAAAGGGTACATGGTTAATGCACAGTACACATACGTCACATTGGTGATGCACAACAGTAAATGGCCATCCACACGGGCGTCAAGGCTGCAGGCCAGATCATGGCAGGGCCATGCGTGACATGGCTAGCCATGCCATGGCACGGTCGTGCCAGTCACCATCTCATTATGCACACTACACGGCAATGGTGGCACATGCCATGTGGATGCACAGTGGCACGTGCCCCCCCAGTGCAGTGGCATGGCAGCAGCAGCACCACAGGGCATGTCACATCTGGCCAAGAGTGAACGACCATATGTTGCTGTGCCTGGGTGTTCAGGGACAGGTGTGGTGGCCTTGGCACATGGGTGGCGGCCATATGTAAGACACACGGCTACTCATAATGCTGCGATGGGCTAACGCCGGTCTGGAACCCACCACTGGGGACTCCCTGCATGGCTGTAAGGGACACACTGGTGGCCAGGAGGGCCTCATTAGGGCTCAGCTGTTCAGCCGTGCTCAGGCCACCCCCTGTCCACAGCAGGGAGGTCTGGATGTTGGCCACCTTCTCCTTGGCCCTTCTGCACCCATCATTCCAGTGCTTTCTGCACTCTGTGACCGTGTGGTTGTACGGTGCCATGGCATTCACCTGCCAGGCCACCTCCTCCCAGCCTGCTGCCCGCACAGTCCAGCTGCCTCCCCTGCTGGTGAGGACAGCCAAGCATAGGAGGCATGCCTCAATGAGCGCCATCTCCTCATCATGCGTGAAGTTTGGTTGCCGCCTTGTGGCGGCGCTCACATTCTTCGACATTGTGGCTACTGTGGGGGGAAGCATCCAGGTGTTAGGCATGCCTGTGGCTACACATGTTCCCACCCTGCCTGCCTCTGTCCATTGACCCCACCTGGACCCCTGCAGCAGGTGGCCTGGATGGTGGTCTGCGTGTGGATGTCCTGGTATGGTGTGCAGTGCCCCACAGTACAGGGACTGTTGGGGACGGTGTACCTGCCATGCATGTCCACTGGTCCACAGCTGGGGTGCCAGTGCTGCCACCCCAGGGGGTCACGCGGTGCTGTCTGCCATGGACATGTCCTGGTGCCTCAGCAGCATGTGTGTGGCCACAGTGTTACCCCACCTGAACAAGGTCCCACCCTTGCAACGCTGGGGGGGGCACAGACCAGTGGACCACAGCCATGGGGCAGCTGACCGCGGTGTGTGGCATGGTGATGCTGTCATGTTGCCTGCACAGGTGCTGCCATGTGCCTTGACTGACCGGAGCACATTGCTGCTTCCACCAGACATGGCCAGTAAACGCAGTCACATATACCTCTCACAGTACCACTACACAGGGCAAAGTACCTCCATATGGGTTGCAGGACCATTGTGTGCCATGGTGCAAGGCCTTGTCCCACTGCAAACCGTACCTGTGTACAGCAGTACCCTATCCTATATGCTGCCATGTGTGCACCATGGTACTGTGACAGGTGGTCTGGACATGGCAGTGACCTGTCTACCAGTGTCCTGTGCATCCTGTGTACTGCACAGGTTCGGTGTTCAACTTTATGGGCATCTGTTCCACATTCTGTGCATGCTGGGAGGCACTGTTCCCCATGTGGCGGCCGTGATCATTCAGAGGCTTGCATGAACCTGTGCATTCCCTCAGTGCATTCTGTAGACCATGTAAATATAGCTGTGTACTCACCTTCAAGGCTTTGTTTCCTCTCAGTCACCTAATCTCAGCCTGCAGCTTTGGGAGCATGTATGGCTCAGGGCATGCAAAAGAGGGCTGGACCTCTGGTAATGGTATGTTAATCGGCTAAGATACCCATGCATGTGGAATGAGGTGGTTTAGGGCGCATTGACTGAGTGCAAATTGCCCCAGCTCATCTCACTTTACAAGGAGCATCTCCAAGATGCGCCTATGACGATATGGTGCATCTGTCTGCATGCGCGATCACCATGTGCAACAGTGCATCTTCGATATCGCGCCTCCACATGAGAATATCTCAGTGGACTCTTCAATCTCAGTGGGACCAACAAGTAGACAACCTAGATATTCCGATCCTGATCTCCTCACCGATGGTCAGAGACTTAAAGTGGTGGATGGTACAAGAGAACCTCTTCCGGGGTCCCTTCTTTCATCCTCCCCGATCAGACCTTGACTACGGACGCCCCGGCAAGGTTGGAGGACCCATCTTGGTCATCATCGAACTCAAGGACTTTGGTCAAAATTGGGTAGCTCTCACGTCAATGTTCTCGAGCTCCAGCGGTGCTTTATGCACTTCAGGCCCTTCATCAATACATCCTTCCCGGTCACCTAGCCGTCCAAACGGACAACATGTGCGTGGTGTGGTACATCAACAAGCAGGGAGGAACTCGTTCCTACCCGCTGTGCAGGGAAGCGATGAGGGTCTGGGAGTGGGCCACCCTCCACAACCTTCACCTCACGGCGATCCATGTTCCGGGAGTAGACAATGTCCTAGCAGACAGGCTGTCGCTCGTCAGCTCTTCCACACGAGTGGGAATTAGACGGAATAGTCCTAAACAGCATTTTTCAGGCTTGGGGGACTCCAGAACAGACCTATTCGCCTCCTCCCAAACGCAAAACTTCCAATCTTTGCTTGCTCGCTCCAGAGCGAGGAGCTTGAGAGATGCTCTGTCTCTAAGCTGGAAGGACAGATTAGCCTGTGCTTTTCCCCAATTCCACTGGTCCCATGTGTGTTGCAGAAAGTGGCTCTAGAAGGAGCAAAATGATTCTAATTGCTCCTTTCTGGCCCAGGCAAATTTAGTTCTCTTCTACAACAATACTCAGAGGTTCCTCCTCTTCCTCTTCCCTTATCTCCGGGATTACAGACTCAGGATCAGGGGACCCTGGTCCATCCGGGACTCAAGTCCTTCAACTTCATGCATGGCTCCTTCAGACCCTAGTTCAATCTCGCTTTGGAGTATCCCTAAGGTAGCGAGATTTTGGTAGAGGCTAGAAAACCCTCCACTAGGTCCACTTATGCCATGAAATGGAAAAGATTTTCCATCTGGGCCGCGTCCAGGAACGAGGAACCCTTTTCCTGTCCCGTAACCACTTTGCTGGACTACATGCGTCATCTCTTCGACCTGGGTCTCAGTCACTCCTCTCTGAAGGTTCACATGGCAGCTATCTCTGCCTACCACGTACCTTTCGCTGCTAAGGCCTTTGCCCAGCTAGAGGTATCCAAAACCTTCCTTAGAGGGGTCCTTCATCTCAGACCCCCGATCTGGACCCCAGCTCCACTTTGGGACTTAAATTTTGTCCTTGAGAAACTTCTCTTCCCCCTTGAGCCTCTGGAGCTACTTGAGACAGGTTTCTATCGTGGAAGGCGCCTTTTCTTAGTGGCCATTACCTCAACTCACAGAATTTCCGAGCTTCAGGCCCTCATGTGCAAAATCCCCTACTTGATCTTCCACAAAGAACGAGTAGCTCTCCGCACAAACCTTAAGGTTCTCCCGAAGGTGGTAGTTGTATCTACTTTGAATCAGTCTATTGAATTACCTGCCTTTTTCACGCAGTACTCCAATCATGGAGAATGCTTGCTTCACACTCTGGATGTTCATAGGATTCTGAGATGATATACCAATAGGACGAAAGATCTCAGAAGAGCCGGATCAGTTGTTTGTCTCTTTCGCTCACAAAGAGAAGACAATGCTGTTTCCAAGCAATGCCTGTCAAAGTGGATGGCTCATTGCATCACTTTCTGTTATGACAAGTATAACAAGACCCTTCCGGGTCAAGTCAGAGGTCACTCCACTCGTGGAGTTGCTGCTTCTGTGGCTTGTTTCAAGAATGTGTCCGTGGCAGACATTTGTGCTGCCGCCACTTGGACTTCCGTCCATACCTTCACTAAACATTACAGTTTGGACATTGCCTCTCGTCGTAGAGCAGGCTTGGTTAGCGGTCTTGCAAGGCCCTCCTTTCTTGAGGGTTGCAAGCTTTCCACTACTTATCTGAGTAGTTCCTCCTCCGGTGCCTTTCTTATTGGTTCCAGACTGCTTGGGATTCTGTCCTATATGTTGTACCTACTGCAAGAGCCCTCTCGAGTAAGATAGTACATTCGTAAGAACTTATAGTAACAGTAGATTCGAGAGGCTCTTGCAGTAGGTAATACCTCCCCGCCCGCCATCCCCCAGGCTTTTTCAGCTCTTTTCCATTGAGGGAAATATCTGCTTTCTCTCATCCGGCCTTCCAGGCCTGTGGCAGAAAAGAACTGGAAAGGTGGCGTCTTGGACCTCCCTTTATATGTCGCTGGCGCCGGTCACCTGATATGGGGGTCCCATGCCAGGGACTGCTAGCTAGAAAAAAATTTTCCATGGGATTCTGCCGCGTAGTCCTATATGTTATTACCTACTGCAAGAGCCTCTCTCAAGATCTACTGTACGGTAAGTTCTTATGTAACTGTACTTTCTGTCGACACTGACCGACCCTCCCGAGAAGGAATCCAAAAGTTGGATCATTTGGCTCGAAAGGTCTATGCGGCCTCATCTTTAAGCCCCGTCAGGCAAGTTCTGCTCTGCCGTCATCATGGCACACTTCTTCCATGCCCTTTATGGGTATTTGGATGAAGTCCTCCCTCACCTCCCCGCGGACATGCAGACCACGGTCAAGCAAGTCCGGGATCAGGGCCGGGCTGTTGCCAAACAAAAGCTTCAGACAGCCCTGGACATTGGGGATCGTTGTGCCCGCTCGTTGGCAGCCACAGTTGCCTTTCATCACAAGACTTGGCTGAGACTCTCCTCTTTCCCAGCAGATATTCGGCACAAAGTAGCTGATGTGCTTTTCCTGGGCACTGACCTTTTCAGCCCAGGTGTAGCTGGTCACCTTCAGCGTATTGAGTAGTCGAGTGCCACCTTGGATGCTACTTCTACTAAAAGTTCTGCGAGTAAGAAGCAGCAGAAGAAGAAGCAGCCTTTTCGGCACTCTTCCCCTGTGGCCCAGAAACCCTCCTTTCAAGGAGGGCAGCCGCAGCAGCAGGCTCAAGCTTGGCACCCCAGCCCAAGCCCGGGCCTCCCAGATCCGTAAGGAGACCAAGTTTCAGGTCCTGGATCCTCCTCCTCCAAGCATGCTCAGTGACAGGCGTGGGCTGCCTCCGCTCTCCTGTCATGCCAGCTCTGGGTCCTCCCTTGGGGCCGGCTCCGCCTTCCTTTCCGCCTGGTCCGCCATCACCACAGACAGGTGGGTTTTGGAGGTGGTCGGTCAGGGACTGCCTCTGGAATTCGAGCAGTACCCTCCAAGCCGAGCCCGTACCCCACGGGAGGAAAGAGTATCTGTCCATACTCAATCGGCTCTCCGAGATGACATCACTCAGCTCCTCCTCCTCCTCAAGGAGGCAGTAGTCATGCCTGGCTCCAGGTATCAGGTTTGGTCCTGGAAGTGCAGTCCGCTATTCAGGACGTGCTCTTCAGGGGTTCTGTGCTGCTCGGTGGGGATGTCAAGGACATCATCATCGACCTGCAAGAGAAGGGTACTGCACTTAAGTCTGTTGACTCCATGTACAGGCCCCCTCAGGGACAGTGCTGCCCTTTTCACAGACATTCTTGTCCCAAAGCGAAACCTCAGGTCAAGCGGGCCAACAAATGTCAAGCCCTTCCAGCTGCCAAGCCCCGCCAAAAGCGGTGGGAGATTCAGCCATGCACTGCCCCACACCTCCTGACTCTCTCCTCCCACAGCCTCTGGACCTACCAGAGGAACCAGTGGGAGGGAGGTTCTCTTTCCATCTACCGGGTTGGGAGAGGATTACATCAGATGCTTGGGTGCTCCAACTGATAGCAGCAGGACACTCAATCGAGTTTCTTCAGAAACCACCCAGAAAACCACCCCCCAGGTTGTCTTACTCCCCGGAACATCTTCCTCTGGTTCGGGAAGAAATATCCTCCCTTCCTCTGAAGGCGGCTTTAGAGCCTGTCCCGACCCACCTTTGGGGGACAGGCTACTACTCCCCCCATTTCTTCCTGGTTCCAAAGAAGTCGGGAGAGATGAGGCCTTCTTTAGGGGTCTGGTATGACTGCCCACCTGTCGATCTCCCAACTGCAAGATCTTCCTGGACATAAGTCTCCACCACTCATTCACACTAGTGGGATTAGCGCCGGAGGCACTAAGACCCATCGGGAGCAAACTTTTGCTGGAGGGTGGTGCGAGAGGCGATTGCCGCGAGACCGCGGCGCGCGAGCAGCGGCTTCGGCGGTAATGACCATCGCGACGACCCTCCAACCGCCTCAGTTCCTTTTTCCCGCCCGTCGAGTGCGCTTCGTGATGACGTCGTCACCAGTCAGAGTCAAACTTCAAACTAGCGCATAGTTTTCAGTTTGTTTTTTTGTAACTTTATCTCGATAAGTAGTATCGCTTAATTTTATTCTATTTTCGTTAAATTTTTCTAATATTAAATTTTATTTGAAGAAGTCTCGGCCTACTGGACGGAGTCGACCATGAGCAGGTCAGGTGACGGTAGGGAGACTTCGTATGAAAGCTGTTCAGTCAGCCGGGCTGGATCCGGTCAGCCTCCTTCTCCTCAGCGGGGTTCCAACAACGGTCAGTCCGATGCCCGGGGGGATGGGCGGTCCCCCCGCCGGCATAAAATAAGCAGTGCGCATTCTGGCACGTTCGGCCTCGAGCTCTTCTTCGACCCACAGGTCAAAGAGAGGCATCACTCGGGTCGCCTCTGGATATCTCTCTTGGCGTCGGCTGGGTTATCGTTGCTAGTTGCCGGTCTCCTTCTTCGGAGTCGCCAACTTCCGGTAATCGTCGTCCTCGACATCAGAGTCCCTCCCCGCCTATAGGTAGGACTCCAGATGAGCAGTTTCATCAGTGGGCCGCTCTTATGGAGCAATGGGCTCGGAGGTTGGTTCTTCTGCCTGGCTCGGTTGCCTCGGAGCCCTCGGGCCCCTCCGGCGATCAGGTAGGGCGGTTGGACCTTCCTAGTCGCGTGGCGCCTTCTTCGGTGCCAGCGACTCCGTGCTTAGGTGTTTCCCCCCCTCACATGGCTGCGGCGCAGGGGGCCTCACCGATGCCCTTATCTCCTGGTTTTTTTTCCTTCTGTAGCTTTCCAGGTTCCTGGGGCTTTTCGCCCATTCGAGGTCTGTGAGAAGCTTGTCGGCGCGTTTCAGATGCCGCTGGGTCTTCTGGCTCCATCCGTGGCGCGTGGGGTCTGCAGCGCGCCCGGTGGTGCCGTTGGATAAGGCCGGCGCCATTTGCGTCGTCGTCCATGGCGCCGTTCGCAGCGCCTATCAGCGGCGTCGTCTGAGAGGCGCCCGTTGGCGGCGTCGTCGGCCGCGCCGTCGCGGCGTGTCGTCAGCGGCCGCCGTAAAGGCGCTTGCGGAGCAGCGTGCCTCTTGGCGCCCGTCGCCCCTCCTCGATGCCGTCTTCAGCCCGTTTTGCCGTCTCGGCGCCGGCAGCCCTTGGGGACTCTCCTTGTTTTTCTACTATTTCCTCCTCTCCTAATTTTCACTCCTTTCCTGTCCAAACAGTCCTTTCTGGACCATCAGGAGATGATGTTGAGCCTGACCCAGACCTTCGGTTGGGTGATGAAGTGGAGGAAACAGGATCTTTCTTTGCTACAGAGCCTGTGGTCGAGGACCTGTCCTTTAAGTCTCTGTTGAAGAACCTGGGATCACTCTTTCTCTCCAGACTACAGACATCGATCCTGGGAAGATATTAAGACTCCAGTATCTTCATGCTTCGAGAATCCCACGATTTGACTCCTCGATGCAGCCTTCCTTCAAGGCGCTGTCTCAAATGGTATGGAATAATCCTGCTCTTATTCCCTCAGTGGCTAAATCCATTGATAAAAGTATTCAGCTCCCAAGCATCGTCCCATTTGGCATCCAAAGCCCTGCGGATCCTATTGTAGTCCTGGCAGAGAATGACAAGGTCGTTCTTCCTCAAACTACTACAGCTCTACCTATTAACAAAGAGTCTTGTAAGATTGATACATTAGGTAAAGAGTCTTTGCTGCCTCCACTCTAAGTATGCGTGTGCCAGTTATCAAGGCTATTTTCTCAGTATGAGTATATCCTGTGGCACTCTATGAAAAGAATGGTTGAAGCTCTTCCAGATTCGGATTCCAAGTCAGAGCTTCTTCTGACCGTTATTAGAGGTATTGAGTCCAATAACCAACAGGTCAAAGCCGCCATGGCGCTTTGACACTGCTTCTTGCTCAGCAGCAGCTGGGATTTGTACTCGCCATTCCTGGCTGCGTGCCTTCAGGCTTCACCGAATGATGCTCAGCAGCAGGTGATGGCGCTGCCTTTGATGGCTCCTTTCTTTTTGGCCCTCAGGTGGAAGCAAGCCTTAGAGGCCACTCAGAAGACTAGATCGGCCATTAAGTTGGCCAGACCTCCGCCTGCCCCTCTGAGGGGCATGTGAACAGGCGTCAGTTTCATAGTCGTCAGTCCTTCGAGGCAGAGGCAGGGGAAGCTTCCATAAAGCCAACCTGCCCAACCTCAAAGAGCGCAGCAAGCGCGGGGGCCTAAAGCTCCCAGCGCTACCTTATGAGTTGTTGGCCCAGTTCCATCCACTCTGCCGGTGGAACTTTCTCCTCCGGTGGGAGGTCGTCTGATGTACTTCTACAACCAGTGGAAGTCCATAACTGGACAAATGGGTCCTTCGGATAGTCGATGAGGTTATTCTCTCAATTTCTTGGAACCCCAATTGTCCTCCCAGGCGACAACCCAGGTTGTCGGCCTCTCAGTCAGACCTCCTCACCGCGGAGATCCAGGGCCTTCTGAACAACAGGGCAATAGAACTGGTGCCCCATCTCGCGAAACACAGGGTTCTACTCCATTACTTTCTGGTTCCAAAGAAATCTGGGGGATCGCCCCATTCTAGACCTCAGAAAGTTAAACAAATTCCTCCCAGGAGAAATTCAAGATGATTTCCCTAGGTACCCTGTTACCTTGCTGCATCAACACGACTGGCTGGCCTCTCTGGATATGCAGGATGCTTACCAGCATATCCCGTCCACCACCCACATAAGTTCCTCAGGTTTGTAGCTTTGGGTCAGCATTATCAGTTCAGAGTCCTGCCCTTTGGGCTATCCTCGGCGCCCGCGAGTTTTTACAAAGTGTTGTGCAGTTCGCGGCACATCTCAGGAAAGTCCGGACTCCGAGTGTTTCCCTACCTGGACGATTGGCTTCTAGCAGCCCCTTCCGTCCAAGGGACTTTGAAGCCCGTGCAAGCGACTTCGTCTTCTCACGTCCATGGGAGTTCTGCTGAATTTGAAAAATCTCAACTGCAACCCTCCCAGAGGCTCTTTTCATAGGGGCGCTGAGACACCTCTTCAGCGAAGGCTTTCCTTCAGAGGACAGAAGACTCGACATCCTTGAATGGCCCGTTACATCAGGGAGAACCAATGGGTTACAGCTCTCTCGATGCAGCGCATGTTGGGTCTCATGGCGTCCTCGGTCTTCACTGTCCCCTGGCCCGACTGCACATGAGAACCACCCAATGGATGCTCTCCACTCAGTGGTCCCCGACCTCTCCACCCCAGTCTTATCCCATCAAGGTGACGGGCCCCTTTGAAGGTCTCTCACCTGGTGGTCTCAAGAGAGCAATCTCCTGGAAGGATTCCCTTTGCTCCCCGGATCATCAGATCTCCATCACCACAGGCAGCTCGCTAATGGGATGGGGAGCTCACTGTCTCTCCCTCCACACTCAAGGTGTATGGACTTAGTTGAAACTCATCTCCACATAAATGTCCTGGAGATGAGAGGCGGTCCTATGCAATCGAGCTCTGAAGGATGTCCTTTGTCACAAGAACATTCTCCTTCAAGCGGACAACAAAGCAGTGATGTATTACATCAACAAGCAAGGCGGTGCTCATTCTTATCCCTTTGCAGGGAAGCAATGAGGGTGTGGGAGTGGTGCTTGGAGCACAAGTCTCTGATTCAAGCGGTTTATCTGCCAGGTATACAAAGCGACCCTAGCAGATCACCTCAGCAGAACGGAGGCAGACCCTCACGAGTGGTCTCGATCCAGCCATAGCTCGGTCCCTGTTCAAAGAGTGGGGACTCCAGACCTGGACCTTTTGCATCCCACTCAGCATAAAACTGCCTTTCTTCTGCTCCAGAAATCCAGGGCCTGGCATTTTCTGTCAGGATGCGTTCAGGCTGCGGTGGACAAACGCTTTCTTACGCCTTTCCACCGCTTCCTCTAATCCAGAGAGTACTCCTCAAGTTCGAGTCTCAGGGGACCAAGATGATTCTCATTGCTCCTTCCTGGCCTCGGCAACTAGTTTCCTCTACTCAACAGTATGTTGGCAGCCTCTCGAGACCACTTCCTTTGCAAATCAGTCTTTTGACTCAGGGTTCGTTGGTCCATCCCAACCTGAAATCACTTCACCTTCATGCTTGGCTCCTGAAGAGATAGAAGTGAATCGGTTCAAGCGTCTCTCGTAGAGTCTCAGACATCCTTCCAACTGCTCAGAAGCCAGCCACCCGAAAAACGTACGCTTCCAAATGGAAACGTTTTTCTCTCTGGTGTGCAAAATCCTCTTGGAATCCCTTTTCCTGTCCTCCTGGCAAGGTTCTGGAGTATCTTTTGGACCTGTCAAACTTAGGTCTTCAGTACTCCACAGTTAAAGTTCACCTTAGTGCCATCTCAGCGTTCCATGAGCCGGTTTCTTCCTTAACTCTGGCTCAGTTACCTATGGTGAAGAGATTTCTTAAGGGGATTCTCCATACCAGACCCCCTGTTAAGCGTCCAGTTGCAGCCTGGGACATTAACCTGGTGCTGGACATGCTCACTCGGAAGCCTTTCGAACCCTTAGCTACCTGTGAGCTAAAATTTCTTACCTGGAAGACTGCCTTCCTGGTGGCCATTACCTCAGCCCATGCAGGGTCTCTGAGATACATGCCCTGGTTACGGACCCTCCGTATACTGTATTCCATAAAGACAACGTAGTTCTCCTTACTCATCCTAAATTTCTTCCCAAGGTTGTGTCAGAATTCCATCTAAACCAACCTCTGGTACTTCCGCTTATAGCTAATTTCCAAAATGAAGGGAGCGAGCTCTTCATTCCTTGGATGTTAAGAAGAGCCTTGCGGTTCTATTTAGATAGAACCAAGGATGTTCGAAGACTCAGCAACTGTTCGTTTCTTTCAGCGACACCCGGCTGGGTCAACCTGTCGCTATTAGATGCATCTCTTCATGGTTAGTGGCATGCCTTACGTCATTGCTATTCCATGGCTCAAGTTAAATTAGAAGGTAGAGTGTACGCTCACTCTACTAGAAGCGGTCACGGCATCCCTAGCGGAAGTCGCAATGTTCCAATTGCAGATATATGCAACGCCGCCACCTGGAGCTCGGTGCCTGTGATTTAAGCACTATGCACTGGATGTTCATGCTGGGCGACATTCGCATTCGGCAGAACTATCCTTAATGGGCTTCTATCTTAGAGCGGTGAGCTCTGGCTCTCCTGCAGCCCTTTTGGGGGATTATCAGCTTAGTACTCTCCCACTGAGTGTGAATGAGTGGTGGAGACTTATGTCCAGGAAGATAGGAAAATTACGTACCTACCGTAATTCTTGATCTTCTTGGATGAGTCTCCACCACTCATCTACGCCCACCCTCCATCCCAGCTCACGCTGTATTGGTCTTCACTCCCTCAAATCTTTAGGCCGTGAGGACTTCTTTGCTGACCCTTCTTACACGGGTCATACGGACTATCTTATGTCCGTTTTTAATGTTGGTTTACTCTTTACGTTAGTTGCGCTGCACCTTCTTGGTAAAAAAGGTACTGAGGCGGTTGGAGGGTCGTCGCCGAGATGGTCATTACCGCTCAAGCCGCTGCTCGCGGCGCAGTGTCTCGCGCCGACCCTCCAGCAAAAAGTTTGCTCCCGATGGGTCTTAGTGCCTCCGGCGCTAATCCCACTAGTGTGAATGAGTGGTGGAGACTCGTCCAAGAAGATCAAGAATTACGGTAGGTACGTAATTTTCCTTTCCCGTCAGTCAAGTTCCCATTCGGTAGCATTTGCCGACATAATCTTTGCCCGACCAACACAAAATCCCTTCACAGCAATACAAAAATATACGTTTTAAACATCTTCTATGGCTTTAGTTTAAGTGCGAGCATTTCACCGCATGTAATAAACGTGCTCAGTATTAAAAGCGCAAGGCATCTCATTGCAAATGGAATAAATATTACTGTGTACCTAGGAGCTGTCAGGGCACTGCACACGTGTACCCACCCACCGCAACTCGCTCAGAAAAACCTGGCTTGCCATTTATTTATTTAATACTTGCTTGTGTGTTACTGTGTCCCAGAGCGAGCCATGAGCGTGGTGACAGTGGCAGAGCATGTGAAGTTGCCAGTGGGGAACCTGATCCTTTCTTTGTACCCAGCGGCATTCCCCCCTGAACTTGCCGCTACGTCCTGCCTGAATGAGGTGTCAGTCCTCTTCCTAGCACCTCTGGTACCGTTCTGAACCCTCTGTTCCCCTCTGCTGACCAAGATCTCACCCGTAGCACTCCAGCAGGCCAGCAGCATGGTTTATGTTTTGCAATGGCATAGTTGTACAGGTGAGCAAGTCGGATTTCTGACAGAGACTACCACCCTCAACTGCATGCAGGACGGAGACAGAGATGGGCTGCTGCAGTAAGCAAGAGGAATCAAACTTTGCCTTCTAAAAAGGATTTTGAAGACAGTTGTAGCCTCGAATCATCATACCTTGCACTAACTTGTTACACGACAGAATTGCCGCTTAGCGGTTATTGTAAGGTGTTGTAATGACCGTGCTGAAATGCTTGCATGTTATTGCCTGTGCTAACATGACGTGATACCGAAACATTTAACCCCAAGGCATAGCAAGAGTTTGGCATGTTTGTCTTGTCAGTTTACACTTACCTCCAATGTTCGTCCTGTACCTCCAATGTTCATCAATTCAGTTCATTCATTTAATTTAGCTCAAACTCCCTACAATGCACCACCCGGCTGCAAATTCAGTGTTTGTCTGTCAGTGGTTGTTTCGGGATATCATTTGTCTGCAAAACAACCCAGTCGGTAAATTACAGTCGGGCAGTAGATTGTCAGCAAGTTGCCAGTCAAGCAGTAGTACGGATCCCTATTTATTCCTCCGCTCCCTGAACATGTTGGTGGAGTACAAACGGTTCAGAATGCTCTCCCTGCAGAGCCTTCTGCCCTTACTTCGGCAGGGACAGTGGCTGTGCGCTCTGGACATGCAGGATACCTACCTGCACAACCCTGTATGCCCTTCCCACTGCAAATTCCTCCGGTTTTCTTTCCAAGAGGGGCCACTGCCAGTTCAAGGCCCTCCCATTTGGTCTTTCCTCAGTGCCTCTAGTGTTCACCAAATGCCTTTCCATGATAGCGGCTCACCTGCATACCCAGGGAGTGCAGGCTTTTCCCGCATCTGGACGATTGGCTCTCAGCTGCCCTGTCCAGGAGGATCTCCGCGCCTTCTCTTACTCAGCAGGTTTTGCCAGCCTGGGTATTACCATCAACCAGGCCAAGCCCCATCTGGTCCCTTTCCAGAGGCTTCAGTTCATTGGGCTATCCTGGACACGACCTCCAGCATGGCTTTCCTGCCGCTGGACAGGGTGGATACCAATCAGGCTCATGCAAGCCTGCTATCCAGTCAAGCGGGTCAGCACCAGGTCAGTCCTTCACCTCCTTTGGCTCATAGTGGCTGCTATGCCGACAGTCCTCGCGCCAGCTCCATATGAAGATCTTTCAGTGGATGCTTCAGTCTCAGTGGGACCAGATGTTGGACAACCAAGACCAATAAGTCCTGGTCTCCAGCCCTATGGTTTGGGACTTGCAGTGGTGGATGGTACAAGAGAACCTTTGCTGGGGAGTTCCCTTCTGCCTCAAATCTCCCTCCCAAACTTTGACAACAGATGCCTCTGGAAAGGGTTGGGGAGCCCATCTAGGGTCTCACAGGACTGTGGGCTCCTGGTCCATGCTCGAACAGACTCTTCATATAAACGTGCTCAAGCTCAGGGCCATGCTGTATGCTCTCCAGGCTCTGAATTTTATGTGCTTCTGTCATCTGGCTGTCCAGATGGACAACGGCGTAGTCTGGTACATCAGCAAACAGGGAGGAACACGTTTCCTACCTCTTTGCAGGGAGGCAAAGAGAGTTTGGGATTAGGCAGTACAACACAACCTTCACCTGACAGTGGTTCACATTCCAGGGGTCGAAAACACGCTGGCCAGCCACCTCAGTCAGTCATCAGCACAGGCTCACAAATGGGATCTGGATCAGGGGTTCCACGTCTTTTCATCGCAAAACTTTTTGTCGCGGTTAATTACCGGGTGGTAATTAGAACGCAATACATTTCAGCGCATAGATGCTACAGCGCATGACAGTTCAGCATATATTAATTCGCTGTTCTGTTGCGCCGCCACCTACAGTGCAATTGGAGTTTGGACAGCCATGCCTCTAGAGTTTGTCAAAAGCATTAGAGGCCAGCCGATGCTGTGTGATGCTGGATTCCTATACCGCCTGGAGCGTACTTATGGGGGAAAACAATACTGGAAGTGTCGTCAATATGACACTTTTAAATGCTCCGCTAGAGTGCACACTAGTAATGATGTAATAGTAAAATATGTACAGGAACATAACCATGGCAATAAAAGCTGTATCTGATTTTAAGGACAAAGCTAGTTTTTCACAGGACAGCACCCAGCATCTGGTTGCAAGTGCTATTAGTGGGCTTAGCCAGGCAGTCAGTTCCCAGTTGCCATCCGTAGCAAGTCTTAAGCGCACTGCGCAGAGAGCACGCCAGACAGTCGCTGCAGTCCCTACTCAGCCTACATCGCTGGTAGATTTGCTGATTCCAGCTGAGTACTGGAACTCCAAGAGAGGAGAGCTCTTTCTGCAGTATGATTCTGGGTCTGATGATAACCAGCGTTTTATCATTTTTGCAACAACAAAAAACCTACACTACATGCAATATCTTGCTGGTATAGAGCCTCCGGCTCAAAGAAAGAAATACAAAGACACAGCAAAAAGAATTGTCAAGGTTGTAGAAACATACTGTGACACAGAAAGGATGGACTTCTTACGAGCTGTTGCTCATAACTTCCAACTGCAGGTCTAGATATGAGACTCAGGAAGACGAGATTCGTTTTTATTTACTATCAATAAAGATTTAAGTTTTAATCCTTTTGACACAGACCCAACCAGCCTATAAGAGGTCACACAAAATCAGAGAGACAGCATCTTTATGATTATACAGTGCTTCACGTTATGTGGCCACACAAAATCAGCATCTTTTGACCCAGACCAAACAAGAGGACACACAATTATGATTATAGTGCTTCACGTTATGTGGCAAATGATCTTTACCTTTGTAAATGCTTCTTCTGACCCTTTTTGCCTGCCCCACAAAATCCTTTTTCCCTGACCGACAAATTCCGTGCAACAAATTCGCTATATGACCTTGACCTTGACGCTCACGATCTTCCAACCTAGTACTCGATAAGGTACTAGTACTTTACTGTTATTAAGCTTCATCTAAGGGATTTGCGATAAAATTTCATGCGGGGAATGGTATCCTGCGATGAAGTTTTTACGATGAATTGTTTGCAACGTAATGTTTGCGATGAAGTGACGTGATACCGGATCAGGGGGCAGTAGACGATATCTTCCTGCGTTGGGGAACACCTCAGGTAGATCTGTTAACGTCTCCTCTCAACGCAAAACTTCCCGCCTTCTGCTGGCCCACTCCAGGGCGAGGCATTTTTTGAAGGGACGCTCTGTCTCTAGACTGGAAGGACAGATTCGCTCATACCTTCCACCCCATTCCCTTTGATTCCGAGGGTCTTACACAAACTCAGCTCAGAAAGAACTTGCATAATCTTAATCGCTCCTTTCTGGCCCAGGCAAGTTTGGTTCTCTTTCTGCAACAGTATTCAGAGGAACCTCCTCTTCCACTGCCTCTGTCGCAACTTTTGTTGATCCAGGATCAGGGGACCCTGGTTCATCCGGTCTCAGATCCTTCAGTTGCATGCGTGGCTCCTGCAGATGTAACTCGAGCCTGATTCAGGGTCTCCCGCTTTTGGCTGAGATTCTTATGGAGGCTAGAAGGCCTTCCACTAGATCTGCCTACTCCAGGAAATGGAAATGGTTCTCGATTTGGGCCTCTTCCAAAAAGTTCAAGCCATTCTTGTGCCCCTTTCTGGAGAATTCTGGACTATATGCGTCATCTCTTTGACCTGGGTCTCAGCCATTCCCCTCTGAAAGTTCACATGGCAGCTATTTCTGCTTATCATGTTCCTTTTGGGGACAGAACTTTCGCACAGTTGGAAGTCTCCAAGACTTCTCTTAGAGGGATTCTCCATTTGAGACCCCATATTCGCGTTTCTGCCCCTCCTTGGGATCTGAATTTCATTCTTGAGAAGCTTACCCGGTCTCCTTTTGAACCAGCAGCCTCAGCAGACCTGAAGTTCCTATCCTGGAAGACTCTCTTCCTAGTGGCCATTACCTCAGCTCGACGTATTTCAAACAATATGAAGTCTTGCTGTATTCTGACATATGCAGTTAGCCCCAGCACTTGAACTGCTCCGGAGAGGAAAGAGTTAAATTCTGTGCAGGGCATAGAACGTTGAGCTCAAGCTCGATTCAGACCTCTGTCTGATGCACTTTGAAGTGTAACCATCAGATTCGTTACTCCGCCTAACTGAACAGTCGCTCCTGAGATTTCTCCTCTGCTCACGGTTCTCTGTCGGTTAAAGTCGTCTGTTTTACCAATAAATTCTTTGTTTTTTCGGTTCAGATCCCTGTCTGTGGTACAGTAAGTACGTAAGTAGTGGACTTGATTTGGAAAAACTTGTGGAAATAGTAAATTATATATAATTCAACCGGTTCAGCTGAACCGGCTGCTGTGTAGAATTTGTCTTATTGTAAATTTAGTGTGTGGTACCAGTCCTTATCGGTTTAAAAAAAAAAAAGTGTTTTTGCGGTTCTTTGGAATACCCGTGACACGGTTAGAAACCGATAAGGGTGTCTTGCCTGGCTGAAGCAGAGTAAAGGGTAAGTTTTCTGATGAAGTATGGCTACGTCTGAGAAACCCAAAAGAAAAACTGGGCCCTCTGGGTTTCAACACTGCAGTGTGTTTAGGGAGGCCTTTGCTAAGGCTGATCCCCACACCACTTGTGTTTATTGTCTGGGGTTTGACCACCTTGATTCAGAATGCCAAGTCTGCAAGAATTTCCCTAAAGCCACCCTGGATAAAAGATTGGGCAGGCTTAGGAAAAGGAGGCCAAGAGTCTACTGACCCAGATGGCCAGCCTGGTTCGGTCCGACAAACCAGAAGGAGTGCCCTCTGACCAGGCGTAGACTCCTTCAGACAAAAGGAGAGCCAATCCGAGGGATCGGGTCCATCAAAAAGAAAAGAAAAATCGTCCGGTTCGGATCCAGAACTGCATCATCTGACCGCCGAAGAAATTGCCCAAGCGATTCGCATAGTGGAATCACTTCATTCGGTTCCAACCAATCTGGCGCCTTCTGGCAGGCGTTTGGTTCGGTCGGTTCCTCCAGTTCAAGATTATACCCCTGAAGATTTTTATGAACGGACCGGAGGTGGATGATGATTATGTAGGTGGATGATGATGGAATAGAAGGTCTGGATGAGCCCATAGAACTGGACATCTCCTAAGACAGGCCTTCTGGTGTTTCCCTCCTAGGCTTTCTGAGTCCCCTTCCCACTTTGTTTTACAGGAAAGTGGCAGAAACCCTCCAGCTCCATATGTAAGAAGCTGTTGAGGAACAAGAGGAGCCTGACTTCATGGAGATGATGGACATATCAGAGTCCAAAGTTGTCTATTCTCCTTCATAAGTCTTTTGGGAAACGGACACAAAAGTTGTTAAAAACTCCAAATTCCTCACCTCCTGTGGGCAGACGGATGGACAAGAGGTACATGCTGTCAGGCTCAAGTACGGAGTACTTGTACCAGCAATGCAGCCATGTTGGGGTCGTGCAGGCTGCAGCCTGTGATAGGCTAACATTCCCTTGGCTTCACACCCCCCCCCAGATAGAGACATCAGGAAGTTGGATGCCATAGTGAAGAAGTAGTACATGGCATCTTCTTTGGGACTCAGTCAGGCTAATTACATGGCCTGTACAGCCAGGTACCAGAAGTCCAGCTGGGACACTGTACTGGCACTGGCTAAGCAGGCCTCCCCCCAGCTTACCAAGGAGCTGGAGGAGGCAGCTGCTGATGGGATTGAGGCATCAAAGATCCAGTTTCATGCTGCTGTGGACTCCAGTGATGTATCATCTAGAGTCATGGCTACATCTGTGGCTCTTCGGAGACTAGCTTGGCTCAGGTGTACTAGCCTATCTCAGGATACCCAGGCTAAGGCTATGGATTTCCCTGTAGTTAGTAATTTTCTGTTTGGGGAGCAGAAAGAGAATTATATAAAAAAGATGGATGAATACAGGACCACATATAGGAGTGCACAGTTCAAGGAAAGGCAGGCAACTCCTCAAAGGCAGCAAGCTAGGGGCAGGCCATTTTAAAAAGCACAGGCCTCCTCTCCTCTCCTTCCCAGAGGGGGTTCTTCAGAGGGAGAGGCAGAAGGGGGGGGATGAGCAGGGCTACATCCACCTCTCAGCCTAAGGCTCCTGCCAAGCAGACACCCTGATGTGTCAGCCCGGGTCGTCTTCCCCCATTCTTGTAGGAGCAGGCTGGCTTACTACT
This sequence comes from Neoceratodus forsteri, assembly GCA_016271365.2. NCBI lineage: Eukaryota > Metazoa > Chordata > Ceratodontiformes > Ceratodontidae > Neoceratodus > Neoceratodus forsteri. Next base: position 1,009,640,337 of record CM028131.1, on the reverse strand, counting down.
TCCAGGACTGGAAGTCTGTTACCTCAGACAAGTGGGCTTTGGAGGTAGTAAGCCAGGGACCGGCTCTGAGCTTCAAAAAGTTTCCAAAGAGAGCCAGATCTTTTCACTGCAAACACCTCCGAAACCATTGCCCTAGAGGCAGAAGTTTCATCTCTGGCCTTAAGGCCATAGAGATAGTTCCTACAATCCACAGGAGCAAAGGTCTGTACTCCAGGTACTTCCTTACCCCAAGAAAACGGAGTGGCGGCCCATCCTAGACTTAAGATACCTGAACAAACATCTATTAAAAACAAAGTTCAAAATGGTGACTCTGGAAATAATTCTTCCCTCTGTAAGGCCCGGGGGACTGGCTAGCCTCCCTGGACCTAAAAGATGCCTGCTTTCTCATTCTCATCAGGTGCTCCCACAGAAAGTACCTCAGGTTCCGACTGCCTTCAGGCCATTACCAGTTCAAAGCAGTGTCCTTCAGCCTAACATCAGCTCCAGGGGTGTTCACAAAATGCCTAGCAGTAGTAGTAGCATTCCTAAGGAGAAAAAAATATTTCCATATTGCCATACCTGGATGACTGGCTCATAGTGGGTCAGTCTCCAGACCAAGTCAAGTCAGATTTGAAAGTGACCAAGCAAGTGCTCACTTCTCTAGGTTTCCTTCTCAGTCTTCCCAAGTCAGTTCTCGAGCCAGTGTAACTTTTGACTTTCATAGGGGTAGAATTGGACACTGTCAAGCAAGAGCATTTCTCCCATTGGTAAGGGTAAAGGCCATAATCAAGCTGGCTTCTTCCTCTTGCCTTCTGGTTTCAAATGACATGAAGTCTTGCTGTTTTCTGACAATTGCAATTAGCCCCAGCACTTCAACTGCCCTGGAGATGAGAGGTTAAACTCTATGCAGAGGCATAGACGTTCATCTTGAGCTCGGTTTTCAAACCTCTGTCCCAGGTACTCTGAAGTGTAACCATCAGATTCTTTACTCCGCCTAACTGAGAAGTCGGTCCGGAGATCCTCTCCTACACTTCGGTTCGGTCACAGTAAATTGATCGGTTCTATTTAACCGTTTCTTAATTTTTGTTGGTATTCTTATCTCTGTCCTGCTACAGTAAGTGTATAGTAGGTAGAGTGTTATAAGAAATTGTTTTGTTTTAGTTTCCCTACTGGTCGGTCCGGTCAGGAACGAAGCACTTCTCAAAAAAAAAAAAAAAAAAAGATTTTGTGTGCAGTTCGGTATCTATCGGTTCCTGAAAAAAGGATGAATTTCTGGTTGTTTTTTTTTTTTCAACCGACCCGTGACACAGTCAGAACCGATAGATTTGGTAGTCACCCGGCTTGAACCCTGGTAAGGGTGACTGGTTATTTAGAGGCATGTCTGAGAAACCCAAAAAGAAAACCGGGCCCACAGGGTTTCAGCACTGCACTGAGTGTGGGGAGACCTTTGCCAAGGCCGATCCCCACCTCATCTGTGTTTATTGTCTGAGGTTTGACCACCTCAAGGAAGACTGCCAAATTTGTAAAAACTTCTCTAAAGCCACTGCTGAAAAACGTTTAAGTAGGCTAAAGGAAAGGGAGGCCGAGAAGTCCACTGACCCAGATGGCCAGCCCGGTTTGGTTTCGGACGAACCTGAGGGGATGCCTACTGACCTGGGCGATACCCCCTCTGGCAAGAAGAGAGCCAATTCTGTGGAATCGGTTCCTACAAAGAAGAAATGTAAGTCTGCCGGTTCAGATCGCGGTCCCCATGTTCCGACCACTGCCGAAATTGCCAATGCGATTGCTATAGTACAGTCGCTTCGCCTGGTTCCGACCAAACCGGCACTGTCTCGAGGACGGTCGGTTCGGTCGGACTTACAAGCTTCCGATTATGACCCTGAAGCTTTTTTTGAGGGCGAATGGGATGGAGACGAAGACCATGAAGAATATGAAGACTTGGATGAGGCTGTCGAACCGGACATCTCCCCAGACAGGCCTTCCAATGTGTCTCCTCCCAGGCTTTCTGAGTTCCCCTCCCACTACCTGTTTTACAGGAAGGTGGCTGACCCTCTTTAGCTCCCTATGGAAGAAGCTGAACAGGATCAGGAGGAGCCTAACTATGTTGAGATGAAGGATGTCCCAGAGTCCAAAAGGGTGTCTGTCCCTCTTCACAAGTCCCTGGGAAACGGACCCAGAAAATCTTACAACTACCAACATCCATACCCCCTGTAGATAAGAAGATGGACAGGAGGTATGCTTTGTCAGGCCTTGGAACGGAATTCCTTACTACTCACTGCAGCCATGTTGGGGTAGTGCAAGCTGCAGCCTGTGACAAGGCTAATATTTCTGTGGCATCTCACCCCCAGATAAGGATTCCAGGAAAGTGGCTAGAAGCAGTACCAGGCATCCTCTTTGGGACTCAGACAATCCAACTACATGGCATATATGGCCAGATACCAGAAGTCTAGGTGGGATACGATTCTGGCACTGGCTAAGAATGCCCCTCCCCAGCTTGCCAGCGAGCTGGAGCAGGTGGCTGCAGACGGCATTGAAGCTACTAAGGTACAGTTCCATGCTTCTGTAGACTTGAATGATGTTCATTCTCAAGTTATGACTACATCTGTTTCCATGAGGAGATTTGCCTGGCTCAGGCGTACCAACTTGTCTCAGGATACCCAAACCAAGGCCATGGATTTTCCTGTCACTGGTACCTCTCGGTTTGTGGAACAAACGGAGGCTTACATGAAAAAGATGGACGAGTACAGGACCACTATAGGAGTGCTGCAGCCAAAGAGAAACAGTCCACTCCTCAAAGGCAGCAATCTAGGTCTGGCAGGGGCAGGCCTTTTTACCAGGCCCAGGCCTCCTCCTCTTTCCAGCAGAGGGGGTTCTTCAGGGGAAGAGACAGAAGGGGGGTGACAAGGGCTGCATCTCTTCTCAGTCTAAGCTCCCTGCCAAGCAGACACCCTGATGGGTCAGCCAAGGTCCCTCCCCAATCCCTGTAGGGGCAGACTGACTCACTTCTTCCAGGCCTGGAAGTCTATCACTTCAGACAGGTGGGTTCCGGAAGTGGTGAGCTAGGGTCTTGCTCTCAGCTTCACCACGTTCCCAAGGCTGAGAGCAAAGTTTTTTTCCCCCTTCCTCTCCAGAGGAAACACAGGCCTTGGAGACAGAGGTCTTATCTCTACTGCTCCTGCAAGCAGTGGAAAATGTCCCTCTCATTCACAGGGGAAGAGGATTGTACTCCAGGTACTTCCTTATCCTAAAAAAGACAGGGGAGTGGTGACCCATCCTAGATCTACGATACCTAAACAAACACATCTTAAAGCCAAAGTTCAAGATGGTGGCTGGGACTAATTCTTCCCTCTCTGAGACCAGAAGACTGGCTAGCCTCCCTGGATCTCAAGGATGCCTATTTTCACATACCTATCAGGCAGTCCCACAGAAAATACCTCGGATTCGAACTGCCCTCAGGCCATTATCAGTTCAGAGCAATGCCTTTCGGTTTAACATCTGCTCCAAGGGCATTCACCAAGTGTCTGGCAGTAGTGGTAGCCTTCCTCAGAAAACAAGGCATCTTACTGTTCCCTTACCTGGACGATTTGTTAATAGTAGGCCAGTCACCAGACCAAGTCAGGTCAGTTCTAAGGGCCACTCGAAACCTTCTGGACTCCCTAGGGTTCATCCTGAATCTGGAAAAGTCTGTCCTGGAGCCTACCCAGCTTCTCACATTTATAGGAGTGGAGCTGGACACTATTCAGGCTAAGGCCTTTCTCCCTTCCCCAAGGATCCAATCTCTCATCAGTCTGGCTTCCTCTTTTAAGTCACTCGTGTCTCAGCCAACCAGACATTTTCGCAGCTCTGCTAGGCCATATGGCAGCATGTACTGCAGTGTTGCAGGGAGCAAGGTTCCAGATGAGAGATATTCAATTTGACCTGAGAGCCTTTTGGTCTCTGAGAAAAGATTCCCTCTCCAAGTTGGTTCCGGTGTCTCTGGCTCTGGTTCAAGCCCTCTAGTGTTTGCTGGAAGAGGACAATTCGAGGCAAGGGGTTCCTTTCCTCACTCAGGTGCCCACAGTGATTCTCACTACAGACACTTCCCTACTAGGGTGGGAGCCCATCTGAAACAGCACACTGCTCAGGGGACTTGGTCTCCTCAGGAGTCCCTTCTGCACATAAAGCTGCTCAAACTCAGGGCTGTCTTTCTGGCAGTCCAGATATTTCGAACAAGATCCAGGGAAAGCGGTGCAGATCAGGACAGACAACACCACAACCATGTGGTACATCAACAAGCAGGGGCACTCGGTCTTGAGCCTTGTGCACCGAGGCCATGAAAATATGGTCTGTAGTTTACTCCTGCAAGCTTCCCGATTGCTGTGCATCTTCTAGAGAAAGACGACGTATTTGCAGATGCTCTCAGCAGGATCTCTCAAGGTCACCACGAATGGTCTCTGAATCCTCTCATTCTCCAAATCATTTTCAAGAGATGGAGCACTCCAGAGATAGATCTTTTTGCAGCCCCGGACAACCACCAGCTCCCCCTGTTCTGCTGCAGACCCTCTCTCCTGGGGTCGGTCCCTCTGGATGCCCTCCTGTTGGATTGGACCAATAAGTTTATCTGTGCTTTTCCTCCATTTCCTCTGATATTCAGAGTGCTGGTCAAGATCAGATCCCAACCTTGCACAGTGATTCTGGTAGCTCCGGACTGAGCCAGACAACCCTGGTATCCTCTACTGTTGTCACTGACAATACCTCTGTGCCTTCCCAGGCAGTTAAATCTCCTCACCTCGTCTCAGGGGAGGAGCCTGTACCCCAACCTTCACTCTCAGGCTCAAGGCCTGGCTCTTGAAGAGCTAGATTATGCAGGTCTGAATCTTTCCCAGTCAGCTCTAGATATCCTCAAGGCTAGCAGAAAGCCTTTCACTAGATAAACTTACAGTTCCAAATGGAAGAGGTTTGAGTTTGTGTGCAATCAGAGGCACATCCAGCCGGACTCAGCTGATACTGCCATTGTCCTGTATCATCTGGTGCATCTTAATAGCTTGGGCCTTTCACCTGCCACCCTCAAGGTGCATTTGGCAGCTGTTTCTGCTTTCATTTCAGCAGGGAAAGTTTCTTCCTTAGCCTCCCATGTAGTATTCAAAAGATTTTTCAAAGGGCTGATTCATATCAACTCTCCTTTCAGGAATCCCACTCCACTGTAGGATCTGAATATTTGTATTGCACAAGCTGATGCAGTCTCCCTTTGCGCCTCTCTGTTCAGCTGAACTTAAGTACCTGACTTGGAAAACTGTATTCCTGGGGGCTGTCACCTTTGCCAGGAGAATCCGTGAATTACAGGCCTTATCAGTGGAACCTGACTTCATTTCATTTCACAGGGATAACGTGGTCCTTCGCGCAAATAGGAGGTTCCTTCCCAAGGTGGTTATCAGATTTTCATCTGAACCAGTCCATGACTTTGCCTGTATTCTTTACTGACCCACTCCTCCTCTGGAGAGGAGATTCATGAGTCTAGATGTTACAAGGGTTCTGAGTTACTATATAGAATCCACTAAACCCCACAGAAACCATTGTTCTCAGCTGCTGTTTACTTATGGAGAGGTGGGTAAAGGGAAACCTGCCACCAAGAGAACTATTGCTAGATGGATTGTCTCTTGCATACAGTTCTGCTATTCAAAATTGGGGAAGGAGCCTCCGTCAGGCTTGAGGGCGGGCTCACTCCACCAGAGGTACAGCTGCTACGGTTGCAGCTGTCAGGGATGTACCCTTAGTGGAAATCTGTAAAGCAGCCACCTGGAAGACTGTCCACACTTACCAAGCATTATTCCCTTGACATCCAGTCAAGAAGTGATGCTAGGTTTGCACTGCAGAGTCTGTTCCCAAAATGGGTTCTGCAGTTCCCTCCTCCTTGGGGGTACTGTTTGGTAGTCTGCAATTAGTCAGAATACAGCAAGACTTCATGTTGTTAGCAGAAAAAAATTACTCGTCTTAGTAATGTTGTTTCTTCTAATGGAGTCTTGCTGTATTCTGACCTCCCTCCCTACCTCCCCTCCTGGAACCTAGTTGTTTTGGGATGTGGGTGGGCGGGTGTAGTGCTGCACCCCAGGGTTGCACTGGTGGTTTTTCTTTATTTTTACTGCTTTTAATTGGTCTACCTACTTGAATTCTTTTTAGGGGTCACAACTTGAGTCTTCATACCCTAATTCTTTAATTATATGGCCTTTTGGCAAAAAATTCCAAAACAATTTCTGGATTGTTAGCCAGTTAGTTTAGGCCTCGTAAGAATCTGACGGTTACACTTCAGAGTACCTGAGACAGAGGTTTGAAAACCGAGCTCGAGATGAACAATCTATGACTTTGCATAGAGTTTAACCCTCTCATCTCTGGGGCAGTTGAAGTGCTGGGGCTAACTGCAATTAGTCAGACTACTGCAAGACTCCATTAGAAGAAACAACATTACTAAGGTGAGTAATTTTTTTCTTCTCGACCAGCAAGGCACTTCCTTCAGCTTCTGGGCCACATGGCAGCTTCCACTGCAGTGGTCCAAGGGGCCAGATTTCAGATGAGGGACATTCAGTTTCACCTGAGGGCCTTTTGCTCTCAGTAAAAAGATCTTCTAACCAAACTTATTCCAGTGACTCAGACCCTGATCCAGGCTCTTAAATGGTGGCAGGATCAGGACAATCTCAGGCTAGTGGTCCCATTCATCACTCAGTCTCATTCTGTGGTTCTAACCACAGATGCTTCTCTCCTGGAGTGGGGAGCTCACCTGGGGACTCTTGACAGCCCAGGGAGTGTGGTCCACTCCGGATTCTCTTCTTCACATCAATGTTCTGGAACTCGGGGCAGTTTACCTGGCCCCACAAGCCTTCTCACAATCAGTATGGAATAAGGTGGTTCAGGTCAGGACAGACACCACCCCCACCATGTTGTATATCAACAAGCAGGGAGGCACTCTGTCTACGGCCTTGTGCATGGAAGCCATGAAATTATGGTCCTTGGCTTATTCTCTACAGAGTTCTCTGGTTGCAGTCCACCTCCCAGGAAAGGACAATGTGCTAGCAGATGCATTGAGCAGGATCTCCCAGGGCCATCACAAATGGTCCCTGGATCTCCTAGCATTAAGTGATTTTTTCAAGGTGGGGCGCTCCAGAGATGGATCTCTTTGCAGCCCCAGGCAATCACCAACTTCCTCTCTTCTGTTGCAGACCCCCAGTCTTAGGCTCAGTCCCTCTGGATGCTCTGATTCTGGACTGGGAAGGGGAAGTTCTGTATGCCTTCCCTCCTTTTCCTCTACTGTTCAAGGTTCTGTTCAAGATAAGATCACAGTCTTGCAAAGTGATCCTGATTGCTCGAGATTGGGCCAGGCAGCCTTGGTACCCCCTGTTGCTGTCCCTAGCAGTCCATCTTCCCCTATTTCTTCCCAGGAATCACAATCTGTTAACCTCCTCTCAGGGGAGGGTCTGGTATCCCAACCTTCGGTCTCTCAATTTCAAGGAATGGCTCGTGAGGAGCTAGAGTATGCAAATTTGCATCTGTCTCAAGGGGTTCTGGACATTCTCAAAGCCTCTCGAAAACCTGCCACCAGAAAAACTTATAACTCCAAATGGAAAAGGTTCAGCATCTGGTGTTCCAAAAAGCATATATCCCTAGACACTGCTGAATTGTCTACAGTTCTGGATTATATGGTTCATCTCAATGGCCTAGGCCTCAGACCAGCCACCCTCAAAGTACATTTGTCAGCTGTTTCTGCTTTTCTTTCAGTAAGAAAGCCTTCCTCACTGGCATCTCATCGTGTTTTTTGTAAATTTGTCAAGGGATTGCTTCATACCAATCCTCCCTTTAGGGATCCTACCCCTGCTTGGGACTTTAATGTTTGCATTGCCCAGCTTATGCAGCCCCCTTTTGAAACCTTTGTCTTCAGCAGAACTTAAGTACTTGACTTGGAAGACTGTGTTCCTGGTAGCTATTACCTCTGCCAGATGTATCAGTGAATTACAAGCTCTGTCAGTGGAGCCTGATTTTATCTCATTCCATAGAGATAAGGTGGTCCTTAGAACCAATAGGAGGTTCTTACCTAAAGTGGTTTCAGATTTTCATTTGAACCAATCCATGTCTCTCGCTGATTTCTTCACTGATCATTCTTCTTCAGGAGAGAGAAGATTACACAGTTTAGATGTTAAAAGAGCCCTTAGCTACTACATTGAGTGTACTAAGACACTCAAGTTTGACTCTCTCCAGTTGTTCCTCGCTTTTGGGGAAGTGGGGAATGGCAAACCTGCCACTAAGAGAACTATTGCCAGGTGGATTGTCTCTTGTATACAATTCTGCTATGAAAAGCTAGACAAAATACCACCCTCAGGCTTGAGGGCTCATTGGAATAGAGGTACAGCTGCTGCCAGGGATATTCCCTTACTAGAGATATGCAAAGCAGCCACCTGGAAAACAGTCCATACATTCATCAAGCATTACTCTCTGGATATCCAGGCTAGGAGTGATGCTAGGTTTGGTACAGCAGTACTGCAGAGCCTATTCCCAAAACAGGTTTGATTCCTTCCTCCGTGGAGGTACTGTCGAGTATCTAGAGGCCAGAGGGGCACAGGACCCTAGGCAGCATGGATTCACAGCAGGAAGGTCATGCCAGACAAATCTGATAGATTTCTTTGACTGGGTGACCAAAGTAGTAGATCAGGGAGGGGCTGTGGACATGGCCTACCTAGACTTTAGCAAGGCATTTGACACAGTCCCACACAAAAGATTAATATACAAGTTAGCCAGCCTGGGAGTGGGTCCCAAGATGACAGCCTGTGTAAAGAATTGGCTGGAGAATAGGACACAGAGAGTAATAGTAAATGGAGTCCACTCAAGAAAGGAGGGTTACTAGTGGGGTACCGCAGGGTTCAGTATTAGGACCGGTCCTCTTCAATGTCTTTACAAGCGACATTGCGGAAGGACTGGAAGGAAAAGTATGTCTCTTTGCAGATGACACTAAGATCTGCAACAGAGTTGATGCACAGGGTGGGGTGGAAAGGATGAGAAGGGACTTGGCAAGGTTAGAGGAATGGTCAAATGTATGGCAGCTTAGATTCAATGCTAAGAAGTGCAAGGTAATGCACCTGGGAAACTAAAACCCAGGGGAAGAGTACACAATGGGGGTGAGATACTAACAACAACAGAAATGGAAAGTGACCTGGGGGTAGTCACATCAGGTGACCTAAAGGTGGGCAAGCAATGTGAGAGGGCAGCAAGGAGGGCTGGGGGGATACTGGGATGCATAGGGAGAGGCATCACCAGTAGAAAACAGGAAGTTATTATCCCTCTGTACAGACAGCTGGTGAGACCCCATCTGAGTACTGTGTGCAGTTCTGGAGACCCAATCTCCAGAAAGACATAGACAGGATGGAAGCTGTCCAGAGGAGGGCAACTAAAATGGTGCAGGGTCTGCACCGAAGACATATGAAGAGAGACTTAAGGAGCTTAATATGTATAGCCTCGAGGAAAGGAGGGAGAGGGGGGACATGATAGAAACATTCAAGGACCTCAAGGGAATCAACAAAGTCCAAGAGGGTAGCATCTTTCAAAAAAAGAGGTGTGCAAGAACAAGAGGGCACAATTTGAAGATAGAGGGGGATGCTCAGAGGTAATTTAAGGAAGTATTTTTTCACAGAGAGGGTTGTGGATGCATGGAACGGCCTTCCGGAGGAGGTTGTGGAGTCAATATCAGTGGTGGAATTCAAGCATGCATGGGACAGGCATAAGGCAGTTCTGGGGGGGTAGGGGTAAGAAGAAGTAGGCTGCTGGTTAACTAGGATCTGCAGCTTATCCAGTAGGTAGGGAAATGGGCAGACTGGGTGGGCCAAGCGGTCCTTATCTACCGTCAAATTCTCTGTTTCTATGCTTGATAGTCTGCATATGTCAGAATACAGCAAGACTTCATGTTGTTTGAAGAAAAATTTACTCACCTTAGTAACTGTTTCTTCTAATGGAGTCTTGCTGTATTCTGACCTCCTTCCCTGCCTTCCCTCTCAGAGCCTGTTTTTTGGGAAGTGGGCTGGCAGGAGCAGTGTTGCACCTCGGGAGTGGGTTATGTTTTGATAGTCATAAGTTGTTCAGTACCTAGTTTTGTTTTGGATTTCTCGACTTGAGTCTTTTGGGGGATCCAAAATATTTGGTTGCCATTTGGCTAGTAAAGCTTTTACAATTTCCACATAGTGGGGTTAGTTAGTATTGGCTCGTAAGAATCTGACGGTTACACTTCAAAGTGCAGCAGACAGAGGTTTGAACCAAGCTCGAGCTCAGTGTTCTATGCCCTGCATAGAATTTAACTCTTTCCTCTCCGGAGCAGTTCAAGTGCTGGAGCTAACTGCATATGTCAGAATACAGCAAGACTCCATTAGAAGAAACACAATTACTAAAGTGAGTAATTTTTTCTACCGAGCTTCAGGCCTTGATGTGTAAAATCCCATATTTGATTTTTTACAGGAAACATGTGGCTCTGCATACCAACCCTAAGTTTCTCCCTAAGGAGAAATTGAGCTACCTGCTTTCTTTACGCAACATCCCCATCAAGGGGAGTACCTCTTGCATACTTCGGATATTCATAGAATTCTGAGATACTACACCACCAGGATGAAGGATCTCAGGAAATCTGATCAGCTTTTTGTCTCTCTTGCTCACAAAAGAGAAGGCAATACTGTTACCAAGCAATGCCTATCTAAATGGTTGGCTCATTGTATCACTTTCTGTTAAGACAAGTATCACAAGACCCTGCTGGGTCTAGTCAGCGTTCACTCCACTAGGGGTGTTGCTGCCTCTGCGGCTTGTTTCAAGAATGTGTCAGTGGCTGACATTTGCACAACCACAACTTGGACTTCTGTCCATACCTTTACGAAACACTACAGTTTGGACATTGCCTCTCGCCGTAGAGTAGGCTTCGGGTTGGCTGTTCTGTAAGGTCTCCTTTCTTGAGACCCTTACAGCCGGAGGTTCTGTGGTTGTGTAGCTTTCCTCCTCCCGTGTGCTTCTTCTTGTTCCAGGCTGCTTGGGACTCAGTCCTGTATGTAATTACCTACTGCAAGAGCCCTCTCGAAGTAAAATAGTACAGTTACGTAAGAACTTACCGTAACAATAGATCTTTGAGAGAGGTTCTTGCAGTAGGTAATGCCCTCCCGCCCTCCATCCCCCTAAGCTTTTTCCAGGAAGGGAAATGTCCGCTTCTTTCTCGTCTTGCCTTTTTGGCCCTTGGCGGGAAAGAACTGAAAGGCGGACGTGGGGGACCGCTCCTTTATACTTACGTCAGTCACCTTACGTGGGGGCAGTCCCCCGCCAGAGACTGCTAGCTAGAAATTTTTCAGTGGGGTCCTGCCGCCTGCCGGCTTCAGTCCTATATGTAATTACCTACTGCAAGAGCCTCTCTGGAAGATCTGCTGTTAGGTTAAATTCTTATGTAACTGTACTTTCTAGGCATGGCATATATTGTTCATCCACACTGACCCTACCCGCCCGACTTCCCCAGCTGCGGACGCAAAAACTGGCTTCCAGCGGGTTACGATAGGCATCATGGGCGGAGCCGAGGGTTATACCACCCGGGTGGGTGGGAGGAGCCAGCTTGAAGACTTCCGGTGACCCTTAAAGGGAAAGGGACATGCCAATAAGTGTGGATGAACAACATATACTACTCCTAGAACTACTGTTACAGGTGAGTAACCTGTTTTTTGTTTAGTTTTCAACAATGTTTTCTTTGTGGTCTTGATAGATAGGAGTATAAGACCTTTTGCAACAGGGAAATACTATTTTGCCCTTGTTCACTGCCCTTAGCCTGCTTTGAACTATATTTTGTCTGATTTCCCCAGCAGAGTGTGTGTGTGTGTCTTGGAGGGTGTGTCTGTGAAGTTATGGTGCCTAATATCATTGATGTGTGTATCTGTCTGGGAGAGTGAGTGTATGTATATGACTTGGCACTTTGTAAGAGGGCAAGCAGATGCTACAGGTTTAATCCTACTTGAATCTGGGGTAGCTATTTGCCTTTCAGTATAGTGCTTTTACAAAAACACTCTGCTTTCTTGACTTCTTTGTTTTTCTGTGCTGTCCTATGTGGTTATTTATTGTTTATTTCTTTGTACACTGTTCTGAGTATTTTGATTGTGTGGGTTGTACTAGAAAGTCTGTGGAACATCATTATTCATTGTCAATTACAAAATATAGTATACACATTATAGCAATGTGAAAGATATGAAAGTCTGACAAATAATTTAGTTTAAAATTCTAGTGATGTGGTGATGTTGCATTATGTTAGCAAAAACACTGTATGATGTCATGACCATGCAGCAAGATACATTTTAAAATAAATATGATTGTCAAGGACTGGTCACATGACTGGCATCAGTATACTTTGATGCACAGTCCCATGTCCAATCTTCTCATACACCCCCAAAGGAAAAAAACCAACAAACAGAACTTTTGGTGCTGGTGACTCTCTACAGTGCAGTGACATACTGCACCACATGCACGCCAATGGTATAAATAGCATCACCCGCCCAAACTGTCTAAGGCAATTGAAGCAGCCGTAGAGCCAAGTGGTCTGAGTGCAGATCTTCTGTCTGGGCAGCTAAAGGTCTCGGTGCTGTTTGATCAGTAGGTTAAGACTTTGGGCCTGTACAGTAACATAAAGGCAGGGTGGCATTCTAAACACATTCTTAATTTCTGCCAAAGGAAGCATTCATTTTGTTTTATCTTAAGTCGATCTCAATTTCTGTTGTCCTTCCAGGAAACTGTTTGCAGCTAACTGCTTCTGATTTTTATTCACTCTGTCTAGTTGCATCCATGTTGCTGCCTTTTCAGCATCTTCCTTCCATTCAACTCACAGATCTAGAATTAGGGTAGTTAACTTTCCTTTCAAGCCCCAGGAATCTCCTAGTAGTGTTAGACAAATCTTTCTGCACTTAAGTCTTCACCATTTATTTACACTTCTGGGTTCTAGCCAGAGGCGTTAGGACCCTGTGGGAGCCCAAATCTTCAGGAGGGCCGGCACCGTGGTAGAACCACGCATGCGTGGCACCTCGAGATCAGCTCGCTGTTGTATAGGCTACCTCTGCGTTGACCCTCCAACTGCCTCAGTTCTTTTTTTCCCACTGTCAAGTGTGCTTCAGTGACGACGTTGCTCACTTGCCAGGAGTCAATTCTTCACATCTATATGACAGTATTTAGTCCTTCAGTTCGTTTTAGTATTTGTTGTTGTTCTTCTTTGTTTTATACATATATGTATTTTAAGTTTTTTCTCTCAGCCCTGCCATTGATGGGGTCAACCATGGATGGGCTCAGTGACCGTAGGGAGACTTCACTGGAAAGCTGTTCTAGCAGTGGAGCTGTGTCTGGTCTGCCACCCTTTATGGGGGTCTGACGATGGGGAGTCCGGTGCCCGAGAGGGAGAGCAGTCATCTTGTAAGCACAAAAAGAAGCGGGCCTGTTTCCAGTCTCGATCAGGGACCTGGCACCGCTCTACCTCGAGTTCTTCCCAACAGAGAAAGAAGAGATGGTAACGTGGGAGGTCGCCCTCTAGTATGTCTGCGAAGGAGTCTTCGGTAGTGTAGAGTGGCAGGCCCACCCTGACCCCTCCTGGGTTCCCGGTGGCCTCGGCTCTTAACGTCCGGGACTCTCGACACCGGAGTCCCTCTCTGTCCTCATGCGGGGTTTCCAGTGAGCAGTTTTATCACTGGGTCGCTCTAATGGAGCAGTGGGTACAGCATCTTCTCATGTGCCTCTTCCAGTGCATCTGATGCCGGGGCCTTTGGGACTAGGTGCCACTGGGCCACAGCCTGGGCATTTGGGATGACACATGCATTCGGTGTCAGCAGTGGACATTCCCAACTTGCCAGTACTGACGCCATTGATGACCAGTCCACCTGCCTTTCCCCCTCACTTTGACTCTTCGCAGGGGCCTTGACAGGTACCGTTTCCCTCCCCCTCTCTATCTAGGTCTGGTGGTGGTTCTCAGACTGCAGTTCCACATCTGGTGGTGCCTCCTGCGCTGTGTGCGGTGCCTGGTCCTTCGTACTAGCTCTTACGGTGCCATGTGCGGCGCAGAGGTCATCTACGCCATTGCCGGTTCCAGTGTCTCCAGTCTACCTCTTGCCCAGGCCAGGCTTCAGCCTCTCGGGGCCTAATTTCTGTGGGGTCGAGGTAGAGAACAAGGAGTCTGACCCTGACCTGATTTTGTCTGACAGTGAGGATGACGTTTACCTTGGTGAGAATCCTTCTGTCTCAGGTGAGACATTAGTCAAAGATCTTTCTTTCCATTCTCTCCTCAAGAACATGGGGACAACCCTGGCCCTACAGACTTCCGCAGTGGATCCAGGTAGACTTTTGTGCCTATAGTTCCTTCATATTCCTAATGTCCCTATGAGTCTTTCACCTCCTGTCGCCCCCCCCCCCCCCGAGACCTTGTCTGAGGCAGTGTGGGAGAGGTCGGCTCATTCCTTCTGTGGCCAAGCCCATAGACAAGAAGTATACACCCACCCCCAAGGACAGACCTTTCTTGGCATCACAACCCATTGCAGATGCTTTGGTGGTCCTTGCAGAGAACAAGGCTGTTCTCCCTCAGGAGGCATGAGCTCATCCTATCAATAAGGCATCTCGCAAAATTGACACCTTGGAGAAACAAGCTTTCACAGCCACTACTCTGGGCATGCATATTGCCAGTTATCGGGGAAATTTCTCCCAGTATGAATATGTGCTTTGGAACTCTCTTATAAGTCAGTGGTTGAGAATCTCCTAAATCTGACTCTACCATGGAGCTTCTACAGACTATTACAAGGGGCATAGAATCCAACAATTATTAGTTGAAAATTTCTGTGGATGCTTATGACACTGCTACTAGAGCTAATGCTGCCCGGATTTGTATCGGGCAGCTTTCCTGGCTCAGAACATCAGGATTTTCGGACTTCTGTTTCCATCACGGATCTGCCTGGTTGCTCAAACATGAGCTCCATGTCCACCCTGTCAAAAAAACTCCTTTTTAACCTATATTTTTACAGAAAATTGCTACAAATGTCTGGTGGAGGATCTCCGAGACCATAGCACCAGATCAAAGCCACAACTGCATAAAAAAGAGAAGAATGAAAGTGGATCCCGGCATGGCTCTTCAACTCATAGCCACAGTCCATCTCGGACCCCCAATACGGGCCTAATTATGATACAGAAGATGAGGCGGAGCAGTTATCCGGGCAATGCTTTGAATTATTACTGAAGGAAATTAGAGAGATGAGGGAAACCAAAGCAGAATTTCTACAACTAACCAAAATTTACACACGTGGCAGGTACAAGAAGTGGAGGACTAGCTTGATATAGAGGACAATGTCAGCCATTTAGGCCATGCGGTTCAGGTGCTCTGTCAGCACACCGTGGACTTGGAAAATAAATGTCTTGACTTGGAGAGCCTGTCTCGCCATGACAGTTTGTGGCTCTATGGTTTAAAAGGAGGTGCTGAAATGGGTCCTATGGTGGACTTTTTAACGATTTGCTGAGGGACGTGTTGGACCTCACCCTCCAAGTCCGCGGGTGAAACCGCTGTCTCTTCTTTAAACATCCCTGACAAGGGTGAAAAGACTACTCTTAAAAGAATGGGTGATTCGGCTGACTCTCCAGTTCCCACCAAAAAAGACTAAGAAAACAAAAGCATGTTGAACCCCTGGCTGTTAAACCAAAAGGGGTTTAATCTGTGCCTCCCAGCCTGCCATCATCAGAGGAAATTGCCCTGGCCATGAAGGTCATACAGGCTCTGCAGGGTTTCATACCTACTCCAGCCTCCTCCACCGGTTCAGATCCCGTTGTTCCTCCTCTGAACCACACACACCTCAAGAGATGGAGTTTGAAGAATATGATTTACCTGAAATTGATGAAGGTAAATGTATTGAACCAGAGATCTCACCAGAGCAGGAGTTTGGCTCTCCCCCAGACCAGAGGATGTTTCCTCTCATTTTCCCTTTGTAAGGAAAATAGTGGATGCCCTTGACCTGGCTACCACAGAGGTCATAGAAGATGAAGACGAGGGTGAATATATGAAGATGATGGGGTTAACACCCACAAAGAAAGTTCTTCTCCCAATAAACAAGTTCTTTAAAAAAAGTCTTATTTAAAATCCTGCAGACTTCAAATTCTGTTCCACCTCTGGCTAAGAAGGCTGATAAAAAGTACCAGCTGGACAGACAAGGGACTGAATTCCTCTTCTTTCACCCTGATCTTCGGGATAGTCCAGCAAGCAGCCTGTGAGAAGGCGAGGGTTCCTTTATCCTCTCACCCTCCTGAGCAGGACTCTCGAAAAATAGACAGCATGTTAAAGAATGGTTATTTGGCTGCTTCACTGGGGGTAAGACAGGCTAACTACCAAGCGTACTCAGCACAGTACCAAAAATCATTGTGGCAGTCTGTGTTGGCCATGACAGAGAAGGCTTCTTCACCCCACTCTGATGATTTGGCTGAAACAGCCATGTTCGGATTAGAAGCAGCCAAGTACCAGTTTCAAATGGCAGCAGATGCCAATGACAGTGCTGCCAGATGGATTTCTCTTACCATAGCCCTTAGAAGGCTGGCATGGCTCAGGGCTACTAACTTAAAACAGGATACCCAAGCTAAAGCCATGGATTTTCCTATAGAGGATCGCACTTTATTTGGTCAACAGACTGAAGCACACATGAAGAAGGTGGATGAATATAAAGCCACCTATAAGAGTAATTTCTCAAAAAAAAGACCTTCCTCCTCCTGTAGGCCATACGGAAGGGGAGGCAGAGGAAGGACAGCTTACAGTAGGCCTTTTTATCAGGCACAGGCTGTCCCACAGTATCAACAATACCCACAGCAGACTGGACATTTCAGGACCAGAGATAGAAAGGGCTCTGGGAGAGTCTCCCAAACTTCCCAAGCTCAGTCCCAGTCAAAACATAACCTCTTACTTAATGATCAAAGCCGCCTCCCCTCTACCAATAGGGGACAGACTGGCTTACTATTTCCAGGCTTCACATTCCATCACCATAGACATTTGGGTCCTGGAAGTAGTAAGTCAGGGTTTGTCCTTGAGTTTCAAGTCTTTTCCTCCTTTGAGAACAAGGGCATTCAAACCAGCTTCCCTCATAGAGAAAAAACTCCTAGAGAAGGAGGTTCAAAGCTTACTCAGCTAAAAGCAGTGGAGTGTGTCCCAAGTAATCAGAAAGGAAGAGGCTTCTATTCAAGATAACTTTCTCACCAAAAAGAACAAGCATTTGTCATTGCCAAGTGTTGCTTGCTGTCATTAGCAGTGGAAGTGCAGAAGTTAGATGCAGTATAGGAATGGCAGTGAAGTATTGAACTGATGCCAACTCCATCCCCACCCTGCAGAGATGGACAGGCATTGGGGTGTGCCTTTGGACCGTCGCCCATAACGGTCACGACATTTCACCTCACGCTGCCCTGCAGACACAAGATCTTATCTGTGTCAATCTTCACCATTCAACACAGATGGATATCTGGCCGGAGGTCAGGACCCCCCCGGGAGCTTTTTTTTTTTTTTAAAGGTAGGCGGAGCCGACACACCATCGGCGCTGCCCTCGGGGCCGATGCACTGCGTGGCACTCGCGGGTTGGCCGTTAGGCTGTGTCGACTCCGTCTGCCTGACAGTTCTTCATCTCCCGCCATAGAGGTCACCTCGAGTGGAAGCTAGAAAGAATTTGAGGCCTGCTTCGCAGTTTCTCCGAGACGCATGTCTCATGCCGAAGTCCGTTGGTTATCCTGCCGGTTCTGTGTTGCTTACTCGATGTCGCCTGCAAGATCTTTCCATTATTATTCTTTTGCGACGTGGAGTCTGTTTTTGGTGTTTTTTCCTGTAGGTCATGTCTCGTCGGAGGGCAAGACATCTTCCAAGACGGTCAGCCCCCATGCACGGTGCCCATGCGGCAGAAATTTCTCCGTCACCGACCAGCATGACTGTGTCTCATGTCTTGGCCCGCTCATGAGATGGATTCGATGACGCCTGCTTCTCCATGGACCACCGGTCCTCGAACAACACGTAGAAAGTGGGGCGAGCTCTGCCGATTTTGGGGTTGGGCCGCACTGCCTGGCCAGCCACGCCTCGCTCTTTCTTCTGGGTCCCTCCCTAGTTCTGTACGGACCAAGGAGGGGAGCCTCGGCTACTTGTAGCCCAGCTACTGCCAAGGCTTCTTCCGCAGCACAGGAGGCCCGTCCCCACTCCTTCCCGGGAGCGGGCGGAGGCGCCACATGGCAGTCGCCTTGAGGTGGAGGCTCCCGGTGTACGCTCACGCGGCTCGGAAGGCCGGGTCGGCGGCGCCCTGGGCCGCGGCTGTCGGAGTCCTTGGCGCCCGTTCGCGGCACGTGGGCCCTGCGGGGCCGTCATCAGCGCTGACTTGTCGTGTGGCGCCGTGACCTCTGTCGAAGCCGCTTACAGGCGCCGACATTGTTCAGCATCGCCGTGAGATCTACTGCGTATCGCATCCCTTTACCATCTTGCCTCGGCTGAGCACGGCACCGTGTCCTCGAGGCTTGGCCAGGCAGCGCCTGTCACTGGCGCCCGTGTCCACCTTGGGAGCCGCCTCAGCGCCGCCCGCTCCGTGCCAGGGAGCCGGGCGGTGCCGATGGTGCCACCGGGACTGTAGTTGGTGCCATCTCCGTCCTCTGCGCCGCTCATGGCCGCCATGGGACCAGATGGTGCCGGGACTGGTCCTATCTCTGGCTCGGGCTGGGGCCGCGCCTTCCTCGGATTCCGCTCATGGGGTTGTGGGAGGCGCTGGCACAGACTCGGGCACAGCTGTGGTCTCTGGGCCTGGTGGTAAGGATGGCTCTGCCCACCCTCCCACGGTTTCGCACAGGGCCTCGGACTCTACCTCCTTGAAGATGGAATCGAGCTCTGAGTCGGACGTGCAGTTAGACCCCTCGGGATTGGCTATTGAGGTGGGCAGCACGGTAGTCTCTTCGACCAGTCGGAGTCGTCCCCCTTCTGAGGTGAGGTCGGTGGCTACTGAGACTAGGGTCAGGGGTGCTGACCAGCAGGCAGTGGTGCGGCCACCATAGCTCTGCAGCCTGGTCTTGGCGGTTTCACTGACCCTTCAGTTGTGGTACTCCCTCCGGTGGTGTGCCTTGATCGCCCAACTCTGGAGCCGATCGGAGCACCTGCAGGGAGTTAGGGTACTGCTCCCTGGATAGCCCCTTCGGGGGCTGCCCAGAGATGCCAGCTACCTAGGCTGGCCCTCTCGAGGAGGAGGAGGGCTCTTTCAGACTTCGAGGGGTCAAGGGGTGTGGGGTCAGCATTTCGGCCTTTTTCTGGGGGGTCCACCCGGGCCCTGGGAGAAGCCGTAGTGCGGATCTCCGCTCTTCCTCCTCAGTCTCTTTGAGAGAGTCCCGTTCTTTTGAGGCAGGGGACCGTCCATCTGGACCTATACGGCCCCAGTTGCCTCACAGGGGGGGATTCTTCTGGGCACAGCCAAGGCAGTACCGATGTGGTTGTCGGTTGTGGGGTCTTCCGGGGCACCTTCCTCCGCGGGTGCCCACGGTCCGCTCCTTAGCCCAGGCGGAGGTCAGCCAACATCTCTTCTCGGCTCTGTCCCCATCCCTCTGCCACACTCTCCTGCGCTCCCAGGCATCCTCGGTCCTAGCGGGCCTCTCACCTGGGAGCAGTTCAGAGCGGTGACAGCTCAGTTCCCTGCTTACGTTAGGGCAATGGACAGCCAGGTTTTTCAGCCTCCCCCTGTGCAGCCACCCACTGAACAGACGGTGACCTCCAGCTCCTCATCCCCCTCTTCAGGGGGAGAGGAACCCTCTGTCCACATCTCTCTGGCTGCTGATCTCTGAGTATCATCGATTCCTCGTGAGGATGTTGGAGGATTTGCACCTTACTCCTTCCACTATTCGCAATCCTGAACACTCTACGCACGCCTTTCTAGGTGATTTTGGCGAGGCCACCCATGTGGTGCCGCCGTGGCCGGCTCCCTTTCGGGAGGCGTCATTGCGTTCCTGGCAGAGGCCCTTCTCCGGAGTTCCTGTCCCAAAGGATCTCAGCTAGAGGTATTGCGCACCCGCAGAGTCTCCAGGTTCCGTGCCTCATCCACAGTCTGGATTGACGCAGTTGGATGCTCCTGATGGGCTTCACGTCTATTCCCCTTCATAAATCTTTCAGGAAGCAGACAGTAAAAGTTTTAAAAACTCCTCATACTATACCTCCTGTAGACAAAAGGATGGACAGAAGGTATACTTTATCAGGTTCTGACACAGAATTTCTTACACAGCAATGCAGCCATGTGGGTGTAGTGCAGGCTGCAGCCTGTGACAAGGCAAATATTCCCCTAGCTTCACATCCTCCTGAAAAAGACTCCAGGAAGGTTGATGCTATGGCAAAGAAACAGTACATGGCAGCATCCTTGGGACTCAGACAAGCAAATTATATGGCTTACGCTGCCAGAAATCCAGATGGGATACTGTGCTGGCTCTAGCCAAACAAGTCCCTGACCAGCTTGCCAGGGAGCTTGAACAGGTAGCTAAAGATGGTATCGAGGCATCAAAGGTGCAGTTTCATGCTGCGGTGGACTCTAATGATATATCATCAAGAGTCATGGCTACTTCTGTGGCTCTTCGCAGAATGGCTTGGCTCAGATGCACCACCTTGTCACAGGATACTCAGTCCAAAGCCATGGATTTTCCTGAGGGTTGGCAATTCTCTGTTTGGGGAGCACTCAGAGAATTACATGAAAAAATGGATGAATACAGGACCACCTACCGGAGTGCACAGGCCAAGGAAAGGCAGGCCACTCCTCAGAAGCAGCTTCCCAAGGGCAGAGGCAGGCCTTTTCATAGGCCTTTCTACCAGGCTCAGGCCTCCTCTTCCTCCTATACCCAGAGGGGATTCTTTAGAGGAAGGGGCAGAAGGGGTTCAAGCAGGCCTGCTTCCACCCCTCAGCCCAAAGCCCCTGCCAAGCAGGCACCCTGATGGGGTAGCCAGGGCCGCTTCTCCTCTACCAGTAGGGGGCAGGCTGGCTTACTTTGTCCAGGACTGGAAGTCTCTCACATCAGACAAGTGGGTCCTAGAAGTAGTAAGGGACTGGTTCTCAGCTTCAAAAAATTTCCGAAGATGAGAGCCAGATCTTTTCCTCCTGCATCTCCATCGGAGGCACTCGCTTTAGAGTCAGATGTCTCTACCCTCCTCGCTCTCAGAGCTGTGGAAAGGGTTCCACCCCTACATCAGGGCAAAGGTTTGTACTCCAGGTACTTCCTTACCCCAAAAAAGACAGAAGAATGGCGGCCCATCCTGGATCTCAGATACCTAAACAAGCACCTTTTAAAACCAAAGTTCAGAATGGTGACTCTGGGGATCATTTTACCTTCCCTAAGGCTAGGGGACTGGCTAGGCATCCCTGGACCTCAAGGATGCCTACTTCCATATTCTCATCAGAAGCTCCCATCGAAAGTACCTCAGGTTCGAGCTGTCCTCAGGCCACTACCAGTTCAGAGCAGTGCCCTTTGGACTCACCTCGGCTCCAAGGTATTTACCAAATGCCTGGCAGTAGCAGTGCTTCCTAAGAAGGCAAAAGATTGCCATCTTCCTTACCTGGACGATTGGCTCATAGTGGGCCAATCCTCAGATCAGGTCAAACTACATCTTCAGATAACTCCAGCAACTGCTTACTTCCCTAGGTTTTCTCCTGAATCTCTCAGTCAGTGCTGGAGCCTGTCCTGCTCCTAACCTTCTTAGGCGCAGAACTGAACACCCAGGAAGCCAGGGCCTTCCTCCTTAGACAGGGCAAACATCCTAGTCTCCTGGCCTCCTCATTCACCCTGCAGGTCTCGACCAGCAAGACATTTTCTGCAGCTCCTGGGACACATGGCTGCTTCTACAGCAGTAGTGCAAGGAGCAAGATTTCAGATGAGAGACATTCAGTTTCATTTTAGGGCCTTTTGGTCTCAAAGAAAGGATCCTCTTTCCAAATTGATCCCAGTAACTCGAACCCTGATCCAAGCCCTGCAGTGGTGGCAGGATCAGAGAAACCTGAGACAAGGAGTTCCCTTCGTCACTCAGCCTCATTCATTAATCCTTACTACGGATGCATCCCTCTTGGGGTGGGGGGCCCACATGGGCGACCTCACCACCCAGGGACTGTGGTCACCTCAGGAATCTCTGCTCCACATCAACCTGTTGGAGCTCAGAGCAGTTTTTCAAGCACTTCAGGCTTTCTCCAAATCTGTTCAGAACAAAATTGTGCAGGTCAGAACAGACAACACCACTACAATGTGGTACATCAACAAACAGGGGGCACTCGGTCTACAGCCTTGTGCACGAAGCCATGAAGTTGTGGTCTCTGGCTTACTCTCCTGAACACCTCCCCTTGGCAGTTCACCTCCCAGGCAAAGACAATGTCCTGGCAGATGCTCTCAGCAGGATCTCTCAGGGCCATCACGAGTGGTCCCTGGATCCCCTGGTTCTGGGAGTGGTATTTGCCAAATGGGGCACCCTGCAAATAGATCTCTTTGCAGCTCCAGACAATCATCAACTTCCTCTCTTTTGCTGCAGGCCCCCAGTCCTGGGCTCAGTCCCCCTGGACACCTTAGCCCTCAGTTGGGAAGGGAAGTTTCTCTATGCTATTCCCCCCTTCCCTCTCCTATTCAAAGTGCTAGTAAAAATCAGATCCCAATCCTGCAAGGTAATTCTGATTGCCCTGGATTGGGCCAGGCAACCCTGGTACCCTCTCCTTCTGTCCTTAGCAGTCCATCCTCCCCTGTGCCTTCCAAAGAATCACAATCTGTTAACCTGTGCCCAGAGAAGGGTTTGGTACCGAACCTCAAGTCTTTCAGTCTCAAAGCCTGGTTCTTGAAGAGCTAGAGTTTGCTGGCCTACACCTCTCTCAAGGTGTAATGGTTATACTCAAGGCTTCTAGGAAGCCTTCTACCAGGGCTACTTATAACTCCAAATGGAAAAGATTTTCCATATGGTGTTCGGAAAAGAATATTTCCCCAGACTCTGCTGATTTACCCACAGTTCTAGATTACATGGTCCATCTAAACACTTTGGGGCTGAGACCAGCTACTCTGAAGGTACATTTGGCAGATGTCTCTGCCTTTATTTCAGCAGGTAAGTCCTCTCCTCTGTCATCTCACCCTGTGTTTTCCAAGTTTTTTAAGGGATTGCTTCACACCAACCTCCCATTCAGGGATCCTGCTCCTGCCTGGGATCTCAATGTTTGCATTGCTCAGCTCATACAACCTCCCTTTGAGCCCTTGTCTTCAGCTGAGCTTAAGTTCTTGACTTGGAAAACTGTGTTTCTGGTAGCTATCACCTCTGCCAGACGCATAAGTGAATTACAAGCATTGTCAGTGGAGCCAGACTTTATCTCCTTTCACAGAGACAGGGTAGTCCTTCGGACTAATAGAAAGTTCCTGCCTGAGGTGGTTTCGGATTTCCACCATAATCAGTTTCCTTCCCTGTTTACTTCACTGACCATTCCTCCTCTGGTGAGAGGACGCTGCACAGCTTAGATGTGAAGAGGGCCCTTAGTTACTACATAGAGTATACCAAGGGTCACAGGTTTGACTCCCTCCAACTGTTCCTTACTTATGATGAGGTTGGCAAGGGGAAACCTGCCACTAAAAGATCCAGTGCCAGGTGGATTGTCTCTTGTATCCAATTCTGTTATGAAAAGCTGGGTAAGGTTCCCCCCTCAGGCCTGAGGGCTCACTCTACCAGAGGTACATCTGCTTCTCTGACTGCGGCCAGGGACATCCCCATTTTAGAGATATGTCAAGCAGCTACCTGGAAAACAGTTCACACTTTTACTAAGCATTATTCCCTGGACATCCAGGCTCAGAGTAATGCTCGGTTTGGCACAGCTGTGCCAGAGCCTATTCCCTAGGTAGGTTCTGTCCCTCCTCCATGGGGTACTGCTGTTGAGTCTGCAATTGTCATAATATAGCAAGACTTCATGTTGTTTGAAGGAAAATTGTTCACCTTAGTAATGTTGTTTCTTCTAATGGAGTCTTGCTATATTATGACCTCCCTCCCTGCCTGCCCCTCTCAGAACCTTGTTTGGGCTGTGGGTGGGCATCACAGTGTTGGCACTCTATTTTTGCCACTTTGTTGTCGTTTTTGCCTCACTCTTCCTTAGGGTGAGCTGGTGTTTTATTTAATCTTTTGGGTCTCTTGACTTGAGTCTTTTTTCGAGACCAAGAAGTGTGTTTGTTATGTTAGTAGCCAGTTGGCTAGTGTAGGTTTACAGCTTCCACACAGAACCTTAGTGAGTTTGCTCGTAAAGATCTGACGGTTTAGGTTTGAAAGCACACAGACAGAGCTTCCTTAACCGAGCTCGCGCTCAAGATTCCATGCCTTCATGGAAAGTTAACTGTTTCACCTCCGGAGCAGTTCAAACCTGCGGTCATACTGCAATTGTCATAATATAGCAAGACTCCATTAGAAGAAACAACATTACTAAGGTGAGTAATTTTTTCTTCATCTCCGAGCACACTGGTGCCAGAGAAGGGACAAACTGACAAAACCAGTAACAAAAACACTGCTTCAAGCACTCCAGTGGTGGAAGGAAGCAGACAACCTCAGGGAAGGGATAACCTTCCAAAGGGGAACCCCATCAGTTATCCTCACAACCGACGCCCCTCTGTTAGGATGGGGTGCTCACTTAGGGGATCACACCACTCCTGGAACCTGGTCCATCACAGAGTCACTCCTGCATATAAATTTGTTGGAGCTAAGGGCAGTGTTTCTGGCCCTTAAAGCATTCACCCATCTGGTACAAGGGAAAGTGGTGCCAGTCAGGATGGACAGCACAACAACAATGTACTATATAAACAAGCAAGGGGGAACAAGGTCAGACCCTTTATGCACAGAGGCTATGAAAGTCTGGAGTCTGGCTTGCTCACTAAAGGCCTCATTACAGGCTATTCACGTACCAGAAAAGGACAATACCTTGGCAGATGCCCTGAGCAGAATCAACCAGTCACATCACAAATGGTCCATCAACAAGCAGGTGCTGGACTCAGTGTTCAGGAGATGGGGCACACCAGAGGTGGATCTCTTCATCTCAAGAAAAACACCTCCTGCCCTCTTTGTTGCAGACCACCAGCCAAAGGCACAATCCCACTGGATGATCTGGCTCTGGACTGATCAGGGAAAAGTCTATGCTTTTCCTCCTTCCTCTCATCTTCAGAGTCCTGATCAAACTCCGGTCACAACCTGCATCAATTATTCTAATAGCACCAGACTGGGTCAGGCAGCCTTGGTTTCCTCTACTACTTTCCATGTCTGTACCCAAACCAATACACTTACCCAGGAGGCACAACCTGTTGACCTCCCACCAGGGGAATACCTTGTATACAAATCTCAAGAGTCTCAGACTCAAGACGCATGGCTCTTGAAGACTTGGAATATGCAAACTTAAATCTTTCTCAAGCTGTTCTTGATATCCTGAAAGGACATAGAAAACCTTCTGCTAATAAAACCTATTCATCAAAATGGAAAAGGTTCTCTATTTGGTGTAATTGCAAGGAGATTCCCCCTACTTTAGTGGAAATCCCAGTTGTCCTGGAATACGTCACATACCTTCACTCCCAGGGGTTGAAGTATACATCCCTGAAAGTTCATCTGGCATCAATCTCCCTCTACATTTCTGCTGGGAAAGGTATTTCCATAGCAGCCAACCCCCATTGTCAAAAAGTTCTTTTAAAGTTTGTGCCACCTGCACCCACCTATTAGGGAACCAGTTCCATTGTAGGACCTGAACATATGCATTGTTCAGCTCATGAAACCACCTTCTGAGCCTATGTCCTCTGCACATTTACAATCTGTTACATGGAAAACTGTGTTTCTAGTTGGTTGCTTCAGCTAGAAGAATCGGTGAACTACAAGCCTAATGTGTTGAGAAGGACTGTCTTTCCTTCCATAATGACAAGGTGGTGCTAAGAACAAATGAGAGATTTCTTCCCAAGGTGGTTTCTGATTTCCACTTAAACCAATCCATTACACTTCCAGTTTTCTTCACTGAACATGCTAGTTCAGGTGAACGCAGACTCCATAGTTTACTCCAAATCTCCAACCGGATAGTCCAGTGCATTCAGTTTTGCTACTGAAAAGTGGGCAAGGAACCCCCAGTAGGCCTTAGGGTTCATTCAACAAGGGGCACAGCTGCTACTAAAGCAGCATCCAGAAATATTCCTTTAGTGGAAATCTGTAAAGCAGCTACCTGGAGGACAGTACACACATTTACTAAACACTACAGTTTGGAGACACAGTCCAGAAGTGATGCCAGGTTTGGCACAGCAGTCCTGCAGAGCCTCTTTCTTAAGTAGGTTCTGTGCTCACCTCCAAAGGTACTGTTTTGAAGCCTGCAGAGAGTTAGGAATATAGAAGAATACCTGGGGTTAGAAGAAAAAATTACTCACCTTTAGTAATCTTGTTTCTTCCAAGGTATTCTTCTATATTCATAACTCTTCCTCCCCTTCCAGAACCAGAGCCTCTGCACTCCTTATCGAGTTTTCTAATTAAAAGTCCCAAGTACTGGCATATATGTTTTCTAACCCTAGTGGGAAATATTTAATTCCCTTCTTTTTCCGGGTGATTCTGGCATTCAGGGGTGGTTTAGGATTATATTATGTTAAGGATGTTTCATGCTGTCATGGACAGCTTAAGTTGTGTTATATTAAATAGTATATTTAGACAAGTCTTAGTATAGGTTGCCTTGTAGGCTCCTTAGAAATCTGATACGTTGATGGAACGTTGCAGCAGATAAAGGCAGCAGTTTGAATATGTGTCATGAGCCAGTGATAGTTCTATCATTTGCATATAGTTCCATTTTCTCCGGGCAGCTCTGCTTAGGAGGCTGACTGCAGAATTATGAATATGGAAGAATACTTTGGAAGAAACAAGATTACTAAGGTGAGTCATTTTTTCTTTGTCCCCGAGTATTTTCTTGTATAATTTGTCATGTTTTTACTTAGCATAATTTCAATTAGGGTCATTTTCATAATGGGAGGTGAGGTTCCTTGTAGCCCGTCTCAGTCAATATATGGATAATTAAAATCACCCAGAATCAAACAATTGCCATAGGGTTCAAATCCTTCCAAGTTCTTTTAGGAAGCTAGTGTGTTCTTCATTATTCAATCCTGGTGGTCTATGACAAACACCTACTGTCAGTTTGCCAGTAGAAAGATGAACATCAGCCCAAATTATCCCATTACCTAGGCCATCACTTTCCAGTTTACTTTCTGTGACCCACCAGATCACTAGTAACATATAGTGCATGGGTTCTCAAATAGTGAGGCCAGCCTCCTGGGAGGTCCCAAACTGTTCCAGGGAGGCTCAAGCAAGTCTGAAAAGTACTGTATTTAAATTTTTAGTTTTATGTATTTTGTGTGAAGAGATGATGCAAACTAAAAGAGGATAACAGTGAGTGAATTTAATGTATTTATTTACTAATAGGTGACAAGGGAAGGTAAATGAGCCAAGGCTTATTTCAGGTGTACCCAGGGAAGGATAGGGAGTGAATACATTTCAAAAGGTAACTGCAAAACAATCAAGAAATACACAGTGAACAATAGTGCAAACAAATATGAACAATAAACTAATAATGACAGGTGGTAATTGATCAATTTGTAGCCTGATGGCAGAACAGCCCAAATACAAGGGTTGAGCATAGAACTGCTAAGAGCAACAACAGGGAGGAGCAAAGTAATCCCAGAGAAGTTGCTTAGGAGGGGGACAGGCAAAGTATGCAGGAAGGTAATTTCATATAGAGAGGAAACAGAGAAAGTAGTCTGACTCATGAAGGTACTGTAACAAGGGGTAACAATGGTTCAAGAATGAAAATAGCAGAGCAAGTAGGCTGGCCTGTGGTGGTGGTGGGGGTACAATAAGCTAAATAATAATATTTGTTTATTTTATTTATTTGTTATCCAGATAACACCTCTGAGCACAGGAGCTCTTTTTCAAAGGTTCCACGTCCGTATAAGACAAAGAACTGAATGTGAGCCAAGTACTCAAAGGGGTTTCAATTTATTCATGGTGTACTGCATAAAGTAGAGTATGTTATTTTTCTTTGGGGAGGCCCAAGATTATTTCAATTTTGGGGAGGCTCAAAATCTTTTCCATGGATTTGAGGAGGCTCACTGTGACAGTCTGAGAACTATTGATATAGTGCCCCAGTTTTATTTGCGTTCTTCATGAATCAGGTTGAACCCTGGGATATCTAGACCCCAGTCCCCTACTTAAACCTTGTCAACTTCCCAGACCCTAGAGCACCTGTGCGATTTAATGAAGAAGCTCCCAGTCACAACAGAGAAAGACCTGTCCCAAGCAGAGGGTTGAATCTCCACCAGCAGTATTTGGTGATTGTTTTCTAGGTGCCCTGTGATAAGTGTATCTTCCAATTCATCGCAGGGACTGAAAAATTGTTTCTAGGCACATGGATATGTTGTTCATCCACACTGTCTGGCAGGTTTCTTGCTGCTTTAAATCTTGCCGGAAGGTCTTCAAGCTGGCTCCTCCCACCCACCCGGGTGGTAAAACTCTCGGCTCCGCCCCATGACACCAGATCTTCCTTACCGCATGGAAGCTCAGATTCCCTCCTTAACGCTCTGCGTGTAGTCTGGATCCTAATTCTTAGGTTTGCCCGAAACGTATTCTCAAATTTTCAAGACTTCGGTCAGATTTCTCCCTCTCGGCTGCTATGGACAAATCGACTCTCAGATTTCGGCGGTGCCCATGTGGGCAGAAAATGTCCAGGACGGATCCGCACTCCACGTGCGTCTACTACCTCTGCCTAGACCGTGACCCACAGGCCTGCGAGTTATGCCATTCATTTTCGGCAGACGTCCTGGAAGAGCGCGCTGCCCGGTTACAGCTTGGGCACCCCGAGAAGTGCTACCCGCCAGTGAAGTAGAAGGAGGCCCGTTGGTCGGTTTCCAGAAGCGGCTGGCTCGGCTTACCAACTCGAGCAGATGATCGCCCTCGAGGAGGAGGCGGCCCAGGCGCATCATCCTCTTCCTCGGTCGTGGCATTTATCCTGCTCTCTCTGGGTACTTCCTATTCAGCTTCTTTTAAGGAGCTTTGCCAATCCCTTTCCACGAAGGGAGAGGGGCCATCGGGACATTCTTCTCTGTCCAAAAAGGACTCGAAAGGTAAGTCCCACTGTCGGCGTTCGTGGGAGCGGGAGAGGTCCCCTTCCCCGGACAGTCGACACTCTACTTCGGTCGAGGTTGCGGCTAAGGCCGCTGGCTTCACGGTGTCCCCGTCAGGTCAGCCGGCAGACACACCTGTCGACGCGGTTGAGATTTTTCTCGACCTGCCGGACGGGCTGTCGACTGGTGAAGCCAACAACCCGTCGGAGACAGAGGACTTGCCTGCACCTCCAGTGCCGGAGTCCCCGGTCAAGGCTTCCGAGCTGAGGGAAGAGCTGGTGTCCCCGGCCCCTTCCCAGACCCGTCCTCAGAAACACCGAGGATCTCGGTCTCGGACATCGTCTCGGTCCAGCCGATCCCGCCGACATCGGCGGTCTAGCACAAAGTAAGCGGTGCCGCCATATTGGTCCCTCGGAAGAGGAGCGCTTGGCGCAGATGCGTCGGCGCTTCTGAAGAACCTGATGTGGCGGGCAGTTACTTCTGTCGCAGGAACAAGCCGGCACATTACGCTCTCTCCCGGCCATCAAGTGGCTGTCACCCCGAGCGTCAAACAACCCTCGCTAGTCGAGGTGCCCAAGTCTGGGCCAGTTGTTCGCCGAAACCAGCTGCCCACCGATTGTGGTGGAACCTCCGCCTCCACAACCGAAATCAGGGCGCCCGACCAAGAATTCTCGGTCGGGTCAGGGCCTGCCCCACAGGTTGTCGGTCACCCTCACTCCTCACCGTCCTCGGCAGGTGTAGGGTGGCTTAGGCCCCAGGCAGCTCTTCGCGGACTCCTCGGAGTCCAATGACGCCGACTCCTTGTTCTCCAGGCCCATTGACCTGGAGCCCTCTGAGGGCCAGTCGATGGACGAAAGCCCATCGTCCTTCATGGGTCTGCTTCGGCTCATCTCGGAGTCTACCGGGATGTAGCTCGAGCCCGTATCCAAGCGGGCCAAGTATCCCCTAATGGAGATACTGGACCGAGGGGATTCACCCACGGAGGCCTTTCCGGTGGCTGAAGCCATTGTTGGCCCAGCCTTGGAGCTCTGGCAGGGGCCTGCTTCCTGTCCTGCGCCTTTGGCCAGGGTGGCCAGGAAGGATGCGGTCCCTACCGGCTCTTCGTCCGTTTTTTTGGAACACTCCTCCGCCAAGGGGTTGGTCACCAATAGCGTTTTTCACCGTTCCGGGAACGCTAGGGATGTGGATAAGCCCCCCGACAAGGAGTCCAAAAAGCTGGACTATGCCGGGCGCAAGGTGTACGCTGCATCCTTCCTTGGCCTCCGCCAGGCCAGCTGGGCCGTGCTGATGGCACACTTCTCCCATGCCCTCATGGGCTCCCTGGATGAGGTGATCCCTCATCTCCCGGACGACCTGCGACCACGGTCAGGCAGGTACGGACCAGGGAAGGGCAGTGGCAAAACAGCAGCTCCAAACGGCTCTGGACATTGGAGACTCCTGTGCCAGATCAGTTCTGACGCGTATTGGCTATGCATGAAAGCATGGCTGAGGATATCCACCTTCACGTGCGGATACCCGCGCAAACTGCCAGATGTCCCCTTCCTGGGGACCAACCTCTTCGGCCCTGGAGTCGAAGGTCACCTCCAGTGGATCGAAAAGTCCAGTGCCACTCTGGACTCGGTCACCTCCGCCCAGAAGGACAAGGACTGTCGACAACAACAACATAAGTCCTTTCGCCCTTCTGCGCCTGCGGCACGTCTGGCCCAACAGCACAAACATCAGGGCCAGCAGGCTCACGCTTGGCACCCCAAAGCCAAGCCTGCAGCTTTCTCTAATAGGAAGCAGGGAGGAAAAGGCCCAGGAGGTCCCTCGGCCGGTCCCTCCTCCAAGCCTGCCCAGTGATGGGTTGAGGGGTGTCACCCCCAGCCTCTTCACTCCCCCCTGGGTTCCCCCCATGGGGGGATGGCTCCGCCACTTCCTTTCTGCCTGGTCCGCTAGCACCACGGACCGCTGGGTGTTGGAGGTGGTAGGAAAGGGCCTGCCCCTGGAGTTCGAGCAGGCCCTGCCCTTCCGAGCCGTCGCCCCTCGGGGGGGCTACGGGGTCCGCAGCCTCTCTGTCTGCTCGCCGAGCCGATATTGCCCTGCTCCTCGAAAAAGAGGTGATCAGGAAGGTGGCGGATCCTCCTCCAGACCCGGGGTTTGTGTCCAGGTACTTCCTGGTCCCAAAACGGACGGGGGGGCTGGCGCCCCATTCTCGACCTGCATGACCTGAACAGGTTCCTAAGGTCTCGGACCTTCAGGATGGTCACTCTGGCTCAGATAATCCCGTCCTTGGAACAAGGTGTGTAGTTCTGTTCTCTGGACCTCCAGGACGCGTTCTTTCACGTCCCAATCCGTCCGTCCCACCAGAGATTCCTCCGCTTCAGGGCAGAGGGATCCCTCTACGAGTTCCGGGCCATGCCCTTCGGCCTTTCCCTAGCTCCCAGGGTCTTCACCAAATGCATGGCAGTGGTGACAGCATTTTTGCGGCGCCGAAGGGTACGGGTGTACCCCTACCTGGACGACTGGCTGATTACAGCCCCCTCCAGAACGGAGGTGGAGCGATCCAGAGATCTGACCCTCCAGGTTTGCTCTCAGGTTGACCTCCTCATCAACAAGGCCAAGTCGGAACTCCTGCCCAAGCAGTGATACAATTCATCGGGGCAGAGCTCGACTCTTTTCGAGCCAGAGCATGGCTCCCAGTGGACAGGGCCGAGGTTCTTTCCTCCTTTGCCCAATCATTTCAGGTTGGGCAATTGCGCCCTGCCCAGGACTTCCTGCACCTCCTGGGCCTCATGGCGGCCTGCACCAGCGTGGTCCGTTGGGCCCGTTGGTACATGTGTACCCTTCAATGGGGGCTGGCCGGCTAATGGTCACAGCACTTCGATCCTCTGGATCAACTAGTGACAGTGACCCAGGGGAAGTGGAACGCTCTCCAGTGGTGGACCGTTCCAACACATCTGCAGGAGGGCATCCCGTTTGTCCACCCCGAGCCGACGGTCTCTCTATCGACCGATGCCTCTTTGATGGGTTGGGGTGCCCATCTGGGGAAGCACAGAGTGCACGGCCTCTGGTCCCCTCGGGAGTCCCGATGCCACATCAACCTGCTGGAGCTTCGAGCGGTTCGTCTAGCCCTCACCGCCTTCGCTCCATTTTTACGGGGTCACATGGTTCAGGTCCAGACGGACAATACCACAACCATGTACTACCTAAGCCGCAAGGGCGGGACGCTCCATGCCTCTGTGCAGGGAAGCTCTCCGCATTTGGTCACTCGTGCGCAGCCTGGAGGCGGATCTTCTTGACATCCATGTGGTAAGAGCCTCCAACACCCTGGCCGATGCCCTAAGCCGGATAGGGGCTGCGTCCCATGAGTGGTCTGTCCTGCCAAAGGTAGTACAAGATCTGTTCTCCCACTAGGGCACGCCTCAGGTGGACCTGTTTGCCTCCAGGGAGAATGTGAAGCTGAGACTTTTTGTCCACGCGCCCCCCCCCCCCCAAGCGGGGCTCGCTGCAGGGGATGCTTTCTCGAGCCGTGGACCCCGGCCTCTTCTACGCCTTTTCCCCCATTTCCCTTGATCCACAAGGTGCTTCTCATGGCGAGGAGGGACAAGGTGCAGGTGATTCTGGTAGCCCCAGACTGGCCCCGTCAGTTCTGGTATCCAGATCTCCTCAGTCTCGGCTCCAGGCTCCTGAGGAAGGCTTCCAGCCTGCCCGGACCTGATCTCAGTCAGTCAGGGGAAGGTATTCCATCATCCAGACCTTCAATCCCTGCATCTGATGGCCTGGTTCATGAGCGGCTAGAGTTCCAGGCTTTGGGTCTTTCTGACGAGGTCCTCAACGTCGTTGAGATGTCCCGTAAGGAGTTAACCAGAAAATGCTACGCCTTCAAATGGAAGAGATTCTCCATTTGGTGTCAGGGCAAGGGTCTGGACCCTTCATCCTCTTCCCTGGCAAGCATTCTGGACTACCTGTGGTCCCTTTCTCAGCAAGGGCTTCGATCAACGACCCTCATCGTGCACCTGGCAGCCATCTCTGCTTACCGGGCGTGGGCCGGGAAGCAGTCATTGGCACAGGAGAAGGTGGTCGGGCGCTTTTTCAAAGGCCTTGATCACATATCCCCTCTGGTGCGAGAACCTCCACCTCCGTGGGATCTACTGCTGGTATTGGCTAAGCTCATGGGCAAGCCATTCGAACCGATGCACAGGTGTGACATCTCTCACCTGTCGTGGAAGACCGCCTTCTTGGTGGCTATCACGTCAGCCAGAAGGATGGGAGAGCACCAGATGCTTTCCGTCGACTCTCCCTATCTGATCTTCCACAGGGATAAGGTTGCCCTGCGCCCCCACCTGAACTTCCTTCCGAAGGTGGTGTCGGAGTTTCACCTTAACCAGGTGTTGACTCTGTCGGTGTTCTACCCCAGTCACACCTCGGAGGCCGAATATAGGCTCCATACTTTGGACCCTAGAAGAGCGCTCGCTTACTACAAGGAGCGGACGGGTGAAGTTCGGGGAGAGGTTCGCCAGCTGTTTGTCACCTACGCTGAAGCCGCACCTGGCAGACCTGCAGCCAAGCGGACGATAGGCAGGTGGGTCACCTCCTACGTAGATCTCTGCTATAGGTTGGCAGGCATGGAGCCTCCCAAAGGGATAAGAGCTCATTCTACCCGCCATACCGCTGCATCGGTGGCTGCTTCCAGGGATGTCCCTATCCAGGAAATCTGCAGGGCTGCTACCTGGAAGTCAGCACACATCTTCATTGCCCACTACCACATCGACCTTGAGTCAACGCCGGAATGCTGGTTTTGGGACCTTGGTTCTCCAGTCTTTATTTCCCAAGTAGGGGGAGCGCGCCTTGCCTCCCTCCTCCCGGAGAACTGCTAGGAGTCTGCCAGACAGTGTGGCTGAACAACATATCCATGTCCTTAGAAATACTGGTTCTAGGGACATGGATATGTTGTTCATCCACACTCATTGGCAGGTATCCTTGCCGCTTTAAATCTTGCCGGAAGGTCTTCAAGCTTGCTCCTCCCACCCACCCGGGTGGTATAACTCTCGGCTCCGCCCCATGACGCCAGATCTTCCTTACCGCTTGGAAGCTCAGGTTCCCTCCTTAACGCTCTGCGTTTGAGACTGGTTCCTATTTCTCCGTTTGCGGATTTAAAAATAAATTTTGCGAAAAAGACTTCAGTCTTGATCCCTCATGACTGCGATGGACAATCGACTCCGGATTGGAGATGCCCATGCGGTGAAGATGTCTCGGACGGATCCACACTCACGTGTGTCTACTGCAGGCCTTGAGCACGACGCAGGCTTGCGACCTGTGCTCATCTTTCGGCCCTACGTCCCTCGAAGACCGTGCTGCGATTGCAACTGGGCTGTCGAGCGTTTCCCTCGGTGAAGTCAAGGAGGCCCGGTTGGCGGTGTCCGCGTCGGCGGGCTCGGCGGATCAGCTCGAGCGGATGGTCGCCCTCGAAGAGGAGGCGGCGTGGGCCGTATCTTCCTCGGCCGCGGCATTTATCCCGCTCTTCTTCCTACACGGCTTCTTTTAAGGAGCTTTGTCTGTCCCTCTCCACTAAGGGAGAAGGGCCTACGTCTGCTGGACCTTATTCTCGGTCCAAAAAGAAGGACAGGGGTAAGTCCCTCCGTCGGCGCTCTTGGGGGCGGAGAAGGTCCCTCCCGAGTGGGTGACCCGTCCGGCTTCGATCGACCGCTGCGGCTTCGGCCACTGGCCCCCAGTGTGTCCCCGTCAGGTCAGTTGACCGAGACTCCCACCGCCAAGTCGAGATTTTTCCCGACCCGTTGGACGAGCTGTCGCCTTTAGCAGCCGAGATTCCCTCTCCCGGTTCCCCCGGGAGGAGTTGAGGATCCCGTGGGCTCGCCTGTGCCTCCGGTTCCGGAGCCCTCGGATGGACCATCCGAGCCGAAGGGAGTGCCGGTTCCGGCCGACACCTCCCCGCACCGACCTCGGAAATTCCGGGACTCTCGGTCTCGGACCTCTTCGCGGTCCAGCCGATCCCACCGTCATAGGCGGTCTCGGTCTCGGCACCGCGGTAAGCGGCGTCGCCGCTCATCCTCCTCCTCGGACGAGGGGAGGCTTCGGCGTAAATTACGTCGTCGGTACGAGGACCTCATGTTGCAACAGCTCCTCCTGGCCGGGAGTAAGCCGACCCGTCCACCTTCCCGGCCATTAAGTGGCTGTCACGGGCGCCGACACAACCCTCGACTTATCCGAGGAGCCTATACCCAGGCGGTTGTTCGGCCAAAACCAGCTGCTCCACCGATTCGGTGGAACCTCCGCCTCCACAGCCACCAATTGGGACTCCGACCAAGGATTCTCGGTCGGCTGGGTCTACCCCATCGGCTGTCAGTTACCCTCACTCCCGACCGACCTCGGCAGGTGAAGGTGGCTCAGGCCAGAGGCAGCTCTTGAGGACTCTTCCAGTCGAAGATGATTCCTCCTTTTTCTCCAAGCGACTGGACTTGGAGTCTTCAGGAGGTCAGTCAATGGACGATAGCCCGTCGTCCTTCTAGGACTGCTTGGCTCATCTCGAGTCCACCGGGATGGAGCTCAACCCGTTCCAAGCAGGGCCAGGTATCCCCTCACGGAGATTCTGGACCGAGGGATTCTCCGACGGAGGCCTTTCCGGTGGCGAGGCCATAGTGGGTCGGCACTGGAGCTTGGCAGCGCCCTGCTTCCTGCCCTGCGCCTTGGCCAGGATGGCCAGGAAGTATCACGGTCCCTACGGTTCCTTGTCGGTTTTTGAACACCCTCTGCTGAGGGTTGGTTACCGACAGCGTTTTTCCAGCGCCCGGCAGCGCCAGGGATGTGGACAAACCTCCTGACAAGAGTCCAAGAAATTGGACTATGTCGGGCGAAAAGTCTACGCTGCGTCCTCTCTCGGCTCCGTCAGGCCAGTTCGCCGCCTCATGGCACATTTTTTCTAATGCCCTGTTGGGCTCCCCTGGATGAGGTCATCCTCATCTTCCCGCCCGATCTGCAGACTACGGTTAAGCAGGTGCGGGACCAGGGCAGGGCAGTGGCCAAACAGCAGCTCCAGACTGCTTTGGATATAGGGACTCATGTGCCAGATCGGTGGCGACGCAGTGGCTATCGTCGGCGGCTTGGCTGAGGATATCCACCTTTACTCCGGATACCCAGCACAAGTTGGCGGATGTTCCCTTTTGGGGACTGACCTCTTCGACCCTGGGGTGGAAGGTCACCTGCAGAGGATCGAGAAGTCCAATGCTACCTTGGACTGGATCTCTTCAGCTCAGGAGGACAAAGGCCGCAAACGCAGCCTAAGCCCTTTAGTCCTTCTGTGCCCCGGCGCCCGGCCCAACAACGTCAGGGCCAGCAGGCTCCGACCTTGGCATCCCAAACCCAAGCCGCCCGGCTTCCTCTAACAGGAGCAGGGAGGAAAAGGCCCAGGAGGTCCGGCGGTCCCTCCTCCAAGCCTGCCCAGTGGCGGGCTGAGGGTGTCGCCCCCATTCCCGTCACCTTACCCCTGGGTCCCCCCGTGGGGGGACGGCTCCGGCACTTCCGTTCCGCCTGGTCCGCTGTTACCACGGACAGGTGGGTCTTGGAGGTGGTGGGAAGAGGCCTGCCTCTGGAATTCGAGCAGGCACCACCCTTCAGAGCCGTCGCCCCTCGGGGGGCTTCGGGGTCCCCAGCCTCACTGGCGGCTCGTCGAGCCGACATCGCTCTCCTCCTCCAGAAGGAGGTGATAAGAGAGGTGGCGGACCCTCCTTCAGACCCAGGGTTTGTGTCCAGGTACTTCCTGGTTCCGATACGGACGGGGGGCTGGCGCCCCATTCTCGACCTACACGACCTAAACAAGTTCCTAAGGTCTCGAACCTTCAGGATGGTCACTCTGGCTCAGATAATACCATCCTTGGAACGCGGCGTGTGGTTCTGCTCTCTGGACTTGCAGGACGCGTTTTTTTCACGTCCCTATCCGTCCGTCTCACCAGAGATTCCTTCGCTTCCGAGCGGAAGGATCCCTCTTCGAGTTCCAAGCCATGCCCTTCGGCTTGTCTCCAGCTCCCAGGGTCTTCACCAAATGCATGGCAGTGGTGACAGCATTCCTGCGGCGCCGAGGGGTCCGGGTGTACCCTTACCTGGACGACTGGCTGATAGCAGCTCCCTCCAGGAAGGAGGCGGAGTAGTCCAGAGATCTGGCCCTCCAGGTCTGCTCTCAACTGGGCCTCCTTATCAACGAGGCCAAGTCGGAACTCGAGCCAAAGCAGGTGATTCTATTCAGCCAGGCGCAGCTGCGACTCTCTTGAGCCAGGCGGCGGCTCGGCCCGGACAGGGCGGGGTTCTTTCTCCTTTGCCCGATCATTTCTGGTTGGGCAGTGCGTCCTGCCGGGACTTCCTGCGCCTCCTGGGTCTCATGGCGGCCTGCACCAGCGTGGTCCGTTGGGCCCGCTGGAACATGCGTCCCCTTCAATGGGGACTGGCCAGCCAGTGGTCACAACGCTGCGATCCTTTGGACCAGCTTGTGTCGGTGACTCAGGGGATGTGGAACGCTCTCCAGTGGTGGACCGTTCCAGATCATTTGCAGGAGGGCATCCCGTTCGTCCGCCCCGAGCCGACGGTCTCTCTATCGACCGATGCCTCTCTGATGGGTTGGGGTGCCCATCTGGGGGAACACCGGGCTCATGGCCTCTGGTCCCCGCGGGAGTCCCGATGCCACATCAACCTGCTGGAGCTCCGAGCGGTCCGCCTAGCTCTCACCGCCTTTGCTCCGTTCCTCCGGGTCAAGTGGTCCAGTCCAGGCGGACAATACCACGACCATGTTCTATCTAAACCGCCAGGGCGGGCGCGCTCCATGCTTCTATGCAAGGAAGCTCTCCGCATTTGGTCACTGCGCAGCCTGGAGGCGGATCTCCTAGCCATTCATGTGGCAGGGCCTCCAACACCCTGGCCGATGCCCTGAGCCGGATAGGGGCTGCATCCCAAGTGGTCTCTCCTGCCGGTGGTACAGCATCTGTTCTCCCATTGGGGCACACCTCAGGTGGACCTGTTAGCCTCCAGGGAGCAGAGCTGAAACTGTTCCATGCCGCCCCCCTCAGCAGGGCTCGCTGCAGGGGATGCCTTCTCGAGGCAGTGGACCGGGCCTCTTTACGCCTTTCCCCATTTCCCTTGATCCACAAGGTGCTTCTCAAGGCGAGGAGGGACAAGGCGCAGGTGATTCTGATAGCCCCAGACTGGCCTCGCCAGTTCTGGTACCAGATCTCCTCAGTCTCAGCTCCAGGACTCGGCAGCTTCCAGCCGCCCGGACCTGCTCTCAGTCAATCAGGGAAGGTGTTCCATCCGGACCTTCAATCCCTGCACCTGACGGCCTGATTCCTGGCGGCTAGAGTTCCAGGCCCTGGGTCTTTCCGGCGGGTCCTCAATGTAGTTGAGGCGTCCCGTGAAAGTCGACCAGAAAATGCTATGCCTTCAAATGGAAAAGGTTTTCCATTTGGTGTCAGGGCAAGGGCTTGGACCCTTCCTCCTGTTCCTTGGCAAGCATCTTGGACTATTTATGGTCCCTTTCTAATCAAGGGCTTAGGTCGACGACCCTAAGGGTGTACCTGGCAGCCATCTCTGCTTACCGGGCGCGGGCCGGGAAGCAGTCGGTGGCGCAGGAGAAGGTGGTCTGGCGCTTTTTCAAAGGCCTTGATCACATTTCCCCTCCAGTGCGGGAACCCCCACCTCCGTGGGATCTACTGCTGGTACTGGCAAAGCTCATGGGCAGCCATTCGAACCTGTGCACAGGTGTGCTCTCTCTCACCTGTCGTGGAAGACCGCCTTCTTGGTGGCTGTCACGTCAGCCAGAAGGATGGGAGAGCTCCAGGCGCTTTCCATCGAGTCTCCTTACCTGGTCTTCCACAGGGACAAGGTTGTCCTGCGCCCCAACCCGAAATTCCTTCCGAAGGTGGTGTCAAAGTTTCACCTTAACCAGGTGTTGACTCTGCCGGTGTTCTACCCCAATTACACCTCTGAGGCGAATACAGGCTCCATACTGTGGACCCTAGAAGGCGCTCGCTTATTATAAGGCGCCCGGCTGAGAATGAGGGAGAGGTTCGCCAGCTGTTTGTCACCTACGCTGAAGCCGCACCTGGCAGACCTGCAGCCAAGCGGACGATAAGCAGGTGGGTCACTTCCTGCATAGATCTCTGCTATAAGTTGGCGGGCATGGAGCCTCCCAGAGGGATAAGAGCTCATTCTACCGCCATACTGCTGCAGCAGTGGCTGCTTCCAGGGCGTCCCTATCCAGGAAATCTGCAGGGCTGCTACCTGGAAGTCAGCAAACACCTTCATTACCCATTACCACATCGACCTTGAGTCACGCCGGGATGCTGGTTTTGGGGCCTCGGTTCTCAGTCTCTCTCTTTCCCAAGTAAGTATTGGGGTGTGCGTCTTGCCTCCTCCTCCCGGAGAACTGCTAGGAGTCTGCCAATGAGTGTGGATGAACAACATATCCATGTCCCTAAATACAGGTTACTCACCTGTAACAGGAGTTCTAGGAATGGTATATGTTGTTCATCACACGACCCAACCTCCCGGCCCGGCCTTTGTACAGGCTTCCAGCGGGCCAGATCTGGCGTCATGGGGCGGGCGAGGTTATACCACCGGGTGGGTGGGAGGAGCAAGCTTGAAGACCTTCCGGCAAGATTTAAAGCGGCAAGGATACCTGCCAATGAGTGTGGATGAACAACATATACCATTCCTAGAACTCCTGTTACAGGTGAGTAACCTGTATTTACTCACCTGTAACAGGAGTTCTAGGAATGGTATATGTTGTTCATCTACACGACCCACCTGGCCTCCCTGGCTTTGACGCACAACCTGGCTTCCAGTAGGCTAGATCTGGCGTCGTGGGGCGGAGCAGAGAGTTTTACCACCCGGGTGGGTGGGAGGAGCCTGTTTGAAGACCTTCCGGCAAGATTTAAAGCGACAATGAACCTGCCAGACAGTGTGGATGAACAACATATACCATTCCTAGAACTCCTGTTACAGGTGAGTAACCTGTATATTTTAGATATTATAGTGGTGCCTCTATTGTTGTAGTCTTTAGCGTGTCTGCCAGAATAGACTTGACTCTTGCCATGGACTCCGCTACCAGCTCGCTATGGATGCGGATGAGTGCAGACTCCGAGGGACCGATTTTTTTAATAGGCACATCTCCTTATTACTTTACCGATTTTCTTTTTTTTTTTTTTTTTTTGTTGTTTATCTGAATTGCCCCCAAAAACTGAGGTGGTCGTGCAGCCTAATCCAATCTGAGCTTTCTGAGTGATTTGCAGGGATTGGAGCACATCAGAATTCTGCGCTACTAAAGCAGTGCTCACAAGCAGAGTTATTAGACTATACCAGTAGTTCTCAGACTTTGTCACAGTGAGCCTTCCCAAATCCATGGAAAAGATTTTGAGCCTCCCCCAAAAACTGAAATAATCGTGGGCCTCCCCAAAGAAAATT
Organism: Neoceratodus forsteri; assembly: GCA_016271365.2. NCBI lineage: Eukaryota > Metazoa > Chordata > Ceratodontiformes > Ceratodontidae > Neoceratodus > Neoceratodus forsteri. The sequence continues at coordinate 1,009,599,786 of CM028131.1, read as the reverse complement.
AACATACTGTACTTTGCGCAGTACACCATGAATAAATTGAAACCCCTTTGAGTACTTGGCTCACATTCAGTTCTTTGTCTTGTACTGACTTGGAACTTTTTGAAAAAGAGCTCCTGTGCTCAAAGGTGTTATCTGAATAACAAATAACATAAATATTATTATTTAGCATATTGTATCCCCCCCCCCCCCAACCACAGGCCAACCTACTTGCTCTGCTATTTTCATTCTTGAACCATTGTTACTCCTTGTTGCGGTACCATCATGGGTCAGACTACTTCCTCTCTTTCCTCTCTATACGAAATAACCTTCCTACATACTTTGCCTCTCCCCCTCCTTCCCTGCTCCTAAGCAACATCTCAGGGATTACTTTGCTCCTTCCTGCTATTGCTCTTAGCACTTCTATGCTCAACCCTTGTATTTGGGCTGTTCTGCCATCAGTTTACAAATTGATCAATTACCACCACTCATTATTAATGTGTTGTTCATAGTTATTTGCACTATTGCTCAGTGTATATTTCTTGATTGTTTTGCAGTTACCTTTTGAAATGTATTCACTCCCTACCCTTCCCCGGGCACACCTGAAATGAGCCTTGGCTCATTCACCTTCCCTTGTCACCTATTAGTAAATAAATACATTAAATTCACCTACTGTTATTATCCTCTTTAAGTTTGCTTCATCTCTTCACATAAAATATATAAAACCCCAAATTTAAATACAGTACTTTTTCAGACTTGCTTGAGCCTCCCCTGAAACAGGCTGGGGCCTCCCCAGGGAGGCTGGCCTCACCATTTGAGAACCCCTGGACTATACTGACATCTAAAATGGAGCAGCCTTTAGAACTTAATATCTTCCTGTATGTATCTTCACCATTCATCACTGATAGGTATACGACAGAGGCGCTATGACCCCGCGGGAGCTATTAACTTACAAATTTTTTGTTTGGGGGAGGAGTCTGCACAGAGGCCGGCATCGCCCTCAAGGACGGTGCACAGCATGCCGCTGAAGCATTAGCCAGTAACCGATGCAGACTCCTTCCCCACCTCAGTTCTGTTTTTCCCGCCATCGAGAATGCACCTCGTGGGAGCTGAAGATAGCTACATAGTTAGTTTAGTTCGACGCCATCGAAGTTCTGTCATACTCGACACTGTAGAATCTTAACGGGTGAGACCGTTATTTATTTTATTTTATTGCCATTGTTTCTACAGCACATAGTCTGTTTTATTCTTTTTGTGTGCAGTCAGTCATGTCCGGTCCGGTGTCTAAATCAAAATCCAAGACAGGATGTGCCCCTGTGTGTCTGTGCCCCTGTGGCAAGTCCATATCCGTAACGGACCATCACGATCGATGTTTTCTTGCCTGGATCCACAGCACAACATGGACAACTGCAACATGTGCTACTCCATAGACCGTTGTGTCCTCGAAACGTGCGCATTGAAGGTGGGTTGGAATCCTCCTACCTTCGAAGGGCACCATTGGTCCCGGGATGCCAAGGTGAGATCTCTTGACCCTTCCCCCGAGTCACCCTCCATTACTGTACGTACCAGAGGGCCGCGAACCGTCAAGTGACACCGGCCTCGCTGGTGTCTTCAGTTCACTAGAGCAGTCAGGTGGACAGTCTGCCTCCTCCGGGGGGCCAGTTGAGCACCCCTTCTGGTCGTCGGCCTCCTCGGAGCGACAACCACCCCCGGTGTCGCGATCGGAGCTACACGCTGGATCTGTACTGGTGGGGTCCTTGACTCCATCCGCCGGCTCCGCTCTTCCTCCTCACACCGTTTCTGGAGCCGGTGAGCAGGGCGGTGCATAAGGTGCAGCACGGCCTTAGTTCAGTGCAGCAAGCAGTTCTGAACTTAGTAGGGTGCGAGGGGTGGCCTCTCTCCAAGTCTCCCTGCTTTCTTTCTCTTTGAAGGAAGAGGAGGGCTCCGACCTGAATTGGTCTCACACACACACACACACACACCCCCCCAAGGAGCTCTCGGGCTGTGAAGGGCATCGCCTCCCTACAAGGCCTAGCAGCACGGCTTTGAGGGTTTTTTCTCCTCTTTTGTCTGTCTCTGGGGTCGCAGTCTCCGGTGCCGTGCATTCTGATATCGCCACCTCCAGTGCCATGGAACAGGGTGGCACCATCCCCGGTGCCGCAAGGAGGACCGGCGCCAGTGACGGAGCAAAGTCAGAGGACGGTGTTGAGTCTGGAAGCAGTGCCACTTCTGATGCTGAATCGGAGGTCAGCGCCTCGGAAGGGTCCGACTCCGGCACTGAAGCTGGGAACAGCGTGGCTTCTATTCCCTTGTTAAGGATTAACTTGGGGATTGCTAGGGTAGGTTTGCAGACACCTGTGGCTCATCCGGTGTCCCCTTCCCCCCCAGTGCCCCAGGGACAGACGAGGGGCAGGTCCTTTTCTGAAGAGGAGGGCTTGAGAGTGCCTGGGATGGCCTGGTGGTCTTCTCTCAGAGCTGCTGGTGGCTCTGGTAGGAGCCACAGTACTGGTCCCTTGCATTTTCGCTCTCCTCAGTGGGGAGGGCCTGCATCTGGTGCGGTTAGGGCTCGCCCACATGGGCCAGACCGGCCCCAGTCTCCTCATTCAAGGGCTTCTTCCTTAGGGCACCACTTGGGCCACATCTGCATGTTCCCGGAGTCCTAGCAGGGATCCTTTTCTGGTTTGCCAGTCTTCTCTTCCACCTTCGGATCCTCTGCTCTCCCGGGCATTTTCGGTCCTACGGGGTCCTTGTCATGGGACCAGTTCAGAGGTTCGGCTGCAGCCTTTCCTTGCTACCTTAGAGCTCTAGACCGGGTCATTTTTAGACCACAGCCCCTTGCTGCACCCAATCCTGAACCAAGCTCCTCCGCCTGCTTGTCTTCCTCTCCTGAGGAAGAAGACGTCTCATTCCACTTGTCCTCGGACGCTTACACCGCCAGCTATCAGCAGTTCTTGTTGAGGTTAATGGAGGAATGCCACATTTCCCCTTTCATTGGCCACGATCCCGCTCATGCAACGCTTGCTTTCTTGGAAGAGTTTTCCATGGAGAATATTGTTAACTCTCCATGGCCTGTTCATTTTCAGGAAGCGCCCCATCGGGTCTGGCAGAGGACTGAGGGAAGGTCTACCCTCAGGAACATGCAGAGTCCCCTTTGGGCTGTTTGGTACTAACCCACCATTGATGAATGGTGAAGATCCATACAGGAAGATATTAAAATTACGTACTTACTGTAATTCTTGATCTTCTTGTATATCTTCACCATTCATCTGAGCAGTACCTCCTCCCTGCTTGCTCTCTCCTCTGTGGGGACCTTTTTAGGGTAGGCCCTGCTTATCTTCTCTGCTCCTTGTAGGAGGGGAGGTCAAGCGGGGTCTCCTTTGCCTTATAATGAGGGGGGCTGCTCTGGTCTTTTTCTTTTCTCTCTCACTCTCTCTTCTGTCTCATCTCAAGACAAGAGTTTGGTCCCTCCAGGCCTCTTAATCTAGTGGGCATAAAAAAAGAGGGGGGGCCCCCGAGGATCTCTCGCTCCCTCCCTCCCTTTTTTTCCATGAACCTTTGATTGTCCTAAGGCAGTGCCTCTCCTTCCAGGATTCCTTCTCCCTTGTCCTGCTAGGGATCAGTTCAAATAACATCTCCTGGATGTAAAATTCTATTGAGGTCCTTCGTCTTGGGGTGGACTCTGTCCCCGCCCCAGTGCCCTAGGACATCTCCAGAGACTCCAGTAACCTACCCTCTAGAGACTTGGTCAGGATCCTCCTTCTCCTCTTTGAGATCAGTTTTTTCGGGCTAGCTTAGCCTAATTCAGCCCGGTCTCTTTCTGGTGAGACAGGCCGATTTTTCCCTTGAGCATCTGGGAAGGGAAGGGCAGAGGCAGCCCTGACTCTTCCTTCCCTGAAGGGTAGGGTGTTGAAGGGGCTGTATTCTCTCTGCTATCCCTTATTCTTCTTCCTAACCCTTCCCACTTCTCTAATCCCTAGGACTGCCTAGTGGTTGGGCCCCCTACCCCCACGCCACACCCTCAGGTAGCCTCCCCTCTCCTTCTATGTCTTTTTTTTTCTCCATTCTGTTTATATCTTTTCCTTTTACTGTTTCTCGGGCTCCCTTGCCCCACCCTCCATTCTTTTCTCTATTGCTAATTTCACTCTCTCTGGCGGACAGAATTGAAGTGGGGGAGGAGTCTGTGTCGGTTACTGGCTTACGCTCTAGCGGCACGCTATGTATTGTCCTTGAGGGTGACGCAGACTCCTCCTCCAAACAAAAAAAATTGTAAGCTATTTGCTCCCACGGGGTCATAGCGCCTCCAGCATATATCCACCAGTGACGAATGGTGGAGATGCACAAGAAGAATTGCGGTAGGTACGTGATTTTCATTTTTGGTTATATCAGAGACTCTTTTCACTTGATCTCTCCATTGTTTTTTTGTTTATTATATGTCTCAGGAAATGGGAAAGTGTCCCAATTTTTATTTTTTCTTTCAAAAAAGCATTCATTTTTTAATTGATTACAGGATGGAGGGACACATTTTCTGGGTTAGTTCCCAGTTATTTCATGTATCTTTGGCATATGTTGGGAATTGGTTTGGGAGAGGGGGAAACTGGGAAGGGGTAAAATGCTCTTTAACGGTGCAAAGGTTGTTCCCAGGAAGAATCCGTGTATAGATTTTTGACAGTTTGTATGGTAGGACTTCAACATCTGCGAATCCAGGCTGAACTGGATGCCTTTGTACAAAGGTGACCTTTTCATGTTGCGAGGCAGTCCTTTTGGGGCACTGAAAATTGGGATTTGTAGTCTTCACAACATCAAGTTGCACAACTGTTCCCCTTGCAAAGTCTGCTGGCTGTATTTGTTGAATATTTAGATTCTGTCTTGCAGTGCAACTGGTCACACACTGAGCCACAGTTTGTCCACCTTGTATTTCAGCTGCGTCCTCAACAGTAGTTTTGTTCTGTGGGGTAATCGCTTTGTTTTGTATGCCTGTAAACAGTGATAGCTTCCTTTGTTTTAGATCATTTGATGCTGCCAACAGTGCAGTCAAGTTAGCCAGTTTCCTTTTTTGTGCACCAGATTTGACTTTGTTCAGCTCAGACATAGTTAAGACTTTGATTCCTACCACGCAATAAGGTGATCCTCCAGACACACTACTGTTCTATTTTAAAGGCAATAACTGTACCGACAAACACGCAGCAGACAGCAGAACCAGAAAGAACAAACAACTGAACCCAAAATTCAGCCAGATTTACCTTTGCTAGTTCTGCTTCTCTGTCAAGCCACACTGCCAGTGATGTGCTGCGCCTAGCTCGGTCTGTCAGTCACCACACTGTCCACTCTGCTCCTGCTGCTTTTATCTGCCCATTACAGTAATCTGGAGCTGAATTATATGGCAGACAATTATGCAACAAAATGAGTGGTTGACCAGTAGTACCACTAAACAGATTTCCTTCCTCTATACATAAGAGAACCCCCTAGATAACTGAAGACTTGCAGATACCAGCATGGCCCCATGATAGGAATGGCATTGTACAGGATTGTGAACCCATTTTCCATGAAAAATTAAAACAGTTTGAAAGTGGGTGTTAGATGCTGGTATAGCATAGCAAAAGCACTATGCAAAACAGTAGGTAATGCTAACCATTTCCAAAACTGCATAGCAGTAGACCACCAACCATTTTCTCCAGTGGATTTATAGCAAATATATGGCACAATGGACAAAGATGGCACAGGGCTTACACCGAAGTCATATACGAGTAGAGCACAAGACCTCAATATGTAGAGAGAGATTGACAGATAGACACACACACACACGATACAAGAAAGCCTTCAGATATCTCAACGGAATAAATAGGGTACTGGAGGATAGCATCTTTCAGAAATGGAGGTGTTGAGAAACGAGAGGGCATGACATGATGTTGGAATGTGTAGACTAAGGGGTAGCATGAAGAAGCATTACTTCACCGAAAAGGTGGTGTGTGCATGGAATAGACTTCCCAGTGGAGAAGTTAAAAAAAAAAAAAAATGCATAGGACTGCACAGGGGAACCCTAGAGATAGGAATGAGAAGGTGAAGCCACAGAAGTAGTAACTCATTCGCATGTACCATGCCTCAACCAAAGTCAAACTGCACAAGCTTCCAAAAGCCAGCCCACACTATAACCAGCCTTAGTGTGAACAGTTTCCATGACATTCCATCTGGCCCTATGTTTTAAACATGAAATGCTTCAGACTTACTGTACAGAACTTTGAGAAGTGAAGCAAAGCACAACCACTCAGCTGAACTGTCAACCAGCACTACAGGCAGAACACGTGGCTAAAGAACAAGAGCTGAGTTTCATTAAATTCTCTCCAACCCCAAACATACGTGCAGCTTAACCGCCTTTACTGCATTAACTCACTGAGGCCACAGGTGCTCCGAGAATTCCACAACATGTGGCCTGTATACCTTTACCAGTGTAACCTGGAGCTTTTGGAGCAAAACCAGCATGCCACAAATGCGAATGCCTCAAACTAAACCATAAGTGCTACACTCAAAAGTATGAGTGGCATGAAATTACCTTTCCAGTGGTGCTATGCAGTCAATTATACCCACTCTGGTTTGTTTATAGTTAAGTTTTAGGCAGTGACGTCCTCAGGGGGGCACAAGACCTCAGGAATATCTGACATTTTGCCCATACAACTCCCACTGTTTACGTAAACAGATTTTAGGCGAGAGTAAATGTGGGGCAAAATCCAGGACAGTGGAGACATCGTATGCCCTAGTCCAGCTAGATGCTCAGCAAATCAGGTGACCACAAAAATGCTGCCATTGTATTGTATTTCTCCTCCCTTGTCTCCTTCATCTGGCTGTGCACTGTTATGGGAAATTTGCCAAGCAGGGTCCCTCTATCTTTTCACAATAAAATCAGAGTGCACAGCATGTGGGGTGGAGGGTGGAGGAGAACAAGGGAGAAAAAATGGCAGCATTTCTACCTTCACCTGAAGAGCATCTAGATAGAGGGACCCTTGGTAAATCCCAAAGTATCTTATAAAATAAAACAGTCAGTGCCAGTACGGGGGTTGCAGCAGTATTCTGTACATGGAGCTACTACAGACTGCTGTGAGTGCACAACCACCAAAAACAACTTTCAACTTCAAGGGCAGTAGAGCCCAGTGTAATGTAGGGTGGTACCAACTTGCAGTATCAATATAGGAGGGTACCAACCATGGCAGTTGTGTATATTCAAACAACATGAAGTCTTGCTATATTATGACAGTAGCAGTTTGTCCCACCACTAGAACTGCTCCGGAGGTGAAATGGTTAATACCATTCCAAAATAGAACTTTGAGCAGGAGCTCTAAGAAGCAGCTCTATCTGTGTGATTTCAAACCTGAACTGTCAGATTCTTTACTCACTCAGTGAACAGTCGCCCGGAGATTTCTCCTACTGCTCGTTCATTTCGTTTAAACAGTGTTTTCTGGTTCGATTCAACCGAGAATAGTTTTATTTTAACCGTAAAACCGTTCGGTTCAAGCTCTGTCTGTGGTAATCGTAAGTAAATTAAAGGTTTTGTCTGTGTGGAACTTGTAAGTTTATCGGTTCGGTTTTGAACCGATCAGCTGGGTTTAAAACTTATTAACTTTAAAGTTTAACATTTTAGAGTGCGGTTCCTGGTTCTTATCGGTTCTAAAAAAAACGGATTTTATTACGGTTTTTTCCAATACCCGTGACACGTTCAGGAACCGATAAGGGTGTCTTGCCTGGCACTGCCGTTTAAAGGGCAAGTTTTTCTGGTTAGGCTGGCATTATGTCTGAGAAACCCAAAAGAAAAACTGGGCCCACTAGGTTTCAACACTGTGATGTCTGTGGGGAAGTCTTTGCCAAGGCTGACCCACACACCACATGTGTTTATTGTCTGGGGTTTGACCACTTCCAGTCAGACTGCCAGATATGTAAGAATTTCCCTGCAGCCACCCTGGAAAAGAGATTGGGCAGGCTCAGGGAACAAGAGGCCAAAAAGTCCGCTGACCCAGATGGCCAGCCAGGTTCGGTGCCAACCGAACCGGAGGGAGTGCCCTCTGACCAGGGCGAGACTTCCTCGGCCAAAAGAAAAGCTGGTTCTGAGGAACCAATTCCAGTAAAGAAAACAAGAAAGTCAGCAGGTTTGGAGTCCAAAACCCCTTCTCCAACTGCTGCAGAGATAGCAAAAGCCATACAAATTGCCCAGTCACTGAATTCAGTCCGTTCCAACCGCCACTATCTGGCAAAAGGTCGGTTCGTCTGTTCCAGTGGTTCAGGAATATGATGTTGAGGAATTTTATGGACCAGAGGAGGGGGAGGATGATTATGAACAGTATGAATGTGGCTGGGAAGGTCTGGGTGTGCCCATTGAACCGGACATTTCCCCAGACAGACCTCTAGAATCTCCCCCTATGCCATCTGAGTCCCCATCTCATTTTATGTTTTACAAAAAAGTTGCTGAAACCCTCCAGCTTCCCTTGGAAGAAGCTGTGGATGAGCAAGAGGAGCCTGATTTTGTAGAAATGATGGATATTCCAGAGTCTAGGAGATTGTCTATTCCTTTGCATAAGTCTTTTGGAAGCAAACAATAAACATTTTAAAAGCTCCTAATTCTGTGCCTCCTGTAGATAAAAAGATGGACAGAAGGTACACATTGTCAGGTCCTGATACAGAATTCTTTCTCAGCAATGCAGTCATGTTAGTAGTTCAGGCTGCAGCCTGTGATAAAGCTAATATTCCCTGGCTTCACATCCTCCTGACAAGGATTCCAGGAAGATTGATGGCAAAAAAAAAAAACCAGTATATGGCAGCCTCTGGGACTCAGGCAAGCAAATTATATGGCTTATGTAGCTAGGTATCAGAAATCTAGATGGGATACTGTTATGGAATTAGCCAAGCAAGCCCATGGCCAGCTGGCTAGCGAACTAGAACAGGTGGCTGCTGATGGCATTGAGGCTTCTAAGGTACAGTTTCATGCTGCTGTGGATGTTAATGATGTTTCCTCTAGGGTCATGGCCACGTCTGTAGCTTTTCGTAGGTTGGCCTGGCTCAGGTGTACTAGTCTGTTACAGGATACCCAGACTAAGGCTATGGATTTTCCTGTGGTGGGAAATTCTCTGTTTGGGGAGCAGACAGAGAATTACATGAAAAAGATGGATGAATATAGGACTACTTACAAAAGTGCCCAAGCTAAGGAGCGGCAAGCCATTCTTCAGAGGCATACCCCAAGGGGTAGGGGTAGGCCTTTTCACAGGCCTTTTTACCAGACTCAGGCCTCCTCTGCCTATGCTCAGAGGGGCTTCTTCAGAGGCAGAGGCAGACGAGGGGTGGGCAGGCCTGCTCCCACCCCTCAGCCTAAAGCTCCTGCTAAGCAGGCACCCTGATGGGGTGCCCAGGGCCGATTCTCCTTTACCGGTAGGGGGAGGCTGGCTTACTTCAGTCAGAACTGGGCTTCTTTAACCTCAGACAAGTGGGTTCTGGAAGTAGTAAGCCAGGGTCTGGTTCTCAGCTTCAAAAAGTTTCCCAAGTTGAGAACCAGACTTTTTCTACCTGCAAGTGCTTCAGAGACCCTTGCTCTGGAAGCAGAGGTCTCAACCCTGTTGGCTCTCAGAGCAGTGGAAAGGTTCCTCCCTGCACCAGGGCAGGGGTCTGTATTCAGATACTTCCTTACCCCAAAAAAGACAGGAGAATGGCGGCCCATATTAGACCTCAGATATCTGAACAAGCATCTTTTGAAACCAAAGTTCAAAATGGTAAAACTGGCAATGATTTTACCCTCCCTAAGGCCAGGGGACTGGTTAGCCTCCCTGGACCTCAAGGATGCCTATTTCCACGTCCTAATCAGAAGCTCCCATCGAAAGTACCTCAGATTCGAACTACCCTCAGGTCATTACCAGTTCAGAGCAATGCCCTTCGGCCTTACCTCTGCCCCAAGGGTATTCACAAACTGTCTAGCAGTGGCTCACTTAAGGAGGCAAAGGATTGCTGTTTTTCCCTATCTAGACGATTGGCTCATTGTAGGCCAGTCCCCAGAACAGGTAAAATCTCACCTGCAAGTTACCCAGCAGCTTCTCAACTCCCTGGGCTTTCTGCTAAATCTACCAAAGTCGGTTCTGGAACCAGTCCAGGTACTCACCTTTATAGGGGCAGAGTTGGACACAAAGCTAGCCAGAGCTTTTCTTCCCTTAGAAAGGGTGACGAATTTAGTGACTCTGGCCTCCTCCTCCTCCTTCACCCTGCAGGTCTCTCGACCAGCAAGACACTTTCTGCAGCTCCTGGGACACATGGCTGCATCCACAGCTGTTGTGCAGGGAGCAAGATTTCAGATGAGAGACATTCAGTTTCACTGAGAACCTATTGGTCTCAGAGAAGAGACCCCCTTTCCAAGTTGGTCCCAGTGACTCGAACCTTGATCCAGGCCCTCCAGTGGTGGCTGGATCAGAGCAATTTAAGATTGGGGGTCCCCTTCATTCCCCCTGCTCACAATTTGACTCTCACTACAGATGCTTCCCTTCTGGGTTGGGGAGCCCACATGGGCGACCTTTCCACTCAGGGAGTGTGGTCCCCCCGGGAATCTCTGCTCCACATCAGTTTGCTGGAACTCAGAGCTGTCTTTTTAGCTCTTCAAGCATTTTCTGCATCTGTCCACAACAAGGTGATACAAGTCAGAACAGACAACACCACAACAATGTGGTACATCAACAAACAGGGGCACTTGGTCTTCGGCCTTGTGCACCGAGGCAATGAAGTTGTGGTCTCTGGCCTATTCCCTGAACACTTCCCTCATAGCAGTTCATCTTCCAGGGAAGGACAATGTCTAGCGGATGCTCTCAGCAGGATTTCCCAGGGCCATCACGAATGGTCCCTGGATCCTCAAGTGCTGGGGATAGTCTTTGCCAGATGGGGCACCCCTCAGATAGATCTTTTTGCAGCCCCAGACAATCACAGACTTCCTCTGTTCTGTTGCAGGCCTCCAGTGTTGGGCTCAGTCCCCCTGGATGCCCTTCTCCTGGATTGAGAGGGGAAGTTTCTTTATGCCTTCCCTCTCCTATTCAAAGTATTAGTCAAAATCAGATCTCAGCCTTGCAGGGTGATTCTGATTGCTCCGGATTGGGCCAAGCAGCCCTGGTACCCACTCCTTCTGTCACTGACAATCCATCTTCCCTTTGCCTCCCAGGATTCACAACCTGTTAACTTGTGCCCAGGGAAGGTTTGGTATCCGGACCTCAAATCCTCAACCTCAAGGCCTGGCTCTTGAGGAGTTAGAGTTTGCTGATTTACACCTCTCTCAAGGTGTTCTTGAAATCTAAAGGCTTCCAGAAAGCCTTCCACTAGGGCCACTTATAGTTCTAAATGGAAAAGGTTTTCCATTTGGTGTGCTGGGAAAATATTTCCCAGAATCTGCTGATTTGCCCATTGTATTAGATTACATGGTCCTCTTAATTCCTTGGGTCTCAGACCAGCTACCCTGAGAGTCCATTTGTCAGCTGTATCTGCTTTTGTGTCAGCAGGAAAGTCATCCCCTCTTTCCACTCACCCTGTGTTTTCCAAGTTTTTTAAGGGATTACTCCATACTAATCCACCCTTTCGGGAACCGGCCCCTGCCTGGGACCTTAATGTTTGTATTGCCCAGTTAATGCAACCCCCTTTTGAACCTCTGTTTTCTGCAGAGCTTAAGTATCTAACTTGGAAAACTGTTTTTCTGGTGGTTATCACTTCTGCTAGATGCATAAGTGAGTTGCAAGCCTTGTCAGTGGAAACTGACTTTATTTCTTTCTTCAGGGATAAGGTAGTCCTTAGGACTAATAGGAAGTTTTTACCTAAGGTGGTTTCAGATTTCCATCTTAACCAATCTATCTCCCTTCCAGTATTTTTCACTGATCACTCCTCTTCTGGTGAGAGGAGGTTGCATAGCCTGGATGTTAAGAGAGCTCTTAGTTACTATATAGAGCGTACCAAAGGTCACAGGTTCGAATCCCTCCAACTTTTCCTTACCTATGGTGAAGTTGGGAAAGGCAAACCTGCCTCTAAGAGATCAGTTGCCAGGTGGATTGTCTCTCGTATCCAATTTTGTTATCAGAAACTGAGCAGAGATCCCCCCTCTGGCTTGAGGGCTCATTCTACCAGGGGTACAGCTGCGTCTCTAGCTGCTGCCAGAGACATCCCTATATTAGAGATATGCCAGGCTGCTACTTGGAAAACAGTACACAGTTTTACCAAGCATTACTCCCTGGATGTCCAGGCCAGGAGAGATGCCTGTTTAGGCACAGCTGTTCTTCAGAGCCTATTCCCTAAGTAGGTTCTGCCCTCCTCCATGGAGGTACTGCTGTGTAGTTCGTATTGTCATAATATAGCAAGACTTCATGTTGTTTGAAGAAAAATTACTCACCTTAGTAATGTTGTTTCTTCTAATGGAGTCTTGTTATATTATGACACCCCCAGCCTGCCCTCTCAGAACTTCTAATTGGGTGGGGTGCGGGCAACTTAGTGTGGGCACTATTTTATGCCCTTTTAGCGTTTCTCCCCTTTTGGGAGTTTGGGGTGTGTGTGTTTTATTATATTGTTGTTTTATTCTCATGTTGTTAGAATTGTGTTAGTAGTTCTGGTCCCCTGACTTGAGTCTTGGGTGTTGGGACCAGCAATGGTTGTTGATATTTAGGTAGCCATTTGGCTAGTGTAGGTTACAGCTTCCACACAGACCTTAGTGAGTTTTTGCTCGTAAAGATCTGACAGTTCAGGTTTGAAATTACACAGATAGAGCTGCTTCTTAGAGCTCATGCTCAAAGTTCTATTTTGGAATGGTATTAACCATTTCACCTCCGGAGCAATTCTAGTGGTGGGACAAACTGCTACTGTCATAATATAGCAAGACTCCATTAGAAGAAACAACATTACTAGGGTGAGTAATTTTTTCTTCCCTGCCATATAGTGCCTACTAGGCGAAATATGCTTGGTCAAGACATACTGGCCACGTGCAGTTGCTCAGCTTGAAAACTATCCCCAAAAAGCTGGCAGTGAGAAACCTCTTGTATTTTGTGATATGAATTAGAGATTGAGAATGGAGCCCCTATCTTTGTTTCACTTATCATAACATTTTGGCACCCGGGGATGTGGGGGGGCAGAGGGCCCCAACAGAAATATTTATTTACTTCTACTATTGCATACAGCATCATATTAGCAGTTGGGGGTGTGGGGAAGGGGGGGCAGAGCACCACCCACATAAGGTAATAACTTTATTTTATTTTTTTTCTGTTGGGGCACTCTGCCGTCCACCCCCCCCGGTGCTAGCATGCTAGTGTGCGTGATAGTCTTGTTTGTCTTACTATTTATAGTGCAGTAATTATTTCTGTGGGGGCGCTGCGACCCCCACACCCACCTGGTGCTAAAATGTTATGATGACTGCAATGAGTATTTCTGCTGCTGATTTCTGTAAGTGCTGCTTTTTTCGCAAGTAAAACATGATTACTTTAACAAATTCTGCTTTTACTTCACATTGACTGTTACTGCTGTGCTCTAAGAGGTAAGAGCGTTGCACGTCACTACGTTGTGACCGTAAGACTCGTAGTGCGAGTAAAAGTGCAGCAGCCGGCCGGGGATATACACAGTCGTCCCCAGGGCTCGAAATACAGCCTTTCCGTATTTCCTTGGAAATATGGTCAGGCTGCTGGAAATACAAAGTGACATTCAGCATTTCCGTTTGGAAATGCTGCTTTACCTTTTGCAGTTGCCTGCACTTGCCTGGTGATGGAGCACTGGTTTTCCTCCTTCCTTTGTTCCATGGCTGCGCTTGTCTTTCAAGGGGCTGAGATCAGCATGGAAATTTTTTTCCTCCGGTCGCTCCGTGACTGCGCTTGCCTTGGTTGGGGGGGCGCTCCAAACAGCACGTGACGTTGGGACCTTTGCAGAGCGCGACCAGCATGACCTACTGCACAAACACTGATTGGCTAGTCGTGCTCCCTTCTCACTGTGCCAACCACAGTTTTCTTCATACGACGGTTGGCAGTGAGAGAGAAAAGGTGCTTTGCTCAGTTTTGAAATGAGCTAGGCTAGTAGTGCACTTGAATTTTTGACTGACAGGAGCTGAGTGAAAGGAAATATTAAAACTAATGGGGGTGTGTTTTAAAAAAAAAAATGAAGACTGCTGCAGTCAGTACCTGCTGAAATAACTCCAACAAAATGCAGGAGTCACTCTATTTCTCCATTTGCAATGGGGTCAAAACATGGTGCTTGCTCAAAATAAATAAATCGGGTGGCTGATTAAAAAAATATTATACTGAGTGGTGCCAGTCAGAATTTGCTGCACTAAGCTCCCTTTTCTATTTGGCAAGTGCAAAATTTGGTTTCTTGGTCCAAACGGAGCAGCTTGATTAAAAAAAATAATCTCATCAACTTTATGTTAGACTGGGGCAATCTAAGTGTCTTAAAAAAAGATTTCTAAATAATACAGACACCTTCTGAAAGTAGGCGTTCTGTGGAATCTTAACTGCACTCCATTGAACAATATATTCATGCCCTAACAACACTGTGTTAGTTGCAGTTGTTTTGTGTTAAATAGACTGACTCGGGCTACAGTAAATCATCCTTAGGAAAGCCAAGGGCTGCTGTATAAAAGTAATAACAGCAGATCCCTGATTTAAACTGATCATTGCTGAAGAGACTCGGGAATCTAAAGAACTAAATACACTACCTACTGGGAAACTCTTGGGAGCAGACTTAGCTGCAGTGACTTTAATAAAGCCTGTCTGTGACAACAGCTACTGCAGCCTACAGAAAAAGGGGGGCAATCTATTGATTTTGGGATTCTATCTGAGCTGGAGTATCATACAATCTGCTTTACTGGCTCAGCTCATTAACCTACAGTAAAGGGAGAACCTAGAGGAATTTATGATTAAGGGTCGGGGTGATATTAAAAGAAACAAAACCTTATTCTATACTAAGTACTTTACAAACACGATTGCCGGGGGTCCTGACTTGTGGGATTTTTCTGTGTGAGCTGCACTGAGCTGGTGTAACATACGTGACTCAGTGCAAGCCTTAGCTCAATTGCCCTAGAAGT
This sequence comes from Neoceratodus forsteri, assembly GCA_016271365.2. Taxonomy (NCBI): domain Eukaryota; kingdom Metazoa; phylum Chordata; order Ceratodontiformes; family Ceratodontidae; genus Neoceratodus; species Neoceratodus forsteri. The sequence continues at coordinate 1,009,584,764 of CM028131.1, read as the reverse complement.
GGAAGCCCCTGTGAATAAACTGACTCAGTCTGACATTCAGTGGGTCCAAAAAATAAGATAATTCCTGCATTCTAATCTGCTCTGTGCCCTACAGTAAAGGGATCCTTGTTGGGGAGACACTGTTGGAGCTAAGTGTGTATTAAAAACAAACACATAATTCCTGCATTCTAAACTACTCTGCCCTACCATAAGGGGATCCTTGTGTGGTGAGATCTCTGGTGGAGACCTGTGTGTGTATTAAAAAAACAAAACATTATTCCTGCTCGCTGCCCTACACTAGGGGATCCTGGTTGTGTGGAAAACTCTAGCTCGGAGCTTACTATGAGTTTAAAAAAAAATAAATCTATCTAATGTATCCAAGTGTATTTCCTCGCCTCCTTTGTACCCTACCTGCCAATTGTCTGTAATGTCCAGGCCTGCAGCCATATGTGATATAAACCTATTGTAAACTGTGTTGTATTACTTATTGGGACTTGTCTCCCAGGACGCATCTGGAATCGAGCAACCCCTGCTCAGTATGCCCTCCTGGTTAAACTCTTAAATAAATTCCTGCATTCTAAACTGCTTCCTGCCATACAGTAGGGGATCCTAGTTGTGTGGAAAATTCTAGCTTAGAGCTTACTGTGTGTGTTTAAAAAAAAATCTATAATTCCTGCATTCTAAACTGCTCCCTGCCCTACACTAGGGGATCCTAGTTGTGTGGAAAACTCTAGCTCGGAGCTCACTGTGTGTTTAAAAAAAAAAAAAAAAAAAAATCCATAAATTCCTACATTCTAAACTGCTTCCTGCCCTACAACTAGGGGATCCTAGTTGTGTGGAAAATTCTAGCTCGGAGCTTACTCTGTGTGTTTAAAAAAACTTTGATTCCTGCATTCTAAACAGGCTGCCCTACACTAAAGGAATCATTGGGAAACCCTCTGTTGGATGTCTGGGTTTAAAAAATAAAAATTTGTTATGTGCTGCCACATTACATTACCCTACAGTAACGGGAAGTCCCTATGAGAGGTGACTGCTCTCTGACTGACCTATTTGTGATTCGTTCTCACTAACAGAAAGAGACTCGGAGACTCTCACAAGTCGGTTTAAGAATAATCTTTATTAACAAGTCAAGTTCTGTTCGCAGATCAAAGCATGTCTCTTCTTAGATTTGGTTTTACCAAGAAAAATACTGTGGAATTACCACAGACAAGGTCCATCTTCCTCCACCGAACCTGAAAGTATTGCTGACAGTAGTTCCATGCCTTTTGTGGAGGCAAGTACAGTGGAAACCCCCCCCCCAATCCACCAAAAAAATAATGCTTGGGCACCCAAACCAAGGAAAAATGTCACAAAAAGAAAGAGTATGAAAAACAAAGAACCAGACACTTTCCAGAGTCATGGAAAAAAGAGAATGGCTTTAAGTAAATAATGACCGAACTGAGAAGTACTGCGAGTACTGCAGAAAAATATTTCCAACTGACAAAGGTTCATTTGTGGTTGGCTGCAAAACCATGATGCTGGGCACAATAAAACCACATGAAACTAGTCACATTCATTGCGAATCAAGCAGCCATATTGCTGCTCAGTGTCACCCTAGCAAAAGCCCAATTGTCAGGGGGTTGCTGTCAGCGGATAAAGAGACAACAGAAATCATGACCCATAGGTTCCTGACTGCTTTTAAGGTTGCAAAAGCAGGGCAACCGTTCACAAGTTTTGTACAAGACATGGAACTACTGTCACGGATAGGGAAACAGGAAAAGATTGGGTTGAGGTACACCAGTGACAAGGCCTGTGCCAGTTTTATTAAATTCATCAGTAAGGATATTAATGCACAACTTACAGAGGAGGTCAGGCGGTCCAAATATTTTTCAGTGTTGTGTGGTGGTAGTATCGACTCAGCTGTAATAGAGGAAGAGCTAATTTATATACGCTATGTGAAGGATAGTGAACCTGTGACATTTCTCACCATCGTAGACATAGGCTGGCCTACTTCTGATAATATTTTTCATGCAGTTATGAACAGCATAAAAGAAAATGCGAAAGTCGAGGATTACTCCTGTGTGGTAGTATTCTTCGCTAATGGTGCAGCAGTAAATTTTGGACTTAATGGTTTTGCCAAAAAAGTTCAGGATCAGGTTCCTCATGCTGTCTCAGTCTACTGCTCAGCCCATCGCTTTGAACTGGCATTGCGAGATGCAGCCAAGCCTTGCTGTCTAGTAGAGCAAATTGATGACCTATTACAACTGATTTTCTGGTACTACCATTCATCAGCAGTGATGCGTACTGGACTAAAACAACCCTCTTCTGTTCTGGGTCTCCAGTACCTTGTGCCTGTGAATGTGTTGGGAACCGGATAGCTAGCCCACAGAGTTCGAGCATTAAATGTGCTCATTAAAATGTGGAAAAGCATTGCTGTGCATGTGACACAGGTTAGTGATGGTCAGGTCAGTACTAGTGGCCATGTGGACACCCGAATGAAAGCTGCTAAGCTGTGAAAAAGTCTCGGCTCGCTTAAATACCTCATTGCAATACATCTGATTCACAAACTTTTACAGGTAATTGTGTCTGTATCTTTGGCATTTCAACAAGAAAAGCTGCTAATTTTCCAAATTGCAGAAAGAGTTGAGGCTGCAGTTCTTTCATTAGAACATTATGACATACAGCAGGCCTGTGAGCGCTTCCTTGCTGTCAGCAACATTTCTGCTGACAGAATGGAATTCAAAGATGAGGTACTTGTACAGAAGTTGATACTAGTCCATTTACAGAAGAAAGGGTTCTGAAAGAACTCTTAAAACTGAAGGTGGACAAAGCAATGGGGCCTGATGGGATTCATCTCAGAATTCTAAAAGAACTAAGGGTAGAACTAGTGACACCACTGACTACCCTCTTTAACAAATCATGGGAGGATGGGGTGGTACCAGAGGACTGGAGGAGGGCAGATGTGATTCCCCTTCACAAAAGTGGGAGCAAGGCAGAAGCGGAAAACTACAGACCTGTTAGTTTAACCTCAGTGATAGGGAAAATGATGGAATCACTTCTGAAGGAAAGAATTGTCGAAAGTATCTAGAGGCCAGAGGGCACAAGACCCAAGGCAGCATGGATTCACAGCAGGAAGGTCATGTCAGATGAATCTGATAGATTTCTTTGACTGGGTGACCAAAGTAGATCAGGGAGGGGCTGTGAACATGGCCTACCTAGACTTTAGCAAGGCATTTGACACAGTCCCACACAAAAGATTAATATACAAGTTAGCCAGCTTGGGAGTGGGTCCCAAGATGACAGCCTGGGTAAAGAATTGGCTGGAGAATAGGATACACAGAGTAATAGTAAATGGAGTCCACTCTGAAGAAAGGGGGGTTACTAGTGGGGTACCACAGGGTTCAGTATTAGGACCGGTCCTCTTCATTGTCTTTATAAGCGACATTGCAGAGGGACTGGAAGGAAAAGTATGTCTCTGCAGATGACACAAAGATCTGCAACAGAGTTGATGCACAAGGTGGGGTGGAAAGGATGAGAAGGGACTTGGCAAGGTTAGAGGAATGGTCAAATGTATGGCAGCTTAGATTCAGTGCTAAGAAGTGCAAGGTAATGCACCTGGGAAACAAAAACCCAGGGGAAGAGTACACAATGGGGGTGAGATACTAACAACAACAAAATGGAAAGTGACCTGGGGTAGTCATATCAGATGACCTAAAGGTGGGCAAGCAATGTGATAGGGCAGCAAGGAGGGTTGGGGGATACTGGGATGCATAGGGAGAGGCATCACCAGTAGAAAACAGGAAGTTATCCTCTGTACAGACAGCTGGTCAGACCCCATCTGAGTATGTGCAGTTGTGAGACCCAATCTCCGAAAGACATAGACAGGATGGAAGCTGTCCAGAGGAGGGCAACTAAAATGGTGCAGGGTCTGCACCGGAAGACATATGAAGAGAGACTTAAGGAGCTTAATATGTATAGCCTCGAGGAGAGGGGGGACATGATAGAAACTTTCAAGTACCTCAAAGGAATCAACAAAGTCCAAGAGGGTAGCATCTTTCAAAAAAAGAGGTGTGCAAGAACAAGGGGGCACAATTTGAAGATAGAAGGGGGGCAGCTCAGAGGTAATTTAAGGAAGTATTTTTTCACAGAGAGGGTTGTGGATGCATGGAGTGGCCTTCCGGAGGAGGTTGTGGAGTCAAAAACAGTGGTGGAATTCAAGCATGCATGGGACAGTCATAAGGCAATTCTAGGGGTTGGGGGTAAGAAGAAGTAGGCTGCTGATTAAGTAGGATCTGCAGCTTATCCATTAGGTAGGGAAATGGGCAGACTGGGTGGGCCAAGCGGTCCTTATCTGCCGTCAGATTTTATATTTCTATGTTGTGTTAGAACGGGGGCAACAGTTTATTGGCACTATACGTACTGTTACAAAGGAGGTGACCCATTTCAGAGATGAGGTTGTGAAGTCCATGAAACAGCGTTTCAGTAACAGAAGTCCGTCACCAGGGGAAGACTGTGATGACAAGCTTAATGTTGTTCAAGCATTTCAAATTTTCAATCCAAACAACTGGACAGCAGAGCATCCTGACAGTAGTGATGATGATGCATATGGCAGAAAAGATGTGACATTCCTAGCAGTACACTTTTCTAAGGCACTTGGAGGCCAAGGTCTTAACCCAGCATTATGTTTTGGGGAATTCTGTCTGCTATTAAAATATGCCCTCCGGCTGCTTTTTCTTGAACCAGTACCAGCTAACAATCCTCACGCACTGCTTAAAAAGTTGTTTAGAAAACAGGATGACCTGCCCATCATAGCTCTGCTGAGCATTGTGTTAGTTTTAAGTTCCAGTTCAAGCATCGTTGAGTCTGGATTTTCAGTCATGAAACGCATTAAAACGGACTGGAGATCATGTTTGACTCCAGAGATGCTAGGGCATTTAATGAATGTCAAACTAAGTCCAGTACAAATCAAGAAGTTTGATCCAACTGGTGCATTATCCCTGTGGGCACTGGAGAAAGAGAGGAGACCAGAGACTGCAAAGTACAAAAGAAAAAATAGTGTTACAAAAACACATGGAATGCAACTTATTAAGCAGTTCCTCAGAGGGAGACAGTGAGGGTGAGGCATAAATTATGTTCCCTGGACAACTCAGTTTTCACTGTTAATTTATTTTTATTTTCTGTTATTTTTAATGCGGAAATGTACAATTTGGTCAGGAAATGTATGGCGAACCATCCACATTTCCGTTGGGAATGTACCTTTTCAGTCACTATTTCAACCCCTGGTCCCAACCATTTCACTAGCCCACCCTGAGACTCAATCAGAACAAAGTTTGAGACTCGAGTACACAACACCAATTAATAGTGATCACTGCAAGGAAAGTGTAAGCCTGCCTGAGGCAGCCCCAGGCCCAGCGCTTGCCCCCTACTGAACAACAGTCAAGTCTGGTTTCCTTCTTCCCTTCCTGGTGAAGATTTTTTTCCCAAAAAATAGCTTTAACATGCAAAGGAGGAGAGCAAACCATTGAGGACCAATGGCTGGCTGTTTTGGCTAATGCCAAGAGGGGAAAGTCTGGTAACTAAGCAAAGCTAATAATCCAGAAGGTAGTAATACTATATACCATAATACCAAGTCTTAGGAGCCAAACACCACTCAACTCTCACGTCATGGCCACATGGTCTGTGCCACCCCTGGACCCCCGCCCCATTCAATAATTTATGCCCCCCCCCCTTCAGTGCCTTGATCCTGGTTAGCCCGATGTAACCCATCTTCGGGTGGGCCCCTCCCCCTGCAGGAGCGGCAACGGGGGGGGGGGTGCTTGCAGGTGTCCAGTATGCATCCCAGACACGCTGGGTCAGCATGGACATCTCCAAGTTACTGTGGTGACTGGGACTGGTGGCTGTCATCCTTGTCGGCCAAGGGCAGATCTTCCTGGACATAAGTCTCCACCACTCATTCACACTATTGGGATCTGCACCGGAGGCACTAGGACCCATCGGGAGCAAACTTTTTGCTGGAGGGTCGACACCAGAGATGGCGCCGCGAGCCTTTTGTGCGCCCATGAACTTGCACCTTCCTTGTGACAATGACTATCTCAGCCGACCCTCCAACCGCCTCGGTTCCTTTTTTCCTTACGAAAAGCGCTTCAGTAATGACGTCGCCGCTCGAGTCAAACTTCAAACTAGCAGCATAGTTTTCAGTTTATTTTTGTAGTATTATCTCGATATAGTATCGCTTTAGTTTATTCTATTTTAATATACAATAAAGAGTCTCAGCCTACTTGACGGAGCCACCATGAGCAGGTCAGGTGATGGTAGGGAGACTTCAGATGAAAGCTGTTCAGTCAGTCGGCTGGTCCAGTCCGCCTCCTTCTCCCGGCATCCGGCACCCGTCAGTCCAATGTCCGGGGATGGGCGGTCCCCCGGAGACATAAAACAAACGGTCGATTCTCGGCACTGTTCGCCTCGAGCTCTTCTTCGCCCACAGGTCTAAAATGAGAAGGCATCACCGAGGTCGCCTTCTGATATGTCTGCCACGACGCCTGGTTATCGTGGCTAGTTGCCGGTCCTCCTTCGAGTTGCCAACTTCTGCTCCGTAGCCGGCGCCTTCGCATCGGAGTCCTACCCGCCTATAGGTAGGTCTTCAGATGAGCAGTTTCATCAGTGGACCGCTCTTATGGAGCAATGGGCTCGGAGGTTGGTTCTGCTACCTGGCTCGGTTGCCCGCGGGCCTTCAGGCTTGTCGGGCGACCAGGTAGGGCGGTTGGACTTTCCAGGTCGCGCGGCACCTTCTTCGGTGCCGACGACTCCGCGCTTAGGTGTTCCCCCCCCTCACATGGCTGCGGCGCAGGGGGCCACTCCGATGCCCTTATCTCCTGCTATTTTCCCTTCTGACCTTGTTTTTCAGGATCCTGGGATGCTTTCAGCGCCTTTGGCGCCGTCCGTGGTGCCTTCTGGCCCTTCGGCGCCATCTGCGGCGTCGCGGGGCTTGTCGGCGCCGTCCGCGGCATCGTGGAGCTTCGCGGCGCCTTCTGTGTCGCTGTCCGCGGTGTCACGGGGCTTCTCGGTGCCCTCTTCGGTGCCGTGTGCCTTCTCGGCGCTGGGCGGCTTCTCGGCACCATCCCCGGCGCCGCGCTGTTCTTCAGCGCCGTTTTCGGTCCCGTTTGCCTCCTCGGCGCCAGGAGCTCTCGAGGACTCCTCTTTCCTCTCAATTCTTCCTTCCTCTCCTGTATTTCACTCCTTTCCTGTCCAAACAGTCCTCCCTGGACTATCAGGAGATGACGTTGAGCCTGACCTAGACCTTCGGTTGGGTGATGGAAGTGGACGAAGCAGGATCTTTCACTGCTACAGAGCCTGTGGTCGAGGACCTGTCCTTTAAGTCTCTGTTGAAGAACCTGAGCTCCACTCTTTCTCTCCAGACTACAAACATCGATCCTGGGAAGCGGTTAAGACTCCAATATCTTCATGCTTCGGAGATCCCTACGGATTTGACTCCTCCGATTCAACCTTCCTTCGAGACGCTGTCTCAAATGGTATGGAATAATCCTGCTCTTACTCTTCGTGGCTAAATCCATTGATAGAAATACTCTCCCCAAGGATCGCTCCTTTCCTGGCATCCCAAGCCTTTGGACCCTATTATAGTCCTGGCAGAGAATGACAAGGTCTTTCTTCCTCAAACTACTACAGCTCAACCTATTAACAAAGAGTCTCGTAAGATTGATACATTAGGTAAGAGAGTCTTTTCAGTCCACTTAAGTATGCGACAAGTAATACCAGGGCTATTTTTCTCAGTATGAGTATATCCTGTGGCACTCTATCAAACAAATGGTTGAAGCTCTTCCCGACTCGGACTCTAAGCCAGAGCTGCTTCTGACCATTACCAGAGGTATTGAATCTAATAACCAACAGGTCAAAGCAGCCATGGATGCTTTCGACACTGCTTCTCGTTCAGTAGCCGCTGGTATTTGTACCTGGCCACTCCTGGTTGCGCATTTCGGCTTCACGAATGATGCACAGCAGCAGGTGATGGCATTGCCCTTGACGGCTCGTACTTTTGGTCCTCAGGTAGAGCAAGCTCTAGAGGCTACTCAGAAGACTAGGTCGCCATTAAGCTGGCTCGACCCTCCTACCCCCTCCTCGAGGGCATGTCGGTAACGCAGTTTCATAATCGCCAGTCCTTTCGAGGCAGGGGCAGAGGAAGTTTCCATAGAGCCAACCTGCCCAACCTCAAAAGAAGACGCAACAGAAGCTTTAAGGGCCCAAAGCGCCCAGTGCTACCTTATGAGTTGCCGCCCCGTTCCATCTCCACTGCCCGAGGTGGACTTTTCCTCTCCGGTGGGAGGTCGTCTGATGCACTTCTACAACCAGTGGAAGTCCATAACCTCAGACAAATGGGTCCATCGGATAATTCGCGAGGGGTATTCTCTCAGTTTTCTGGAGACCCCTCCGAATCGTCCTCCCAAACGACAACCCAGGCTGTCAATCCTTCAGTCAGACCTTCTCGCCGAGATCCAGGGCCTTCTGAACAACAGGGCAGTAGAACTGGTGCCTCTGCATCAGCGAAACACAGGGTTCTACTCCCACTACTTTCTGGTTCCAAAGAAGTCTGGGGGTATGCGCCCCATTCTAGACCTCAGAAAGCTAAACAAATTTCTCCCCAGGGAGAAATTCAAAATGATTTCTCTAGGAACCCTGTTACCTTTGCTTCATCAACATGACTGGCTAGCCTCCCTGGACATGCAGGACGCTTACCAGCACATTCCTATTCACCCGAGGCATCACAAATTCCTGAGGTTTGTGGCTCTGGGTCAACACTATCAGTTCAGAGTCCTGCCCTTTGGGCTATCCTCGGCGCTTGCGAGAGTCTTTACAAAGTGTTGTGCAGTTCTGCAGGCGCATCTCAGGAAGCTTGAATGAGTGTTTCCCTACCTGGATGACTGGCTCCTAGCAAGCCCTTCCAGACAGGGGACCCTGGAAGCCGTTCAGACGGCCTCTCTTTCTTCGTCCATGGGAGTTCTGCTGAATTTAAAGAAGTCACAGTTGCAGCCCTCCCAGAGACTCCTTTTCATAGGGACTCTACTGGACACCTCTTGCGCGAAGGCTTTCCTTCCAGAGGACAGAAGGCTTGATATCCTTCAGATGGCCCATTACATTGGGGAGAACAGATCAGTTACAGCTCTCTCAATGCAACGTATGTTAGGCCTCATGGCATCCTCAGTGTTCACTGTACCCCTAGCTCGGCTACACATGAGAACCACCCAATGGATGCTCAGTGGTCCCCAACCACTCACCCTCAGTCTTATCCCATCAAGGTGACAACCCTTACAGAGGTCTCTCACCTGGTGGTCTCAAGAGAGCAATCTCCTGGAAGGATTTCCCTTTGCTCCTCTGGATCATCAAATCTCCATCACCACAGACGCATCGCTAACGGGATGGGGAGCTCATTGTCGCTCTCTCCACACTCAAGGTGTATGGACTCAACTCAAGGCCCAGCTTCACATAAATGTCCTAGAGATGAGAGCTCCTTTGCGGTCCGGCTTTGAAGGACATCCTCTGTCACAAGAACATTCTCCTTCAAACGGACAACAAAGCTGTGATGTATTACATCAACAAGCAGGGCGGTGCTCACTCTACCCCTTATGCAGGGAGCGATGAGGGTGTGGAATGGTGCTTGGAACACAAATCTCTAATTCAAGCGGTCTACCTGCCAGGTGTACAAAACGACTTGGGGACCGCCTCAGCAGAACAGAGGCAGATCCTCACGAGTGGTCTCTCGACTCAACCATAGTTCAATCACTATTCGAAGAGTGGGGAACTCCAGACCTGGACCTTTTGGCATCCCCACTCAATGCAATACTGCGCCTCTTCTGCTCCAGAAATCCAGGGCCTTGCATTTTCTGTCAGGATGCGTTCAGGCTGCGGCGGACAAAACGCTTTCTTTACGCCTTTACGCCTCTTCCTCTAATTCAGAGAATACTTCTCAAATTCGAGTCCCAGGGGACCAAGATGATTCTCATTGCTCCCTTTTGGCCTCGACAACTATGGTTTCCACTGCTCAACAATGTGTTGGCAGCCCCTCCGAGACCACTCCCCCTGCAGATGAACCTGTTAACTCAGGGTCCAGTGGTCCATCCCTACCTGAGATCACTTCACCTTCACGCTTGGCTCCTGAAGAGGTAGAAGTGAACCGGTTCAATGTCTCTAGAAGAGTTTCAGATATTCTTCTGGCTGCTCGGAAGCCAGCTACTCGGAAAACTTACACGCCTAAGGGAAGTTGCCGCCTGGTGCAAGTCCTCTTGAATCCCTTTCCTGTCCACCAGACAAGGTTTTGGAGTACCTTTTGGACCTCTCAAATTCAGGTCTTCAGTACTCTACAGTCAAAGTTCACCTTAGTGCCATTTCAGCGTATCATGAGCCGGTTTCTTCTTTGTCTCTGGCTCAGTTACCTATAGTTAGAGATTTCTTAAAGGAATTCTGCATACCAGACCCCCTATAAGACGTCCGGTTGCAGCCTGGGTCATTAACCTTGTGCTAGACATGCTCACTTGGAAACTTTTTGAACCTCTGGCTACCTGTGAGCTAAAATTTCTCACCTGGAAGACGGCCTTCCTAGTGGCCATTACCTCAGCCCACAGGGTCTCTGAGATGCATGCCCTGGTTACAGACCCTCCGTATACTGTGTTCCATAAGGACAAAGTAGTTCTTCGCACTCATCCTAAATTTCTACCCAAGGTTGTGTCGAAATTCCATCTAAACCAACCTTTGGTCCTTCCCTCTTACTTTGCGGACTTCCAAAATGAAGGGGAACGATCTCTTCATTCCTTGGATGTTAAGAGAGCCTTGCGTTTCTATCTAGATAGAACCAAGGATTTTCGCAAAGCCCAACAACTGTTTGTTTCTTCAGCGAGACCCGCCAATAACTTGTCGCTATCTGATGCATCTCATCGTATAGTGGCATGTCTTCACATTGCTATTCCATGGCACAGGTTAAATTGAAGGTAGGGTTTACGTCCACTCTACCAGAGCGGTCACGCATCCCTAGCGGAAATTAATGTGCCGATTGCAGACATCTGCAATGCCGCCACCTGGAGCTCGGTGCATACCCTTCATAGCATTATGCACTGGATGTTCATGCTAGGCGACGCCCACCTTCGGCAGAACTATCCTTAATGGACTTCTGTCCTAGAAACGTGAGCTCTTGGTTTTCCTGCCGCCTCTCGGGATTATTAGCTCGGTACTCTCCCAATAGTGTGAATGAGTGGTGGAGACTTATGTCAGGAAGATATGAAAATTGCGTGCCTACCGTGATTCTAGTCTTCTGGGCCAGAGTCTCCACCACTCATTCACCCCGCCCTCTTCCCGAGCTCACTGCTGTGTTGGTCTTCACTCCCTCAAATCTTTAGGCTGTGAAGACTTCTTTGTTGACCCTTCTTACACGGGTCGCCCAGACTACCTTATGTCCGGTCTTAAGGTTAGGTTACTCTTTACGTTAGTTGCGCTGCACCTCCTTGGTAAAAAAGGTACTGAGGCGGTTGGAGGGTCGACGTCGAGATTGTCATTGCCGCGCGAGTTAGTGCTCGCGGCGCCATCTCTGGTGTCTACCCTCCAGCAAAAAGTTTGCTCCCGATGGGTCCTAGTGCCTCCGGCGCAGATCCCAATAGTGTGAATGAGTGGTGGAGACTTGTCCAAGAAGATCAAGAATTACGGTAGGTACGTAATTTTCATATGTCTCTGCTTGTCTTCCACCCCCCTCCCCCCCCACAAAGGGCCAGTTGCCGCAGCATCCTGGGAGTGGTGGCATTCGGCAGTGCGTAATGAGTTGAGGCCTTGCACTGCTAAGAACACCACCCCAAGCCACCTCCAGGGGCCAACAAACAGCGGTCCAAAACACATGCTGCAGACCCACCCCACTGTAAGAGAAGAATCCAAAGGATGCGCTAAGCTCCCTCCCTGACAGCTGGGGTCGAGGCGCGAACCCTGGTCACTAGCATGCTGAGTGAGCACCTTAACTCAGCGCCACACAACCATCTGTGAAGAGTTCTTTTCGTCTCTGACCTGCTTGGGTGCAGGTATTCACACCTTGGATGGGCATCGCCACCCGATAATTGGCACAGCTAACACAGTAATGTCAGGGGCTCAGTTGGTGGCATGCTCGCAACTGGTCCAGAAAGCTTGGACGGTTGTAGGTTCTTCACGTCCTGTACGGGGCATATGGGGCGATGCCCAACGCTGATGGTACTGCCCTGGGGATTGATGGTGCACTGGTGGAGGAAGTGTTAGACCAGTCCCCATGGTGCCTAGGCTGCCGGGGCAGATTCCATTGAAATTATCAAGAGTGGCTGTCGTCATCCTGTGACCAGGACAGCATTCACTGTCTCAGTAACACAGAATACAATATGTAAATCCAAACTTTATTCTACTGCTGACTCTCAGGATTTCACTTGTTAATGGCCTTTGATCTGAGATTTTTTTTCCATACTGATTGTATTCCAAAGCACTTTACAATCCAGGACAGGGAGGGCAAAGAATGTTACGGTCACTTTCTAGTGCACAGCAAGATTCAGACAGCACAGAGATAGAAATTAGTGTGTTTTTTCCACACATGCGGGTTAAGCCACGTGCTCAGGATCACACAGGGAGTAAATGGCTACTGTGGGATTCAAACAGAGGACTCCAGTCCACAGATCTGTGCTAACTAACTGCCTCTGGCAAGAAAAAGCTAACGAAACAAAAAAAAAAGGCACTCACTATGCATATTACCAAAGTAAAAAAAAAAAAAAAAGTTTTAACATTCTTGCCAGGATGCCTGGCATGTACCAGCTTGCCAGCTGCCCCAACAGTGTCACACATGTTACGGGTGTTTTATATTCGTATGTTAATACCACCACTGAGACCACTCGTATGCTTGTAAGACTGGATTCACGTGCATTCTTAGGGTACAAGAAACGTGAACTGAAAGTGAACTGTTCTGATATCTTAAGGATCCTGTTCTGGCTTTGCTGCTTTCTCTTACCGACCGCCATCCTTCTGGAACACCCTCCCTTTCCACATTAGACACTCCCCTACCATCTGTTACCTTAAGTGTGCACCATCCCTTTCATGTGTGTTCCCCGACCCATTCCCCTGCCAGTACAATTTCTCTCATTAATATGCTCCCCCAGCACACTTCCTCCCGTTGCTCAACTACTTCGTTTTGCTCATTTTTCTATCCTTAGCTTTCCCCTTCCTCTTATCCACCGTGCCTTGCCCTAGGCATATTGCTGTAGCTGTTGGTTCTATACTATTGTTAGCTTTGCAGTTTCCGTTATCACTGTATTTACTGTGTTTTTGCTACCTGCACCTATTACTGAGACTGCAAATTTCAGTACCCGTGAATATCCAGAATCTAATTATTCTCTGCTGTATTAGTTTTCAGCTTACATATTTGTAAAACTTATTTCATTACTTGTGTAGATTCTGAATCTAGTTCCCTATTGTATTCGTTTTTCTAGCTTATTTGTTTGTAAAACTCTCCAACTCCCCTTCCCCAGGTCGCACCTGGAAACTAGCCTAAACTCAGTGTGCTTCTCCCTGCCAACAACTTTACATACAAACATAGACTTTGACGGCAGATAAGGACCGCTTGGTCCACCTATTCTGCCCATTTCTCTACCTACAGGATAAGCTGCGATCCTAGTTAACCAGCAGCCTATTTCTTCCTACCTCCCACGAGAATTACCTTATATCTGTCCCATGCATTCTTGAATTCTTATTCTCCCACAGTTTTAGACCCCACAACCTCCTCAGGAAGGCTGTTCCATGCGTCCACCACCCTCACTGTGGAAAAAAAAAATACTTCCTCACATTGCCCCTGAGCTGTCTCCCCCATCTTCTTCAAATTGTGTCCCCTTGTTCTTGCACATCTCTTTTTCTGAAAGATGCTACCCTCTTGGACTTTGTTGATTCCACTGAGGTTCTTAAAAGTTTCTGTCATGTCCCCCTTCTCCCTCCTTTCCTCAAGGGTATACATATTAAACTCCTCTAATCTCTCTCGTATGGCTTCTCTTGCAGACCCATCCATTTTAGTTGCCCTCTGACCTCTTGACTGCCTCCATCCTGTCTATGTCCTTGCAGAGATGGGGTCTCCAGAACTGGACGCAGTACCCCAGATGGGGTCTCACCAGTTGTGTGTACAGAGGGATTATAACTTCCAGTTTTCTGCTAGTGAAGCCTCTCCCTATACATCCCAGTATTCCCCCCAGCCCTCTTTCCTGCCTTCTCACATTGCTTGCCAACCTTAAGATCATAGGATATGATTTTTGTTGTTACTAGCTCCCCCCCCACACACACACACACATACATTGTGTGGTGTATCAGGGTCAGCCAGGCAACACAGATGAAAGGGATAGTGCACATTTAAGATAACAGATGGTAGGGGAGTGTCTAATGTGGAAACTTTAAATAAAATTACAAAAAAAAAAAAGTAGGTGAGAGCACTCTGACCCGCTGTACGAGTGGTCTTGGTGGCTGTATTAAAATATTTTATTGCTCAAGCTCGATCAGTAATGTATGAATTAAAAAATCTATAAAAAGACTAACTTCTTTTCGTTTACCAGCATGACCTCATGTAATGCCACGTTTTGTTTTCATGAAGGCCCCAGAGATTTTATTTATTTCTATTTTTGTTTAACAGGTGGGTGCACTGGGCTATCCTGACCCATTTTCAGGCAATTACATTGCACAGTAACATGACAGTACCAGTGCTCCTTCCAAATTAGGCAAAGCATTTTCCTGTAGTGCACCCTAATTTTCCCTGTAAAACTGGGACAAAATTCCTGTAGATTTGCCTGCATGCACAAATCAATGTAAGTACACAATTGGCGTCATTATGCCAGTCAATAAAATCACTAAGACAAATGTTCAGGCTGCTTTATGTGTTCTTATTTATTTTAAATATAAAAAATCACCTACAACGTATAACATAACTATTCTACAACTATAAAAACTTTATATGTAACAATATAATGCCATCTTGAGGTACTGGGGAAATGTTGGAACCTCTAAAGCTTCGTTCTCAAGGTTCACATGTCTCCTGAGGGTATTATAACCTTGTAATAATACAGTCCCTTATATAGTATTCTATTTATAGCATGAAATGCCAAAACGTTTAATTTACCCCTTAATCACAGACTGATACATTTTAGTTTCTGCTTGCAATGGCCCCTGTGCGTGAAAGGGGCATAGGTACGTACAAAATGCGCATACCCCAACTGCGCCCCAGTGTCCCGTGTACAGGTGCGCCCATAGCAGCATTCACCAATGCTGGCCACCTGTTTGCAGGTTCTCCCCCCAGTGCGCAGGACTCTGCAGGGTAGCCGGGGGAGGAGTCATCGTCCTGGGCAGGTATCCAGTGGGATGCCCTCCAGGACCCATAGTGGAACCCACACGTAGGGTGGCACGGGTCTGGGGCTGTGCATGCTGATAGTACGCACCCGGGCCTGCATGGTACCCTCCGGTCCTGGCACTGCTGCACATGAACTTTCCGGGTCCTCGCCCATCCAGCTGTTTCTGCTGCCTCCTGTTGCCTAGTGGTCGGGGGCAGTACGGTGTGCCCTGTCCCAGTCCCTGGATGCCTGTGTTCCTGGGGGGTGCTGTGGGTTATGGCATGGTCTCCCTGGCATACCCTGCGCCACCCTCTGCATCCATGTGGCCAGAACTATGCAGGTTTGTGAATACCATGTAGTGCTGGCACGCCTCCAGAATGCCCCCATCGTGGAGCTGGCCGCAGAGGTGGGGGATCGGGTGCAGTGGGTCTTCGCTCGCCCCCTTTGTGCGTTCCGTTTGGGGGGTGCAGGGTGGCTGCTCGCCTCAGATACGCGTGTGTAGCCACTCTGCACCAATGGTGCATAGGGCCTACAGCTCTGTGTACCTGTAGCACTCCATTAATAAGGATTGTTTCAGTGTATTGTTGCGGTTGTGTTTTTCATTGGCATGCTTAAGCACCCCCCATACATACACACACACACTCACACACTCTTCACCCCCACACACACACACACCTCTTTGTTTTATTTTTTTATTTTACTAACCTTAGGCAAGACCAAGGTCTATGGCTTCCTTCTGATCTCACACATAATTCATAACTCCTGCTTATCTTGATGAAGACCCCCTTCCCAAACCTTTCCCAGGCCTACAATTAAATAGAAACGTTGTCTACTTTTTTTCAAATAACCTCAACCTCTAGACTGGTCGAAAAGAAGTGCTGTCTAAGGCCGTGTCCACACTATGCCTCTGTAACGTTACAGAGGGCCCAAACCGTTACTGTAATGGTTTGCGTTTACACCTGTAACGTTACAGAGGGCGTTTTCGTAACCGTTGTGGAAACCACATGTTAGGTGGTTTCAACAATGGTTTTGAAACCGGTTCTGCCCAGGTAACGTTACCGGGTGTAGCATGGACGGGGGAGCGTGTTGCCCCAGGCGTCCCCCAGTGCTGACCGCACTGCATTGTGGGATTGGTTGCTGTCTCTAACGGTCCCACAGCACCCACAATGCGGACGGGCTGTCATGGTTCCACACCGTTACCAAGGCGGTTCCCCGGCAATGTGGACACACTGTACCGGTTACTGTCTGTAACAGTGTGGAACTGTGACAGTGTTGAAGCAGCGTAGTGTGGACGGTGCCTTAGTGATCTTTCTAAAAAACACAATTCTGCTCTGTGCACCAAACAAGCCAAGTACCACTTGAGCACTCTTTGTGTCCCCATCACCCTTTAAAGTCCACCACCATCAAGTCTCTTTTTGTCTGCCTCGCTTTTTGCACTTAATGTGTTTAAAACAGACAAACTTGCAAAACAGAAGGTTTGATTGGCTTTGTCGTTCAGGGGTGCTGCTTCCTCAAGCAACGCCAGCCTCCCCAAAAAGCATACCACCAAGTGGTCAGTATTTTGTCAGCCTCATTTTACATTTAAAATGAGTTTAAAATAGACTAACCTGAGGCTGCCCACAAGAAGACTTGTTTACCTTGAGTGACTTAGGCTCTCTACTAGTCCTCTGACCCAGAACTGTGGCATTTGAGATGTGGGGCCATATGGCAGGTGATCTGAATTCATCCTCAGAAAGATGCACTGCCAGCATACTACCTTACTACCTCCAGAGAAACAGGCTGCAAATGGACCAATAGAGTCACTCAGTGCACCAAAGTCAGCAAACTGAGCACCAATTGGAGGGCCCTGTCTGGATCTCGGCAGCCATCAGATTCGTGGTGGCCTTTTTCCTGTAGTATTTGTCCATTTCCCCTGATATTTTAAAAGTAAGTCTTCCTTCCCATATCCTGTTTTTGTAAAAATCCTGTAAAATACAGGAATCCCTGTAGATCTGGGAGCACTGTAGTACATTCCTTACAACACTCCCACTCAACAGGGAAGCAAGCAACCAAGGTCAGGCTATAATAAAGAAAGGAATTTTTTTTTATTGCACCTTCCATATAATCTGCATCTACAATCCAGGAGTGGGAGGGAAGATAAGGTTACTCCCACTTCAAGCACACAGGGAGATTCAAAGAGTTAGAGCACTGAAAGACATGAGGGTGAGGAGAAGAGAGAGGGAGGGAGGGGGGAGGGGGAGAGGGGGAAGCGAGAAATAGTGGGGGGGGAGACGGTTTCCATCCCTGATGTCGATTCCTTGAATCCAGTCCACTCTGCCTGCTGCTGCAGGCTGTAGCCGAGCCCAAACAAAATTCATCCTTTTTTTACCAACCTTCCCTTCCCACTGCTGCAGCACTGTACAGCACCGTCCGCGGCTGTGCCCCCCCTCCCCCACAAAAACACACCTGCTTAAACCCCCATACTGATACTTAACTGTAGACAGTTGTAGTTACAAACACACAACGTACCCCACAAACTGAGCCGAGCAGCATCCACACCAGCTCCAGACAGTCCAGACCACATAGCACAAATTTATTTAACTATGTTTGCTCGGTCGGCTCGCCAGGCCTCCCCCTGACCCCCTCCTAACTGAAAAGCTTTTAAATCTTTCTCTGTCTCTTTGTTTCTTACCAGATGCTCCAAGGTTAAGGTTTTCTAATCTCGCTCTGGCTCCACTGAGTTGCTTCAAAACGGCCCTTGACTCCACACAGTAACGGTACTATCCGTCGTCGAGAACTGCAGTCTGCGCACAAAGAATAGGTCAGACACATTAAGTACCAACTCCAAGGAGGTCATTCAGGATCGCCGCCAGTAGGAGAGACCACACGACAGGGTACTGGCTTTTGAGGTGCCCATGCTGGCGCGCCGAGTGACGTCACTGGAGAGCATCTGTGACTCCAGCCAAACAATAAACAGACCTCCCCCCTTTTTTTTCTTTTTTTGTCTAACCGGTTCCTCTAGTCTAGATCTGAATCCAATCCCTTAAAACTCGAAACTCCGCTCCGGCAGACTCAGTCCATCCACCGTACACGACACAAAGGGGCCCAGCCCCCCAACAGACACTGTCACACTGCCTGTGCCTGATCTCCTGCTGTGCCTGTAACTTTTTTGGAAGAATGTAGCACAGTAGGGTAGTGCAGCTCATTGGCAATCTTATCCGTGATTCCTGCCCACCCCCCCAATAGCCAACATCAGTACACATGGGCTTACAGCTGGGGGGGCACCCGCAAATTTCCGTGTATCCGGGCAGGCCAGTCCGACCCTGGCTGGCATCCCTCTGGCCTCCCACCCTCCTGAAAAGGATTCCAGGAGGATGGATTCAGTAGCCAAGAAGATTCATTTAGGAATCCTCCCTAGCCGTTAGGCAGGCATCCTATATGGTATATTTAGCCAGATATCAAAAATCTGTGTGGTCCACTGTATTAGAAATTGCCAAGTCAGTTCCCTCTCCAATGGCTGCTGACCTGGAAGAAACAGCTAAGAGGGACATCGAAGCATCTAAGACCCAATTTAGGATGGCAGTGGATGTCAGTGAGACTGCATCCAAGCAGATGGCTTCAGTAGTGTCTCTGAGAAGGTTTACATGGCTTAGAACCACTAACCTCTCACAGAACACACAAAGCAAGGCCTTGGATTTCCCCTGTGACCCAGTGTCTCTGTTTGGAGAACAAACAGAGGCATATATGAAAAAAAAATGGATGATTAAAAATCTGCTTACAAAAGTTCAGCAGTAAAGGAGAGATCTGCCAACTGTCAGAGACACCATTCAAGGGGTGGCAGGGGCAGAACTCCTTACAGACCTTATTTTCAGCCCCAAGTTTTTCCCCAGTACCAGCCTAGGGGCTACTTTAGGGGCAGGGACAGGAGGGGCACTGGCCGCACTAGCCCCACTGTCCAACCAGTAGCTCAATCAAAGCAGACTCCCTGAGCAGAATGTCCAAGTCGCCTCCCCACTACCAGTAGGGGGCAGACTGGCCCACTACTTCCAGGAATGGAAAAACATCACCACAGACAAGTGAGTTCTGGAAGTAGTGGGCCCAGGGTTTGTTCCTTGGCTTCAAAACCAAACCAAGGCTGAGATCAAAGGCTTTCAATCCCTCTTTCCCATCAGAAACAGCCCTACTGGAAGAGGAAGTAACATCCCTTCTGCTGCTTCAGGCAGTAGAACAGTCCCTGCCATTCAAAGAGGCAAAGGCCTGTACTCCAGATACTTCCTTACATTAAAGAAAAGGGGAGTGGCGTCCCATTCTGTACCTCAGATACCTGAACAAGCATCTAGCAAAACCAAAATTCTGGATGGTCCCTCTATTCACCATACTACCTACTCTGAGGCAGGGAGACGCTAGCATCCCTGGACCTGAAAGATGCTTACTTTCACATCCCAGTCAGAAGGTCTCACAGAAAGTACCTCAGATTCAGGTTGCCATCAGGCCATTATCAATTCAGAGCAATACCCTTCGGGATTAACATCTGCTGCAAGGGTTTTCACAAAATGCCTAGCTGTCGTGGTGGCACACCCAAGGCGGGTAGGGGTGTCAGTAGTCTCCTGTCTGGATGACTGGCTAATTGTAGGCCAGTCACAGCAACAAGTGAGAGAGTCTCTCTGTCACTCAGACCACCCTGTCCTCCCTGGGGTTCTTAGTGAATCAAAAGAAGTCTGTCCTAGAACCGGTGCAGTTGCTCAAGTTCATAAGGGCAGAATTGGATACAAGAACAGGAATGGCCTATCTTCCCCAGGACAGGGTGGACAGCCTGACTCAAATAGCCAGGTCTTTTTCACCACATGTTCCCAGACCAGCAAGGCATTTCCTGTAACTGTTAGGGCACATGGCAGCCTCAACTGTAACCGTTCCAGGAGCAAGGTTTCAGATGAGAGACATCCAGTTTCATCTAAGGGAGTACTGGTCCCAAAAGAAAGACTATCAAATCTCATTACAGCCACCCTTATTCAAGCTCTGCAGTGGTGGCAGGTGAGGGAACACCTCAGACAAGGGGTACCTTTCCTTCAGCAGTCCCCTTCTCTGGTACTTACCACAGATGCTTCCCTCCTAAGGTGGTGGGGAGCACATTTAGGGAATCACATTACTCATGGCACTTGGGAAGCAGGAATCCCTCCTGTACATCAGTCTATTAGAGCTCAGAGCAGTTCTTCTTGCCCATCAGTCCTTTACCATTCAGGTGGTAGGCAAGGTGGTGCAGGTCAGAACAGACAATACAACCACCATGTATTATATAAACAAGCAAGGAGGCACAAGGTCAACCCCTCTCTGCGCAGAAGCTATGAAAATCTGGACATTAGCATACTGTCTAAAGGTGTCCCTTTCAGCTGTTCATCTCCTGGGCAAGGACAGTGTCCTAGTGGATGCCCTCAGCAGGATAAACCAGAATCATCACAAATGGTCACTGAACAGACAGGTCTTACAGACATTTTCAGGAGGTGGGGCACTCCAGAAGTGGATCTGTTCGCAGCCTCAGACAATTTCTAGCTCCCACAGTATTGCTGCAGACCCCCCCCCCAATAGGGGCACAAAATCCCTTTGGATGCACTTCTGTTAGATTGGACAGGGAAATTTCTGTATGCTTTTCATCCATTTCCTCTACTACTGAAAGTATTGAACAAATTCGGGTTTCAACCAGCTTCAATGATCCTTATTGCTCCAGATTGGGCCAGACAGCCTTGGTACACCATTCTCCTGTCAGTATTAGTAGCCAAGCCAATCAGTCTTCCCATGAGGTACAATTTATTAACCTCCTCCCAAGGCAGAATCATGTATCCCAACTTACTATCCCTCAGGCTCAGAGCATGGCTCTTTTAGGACCTAGAGTATGCAGACTTGCATCTTTCAGAAGGGGTTATGGACATACTGAGAGTTTCCAGAAAACCCTCCACTAAGAAGACATATGCCTCTAAATGGAAAAAGTTTTCTTTTTGGTGCCAGGGCAGAGGCCGGGATCACTCTCAAGCTAACATTTCTATTGTCTTGTATTATATGGCTCATTTGCACTCCACAGGCTTCACTATTTCCACTCTGAGGGTGCATTTAGCAGCTGTTTCAGCTTATTTATCAGCAGGTAAAAGCTTCTTCCTTCTCCTTGGCCTCTAAGCTAGTGCTCAAATTATTTAAAGGGCTGGTACATTTACATCCACCCCACAGGAAGCCCACTCCCATGTGGGATCTAAATATTTGCATTGCTCAGTTCATGCAACCTCCATTCAAGCCCATGTCATCAGCAGATCTGAAATATGTGACTTGAAAAACTGTATTTCTGTTTGCCATTACCTCTGCCAGAAGAATCGGTGAACTTCAGGCATTATCCTCAGAACTAGGTTATGTCGCAGTTCATAGGGACAAGGTTGTCCTGAGAACTAACAGAAAGTTCTTACCTAAGGTGGTATCAGACTTTCATCTTAACCAGTCTGTTACCTTGCCAGTCTTTTTTTACAGACCATTCCACTTCAGGTGAACGTAGGTTTGCACAGCCTTGATGTAAAAAGGGCAGTCAGCTACCATCTTGACCACACAAAGGGTCACAGACAAAACCAAACCCAGCTCTTCCTTACCTTCGGAGAGGTGGGAAAAGGAAAACCTGCCACAGAATGATCCATTGCCAGGTGGATTGTAACCTGTATCCAGTTCTGCTATAGCAAAGTAGGTAAGGAACCCCCTGCAGGCCTCAGAGCTCACTCCACTAGAGGTACTGCAGCTTCCCTAGCAGCTGCTAGAGATATTCCTCTGATGGACATCTGTAAAGCTGCCACTTGGAAGACAGTCCACACATTCACCAAACATTATTGTTTGGATTTCCAGGCCAGAGGTGATGCCACGTTTGGCACAGCAGTCCTGCAGAGCCCGTTTCCTAAATAGGTTCTAGGCCCACCTCCAAAGGCACTGCTTGGTAATCTGCATAAGCCAGAATACAGAAAGATTTCCTAGGGTTTGAAGAAAAAATTACTTACCTTAGTAATCTTGTTTCTTCTGAGGGAATCTTACTGTATTCTGAGCTCCCTCCCTTCCTCCCTTGCTGAAACCTAAGGTCCCTGCATTACAGCTGTGCCAGTTGTTGCAAACCTGGGGAGTTGATACTGTTTTAATTTTTTGCATCTGTGACTTGTCTTCAAGGATGCCAGGTTTTTGGAGTAGTTGAAAGAAGGGTAATTGCCTATGTTTTTCTCCTGCCATTTCTGGTTCAGTGAGGGTTCTGTTGTTGTTAGTAGTAGTATTATTACTATTATTATTGTTGTTATCCTTCCATTAGTTGGAAACTGCTTAGTGCATGCTTCGTAAGAATCTGACTGTTAGAGGTTGTTTACTAGGGACAGTGGTATGAAAACCGAGCTTGAACCTAGCATTCCATCATTTGCATAGGTATTAACCATTTTGGCTCTGGGGCAGTCCTGTGGTGAGATCATACTGCATAAGCCACGATACAGTAAGATTCCCTTAGAAGAAACACAATTACCAAGGTATACTAAGGTATTTTTTTCTTCCTTCCTCTCTTCCTCTCTCCCCACCCCCCCCTTCTTTCCTTCTTGCCCAGCATGCTGGCCATCCCTACCTTTCCTAGTCCCTCTACTTATCTATATCTTCTATTAAGTCAGCCTTTTATCTTTATTCCCCAACTCCTACTCTCCCTGGCCTTCAGGCTTCCTTGCCCTCACTCCTCTCCCTGTTTCAATGTTCCTCTCTTGGTTGACAGAGCTGAGGAGCTGGAAGGAGTTTGCATCGGTTACTGGCTACGCCACGAGCGCCATGTAATACGTCAGCCTCGTTGGTGGCGCCATCTCTGACGTTGGCTCCTCTAGCACTGAAAAAGTTGAGACAAGCTTCCGAGCAGAGTCCAGACCTCCGGCCTAGACCAGGTGTGATAAATGGTGAAGATACTTGGGAAGATCAAGAATTGCGGTGAATACAACATTTTGACATCTTCCCAAATATCTTACCATTCATCACTTCCATACCATCCCCTCATGGCCAGGCCCTAGGCAGTGCCTCCTCCCTTTTAGTTATCTCCTCCTTCTTCGTTCCTGAAAAAACGTAAAAAAAAAATACAAGGGAACCATTGCGATTGGGGGTTTCTAACTGGCAGACCTGTTTCACATTCCACCTTCTGTAGTATATGGGGCTTGGGTGCAGGTTGGGCTTTTGGCTTGCTCCCTGGTTTTGGGGCCCCTGCCTCTTGGGAAGGGTGATCACAAAAAAAAAAAAGTCTGCTTCAACCAAGTGAGTAAGTCTTATGTCTTCCCTTCTCTTACCCTCTTCTGACGAGATCGAGCTCTGTAGAGGAACTCCCTGTTCTCTTCAGAGAGAAAGTATAACTTTGAGAAAATTCATCCAGCTTAGGCCTGATGGATCGTTTCTTCTCTCCTTATCTTGCCTTTCCTCAAAGGGAAGACTCCTTCCTTATAGCTCCTGCCAGTAAAAAAAAAAAAAAAACAATCTAGAAATGGGTTTTGTCTCTGCCTCTGCAACCCCATACCCCCACTTGACCAAAGGGTGACTTCTCCACACATCTGAGTTTCACCTTTGCTTGCTAACTAATTCTTTATAGGCCTCTGCCGCCTTATAACTTGCTTTCTTTGTCTACGGGGGAAAGGCTTTCTAGCAGCCAACTTACTCTTTAACTATAACAGGAAGAGCTCCCATCTTCAAGTAGATAGTGCAACTCTGTCTGTCCCCTCTGTGGGCAGAGCAATTCCTCGGGAACTCTGGTGAGGCTGGCTTATCCCAGATCACTTCTTGGTGACTCTTAATAGGGAGTTGGCCTTGGAGTGGGAGAGACCACCCTCTGGGGTGTGCATGCATTCTCTCTCTCTTCTCTTTCTCCCCCTTCTTCTTGGACCTTCCCAGTGGTTCTGGCCATCTCTGGCCAACCCCAAGTCCCTCATGTCATCCTTCAAATCTCTGTCGTTTTCTCAGTCGTCTTTATGCCTTATTCAGTTTGTTTTCTTCCATTTACTATCCTTGGGGCTCCTTTCCTCACTCTTTCTATCCCTAACTCGTTCTTCTTCCTCATGGACAGAACTGATTGGGGGGACTTGATGGGGAAACTACCATTTCAACAGTTCACAAGTAGCGACATAGTATGTGTCTCTGGGGCAGCACTGTCTCTGATGTCAGCTCCCCACTCCAGAACTGTTAAAGCTAAAGCTCCCTGATGGGCGGCGCTCTGGCTGAGATCCATATTGTGATGAATGGTGCAGATATTTGTGAAGATCAAGAATAATGGCAAGTACATAATTTTCACATCTTCCAGAATAT
Source organism: Neoceratodus forsteri (assembly GCA_016271365.2). NCBI lineage: Eukaryota > Metazoa > Chordata > Ceratodontiformes > Ceratodontidae > Neoceratodus > Neoceratodus forsteri. Next base: position 1,009,560,147 of record CM028131.1, on the reverse strand, counting down.
CTTCAACACTTATTACACGCCCACCCATCATCCTTGCTCCAGCTTGAGCCAGGCATCTGGGCAGCTCACCTGTTTTAATTCCCCATTTTCCTTTTGCTCCTTGCACACAGATTCCTGTTTCAAGCGGCAAGATCTGATATCACAGGAGAGAAACTGAGTATGTAGGCCGAGGTGGTGAGAGGAGCTTAGTTTAAAGATGTCTGCAGAATCAGCAGTTCTGTGGAACTGCCAGAGTGTGGATGTGGACTGTATCCCACTCCTAGAACTATGGTTACAGGTGAGTGCCCGCCCCCACCGGCTCTTCTTTGTGCTATCGGTCAACCATGGAAGAAGGTAAGGATCCTGAAAAGGCAAGTTACTCTAGCATTGGGGCTGTATTTGGCCACCACCTCTCTTGCCCGACCTCCCCTGGCAAGTGGCATCCAACTCCCTACTTCCAGCATGCAAAAGATTTGACACAATGGGGCAAAGCCAGAGGCTGTATCACCCACGTGGTGGGAGGAGCTTACTTTGAAGACTTCCAGTGACTGTGCCGTCTCCAGAAAGACTGCCAGAGTCTGGATATGAACTGTATACCACTAGTAGAACTTCAATTACAGGTGAGAAACCTATATTTCTAGGGACATGGATATGTTGTTCATCCACACTTATTGGCAGGTTCCTTGCCGCTTTAAATCTTGCCGGAAGGTCTTCAAGCTGGCTCCTCCCACCCACCCGGGTGGTAAAACTCTCAGCTCCGCCCCATGATGCTAGATCTTCCTTACCACTTGGAAGCTCAGGTTCCCTCCTTTACGCTCCGCATATAAGACTGGTTCCTAACTCTTCGGTTTTCCGAAATTAATCTTTAAGGTTTTCTAGACTTAGGTCAACTATTTCCCTCGCGGCTGCGATGGACAAATCGACTCCCGGTTTTCGGAGATGCCCATGCGGGCAGAAGATGTCTTGGGCGGATCCGCACTCCACGCATCGTCTGTGCTTGGCCTTGAGCATCGACCCGTGCTTGCAAACTGTGCTCTTCTTTCTCGGCCCACGTCCTGGAAGACCGTGCAGCCGCCTGCAACTTGTGGCCAACAAGCGTCACCTCTGTAAAGTCAAAGAGGCCCGGGTTGGCGGTTTCCACGGCGGCGGGTTTGGCGGATCAGCTAGAGCAGATGATCGCGCTCGAAGAGGAGGCGGCGCGGACCGCATCTTCCTCGGCCGCGGCATTTATCCCGCTCTCCCTGGGATCCTCATATTCTGCTTCCTTTAAGGAGCTTTGTCTGTCTATCTCCACCAAGGGAGAGGGACCTTCATCTTCGGGACCTTCCTCTCGGTCCAAAAAGGAGGAGGACAAGGGTAAGTCCGTCCGTCGACGCTCTTCGGAGTGGGAGAGGTCCCCCTCCCCGAGCGGTCAACCATCGACTTTGGTCGATCCTTCGGCTTCGGCCACTGGCTTCACGGTGTCCCCGTCAGGTCAGTTGACCGAGACTCCCGTCGACGCAGTCGAGATCTTTCTCAACCCGTTGGACGGGTTGTCGACCGGCAAAGCCGAAAATCCTCTCTCCCCGGTTCCCCCAGTGGTGGTTGAGGATCCCGTGGGCTTGCCAGTGCCTCCGGTTCCGGAGCTCTTGGGTGTTCCTTCCGAGCCGAAGGGAGGGTGGGTTTCCCCCGCTCCTTCCCTGCACCCTCCTCAGAAAAGCCGAGGTTCGCGGTATCGGACTTCTTCGCGGTCCAGCTGATCCCGCCACCAGAGGCGGTCTCGGTCTCGGCACCGCAAGCGGCACCGCCGCTCGTCTTCGTCCTCTTCCTCGGACGAGGGGAGGCTTTGACGCAAGTTGCAGCTGATGATACGAGGACCTCTGCGGCAACAGCTTGGCCGGGAACAAGCCGACGACGTCGCCTTCCCCGGCCATTAAGTGGCTGTCACCGGAGCGGCAGAAGCAACCCCTCGCTTTAGCCGAGGCGCCTGTTTCCAGGCCTGTTGCTCAGCCGAAACCAGCTGCTCCACTGACTAGGGTGGAACCTCTGCCTCCACAGCCGTTGTTTGGGGCTCCGACCAAGAACTCTCGGTCAGCTCAGGGTTTACCCCATAGGCTGTCGGTCACCCTTACTCCCGATCGCCCTCGGCAGGTAGAGGGTGGCTCAGGCCCGAGGCAGCTCTTTGTGAACTCTTCTGAGTCCGACGACGATTCCTCCCTCTTCTCCAGGCGAGTGGACTTGGAGTCCTCTGGAGGTCAGTCGCCGGACGATAGCCCTTCGTCCTTTCTGGGTTTGCTTAGGCTCATCTCGGAGTCCACCAGGATGCAGCTCGAGCCCATATCCAAGCGGCCAAGTATACCCTCACGGAGATATTGAACCGAGGGGATTCCCCTACAGAGGCCTTTCCTGTGGCCGAGGCCATTGTGGGCCCGGCCTTGGAGCTCTGGCAGCGCCCTGCTTCCTGCCCTGCGCCTTTGGCCAGGATGGCCAGGAAGTATGCGGTCCCTACCGGTTCCCTGTCCAGTTTCTCGGAACACCCCTCAGCCGAGGGGTTAGTTACCGACAGCGTTTTCCGGCGTGCCGGAATTGCTAGGGACGTGGACAAACCTCCCGACAAGGAGTCCCAAGAAATTGGACTATGCCAGGCGAAAAGTCTACGCCGTCCTCCCTTGGCCTTCGCCAGGCCAGCTCTGCCATGCTTATGGCACATTTCTCTCATGCCCTGTTGGGCTCCCTGGACGAGGTAGTCCCTCATCTCCCGGCTGACCTGCAGACCACGGTTAGGCAGGTGCGGGACCAGGGCTGGGCAGTGGCAAAGCAGCAACTTCAGACTGCTTTGGACATTGGAGACTCCTGCGTCAGGTCAGTCGCGGCCGCAGTGGCTATGCGCCGTCGGGCATGGCTGAGGATATCCACCTTCACAGCGGATACCCAGCACAAATTGGCGGATGTCCCCTTCCTGGGGACCGACCTCTTCGGCCCTGGAGTGGAAGGCCACCTCCAGAGGATCGAAAAGTCCAATGCCACCTTGGACTCGGTCTCATCCGCTCAGAGGGACAAGGGCCGCAGACCGCAACCCAAGCGCTTTCGTCCGTCTCCGCCCCCGGCACGTCCGGCCCAGCAACATCAGGACCAGCAGGCTCGCGCTTGGCGTCCCAGACCCAAGCCTGCGGCTTCCTCCTCCAGGAAGCAGGGAGGTAAAGGCCCAGGTGGTCCCTCAGCCGGTCCCTCCTCCAAGCCTGCACAGTGACGGGTTGAGGGGTGTCGCCCCCAACCTCGTCACCTCACCCCAGGTTCCCCCCATGGGGGATGGCTCCGGTTCTTCCTTTCTGCCTGGTCTGCTATTACCACAGACCGGTGGGTGTTGGAAGTGGTAGGAAAGGGCCTGCCCCGGAGTTCGAGCAGGCCCCGCCCTTCAGAGCCGTTGCCCCCAGGGGGGCCTCGGGGTCCGCAGCCTTGCTGTCGGCTCGCCGAGCCGACATCGCTCTGCTCCTTGAAAAAGAGGTGATCAGAGAGGTGGCGGACCCTCCCTCAAACCCGGGGTTTGTATCCAGGTACTTCCTGGTCCCAAAACGGACGGGGTGCTGGCTCCCCATTCTCGACCTACACAACCTAAACAAGTTCCTAACGTCTCGAACCTTCAGGATGGTTACTCTGGCTCAGATAATACCATCCTTGGAATGCGGCATGTGGTTCTGCTCTCTGGACCTGCAGGGCGGCTTTTCACGTCCCTATCCGTCCGTCTCACCGAAGGTTCCTTCGCTTTCGAGCTTAGGGATCCCTTTACGAGTTCCGAGCCATGCCCTTCGACCTTTCTCTTGCTCCCAAGGTCTTCACCAAATGCATGGCAGTGGTGACAGCATTCCTGAGGCGCCGAGGAGTCCGGGTGTACCCTTACCTGGACGACTGGCTGATAGCAGCCCCCTCCAGACAGGAGGTGGAACGGTCCAGAGATCTGGCCCTCCGGGTTTGCTCTCAGATCGGCCTCCTCATCGAGGCCAAGTCGGAACTCGAACCGAAGCAGGTGATTCTCTTCATCGGGGCAGAGCTCAACTCTCTTCGAGCCAGAGCACGGCTCCCGGCGGACAGGGCCGAGGTTCTTTCCTCCTTTGCCCAATCATTTCTGGTTGGGCAATTGCGCCCTGCCCGGGACTTCCTGCGCCTCCTGGGTCTCATGGCGGCCTGCACCAGCGTGGTCCGTTGGGCCCGCTGGAGCATGCGCCCCCCTTTCAATGGGGGCTGGCCAGCCAGTGGTCTCAACGCTGCGATCCATTGGACCAGCGAGTGACAGTGACCCATGGGATGTGGAACGCTCTCCAGTGGTGGATCGTTCCAGCTCATCTGCAGGAGGGCATCCCGTTTGTCCGCCCCGAGCCGACGGTATCTCTATCGACCGATGCCTCTCTGATGGGTTGGGGTGCCCATCTGGGGGAACACAGAGCACATGGCCTTTGGTCCCCACGGGAGTCCCGTTGCCATATCAACCTGCTGGAGCTCCGAGCAGTCCGCCTAGCTCTCACCGCCTTCGCTCCGTTTCTACGGGGTCAAGTGGTTCGGGTCCAGACGGACAATACCACGACCATGTACTACCTAAACCGCCAGGGCGGGACGCGCTCCATGCCCTTGTGCAAGGAAGCTCTCCGCATTTGGTCACTCGTGCGCAGCCTGGAGGCGGATCTCCTAGCCATTCATGTGGCAGGAGCCTCCAACACCCTGGCCGATGCCCTAAGCCGGATAGGGGCTGTATCCCACGAGTGGTCTCTCCTGCCGGAGGTAGTACAAGATCTGTTCTCCCATTGGGGCACACCGCAGGTGGATCTGTTTGCCTCCAGGGAGAACGCGAAGCTGAGGCTGTTCCATGCCCACTCCCCCCAGCAGGGCTCGCTGCATGGGGATGCCTTCTCGAGGCCATGGACCCCGGGCTTCTTCTACGCCTTTCCCTCATTTCCCTTGATCCACAAGGTGCTTCTCAAGGCGAGGAGGGACAAGGCGCAGGTGATTCTGGTAGCCCCAGACTGGCCCCGTCAGTTCTGGTATCCAGATCTCCTCAGCCTCAGCTCCAGGCTCCCGAGGCAGCTTCCAGCTCGTTCGGACTTGCTTTCAGTCAATCAGGGGAAGGTGTTCTATCCGGACCTTCAATCCCTGCACCTAACGGCCTGGTTCCTGAGCGGCTAGAGTTCCAGGCCTTGGGTCTTTCCGACGAGGTCCTCAATGTAGTTGAGGCATCCCGTAAGAAGTCGACCAGGAAAATGCTATACCTTCAAATGGAAAAGGTTTTCCATTTGGTGTCAGGGCAAGGGCCTGGACCCTTCCTCCTGTTCCTTGGCAAGCATTTTGGACTATTTATGGGCCCTTTCTCAGCAAGGGCTCAGGTCGACGACCCTAAGGGTACACCTGGCAGCCATCTCTGCTTACCGGGCGCGGGCCAGGAAGCAGTCGGTGGCGCAGGAGAAGGTGGTCTGGTGCTTTTTCAAAGGCCTTGATCACATTTCCCCTCCGGTGCGAGAACTTCCACCACCGTGGGATCTATTGCTGGTATTGGCAAAGCTTATGGGCAAGCCATTCAAACCAATGCACAGGTGTGATCTCTCTCACCTGTCGTGGAAGACCGCCTTCTTGGTGGCTGTTACGTCAGCCAGAAGGATGGGAGAGCTCCAGGCGCTTTCCATTGAGTCTCCTTACCTGGTCTTCCACGGGGACAAGGTTGTCCTGCCCCTACCCGAAATTCCTTCCGAAGGTGGTGTCGGAGTTTCACCTTAACCAGGTGTTGACTCTGCCGGTGTTCTACCCCAATCACACCTCAGAGGCCAAATATAGGCTCCATACTTTGGACCCTAGAAGGGCGCTCGCTTACAATAAGGAGCGCACGGCTGAAATTCAGGGAGAGGTTCGCCAGCTGTTTGTCACCTATGCTGAAGCCGCACCTGGCAGACCTGCAGCCAAGCGGACGATAGGCAGGTGGGTCACCTCCTGCATAAATCTCTGCTATAAGTTGGTGGGCATGGAGCCTCCCAGAGGGATAAGAGCTCATTCTACCCGCCATACTGCTGCATCGGTGGCTGCTTCCAGGGACGTCCCTATCCAGGAAATCTGCAGGGCTGCTACCTGGAAGTCAGCACACACCTTCATCACCCATTACCACATCGACCTTGAGTCATGCCGGGATGCTGATTTTGGGGCCTCGGTTCTCCAGTCTCTATTCCCTAAGTAGGGGTGTGCGCTTGCCTCCCTCCTCCCAGAGAACTGCTAGGAGTCTGCATTAGCATGTGGATGAACAACATATCCATGTCCTAGAAATACAGGTTACTCACCTGTAACAGGAGTTCTAGGAATGGTATATGTTGTTCATCCACACCACCTCCCCGGCTTTGACGCACAACCTGAGCTTTCCCAGCGGCCAGATCTAGCGTCATGGGACGGAGCCGAGAGTTTTACCACCCGGGTGGGTGGGAGGAGCCAGCTTGAAGACCTTCCGACAAGATTTAAAGCGGCAAGGAACCTGCCAATAAGTGTGGATGAACCACATATACCATTCCTAGAACTCCTGTTACAGGTGAGTAATCAGTATTTGCTCACCTTTAACCATAGTTCTGCTAGTGATATTCAGTTCACATCTACACAACCTACCTGACCTACCCTGGCAAGAGACACACGGGTTTCTAGATCTAGTGTCGAAGGGGCTGAGTCTTGAGTACAAAACCACAGATAGTGGGAGGAGCATAGCTTGAAGATGTCTGGTGACTTGAGCTGGTTCACCACAACTGCCAGTGTAGATGTGAACTGCATACCAGTAGTGTAGGTCTGAGCAAAGCTTTAGCCAGGGGGCCGGCAGTGACGACTAGCACGCCACCAGCATCCCCTTCACGTGGTGATGCGTACTAGCCACTAACCATTGCCATCTCCTGCACCAACCTCAGTTTTGTTCTTTTCGCCGCCAAATGTGCATCGTGGGAGTGTCATTTCAACTTGCTTTGTCACCACCAGAGTTTCTGTCTACGTCACCATGCTTGTCTTTCAGTTCACTGTGGCATCTCAGGTTTGTTTATTTTTTCAAAATGCTGAAATCGGGGAAGGGGGGGTTGAAAAAGATCCAACAGCTGCCCATCATGCGTTGTTTCTCCTGTGGGAAACCTATTCCTTCGATGGACTGGCATCAATCCTGTGTAGCCTGACTTGGACCAGAGCATGTTATGGATGCATGTAACACCTGCTTCTCCATGGACCACCATACCTTAGAGAGAGATCCATGTTACTGTGGGATATTCCATTTCCCCACCTTAATAGGGGGTCACTGCACACATCTGTCCAAGACTAGGTCCTTAGGCCTTTCCCCTGGGCCTCTTCCTGTGACCACTGGTTCCATGAAATTGCAGAGTTCTCCTCGATCTCACTGCGCTGAGCCTTTGGAGACTACTGTGAATGGATCTGGTGGACAGTCAGCTCCTGGGCGGTGGACTCTCCACAGTCTGCCTACCTTGAGCAGATGTCGTCCCAGGTGGCAAGGCCACAGCTGTGCGCTCGGGCTACCTCAGCGGACACCTCGACTTCATCCTCTGGTGCCGCCCATTCTTTTACCACTGTTCACGGTGACGGTGTGAGCCTCCTACAGGCACTGTTCGCAGTGTTGGGGAGTAACTGACACCAAGGCTGTTACACATTCATTTGACAGTTCAGTGTCACCATCCGTGGAGTCAGTGGCAGCATCAAGGAGGGTGATTACTCCGGTTGTGGAGATGGATGTGACATGGGCCATGGTGCCGATCCTTGGGCCCGGCTCCAAGAGCGATGTTGACAGTGATGTCGTCTTGGAGGTTGTTCCGGACTCTGCTGTTGCCCTGGACACCGAAGAGGGTGACAGCACCAGGCATGACATTGCAGGGTATTAACTGATGTAGTGTAGCAAAAACGTTAACGCAAAACAGGAGTAATGTTAACTGTTTCCAGAAATGCATAGCAGATGACTGCTAACCAGATTTTTGAGTGACTTTATGGCCCGGGAGACTACATGAATGTTTTTTTTGTTTGTTTGTTTTTTTGTGTAATTTTGCTGATCAGTCTATGCCAGATGCTATTCATTTTCATAATTGATCAGCATTTTTACATACTAAATTGCTGATTAATTGTTTTGGCTTAATATGCTGCGTTGAAGTTGACACCAAGTATGAGAGGTCAAGGACGGTGCCAGTCGTGGTGACAGGGAGAGACCTGTATCCAAGGATGTTACCAGTCATAAGCATGTTGCCAGAGGCTTTACTGACTCAGGTTTGGGTGATGTCTTGGAGGCAGCATTCTCTCTGGAGCTGATGGACGTCACATCACCAGTGAGGACTGGGATTGCCTTGTGGGGACCCCCGTGGCTGCAGCAGTCCCCTGACCTGCCCCCAAAGCACCAGTTTGGTCACTCCTCAAATGTAGGAGGACACCGTTTGGCAATTGTGCTAGGCCTTCCCCCTCAGGCAAGGCCCCCAACACTGTTCCACAGCACAGGCCAAGGCCCCCAAAACAGTGTCTCAACTCTCCATAGTAGGTCCTTGCCACTTCCTAATAAAGATGCACTTGTTCATAGGCTCTGAGGAGCCATTAATGTGAGAGCAACACTGGCATTCGTCCAAGGACAGTGAATCATCTATCCATCTTCCTTCTGCTGCTGAGTACAACTTGTAACAGCAGTTCTTGTTGGAGAAGCTTCAGGTGCTTGACCTACAGTTTTTTTATTCAGGCTGCGATCCCGCAATCCTGCTGTTGGGACTCATAGAGGTTCCCAGTGTTGTCACTGAGGTTGTTCCCTCTATGGCCTAGAACCTTCGAGGAGGCATCCAGTCTCCACCCCAGTCATCCTCAGGGAGCTCCTCATGTGTTATCACACTCCCACAGTGTCTGCAGGTGAGGTACTTCACCCCTCTTTGAGGTTTCAAGTATTGCAGACCTCATTGGGGCCATGGGGCCTCATACATGACTGACCTTCAGATGCTGATTCCGATTACAAGAATACTCTGGGAAGGTATTTACCTTGGTACGCACTCTTTTGTACATCTCTGCACACCAGGCACATATGGCGACATAAAACAGCCACCTGTGATTGCAGCTGAACACTTTCTTAGCTGCACAGCCACAGAGTGACACAGGGAGGTCACAGACCTTTCAACCCATGGTCTGGAAGCAGCACTGCATTAGTCTAGGGCATCTTATGAAGCCAGTGTGGTGCCCACTGGACTGGTAGGAACAGCAGTCTCCCTCTGGCAAATGGCATGGCTTTACTTCGCCCGAGTGGCACCTTTAGCCCAGTGTAAAATGCTTAACTCACATCTTTTCCCCTAGAGTCAAGCAGTAAGTGTCAAGGAACCCTCCTGCTCTTGTGCTGCAGGAGCCCCAATCAATCAATAAAAATCTTTATTTAACCAGGCAGGCACCATTGAGCAAGCTCATTTTTGAGGTGGACCTGGGGCTGGTCATGCAATGGAAGAATACACACAGTGGGTAGCAGTAAATACAATGCAGGTACATAACAGCAAAAGACATGTGTATATACAGGTGCAAGAATGAGTACAGAATACTGGCCCTTACCAGTCTTTGGGCTGGACAGACCTGTAAAGAGCCCCTGGCGTCAGGTGTTGTACCCCGTGCAGAGGGCTGTTTTTTATTTTTATTTTTTTTACCCTCTGGGTGAGCCAGCTCCACCCTCAGGAAAGGGGAAAGTTTGGTACTCTGACCCATAAGTGGGAAGCAGTCATTAAAATTGATTCTTGAAAGAGATGAAAGTTACGTACTTACTCTAACTGTTGATCTTCCAGGATATCTTCACTATTATCACACCTGCCCACTGTACCCCTCGGTAGCAGAGTTAGGGCCTCTGGGCATCTTACCTTGTTTAGCTGGTTGGCACTCTTTAGTGCCACAAGTGTCTCCCAAGTTACTTCCCTCCCTGTAGGGCAGCTTATTATTAAAAAAAAATGGTTTGGGACTCATTATTGGGTTCCTGCTTCAAACAAAAGGGAAAACTGAGGTGAGGGTCCACTTTAGGGCCCCATACAAAAAAAAAAAAAGAAAAAAAGGTTAGCTATTTTCATCCTCATCACCCCCCCCCCAAACCCCTTCCTTTTCCTTGCCTGGGTTATATCCTTGTTAGTTGCTGAATTCAGCCTGTGTCTTCTGAGAACCATCCAAACTTAACTCCCCTTTAATGCAGTCTTGTCTGTGGAGGGATGCTGTGTAATAGATTGGATCAAGCTGTTCTAGCACTTTTCACAGGTTACATCCCTGTTGTTCCAGGAAATACATTTCAAGTATTTTCTTAGATGGTTTTATTCTGGGTGTGCCAGGTTTTCCTCACTTGGTTTGTATGTGTGTAGGTTATAGTGGAGTGTTGTTCTGTATAGAATTCCATCCCTTTCAAAATACTGTTCTACCACAGTTCCAAGGTCATGGAATGCTGTTCTGCCCTACTGTGGTAGAACAGCATTCATTCTAGAACCTCTAGAGACTACATGAGTCAGTTTCATTTTGAAAGCAAAAGAACTCACAGAAACACATTTTTCACACAGTACTATACACTATAAAAAATACAGGATGAGTAACTCTATGCACAACCAGTGTGCTTTGCCACCTCGGGGTTCTGATTCCCATGGACCTCGCGCGCTTCGCTCTCGAGGTCAAAGGGAATCAGAATCCCTTTGTGGCAGAACACACTGGTTCTGCATAGTTGCCCATCCAGTATTCTGTATGTCTATTCTTGTGCCAGCTTGGCTATTAGCCCACAAGCTCAGGGGATAACAAGGGAGATGGACACATCATCTTGACTCCCTTGGGCAGTCCAGCCCTGCAATTCCACTTGCACCAACATTTCTTTCCCCAGCCTCTCCCTTGGGGGTGAAGGAACATAATCTGATTTACAGTCTGTTTACCCTCTGTTGTCATAATGTTGCCTATTAGGAGTCACTTGGGGTTGCTATTAGACTCATTTCTGCCACCTCAGTTGCAAGGGTGTACCAACTTATATTTATGTATTTGAATTTTGATGACCAGGTAGGCCCACTGAGACACAGTCCCTTTTTTGCATACTCCTTAATAATAAAAAAAAAATTATAGGTACATAAGGGCCATAATAATCTGTGTTGTTCGTTTGATTATGAAGTACAAGACAAACCTGACAATATATTCTCCTGTCAAAGTTGTGATAAGAAGATTGCTTTAAAAAGGTGCTGTCCTTCATTAATTCATTAGGGAAAATGAGCTTGGACACTACCCTTCACTGTATGAAATATTGCTACTTTTGTTTTCACAGAGAAATAGGCGAGCAGTGGCATTTAGCAATTCAGGAAGCAATCTTGGAAAAGTGCAGTGATAATGATGGAATAGTTCATATTGCTGTGGACAAGAACTCAAGAGAGGTTAGTTTTGGACTCCACTCCAATACTCGCATGCTTTCTTTGCTTTGTGGGTATACAGTACCTTGGAAGAGATAACATATGTATTTATTTTATCCTTGCAGGGTTGTGTATATGTTAAATGCCTATCACCGGAGTATGCTGGGAAGGCTTTTAAGGCATTACATGGCTCTTGGTTTGATGGTAAGAACCCTTATCAAAATATGCATATGTATAAATATATAGATGTTTATGCCTTGATTACGCATGCTCATTCAGTTTGGGAATAAAACGCACATCTGATTTTATTGCTTCCTAGAGCAGTCTACCTCACAGACCTACCACCTTGTGATGAAACATTGCATCATCTTCGAGGATATTGCTTTCCTCAGGCCACAAGGAGAAAGTAGTGTGACTGCTCCTAGGATGCTGGTGGTGCCTAGCAAGTAAAATGAAATTTGTACAGTACCTTGTGTACTGGAGATAGTTTTCTTCCAGTTCAGATTGCTTCCCTTTTGAATACAGTGTGATCGTGGACGTCCTTCAATTGTGCAAAAAGACTTTCCTTATTAATCCACACTTGCGTATCAAAATTCAGAGTTAAAAACGCTTACAATGCTCAACTTTCAGCTTCTTTGAGAAAGCACTTTGTGTGCGAAACGTCAGCAGATTAGCTCTCTGCACAGAGAAGTCTGTTGGACGTTGCGCATTGTAAGCGTTTTATACCCTGAATTTTGATACATAAGTGTGGATTAATAAAGGGTCTTTTTTGCACCATTGAAGGATGTCCACGATTGCATTGTGTTAAAAGGGGAAGCAGTTTGTACTGGAAGAAAACTATCTCTAGGCTTATGGTGGTTGCCAGCGCACAAGCTACTGTGCAAATTTTCTCAGGCCACACCTATGGAACTTACTGGGACCATACAGAAATGTTTTCAAGTAGTCCACTAAGGGCCACCCATGACGACGTCAGATATCAGCTGTCTAATATAAATGTGGGCGGCCCTTTCCCTCCTCAGTTTTTTTTCCTGCTGTTGACCATCTTCATGACACCATGCACGGAAACAACATTGTTACAGTCGCGGCATTCTCTTTTTCTCACCGTAGTAAGCAATCACTTTCATAAGTGCTTTTCGACACCGTGTAAGGAGCCATCAAAACTGTTCTGTTACTGCGAATGCGATAAACAGATAGTCACCTGCGATTCCCACAATGTCTGCATGTGTTGCCTTGGCCCGGACCATAATGTACAGGCGTGCCTGATTTGCAAAGGGTTCAACACAGCTACCCAGCGATGTCGAAAGGGCGCTTTGGAGAAGCACCTTTTAAAACAGTAGGTAGCCTGAATGGAGAAGGAGCTTCAGCAGAAGAGTTCTGTTGCATCACCGGCTCACTCCTCAGGTTCTAAATCTTCAAAATCCCAGGAGAAATAGTCTGGGTATCATAAGCATCGGAAGAAGGAATGAGAAAAGGAGAAAACCTCCCTGGTATGCTTCAGTTCGCCCCTTCACACAGGTATGGCTACTTCAGTGCTGTCAACTGCTCCAGTGGCAATTCTGCCTGCCACCCAGACTATCAACCTCATGATCAGGTCAGGGCAAGGCCATTAGCGCCACTAGGCCTAGTATGGTGGTGTGTCGGCATCACGGCCAGGGGCCTTGCCTCCTCAGTCAACCTCTACCTGCATTCCCGTCAATTACACGAGCACTGATGTCCAAGCGCCTGTTACCTTCCCCTTCTGTACTAGGAGGTCCGTCAGTGGGCCTGGATCCACGTGCCAGTGCATCCTAGGGTTGTGTCTCGGCCCCCTCTTTTATTGCCGGTGGCTTCTCCAGCATGCTCCATTCATCCCGTCGGCCAGACAGATGACATTGAGTACAACCCTAATCTCATGATTGAGGAGGAGGAGGCCAAAGACTTTGTGGGAAGTCCTTATGAAAGGACTAGTTCCACTGTCTACTTGCAGTGAGGAATCTGTGGTTTACAGCCTAAGTCCACCACAGAGTACCCATCTTTTATCACCATGATGCAGCAGTTAACAGGATGCCACGGGGTTTGATTTGGAGGAACAGGATACATCCAAGAAAAACCTTATTGATTTCTTGGAACTTCCTGATGCCTCTCCTGTAGTAATACTTGATATAACAACATTGTCTGAAATTTGGCTAAATAGCAAAATCAACAATAGTAAAATTAATTTGGAAGGATTTCGTATTTATAGGCAGGACAGGGTGGGGAAGAAGGGAGGAGGTGTGATTTATGTTAATTCCAAATTTAAAACACATGAGATTGACTGACTTGTCAGGCTGTGACTTGGTAACTGTTGATACATTATTAGGTTCTGAAAAACACATCACAGTCACATCTGTATACATTCCTTTTGACTTAATTGATATGGGATTGCAACTAGTAACTGAAGTAAAAAAAAAATAGTCACTAAATAGGAAATTAATTTTATTTGGGGATTTTAGCTGTAACTGGGGACACGAGCAAGCTGATAATGTTAAGGATCTAGTCTAGAGTTGGGCATCCTGCAGTTAATTACAGACACTACTAGAGTCGGTTACAAAACTGGTAGGGGTACCGCATTGGACTGGATTGTGGTAACTCATCCTAATAAGATCATTGAGTTTGGGGTCCTAACATATTCAGTTAGTGACTGCTGCCCTGTCTTTTGTAAGTGGACAGCAAAACTAGTGGGAAGCCGCCCTCATTATGTAGAAACCAAAAATTTTAAAATAGTTAATACTCTGATAATGAATGAGGCCTGTAGAGAAATTGATTGGTCTTGTTTAGAGACACTTAATGATACTGATGGTATATTGGACACATTTGGTATGCTGTTCACTCAGGTAATAGATAAAATTGCCCCCAAAAAGAAAATGAGAATTAGGGCCAATAAAATTAAATGGGTTAATTCTGAGCTCTTGGAACTGATGGGACAAAGAGATAGAATGTGAAAAAAATATAAGGTGGTCAGGGATTTAGTTATATTACAGAATTACAAATCCCTACGAAATAAGTGTAAAACTGAAGTTAAAAAGGTTAAAAAAATTTTTTTTTTTTTAATCTCTCAACAGTTTAACTCCCTTAGGGATCCCATAGAAACAGAATTTGATGGCAGATAAGGACCGCCTGGCCCACCCAGTCTGCCCATTTCCCTACCTACTGGATAAGCTGCAGATCCTAGTTAACCAGCAGCCTACTTCTTCCTACCCCACCTTCTAGAATTGCCTTATGACTGTCCCATGCATGCTTGAATCCCACCACTGATTTTGACTCACAACCTCCTCCGGAAGGCCGTTCCATGCATCCACAACCTCTCTGTGAAAAATACTTCCTTAAATTACCTCTGAGCCGCCTCTATCTTCAAATTGTACCTCTTGTTCTTGCACACCTCTTTTGAAAGATGCTACTCTCTTGGACTTTGTTGATTCCCTTGAGGTACTTGAACGTTTCTATCATGTCCCCCCTCTCCCTCCTTTCCTCGAGGCTATACATACATATTAAGCTCCTTTCATCTCTCTTCATATGTCTTCCGGTGCAGACCCTGCACCATTTTAGTTGCCCTCCTCTGGACAGCTTCCATTCTGTCTATGCCTTTGCGGAGATTGGGTCTCCAGAACTGCACACAGTACTCAAGAAACTTGGCAAACATTAAACTGCCTATTAGAGAGGAAATCAAATGAAGGCAATATTTCATTACTTGATGGAAACAATCTGATTAGCAATCCCTCTATTGTGGCTGGGATGTTTAATAATTATTTTGGTGATCTGGATAGTTTTAGGACCAGTTTCAACATAAGTCCAATTGTTGACCCCTTTAGAAACAGTAATATTAATTTTATTTTTGGATTGTGACACCTGATTTAGAGATTGCTTCAAAGTATGACCCTCATCCTTGGTCCTGATAATATAGTATAGATTTTAGGCTTGTTAAGTTGGGAGTTAATGAATTGCCTTCCCTATAGCATATTTATTTAATTACTCTTTGTGCAATGGGGTTTTTCTCAAAGATTGGAAACTTGCAACTATAAAGCCTGTATTTAAATCTGGCAGTAGGGAATGTGTTTCCAATTACCGTCCGATTTCATTACTGGCTCCTTTATCAAAAAATCTGGAGAGATTTATTTTCAATCAAATAATTGACTATTTGGAAAAATGATTTAATGACAAGTTCACAACATGGTCTTAGATCAAAGCATAACACGGAGATGGCCTTGGTGAGGTTCGCAAGTTGCGTGCAGAGTGCCATTGATAAGGGGCACTCCATCACAGCAGTATTTGTGGCCCTCACCAAGGCCTTCGACCTTGTAGATCATCATGGCTTATTGTTAGACTCTCTTTTGGTATTAAATTTTTCAAATAATGTTATAGAGTGGTTTGGTAACTATTCGGGTAACAGAAGGCACAAAACAAAAATCTTAGAAAGCATCTCGGATTCTCTGCAGAATAAATGGGTGCCAAAGGACTCAATTTTGGGCCCTCGCCTTTTTTCATTGTTTAGGAATTCTGCCCCCCTCCTCCCCCAATTGTAAAGAATCTGAGATTACCCTAAATACAGATGATGCAATAATTTTTAATACTGTGACAGTCTGAGGACTGTGCAAAATGATTTCAGTTCTTTTCAGGAATGGCTTTTGTCAAAGCGTACGATGTTAAACACTGAAAAAACAAAGGCCCTGGTCTTTTCTGGACCACATAAAAAAAAGAGAACTGAATCCCTTGATAGTAGATTTAAAAGGAGAACCTATTGAAATAGTTGAATGTTTTAAATATTTGGGGATTATTTTGGACAATAAACTATCCTTTGAACTTCATGTCAAAAATGTTATCAAATTAGTTCATCAGAGATTAGGATTTTTGTTTAGAGTACAAACCCATCTTGTCCCCGAGTCTCGTAGACTGTTGGCACACAGTTTTTTATTTAGTGTTTCTGATTATGGTTTGAATGTATATTCGGCCACTAACAATAAAATGTTTGATAAGTTAAAATTTGCATAAAACAGTGCTCTAAGATTTGACTAATTTGCCAAATAGGACCCATCACTGTAAATTGTTAAAGGATGGTGGTGGTTTGTCACTTGAAAATAAAGCCAATTTAAAGATGGGTACCATGTTGCTTAAAAGAACATTAGATCTTACCTCGAAAGGGCTCTTGCAGTACGTATTCACATAGAGGACTAAGCCGCCAGGCTTCAGGACCCCACGGAAAAATTTCTAGCTAGCAGTCTCTGGTGGAGGATCGCCCCCACGTCAGGTGACTGGCGTCATATGACTTGTCAGTATAAAGGGCGGTCTCCATGCTTTCCAGTTCTTTCTCGCCATCGGCTTGTGAAAGTTCCTTGCGGTAGAACAGAGCTCATCAGTTATTCATCAGTCTCTAAGTTTTTGAACTTTTCGATCCATTTTCTCTATTTCTTGAGTTTTTCAAACAGTTTGCTGTGTATGTCGTCCCCGGCAGCCTCGAATCATAAATCTGACTAAATTGGTTCCAGCTTCCACCTGGATGGCCATTCCTTATGCCTCTTCTGTCTGGGCCCAGACCACCCCATGGAGTAGTGCTAGCACTGCCAGAAGTTCAGCTCCGCTACCAGCAAGAGAAGACAGCAGTCCCTGGAAGCCCATATCCTTAAGAAGAAAGTGGCCTCCATGCAAAAAGAGTTAAAAAAGCTCAGGCAGGCATCTTCTTCCCTCAAAGGTCATAAGAAAAAGTGTGACAAGAAGAAGCACCGGGAGCAGGAATCTGCTTCCACAGCAGTCGCGACTTCGGCTGGAGTCGTGGCACTTAAGGTAACATCCCCTCCGGGGGATCGCTCCACGACAGCCATCTTGGTGGCTACCAAAAAGGTGTCGCCCCTCCTGTCCAGCTCACGCTCTAGCCCTTTGGAAGGCTCTGGGGCAAAGGAGGCCTCTGCTCCCGAGAAGGCCACTCCTTCCTCGCAGCCTTCCGGTCAGAGCAGGTCTGGTAAGTCGGACATCGGTCCCGATGCACGCCCGGACAAGGCTGCTAAGCCACTTACCACTTCAGAGGAGGGCTCAGCCAAACCACCCCTTAACAAGGACTCATCCCCTTTGCGACCTTCCTCTGGCAGGGAGTCCGATAATTCGGACGTCGGCTCCACCGATGCCCGCCTGGCAAGGTAGTCTGCGCCAGACCCCATCGAACAGTCTGACGCCCCAGGCTCTCCGCAACATCTCACCACGTTGCCCTCTGAGGTCACCGCATCTCCCCGACTGAACCCCAGGGAGTATAATCCTCCTTCCCCAGTCGTCACCGAGGACATTGACACGCTGCCATCAGGGCTTCCTCCTCCCTGGCCAGACCCTCAGATGCCGGTCCTGACGCCATCTGGCGTCCCCTTACGATAGGCTCATTCCTCCATCAGGACCATCGGACCTGCTCGACGGTATACCCACGCCGAGCCCGACGCCCACGGGGCCAACGTTTCCACCGTCTGGCCTGCCTGCAGGGCCTCTGCCAGGTCCCTCTGCCCCATCAGAGCCCTGGCACCGGGTACCTGACACCGCAATATCGGTGTCGCGGTACCAGCCCTCAATATCGTGGCGCCCAGTACCTGACGCTAAATTATCCAGCATCAGGCATGATGCCGTTTCCCGCCATCGGGTTATGGATACTATTTTACGGATACTCTCAATATCTGTATCCCCACCTCCGCCACTCACTCCTCAGTCGCCAGAGGATCTGAAGGAGACCTTGGCTCATGGTGGGCTGAGGCCAGGCTCAGCTCACCAGGGAGGAGGTCGAGTCGTCTCCCGGCGCGGTTCCTCTGGGATCCCTTTAGCCGGAGACTGGGACCCCCACCCGACATCCAGAGAGAGCCCTCTGGTGCCAAAGGCAGTAAGGATACGCGCCCCAGAGAACTCCACAGAGGGGCCGTCCCTCCCCCTCCTCGGGAGGAGGCTTCTTCCTCATCCTCGGTCACGGACTCTGAGTCCAGCCACTCTGACCCCAAAGACGAGCCCCATACTCCGGGACACCCCAGGCCAAGGGATCCTCCAAAGTCTCCTCCGGAAGACCCCCTTTTCTGGAGTTACTGAGGAAAATCCAGGAAGTTCATCAGTGGCAATCAGTGGAGCCAGACCCACAGCGTAAAAAAATTAGCTGCTCGTCTGGATCTGCCAGAGAGCGTTCCTACACTGATTCCACCCTAGATAGAGCCTCACGCAGATCTCGTCTCCACCATTTGGAAACAACCATCTGCATTGGCTCCCCTTCCGTGGAAGGTAGACCAGCTTTACCAGGCTCCAAAGGGTGAAGACTTTCTTAGCCTTCACCCCAAGGCAGATTCGGTAGTCATCAGCGCCGCTCATGGCTGCTCCGCCAATTCTAAACTCCTCAGCTCGTCTCCACCTGATAAGGAATCCCGGCTTGTGGACCAGTACAGGAAAATTTATTCCTTTTCTATCCTAGGCATCAGGGCCCTTAACTATGTGGCACATATGGGGGATTTCCCGAAGACCATCCTTAGCCAGGTGGAATCTAAATTGGACTCCCTTCCTGAGTCACAGACTAAACAAGAAGTAGGTGACCTTGTCCACTCCGCTCGCTCGGCTTGTAGGCACATGCTTTGTGCCACTTACGACGCGGTGGGCACAGCAAGAAGGAGCTCGGCCTTTGCCATAGGCCTAAGGCGTCATGCCTGGCTCCGCATGTCAGGTTTTATCCCTGAGGTACAATCCGCCGTACAGGATGCTCCGTTCAGGGGTTCGGTGCTGTTCAGGAGTGATGTCAAGGACATCATTACCGAACAGCAGGAGAAGGGTACTGCACTTAAGTCCATCCAGACTATGTACAGGCCCCCTCAAGGACAGCAACGTCCTTTTCGTTGCCAAAACCAACAAAGACAAAAACCACAGGGCAAACGTGCCAACAAACGTCGGGCCCCTCCAGCAATTAAGACTGCCCCCAGCAAAAGAGCTGCGGGAGCCTCTGCTGCTGTGCTGCCCCACACCTCCTGACTCCCTGCCTCACCCACTGCCTCTGGAGGTTCCAGAGGAACCGGTAGGGGGGAGATTCTCTTCCCATCTGCCTGGTTGGGAGAGGATAACATCAGACGCTTGGATGCTCCAGTTAATATCAACAGGACACGCAGTAGAGTTTCTGCAAAAACTACCCCGAAGACCCCCCTAGTCGTCTTACTCCCCGAAACATCTTCCTCTGGTCCTAGAGGAAATCACCTCCCTTCTCTTGAAATGGTGATAGAAACTGTCCCCCACCATCTTTGGGGGACAGGTTACTATTCCCATTTCTTCCTAGTTCCAAAGAAGACGGGATATCTGAGGCCTATTGTAGATCTAAGCTCCCTGAACGTGTTCGTGGAGTACAAACGTTTCAGAATGCTCTCTTTACAGAGCCTTCTACCACTACTTCGGCAGGGACAGTGGCTATGCACTCTGGACATGCAGAATGCTTACCTGCATATCCCCATATGCCCTTCCCACCGCAAATTCCTTCGGTTCTGCTTTCAGGGGGACCACTACCAGTTCAAGGCCCTCCCTTTTGGGCTTTCCTTGGCCCCCCGAGTGTTTACCAAATGCCTGTCAGTGGTAGCGGCCCACCTGCTTACCCAGGGAGTACAGGTATTCAAACAACATGAAGTCTTGCTGTATTCTGACACATGCAGTTAGGTCCTGCCTTTCAACTGCCCCAGAGAACAAAGAGTTAAACTTTCCATGGCCAGCATGGAATGTTCACCACGAGCTCAGTTGAAGCCCCCTGTCTGCTGTTGTTTAAACTGCAACCGTCAGATTCTTTACTCCACCTCGCTGAACAGTCGCTCTGGAGATTTCTCCTTTGCTCGGTTCAAAAAAGTCGGTTGAAGTGTCGTTTT
Organism: Neoceratodus forsteri; assembly: GCA_016271365.2. NCBI lineage: Eukaryota > Metazoa > Chordata > Ceratodontiformes > Ceratodontidae > Neoceratodus > Neoceratodus forsteri. The sequence continues at coordinate 1,009,539,971 of CM028131.1, read as the reverse complement.
TTCGGTCGGTTTCTACCGAATTGCTGTTACCGCTCAGTCGGTTCAAGTCTCTCTCTGTGGTACTGTGAGTACTAGATAGGGTTTCTGTGTGGAACTTGTAAATTGTGGATCGGTTCGGCTGAACCGATTAGTTTGAGGTAAAAAAAAAAAAAGTTTGTGCTTCATTTAGAGTGTGGTAACCGGTCCATATCGGTTCTTAAAAAAACAGATTTTATTACGTCTTTTTCCAAGACCCGTGACACGGTCAGGAACTGATAGGGGAGTCTTGCCTGGCGGATTGCTGAAAAAAGGGTAAGTTTTGGATAGGATTGGCCTTGTCTGAGAAACCCAAGAAAAAAACTGGGCCCACTGGGTTTCAGCACTGCAGTGTGAGTGGGGAAGTCTTTGCCAAGGCTGATTCTCCTCACCACCTGTGTTTATTGTCTGAGGTTTGACCACCTCGATTCAGACTGCCAAATTTGTAAGAATTTTCCCAAATCTACCCTGGAAAAAAGATTAGGTAGACTGAGGGGAAGGGAGGCCGAGAAGTCCGCTGACTCGGATGGCCAGCCCGGTTCGGTTCCGACCCAACCAGGAGTGCCCTCTGACCAGGGCGATACTTCTTCGGGCAAAAGGAGAGCCGATTCTGAGGAGTCGGTTCCGGTGAAAAGGAAGAGAAAAGATAAATTGTCCGTTTCGGACCAAAAAATTCATACTCCGACCACCGATGAGATAGCCAAGGCGATAAGGATAGTGCAATCGCTTACTTCAGTTCTGACCGAACCAGCACCATCTGGCAGGGGTTTGGTTCAGTCGGTTCCCCGGTTCTGGATTACACTTTGGAAGAATTTTATGAACCGGAGGAGGAGGAAGGAGAGTATGAGGATGATTATGGTGATTATGAAAGTCTGGATGTGCCTATTGACCCGGACATCTCCCCAGACAGACCTTCAGGTGTTTCTCCTCCTAGGCTTTCTGAGTCCCCTTCTCACTATATGTTTTACAAAAAAGTGGCTGAAATCCTCCAGCTTCCTGTGAATGAAGCAGTAGAGGATCAGGAGGAGCCTGATTCTGTTGAGATGATGGACATCCCAGAGTCCAGGAGACTGTCTGTTCCCCTCCACAAATCCTTTGGGAAACAGACACATAACATTCTTAAGTCTCCTAATTCTGTACGTCCTGTGGACAGACGAATGGACAAGAGGTACACTCAGACACGGAGTTCCTTTTCCAGCAATGCAGCCATGTTGGGGTAGTGCAGGCTGCTGCCTGTGATAAGGCAAATATCCCCTTGGCATCACACCCCCAGACAAGGACTCCAGGAAGATTGATGCCATGGCAAAGAAACAATACATGGCAGCATCTTTGGGACTCAGGCAGGCTAACTATATGGCCTATACAGCTAGATACCAGAAGTCCAGGTGGGACACCGTGCTAGCTCTGGCTAAACAGGCCCCTGACCAGCTTGCCAAGGAGCTGGAGCAGGTGGCTGCGGATGGGATTGAGGCATCTAAAGCACAATTTCATGCTGCTATGGACTCCAGTGATGTTTCATCAAGAGTCATGGCTACATCTGTGGCTTTTCGGAGGATGGCTTAGCTCAGATGTACTAGCCTCTCACAGGTTACCCAGGCTAAGGCCATAGATTTTCCTGTAAGTGGTAATTCTCTGTTTGGGGAAAAGACAGAGAACTACATGAAAAAGATGGATGAGTACAGGACCACTTACAGGAGTGCTCAAGCCAAAGAAAGGCAAGCAACTCCTCAAAGGCAGCAGGGCAGGGGCAGGCCTTTCCAAAGGCCTTTTTACCAAGCACAGGCCTCCTCCTCTTTCTCTCAGAGGGGGTTCTTTAGAGGGGGAGGCAGACGGGGGATGAGCAGGCCTGCATCCACCCCTCAGCCTAAAGCCCCTGCCAAGCAGGCACCCTGATGGGTCTGCCCGGGCCGATTCTCCCATACCAGTAGGGGGTAGGCTGGCTTACTTTGTCCAGGACTGGAAGTCTCTAACATCAGACAAGTTGGTCCTGGAAGTAGTAAGCCGGGGGCTGGTTCTCAACTTCAAAAAATTTCCCAGGATGAGAACCAGATCCTTTCCACCTGCGAATCTCTCAGAGACCCTTGCCCTAGAGGCAGTGGTTTCTTCTCTCCTAGCTCTCAGAGCTATAGAGAGGGTTCCCACCCTACACAAGGGCAAAGGATTGTACTCCAGGTACTTTCTAACCCCCAAAAAGACAGGAGAATGGCGGCCCATCCTGGACCTAAGATATCTGAACAAACATCTTTTAAAGCCAAAGTTCAAAATGGTGACTCTGGGAATTATCCTTCCCTGTGTCGGGAAGCAATGAAAGTCTGGCATTAGGCAGCCCAACACCATCTCCACTTGACCGTGGTTCATGTTCCGGGCATGGAGAACACCGTGGCAGACTAACTCAGTCGGTCTTCAGCCAGGTCTCACGAATGGGAGTTGGATCAAGAAGTCGTGATCGGCATCTTTCAGCGATGGGGTACACCTTAGATAGACCTCTTCGCCTCTCCCCAAAACACAGAACTTCCCACCTTGTGCTCGTTCGCTCCAGGGCGAGACACTTTTTGACGGGACATTCTGTCTCTCACTTGGAGGGACAGATTTGTTTATGCCTTCCCTTCCATTCCTTTAATTCCCAGGGTCCTGAACAAACTCTGATCTCTCAGTTCTGATCTCTGGTTCTCTCTTCTGCAGCAGTTCTCAGAGGAACCTCCACTTCCTCTTCCTCTGTCGCAGCAGTTGTTGACCCAGGATCAGGGGACCTTTGTTCATCCAGGTCTCAAATCCCTTCATCTCCATGCGTGGCTCCTGCAGACATAGCTAAAGCCCGCTTTGGAGTCTCTCCTCTTATAGTGGACATTTTAGTGGAGGCCAGAAAGCCTTCCACGAGGTCCACCTATGCCATGAAGTGGAAGCGATTTTCTGTTTGGGCAACCTCAAAAGACTTCGAGCCTTTCTCTTGCCCAGTCAAAGTCCTGGACTACGTGTGTCACCTCTTTGATCTGGGTCCCAGCCATTCCTCATTGAAAGTCCACATGGCAGCTATCTCAGCCTACCATATTCCCTTTGGAGACAGGACTTTTGCTCAGTTGGAAGTCTCTAAGACCTTCCTCAGAGGGGTCTCCATTTGAGACCCCCTGTCCGCATTCCTGCCCCTCCTTGGGGCTTGAATTTTATCCTGGAGAAGCCTACCCTGCCTCCTTTTGAGCTGGCAACTACAGCTGATTTGAAGTTCCTTTCTTGGAAGACACTCTTCCTGGTGGCCAATACTTCAACTCCGCGCATTTCCAAGCTTCAGGCCTTGATGTGCGAAATCCCGTACTTGATTTTCCACAAGGAACGTGTGGCTCTACGCACTAACCCTAAGTTTCTCCCTAAGGTGGTGGCTGAATCTGCACTGAATCAATCGAGCTACCCGCTTTCTTTACACAACATTCCAATCAAGGAGAGTACCTCTTGCATACTTTGGATATTCACGGGATCCTGAAATATTGCACCAGTCGGACTAAGGATCTCGGGAAGACTGATCAGCTTTTTGTCTCTTTTGCTTACAAAAGAGAAGGCAATGCTGTTTCTAAGCAATGCATATCCAAATGGTTGGCTCATTGTATCACTTTCTGTTGCAACAAGTACAACAAGACCCTTCCGGGTCAAGTCAGAGGTCACTCCACCAGAGGAGTCGCTGCCTCTGTGGTTTGTATTAAGAATGTGTCAGTGGAAGGCATCTGTGCAGCTGCAACTTGAACTTCTGCCCATACCTTCACGAAACTGGACATTGCCTCTCGCCGTAGAGCAGGCTTCGGGTTGGCTGTCGTACAGGGTCTCCTTTCTCGAGACCCGTTCAGCCCTGAGGTTCCATGCTGTGGATCACAATCCTCCTCCCAAGTGCTTTTCCTTGTTCCAGACTGCCTGGGACTCAGTCCTATGTGTGAATACATACTGCAAGAGCCCTGGAGCCTTGAGAGAGTCCCCAAAACCTCGAGATGGGATTACAGCCTTGACATAGATACTTACGTATCTGTTATTTTTTTTAATATATGGATCTGTTTTCATTTGGAAGTGGTGGTCGGTCACTGTTGTGAAGAGTCTGTTGTGGCCGACTGCTGCACTGTCTCACTCTTCTCACACACCGAAGACAGTTCTGTAAACCCATCCCACCTTCTCTTCTCCTCAGCGCTTCTCTTGGTCTCAGGTGCAAACAGTTTGTTTTGAGAAAAGGCACGCTTACCTTTTCACTTGTGAAAGAACACAGGATCAGCCAGATGATTTTATTTCGAGTAGGAAGATAAGGGGGGGGGGGGGACTCGTCGCAAGATAATCTCTCACTAAGCGAGAGATGGCCACCATATTTTTCAAAATGTTCAGCCCACCCACTCATGAACATCGGCCAATTAGGAGGCACACTTAGGACGATGTGGGGCCAGACAGCAACTTTCTGGGCTCTTACGCTGTTTGGTACCAGTGTTAATACTATTGTTGAGCTGTGGAATGATAGTATTAACATTGATTGACAGTACTATTAACACTGAAGGTGCAATGGTATTAACACATTTTTTTGTATGGATTTTGAGTGTATTAACCTGGCTGCAGGTGGGGGTGGAATGGCGTGAGCGTTACAGCCGATGAACCCAAGTCACACCCCTGACACCTGTCAGTCTCTACAGGGTGCGGCATTATGGTTGGAAACCCTAACGCCCGAGTCGTTGGTTGGTATTTTCACTCCAAATTTTTAACATGGGCTTTTTGTGACCCCACCTCATGAACAGTGGTACTATCAGTTCTTTAACTGAAAGGTGATTTTGCACAGTGACTGTGCCATTTGGTGCCACAGGTGCAAAAACACTCCGCAAAGACATAGACAGGGTGGAGGCTGTCTAGAGGAGGGCAACCAAAATGATGCAGGGTCTGCATCAGAAGACATATGAAGAAAGACTAAAGGAACTAAAGATGTATAGTCTCGAGGAAAGGAGGGAGAGTAGGGACATGATAGAAACTTTCAAATACCTCAAGGGAATCAACAAAGTCCAAGAGGGTAGCATCTTTCAGAAAAAGAGATGTGCAAGAACAAGGGGGCACAATTTGTAGGTTTCTATCATATCTGTCCCATCTCTTCTCTCCTCCAGATTTTCCTTAGTTCTGGTTTAGTATAGATATTGAGAAATGACTCTAGAAAATGGATCTGCCTGCTCAGAGCAAGCCCTTTACTGAAACGTGAAATGTTTAGACTACAAATTCATTTGTTTTTTATGTTCATTTAGTTTGCTTGTGACAAGCAGATTATATGATTTACTTATCTTAGTGCTCTGTATAGGTTCCAAAGGTATTTCAAATCCACTTTAATCAGAATTTTTGTAAATAGCTGAAAACCAGTGTTTTTTGTAATAGTTTCCATAAATTTTGTTTGTTCTGGGTAGGCTAAATGAGATAAACGTGAGTGTTGCATGTTGGTACAGTCATTCTTACTCAGTAGTTAAAAATCCTTGCTGAGGTTATGGCTTTAAGAACTGATTGCCCTAGTTCTGCCCTGACTTCTGCTGCTGGAGTACCCTGACGGATAGCAGGCACTGAGTTATACAGTTTTGTACAAAATCTCCTCCAATTGATGAATACACTGGGCCTGACACAGGTTACCTCCTCTACCCATATAGGGGGTCATTCATTAGATCTGGTCTTTCTCTTGGGTATGGAGATCACTGACTTGGGGGTGGAACCAGTCAGTTGGTCGGACCATTACACCATAGGGTTCAGTTTCAGGGTCCCCTCTAATAGGTCTGCCCCTACGGAGATGGTCCAATACCGCCCTTTAAGGGGTATTGGCCCCAATGACCTAATGGCGGTGCTGGATCTATCGAGTCTGTCGGGTGAATGCATGAGTCCAGATGGTCTTGTATTAGCCTATAATAAGGCAGTGGGAGATGCTCTGGACAAAATTGCACCTGTTCGTGTTCGGCCTCTTACCATCCGTCCAAGGAGTCCATGGTTTGATGGCTCCTTGAAGGAATTAAGGCGAGTAGGCCAAAGGCTGGAGAGAGCCTTGGAAATCGGGCCTTGATGCTGACAGGCTTAGATTGTTGGCCCATTATGATAGCTACCAATCAGAAATCACTCGTAAGAAGGCAGAATTCCTGTCCAGAGAGATTTCTGCTGCAAAGAATCGACTGGCTCAGCTTTTCCAGACTGTGGACAGACTGTGCAATCCAGTCTGTCTTCAGCCCAGAGAAGCCTTCTCTCAGCTTAGATGCGAGAGTTCGCCCTTCTTTGCAGATAAGGTTGCCAGCATCAGGTCCGGCATCGGTCCAACCCTCTCCTACGGGGGATTGTGGTGGACGACTGGTGGTGTCTTACCCTCAGTCTGTCTGGCTGGACTTTCACCGCCCAGAATTCGTGGACATTGTGAAGATCATCCAAACAATGCGACCAACTAGTTGTAGTTTGGATCCAGGTCCTACACCGCTGTTAGTAGGTTGTGTAGAAATTATCTACCCAATCCTTGCTGACATTATCTGGAAATCCTTGGAGAAGGGGGTTTTCCTGACTCCCTTAAAGAGGCAGTAGTTCGACCACTCCTAAAAAAATCCTCCTTGGACCCAGACTGTCTAGCTAACTACCGCCTATCTCTAACCTGCCATTTGTTGGTAAGGTTATTGAAAAGGCAGTTGCGTGCAATTGGATGATCATCTTACTTCTCATAATGTCTATGATACTCCAGTCTGGTTTCAGGAAAGGCATAGTACTGAGACTGCCCTTGTTGGAATTGAGGCGACTCCTAATGGCCAGAGATCGAAAGGCTTGTACCATTCTGGTCCTTCTTGATCTATCTGCATTGACACTATAGACCATGGGGTGCTATTGGAGCGACTCAGGTTTTTGTGGGCTGTCTGGTACAGTCCATAAGTGGTTTTTTCTTACTCACTGGCAGGTCTCAGAGAGTTGTCACGGAATTTATTCCTCTGACGCCTTCTCCTGCCTTGTGGGGTGCCACAGGGCTCCATTTAACTCCCATGTTGTTTGCAGTGTATATGCTGCCATTGGGAGAAATCATCAAGCGATACAGTTTGAGTTTTCACTGCTATGCAGATGATACTCAGCTGTATCTGTCCTTTCTCCCGATCAGAGTGATGCACTCTCTGTACTTAATAACTGCCTGGATGAGATCAGAATTTGGATGAGTTCGGTTGGTTGAGACTCAATCCGGATAAGACTGAGGGTATCGGTGTGGATCCAGGTCGTCCTGGGGTGGGTCTGGGTGCTGGACAGCTATCAGGTTTAGTACTTGGTGGCGTTCCGCTCTCTACCTCTCGACAGGTGCAAAATCTGGGCGCTATTTTTGACGATGGTCTGACTCTGAAATCTCAGGTGTCAGCTGTTGTCAAATCCTCTTTCTATCATCTGAGGAATATCGCCCGGGTGAAACATCTGATTCCCCAGGAGGACCTTCCAACTTTGGTCCACGCCTTTGTCACTACCCGTCTGGACTACTGCAATTCCGTCTACCTAGGGCTACCGGGGGTTGATATCCGCCGCCTTCAGCTGGTGCAGAACGCTGCAGCCAGGCTTTTGACTGGGACTCTTAGAACCAGTCATATTACTCCTGTGCCTCGCGAACTGCACTGGCTGCCTGTTCGGTGGCGGATCACCTTTAAGGTTGGTTTACTAACCTTTAAAGCCCTACACGACCAGGGACCCGGTTACCTCTCTGTGAAGAAATACTTCCTCACATTACCTTTGAGCGTTCCCCCTCCAGAGACTGCTAGCTAGAAATGTTTCCGTGGGGTCCTGACGCCTGGCGGCTTAGTCGTATATGTGAATACCTACTGCAAGAGCCTCTCTCGAAGATCTACTGTTACGGTAAGTTCTTACATACCTGTACTGTCAGTTACCTCAGACAGTCCTGTCATTGTTTCCCAGAGCTATGAATTAGCAAGGGACTAGATACATATGTGTATAAAATCCCTTTTATTTTAAGTGATTGGGCAAAAGTCGGTGTTATATAGAGCATCCAGATTTTATACCTCTGTACCCAATGAAACTGCCAATTGCACAAACATTAGAACATTCAATACTAAACTTAAACATTGGTTGTTATTAAGGAATGAATGTACATGCACTTAATGTTTGTTTCATTAGTACAGACATAATTTTTATACTTTTTTGGGGGGGTCTGCACTGTATTCATGTTATATGGCTTTTTAAAAACAAAACTTGTCGCTTGTGAAAATGGGCAGAATTGCTCATCAGCTTTCAAGTATAAAAAATTAATACCACCCCTTCTCCCTGCTTGGGAGGATGCCACATTTGCTGCCTGGCATAGGCCAAATGTGATTGCTGCCACACACAGAAAGGCAGATAAGATGTATATTGCCCTTCAGGGAAACCTTTTTTCGCGATCAGCCTGAGGCAGACTCTGTAGCAATAAATGTTGCCCATGAAAGATCCAGTGCACCAGAACACCTTAGCTCACTTCCTCCTGATAAGGAATCCAAGAGGCTAGATGTACTTGGTAAGAGAACATACGCCTCAGCCTCTCTGGGCCTCATAATTGCAAATTACTAGGCTCATGTGGTCATATACCAGAATACACTCTGGAAAAGGCTAAAGTAGCTTCTCAAGCCTTACCAGAAGGTGCACCTAAACAGGAGCTTCTCAAAGCTCTAACAACTGGGGTTGATGTAGGAAAACACCTACTACGTACAGCCTGTGATGTATCTGATGCTTCAACCAGAGCAGCTGCCTCAGTATTATGCCTCAGGAGGTACTCCTGGTTCAGGGTGGCAGGCTTTGCTGCCAGCAGGTCTCCTACCTCTTTTTCCAGGAGTGCCCTTTCTGTGATGGATGCTGGTCTGAAGGGTTTTGACCTTAGCTTGGGGTGGGATCTGAAGCTGAGGGCTAATCCCTGGATCACTACCTCCAAGACCCATTTGTCTGTGGTCACTGATTTCCAAACTGGGAAGTAGAGAGCCAGCTCCCCTACTGGTGGAGGGGAGGCGACTGTGACCGGTGGATCAAGGAGTTTGTTTTGTCTGGGCTGCAGACTGGATGGTCTGGTCACTGTCATCGAGGCTGTGCACGGAGGTCCAGATGCAAGTTGTAGGATCCTCCTTGTGTACTGATCTCATGGTCAGAAGGGGGAATTCCTGCAGGAAGTCGCAGACTTTGTTGTCGACAGAGTGTTGCAGTCTCCCAGATGGTTGATGTTGAGGGACTTTGATGTACAGGTCGAGAACAAAGTCTCGCTTTTTGGTCTTGACTTCCTCCAGTCGATGACTAAGCTGGTCCTTGCACAACCTGTTGCTTCTGTGACTCACAGCCATGACTTGGACTTCATATTCTCACTGGGGCTTGAGGTCACTGATCTCAAGAATGATCCGGTCTCCTGGTCCGATCATTGCACGGTGTAATTCTCATTCTAGGGATGTGGATATGATGTTCATCCACACTTCTAGCAGTGTTCCTTTCCCTTTAAGACTCCACCTCAATGTCTTCAAGCTGGTTCCTCCCACCCACCCAGGTGGTAACTCCCCTTACATCGCCCCATGACGTCAGATCTTCCTTTTCACTGGAAGAAGATGATTCCTTCCTTCAAACAACATGAAGTCTTGCTATATTATGACAATTGCAGTTTGTCCCACCATTAGAACTGCTCCGGAGGTGAAAGAGTTAACTACCATGCCAGGCATGGAGTTTAGAGCGCGAGCTCGGTTAGAGAAGCTCTGTCTGGCTATTTTCAAACCGAAACTGTCAGATTCTTTACTCCGCCTCACTGAACAGTCGCTCCGGAGATTTCTCCTACTGCTCGGTTCATTTCTCGGTTTAAACAGTATTTTCTCGGTTAAATTCAACCGCAAGTATTATTATTTTAACTGCAAACCGATCGGTTCAAGCTCTGTCTGTGGTATTGTAAGTAATAGATAGGTTTATTTCTGTGTGGAACTTGTACATTTTTATCGGTTCGGTTCGAACCGATCAGGCTGTTAAATCTTTTAAAAAGAAAGCATTTTAAGGATTTTAGAGTGCGGTTCCCGGTTCTTATCGGTTCTAAAAAGAACGGATTTCATTACGTTTTTTTCCACGACCCGTGACACGGTTGGGAACCGATAAGGGTGTCTTGCCTGGCACTGCCGTTAAAAGGGCAAGTTTGTTGGTTAGGCTGGCATCATGTCTGAGAAACCCAAAAGAAAAACCGGGCCCACTGGTTCAACACTGTAGTGTCTGTGGGAAAGCCTTTGCCAAGGCTGACCCACACTATATGTGTCTGTTGTCTGGGGTTTGACCACCCCAATTCAGACTGCCAGATTTGTAAAAATTTCCTGCAGCCACCCTGGACAAGAGAGTGGGCAGGCTCCAGGGAACGAGAGGCCAAAAGTCCGCTGACCGGATGGCTGGCCAGTTCGGTGCCAACCGAACGGAGGAGTGCCCTCTGACCAGGGCGAGACTTCCTCGGGCAAACGAAAAGCTGGCTCTGAGGATCCAGTTCCAGCAAAGAAAATTAAAAAATCAGCAGGTTTGGAGTCCAAAATTCCTTCTCCAACTGCTGCAGAAATAGCAAAAACTATACAGATTGTACAGTCACTTTCTCCGGTTCCGTCCGAACCGCCACTGTCTGGTAAAAGGTCAGTTCGGCCGGTTCCACCTTTTCAAGAATATGATATTGAAAAGTTTTATGAACCAGAGGAGGGGAGGAGGATTATGATCAGTGTGAATGTGACTTTGAGAGTCTGGATGTGCCCATTGAACCGGACATCTCCCCAGACAGACCTTTGGAATCTCCCCCTATGCTTTCTGAGTCCCCTTCTCACTTTTTGTTTTATAAAAAGGTTGCTGAAACCATCCAGCTCCCATTAGAGGAAGCTGTGGATGAGCAAGAGGAACCTGATTTTGTGGAAATGATGGATATCCCAGAGTCTAGGAGATTATCTATCCCCTTACATAAATCATTTAGGAAACAAACAATAAAAATACTAAAGCTCTCAATTCTGTGCCTCCTGTTGACAAGAAGATGGAGAGGAGGTACACTTTATCAGGTCCTGATACAGACTTTCTTTCACAGCAATGCAGTCATGTTGGGGGTAGTTCAGGCTGCAGCCTGTGATAAGGCTAACATTCCCTGGCTTCACATCCTCCTGACAAGGACTCCAGGAAGATTGATGCCATAGCTAAAAAAAATACATGGCAGCGTCCTTGGGACTCAGACAAGCAAATTACATGGCTTATGTGGCAAGATACCAAAAATCTAGATGGGACACTGTCATGGCTTTGGCCAAACAGGCCCCTGGCCAGCTTGCCAAGGAGCTGGAGCAGGTGGCTGCTGATGGTGATGAGGCATCAAGGTGCAATTCCATGCTGCTGTGGATTCTAATGATGTATCCTCTAGAGTCATGGCTACATCTGTGGCCTTCGTGAGGTTGGCTTGGCTCAGGTGTAATAGTTTGTCACAGGATACCCAGACTAAGTCCATGGATTTTCCTGTGGTAGGGAATTCTCTGTCTGGGGAGCAGACAGAGAATTACATGAAGAAAATGGATGAATATAGAACAACTTATAGGAGTGCACAAGCCAAGGAGCGGCAAGCCACTCCTCAGAAGCAGACCCCCAGAGGTAGAGGTAGGCCTTTTCACAGGCCTTTTTACCAAACCCAGGCTTCTTCTGCTTATGCTCAGAGGGGGTTCTTCAGAGGCAGAGGCAGACGGGGTGTAAGCAGGCCTGCTTCCACCCCTCAGCCTAAAGCCCCTGCCAAACGGGCACCCTGATGGGGTGCCCAGGGCCGGTTCTCCATTACTTGTAGGGGGCAGGCTGGCTTACTTCGTTCAGGACTGGGAGTCTCTAACATCAGACAAGTGGGTCCTGGAAGTAGTAAGCCAGGGTCTGGTTCTCAGCTTCAAAAATTTCCAAGATGAGAGCCAGATCTTTCCACCTGCAAACCCTCTAGAGACCTTGCCTTAGAAACAGAAGTCTCAACCCTCCTGGCTCTCAGAGCTGTAGAAAGGTTTCCCCTACTCCAGGGCAAGGGTCAGTACTCCAGGTACTTCCTTACCCCAAAAAAGACAGGAGAATGGCGGCCCATTTTGGACCTAAGATATCTGAACAAGCACCTTTTGAAACCAAAATTCAAAATGGTGACTCTGGCAATAATTTTACCTTCCCTAAGGCCAGGGGACTGGCTAGCTTCCCTGGACCTCAAGGATGCCTATTTCCATGTTCTAATCAGAAGCTCCCACCAAAAGTACCTCAGATTCGAACTGCCCTCAGGCCATTACCAGTTCAGAGCAATGCCCTTCAGCCTCACCTCTGCCCCAAGGGTATTCACAAAATGTCTAGCAGTAGCAGTTGCTCATTTAAGAAGGCAAAAGATTGCTATTTTTCCCTACCTAGGCGACTGGCTTATTTGGGCCAGTCTCCAGAACAGACACATGTCACCGCAAGTACTCCAGCACTGCTCACCTCTCTGGGTTTTCTGCTCAATCTCCCAAAGTCAGTGCTGGAACCTGTTCAGGTACTCACCTTCATAGGTGCAGAACTGGATACAAAGCAGGCCAGAGCCTTCCTGCCCTTAGAGAGGGTAGGAACCTGGTGGCCCTGGCCTCTTCCTTCACTCTGCAGGCTCTCGACCAGCAAGGCACTTCTTACAGCTCCTAGGACACATGGCTGCTTCCACAGCTGTAGTGCAAGGAGCAAGATTTCAGATGAGGGACATTCAGTTTCACTTGAGAGCCTTTTGGTCTCAAAGAAAAGATCCCCTTTCCAAGTTGATCCCAGTGACTCGAACCCTGATCCAGGCCCTTCAGTGGTGGCAGGATCAGAGCAATTTAAGACTAGGGGTCCCCTTCATCCCTCTATCTCACTCCTTGACCCTTACTACAGATGCGTCCCTTCTGGGATGGGGAGCTCACATGGGCGACCTCTCCACCCAGGGAGTGTGGTCCCCTCAAGAGTCTCTGCTCCACATCAATTTGCTGGAACTCAGAGCTGTCTTTCTAGCACTTCAAGTGTTTTCTGCATCTGTTCAGAACAAAGTGGTACAAGTCAGAACAGACACCACCACAATGTGGTACATCCAACAAACAAAGGGCACTCGGTCTTGGCCTTGTGCACGAAGCAATGAGTTGTGGTCTCTGGCTTATTCCTGAACACTTCCCTCATAGCAGTTCACCTCCAGGAAAGGACAATGTCTGGCATATGCTCTCAAGCAGGATTTCCCAGGGCCATCACAGATGGTCACTGGATCCCCTAGTACTGGGGATAGTTTTTGCCAGATGGGGCACTCCTCAGATAAATCTTTTCGCAGCCCCAGACAATCACCAACTTCTACTGTTTTGTTGCAGGCCCCCAGTGATGGGCTCAGTCCCCCTGGATGCCTTTCTCCTAGATTGGGAAGGGAAGTTTCTATATGTCTTCCCCCTTCCCTCTCCTTTTCAAGGTGCTAGTGAAAATCAGATCCCAGCCTTGCAGGATGATTCTGATTGCTCCGGATTGGGCCAGGCAGCCCTGGTACCCCTCCTTCTGTCCTTAGCAGTCCATCTTCCCCTGTGCCTCCCCAGGAAACACAACCTGTTATCTTGTGCCCAGGGAGAGTTTGGTATCCAATCTCAAATCCCTCAACCTCAAGGCCTGGCTGTTGAGGGTTAGAGTTGCTGACCTACACCTTTCTCAGGTGTACTTGACATCCTGAGGCTTCTGGGAAGCCTTCCACTAGAAACTACTTATAATTCTAAATGGAAAGGTTTTCCATCTGGTGCTCTGGGAAGCATATTCCCCCGGAATCTGCTGACTTGCCCATAGTTTTGGACTATATGGTCTAACTTGACTCTTTGGGCCTGAGACCAGCTACCCTGAAAGTACATTTGGCAGCTGTCGCTGCTTTTATTTCAGCAGGAAAGCCCTCTTCTCTTTCCACTCACCCTATATTTTCCAAGTTTTTCAAGGGATTACTTCATACTAATCCACCTTTCAGGGACCCGGCCCCTGCCTGAGATCTTAATGTTTGCATTGCTCAGTTGATGCAACCCCCCTTTGAACCTCTGTCTTCTGCAGAGCTTAAGTATTTGACTTGGAAAACTGTTTTTCTAGTAGCCATCACTTCTGCCAGGCGCATAAGCCTTGTCAGTGGAGACTGACTTTATTTCCTTTCACAGGGATAAAGTAGTCCTTAGGACTAACAGGAAGTTTTTACCTAAGGTGGTTTCAGATTTCCATCTTAACCAATCTATCTCCCTTCCAGTGTTCTTCACAGACCATTCCTCCTCTGGTGAGAGGAGGCTGCACAGCTTAGATGTTAAGAGGGCCCTTAGTTACTATATAGAGCGTACCAAGGGTCATAGGTTTGAATCCCTCCAACTCTTTCTCACTTATGGTGAGGTTGGGGAAGGTAAACCTGCCACTAAGAGAGCCATTGCCAGGTGGATTGTCTCGTGTGTCTGATTTTGTTATCAAAAACTGGGAAAGGTTCCCCCTTCAGGCCTGAGGGCTCACTCTACCAGAGGTACAGCTGCGTCTCTAGCTGCTGCCAGAGACATCCCTATCTTGGAGATATGTCAAGCAGCTACCTGGAAAACGGTACACACTTTCACCAAGCATTACTCCTTGGATATCCAGGCCAGGAGGGATGCTAGATTTGGCACAGCTGTGCTTCAGAGCCTATTCCCTCAGTAGGTTCTGTCCCTCCACCATGGAGGTACTGCTGTATATTCTGCAATTGTCATAATATAGCAAGACTCCATTAGAAGAAGAACATTACTAAGGTGAGTAATTTTTTCTTATAGCTCTTGCGCTGAGTAGGCCCTTTGTTTATTAAACTTCGAGTTATTACAAAAATAAAAACTTTGTCTTCAGGCGACGACTTCTTGCATCTGGTATGGGCAACATGAAGTCAGCGCCGGGATTTAAGAAATGTGCCTGAGGGCGGAAAATCTCTCTTGACGGATCTGCACACCATGTGCATCTACTGCCTGGGCCACAAGCACAATCTCCAGGCTTGTGGCCTGTGCCACACTCTTCTGCCATCCACCTTAGAGGATTGGTATGCCTGCCTCTTGTTGGGTCATTCGGATGACTGGGATCTGCTTGTCAAATCCAAGGACCCCCGTCGGGTGGTCTCCGTGGCTGCACGGTCCGCCAAATAGCTTGTGGCTTTTGAGGAAGCTGCAGCTCAAGCTTCCTTAGCTATGGCCTTTTGCTACTCTCCTTGGGTGCTTCCCAACCAGGGGGCTATCCAAAGTAGTCATGTAATTTGAAATGGGGGGCGGACGGACCACTGCCATGCCTTAAATTGATCTAGCAGCAGCTGTTCTCCTATCTGAAGCTCGCACCACTGTTATGATGGGTCAGGGTTTCTCTGCCAAACAACTTAAACATGGATCTCTTCGTCTCCCTTGTTCAGGGGAGTTAGGGCACCGTGCTGGGTCTCTTCCCCCTTCCCCCGGCTCCTCCCTTATTTCTTCTTTTTCTCTTCTTCTCTTTTCTCTTCTCTCCTTTAGCGCCCTGGCTAGCTGTCCAGGGGCTGGAGCCAACGCCATCCTTCATACAACATGAAGTCTTGCTGTATTCTGACGTTATGCAGTTAGCCCCAGCACTTGAACTGCCCCGGAGAGGAAAGAGTTAACTCTATGCAGCAGCATAGAACGTTGAGCTCGAGCTTGGTTTTCAAACCTCTGGCTCTGGTACTTACCAGTGTAACCGTCAGATTCTTTACTCTGCCGAACAGTGAAGTCGCTCCAGAGATTTCCTCTGCTCAGTTCGGTAAAGTTTGAAAAAGTGTTAGGTTTAAACTGACCTGTTTGTTATTTTTTCAGATTTTCATCCTCTGTCTGCGGTACTGATGTTGTGGTAGATAGGTAATGACTTTTGTTTATTATTTGAAATTGTGGAAATTGTTTTTTGCTTCGGTTTCTCATCGGTCGGTCCGGTTAGGAACCAACCTTTTTTCTGAATTGTTTACTTTGTTTTGTATTTTTTGGGATTAGTGTGGTGTTCGCTACCGATCGGTTTCAAAAGAACTAGACTTTTTCTGGTTCTTTTTCAGAACCCGTGACACGGTTTGTAACCAATCGGTTGATTATTACCTGGCTTGAAAGCGGTTAAGGGTAATTTGGTAGGTTGGCCATGTCTGAGAAACCCAAGAAGAAAACCGGTCCCACTGGGTTTCAACACTGTACTGAGTGTGGGGAGGCCTTTGCGAAGGCCAACCCCCACTCATCTGTGTTTATTGTCTGGGGTTTGACCACCTCAGATCAGACTGCCAGATTTGCAAAAACTTTCCTAAAGCCACTGTAGGAAAAAGGTTGAGTAGGCTGAAGGAAAGGGAGGCCGAGTAGTCTGTAGATCCGGATGGCCAGCCCAGTTTGGTTACGGTCGCACGTGAGGAGGTGCGTACTGACCTAGGCGATACCTCCTCGGGCAAAAGGAGATCCGACTGAGGGGTTTGTTCCATCAAAGAGAAAGCATAAGTCTGCCAGTTCGGATCCAGTACCTCATACTCCAGCTGCGGGCGAGATTGCCAAAGCGATTAGCATTGTTCAGTTGCTTGGCCCAGTTCCATCCAAACCGGTACTGCCGGTTAAGCGGTCGGTTTGGTCGGATCGGTCTCCTTCAGATTACGATACAGATGCTTTCTGTGAGGAGTGGGAGGGGGACAAAGACTATCCTGACGATGAGGACGAAGATGATGACCTTGGGTGTCTAGATGTGCCCATTAAACCGGACATCTCCCCAGACAGGCCCTCCAGTGTCTTCCCCTCCCAGGCATTCTGAGTCCCCTTGACACTTTTTGTTTTACAAGAAGGTGGCTGAAACCCTCTGGCTTCCTACGGTTGAAGCTGCTGAGGAAGAGCCTGATTTTGTAGAAATGGACATCTCAGAGTCCAATAGATTGTCTGTCCCTCTTCACAAGTCCTTGGGGAAACGGACACAAAAAATGTTACAAATTCCTAAATCCTTACCTCCTGTGGATAAAAGAATGGACAGGAGGTATATGTTATCAGGCTCAAGTACGGAGTTCCTATACACTCATTGCAGCCATATTGGGTAGTGCAGGCTGCAGCCTGTGACAGGGCTAACATTCCTTTGGCTTCACACACCCCGGACAAGGACTTCAGGAAAGTTGATGCCATGGCCAAGAAACAATATTTGGCATCCTCTTTGGGACTCAGGCAGGCAAACCATATGGCCTACACAACCAGGTACCAGAAGTCCAGGTGGGATACTGTTCTGGAACTGGCCAAGCAGGCCTCCTCCCAGCTAGCCAAGGAGCTGGTGTAGATGGCTGCTGATGGAATTGAGGTATTTAAAGTGCAATTTCATGCTGCTGTGGACTCCAGTGATGTGGCATCGAGAGTCATGGCTACATCTGTTTCTCTCAGAAGACATGCTTGGCTGAGATGTACTAGCCTTTCACAGGATACCCAGGCCAAGGCTATGAATTTTCCTGTAGCTGGTAACACTCTGTTTGGGGAGCAGACAGAGGATTACATGAAAAAAATGGATGAATATAGGACCACTTACAGGAGTGCACAGGCCAAGGAAAGGCAAGCCACTCCACAAAAGCAGCAGTCATGGGGCAGGCCTTTTCACAGGCTTTTTTACCAAGCCCAGGCCTCCTCTACCTTCCCACAGAGGGGGCTCTTCCAAGGGAGGGGCAGGAGGGGATGAGCAGGGCTGCTCCCTCCTCCCAGTCTAAGGCTGCTGCCAAGCAGACACCCTGATGTGTCATAGAAGCATAGAATTTGACGGCAGATAAGGACCGCTTGGCCCACCTAGTCTGCCCATTTTCCTACCTAACAGATAAGCTGCAAATCCTAGTTAACCAACAGCTTACTTCCTCCTACCCCCCACTAGGACTGCCTTATGCCTGTCCCATGCATGCTTGAAGTCCCCCACTGTTCTTGACTCCACAACCTCCTCAGGGAGGCTGTACCATGCATCCACAACCCTCTCAGTGAAAAAATACTTCCTCACATTACCTCTGAGCTGTCCCCCTCTATCTTCAAATTGTGCCCCCTTGTTCTTGCGCATCTCTTTTTCTGGAAGATGCTACCCTCTTGGACTTTAATTCCCTTGAGGTACTTGAAAGTTTCTATCATGTCCCCTCTCTCCCTCCTTTCCTCTAGGGTATACATATTAAGCTCCTTTAGTCTTTCTTCGTATGTCTTCTGGTGCAGACCCTGCACCATTTTGGTTGCCCTCCTCTGGACAGCTTCCACTCTGTCTATGTCTTTGACGGAGATGGGGTCTCAGAACTGCACACAGTACTCAGATGGGGTCTCACCAACTGTCTGTACAGAGGGATTACAACTTCCTGTTTTCTACTATTGATGCCTCTTCCTATGCATCCCAGTATCCCCCCTGCCTTCCTTACTGCCTTCTCCATTGCTTTCCCACCTTTAGGTCATCTGATATAATTACCCTAGGTCCTTTCTGTTTTACTGTTGTCAGTATCTCACCCCCATTGTGTACACTTCCCTGGGTTTTGTTTCCCATGTGCATTACTTTGCACTTCTTTGCATTGAATCTGAGCTGCCATACATTTGACCATTCCTCCAGCCTTGCCAAGTCCCTTCTCATCCTTTCCACTCCATCTTGTGTATCAACCCTGTTGCAGATCTTTGTGTCATCTGCAAAGAGACATACTTTTCCTTCCAGTTCCTCTGCAATGTCACTTATAAAGAAGTTAAAAAGGACCAGTCCCAGTACTGAACCCTGCGGTACCCCACTAGTAACCCTCCTTTCTTCACTGTGTATTCCATTTACTACTACCCTTTGCGTCCTGTTGTCTAGCCAATTTTTTATCCAGGCTACCACCTTGGGACCCACTCCAAGGCTAGCTATCTTGTGAATTAATCTTTTGTGTGGGACTGTATCAAATGCCTTGCTAAAATCTGGGTAGGCCATATCCACAGCCCCTCCTGGTCTACTTTTGGTCACCCTAGTCAAAGAAATCTATTAGATTAGTCTGGCCACGACCTTCCCACCGTGAATCCTATGCTGCCTTGGTCCTGTGCCCCACTGGCCTCTAGGTACTCAACAATTCTTTCCTTCAGAAGTGATTCCATCATTTTCCCTACCACTGAGGTCAAACTAACTGGTCTGTAGTTTCCTGCCTCTGTCCTGCTCCCACTTTTGTGAAAAGGAATCACATCTGCCCTCCTCCAGTCCTTGGGTACCACCCCATCCTCCCATGATTTGTTAAAGAGAGTAGTCAGCGGTGTCACTAGTTCTACCCTTAGTTCTTTTAGAATTCTTGGGTGAATCCCATCAGGCCCCATTGCTTTGTCCACCTTCAATTTTATCAGTTCTTTCAGAACACTTTCTTCTGTAAATGGACTGGTATCGACCCCGTCTTGGTGTTTCTCTTGTTGGTTTAGGTAACCCCCTCCTTTTCCTTTGTGATACTGAGCAGAAATATTCGTTCAGTATCCTGCTTTTCACTGTCACCCTCTACCCACATTCCTCCCTTTATTAAGCTAGTATCCCTCCTTTGGTCTTTCTTCGCTCCCTAATGTACCTATAAAAGGTCTTATCCCCCTTCTTAACAGAACTGGCTATCCTTTCCTTGGTTTGGGCTTTTGCTATTCTGACTGCCTTCCCAGCCTCTTTCTGCTTTAACTGATAAAGTTCTCTGTCCTGCTCCTTCTGTGTTTCCTTACATTTCCTGAATGATGTCCTTTTCTCCTTAACCTTCCCTGCCACCTCTTTTGAGAACCATAGCGTTTTTTTCCTTCGTTGTGTTTTATTGATTTGCTTTACACAAAGGCTTGTTGCCTCTGTGATGGCTGATTTGATCACTCCCATTGTTCCTCCACCCTCCTTCTTGCCTGTTTGCTAGTGCTTTTCTGAGGCACTCTCTCATTTCCCAAAGTCGGCCCTCCTAAAGTCCAGTACTCTTGCTTTTGTAAGGCTTGATTGTATAGCTGTGTTTATAGTGAACCACACTGTTTGGTGGTCACTTGTTCCCCAGATAGCTACCCACTTCTAAATCTGAGATTCTTTCTCCATCCCCATTTGAAAGTACCAGGTCTAAGATTGCTCCGTCCAGTGGGTTCCAATACTAGCTGTCTGAGGCATGCCCCTGTAGGGCATCAAGAATGACCCTGCTCTTGGATATGCCTGCAGCAAAGGTGTCCCATTTAACATCTGGCATATTCAGGTCCCCATCAACAATATCTCCCCTTTTTCTGCCATTGTAGAAAGCCTTCATCATTTCCTTGTCCATTCCCTCCCCTGAGATGGGGTCTGTATACAACCCCATGCGGTTATGATGCAATTTCCTGTCTCCAGGGTAACCCAGCGCCTCATCTGCTCCCTGTTTACTCTTTAGTTCTGTTGCTTTGATCCCTTCCTTTACATGAAAGCTACCCTCCTCCTCTTTTACCCTCCCTGTCCCTCCTGTAGATTGTGTATCCTGGTAGGTGACATTCCAGTCATGGTTCTCTGTGTACCATGTTTCTGTGACTGCCACAATATCCAGGCAACCTCTTCCATCAAGGCCACTAGTTCAGGAGCTTGTTACACAGACTACGGGCATTGGTACTCATCACCCTCCATTTTTGATAGCCTTACCCCTTTTAGCCCCATTTCTGTCCTTACTGCCTTTGCCTTTTTACATTTAAATCTGTTTTGCTCCTAATAACTTCTGTACCTTGGTGTTTACCTCACTAATCACCATGTTTTGTGAGAGTCTCGGTTCACTGCTCCTTTTCAGTGCCTCCCCTTGGCTAGTTTAAATGCTTGCCAATGAAGCATTTAAACCTCTCACCTAGGATCCTGGTTTCCCCCCTGGACAGATGCAGACCATCGCACCAGTATAGGTCTGCATCCTCCAATGTCCCAGTCCCCAATGAAGCCAAAACCCTAAGCTCCACACAGTTTTCAACCACTCATTGAATTCCCTGGTGAGAAGTGCCCTAACATCTCCTTGCCATAGACAGGCAGCACCTCCAAGAAGGTTACCATAGGCTACCTGTCAAGGCCCCTTCCCAACTCTATAAACTCCTCTTGCACTGCTCTGATCCCATTCCTAACCAGGTCATTTGTCCCTAGGTGGACAATGACATCCAGCTCCCTCCTCGTGCAGCTCCTCCCACGATCCTGAGAGTCGCTTCCTGTCCTCCAAGCCGTGGCGCCAGGAGCACCTTACCTCCTCTCTCCTTCTTCCCCCATTTCTACCCCCCTAATGATTGAGTCCCCCACCAGGAGTTGTTTTCTTCCCCTGTGGGGTCCCATGCCACCCTCCTGTGGGTCTCCTTTGTGAAGGTTCCCAGCATCCTCCTTGGTCTCCACTGCAGGTGCCTCCATAGAGGAACCACTATCCACCAGAAGAGCAAATTAATTGTGGAGAGGTACAGCTGGAGGGATGCAACTCTGTTCCACCACCCTCTCCCTCCTTGAGCCCACCCTGGTCCAGCCTCTCTTTCTTGGCAACCTCTGAGGTAGTGGCATTGGCCCTGGTGGTCCCTGGGTGGGGGAGGAGGTTTCATGAATCTTAGCCAGGTCAGCCTGGAGACGGGCAACCTCCTCTCTCAGACCAGAGAGTTGCCTGCAAATAGGCAGCATCGCCAGCCTCCAGAATGTCTCCCGGAACACTGCCGCCCCCAGCCATTGCTGCACCACTCTATCATGTCTTATTTTGTGTCCTCTCTTCTGTTTCTCTGGATGCTTACTCTCTCCTCTCCTTACAATTCCTGACCTTCCTGTTCTGGGACAGCAACTTCCTATCTTCTTCAGTAGCCTCCTTCTTCCTTGCTCAATATCAGACCACCAGCAGCTAGGGAAGAGTGAGCTACTTTTACTTTAGAGTTGACAAAACCAGTGTTTCTCTATGATCCTGTCCTTCCTACTGCCAAACAGGAAGTTTCTGTTGACAGTCAAATCCAGTGGCTATAAAAGTAGAACTGGCTTTGGAGGGGTGGGATGGAGGGCAGTTAGAAAAAAGGCTAGCAACAGGAAGTTGTAATTTGACTCACCTGCTTTCTAGTGTCTAAACCACACCCCCAGGTAAGCTCTCTTTCCTCCTACTGGTTTAGCAAAGTCACCTGATACAGTACCCTTCCCTGCACAGAACACACACTGACTTTCTTTCTTTTTTTTTTTAACCCTAAATAAGACCCCTTCTACTTCTAATAAAGTTACCTGTCTACTTAATCTTAACTGACACTGACTCCTGCTGAGATATAAGTTTTAAATTAACAAGAAAATGTAGCTTCTTTTAGTTAGCTGATTTCTGCTCTACAAGCAAGGCTAGCGACAGCTCGGGTCAACTCCCCAATCCCAGTAGGAGGCAGGCTGGCTTACTGCTTTCAGGCCTGGAAGTCTGTTACCTCAGACAAGTGGGTCCTGGAAGTAGTAAGCCAGGGCCTCAGCTTCAGAAAGTTTCCAGAAATTAGGGCCAGATCTTTTCCACCTGCATCCATCTCGGAGACCCTTTCCCTAGAGGCAGAGGTTTCCTCTCTTCTGGCTCTCAGAGCTGTAGAGAAGGTTTCTACTCAACACAGGGGCAAAGGCCTGTGCTCCAGGTACTTCCTTACCCCCAAAAAAGACAGGGGAGTGGCAAGTTTGGCAACCCATCCTAGACCTAAGGTATTTGAACAAACACATCTCAAACCCAAATTCAAAATGGTGACTGTGGGGAATAATCCTGGCTAGCATCCCTGGACCTCAAGGATACCTACTTCCATATTCCTATCAGGTGCTCTCACAGAAAGTACCTCAGATTCATGTTGCCTTCAGGCCACTATCAGTTCAGAGCCATGCCATTCAGCCTAACATCAGCTCCAAGGGTGTTCACAAAGTGCCTTGCAGTAGTAGTGGCTTACCTCAGAAGACAAGGTTTTTCCCTTTTCTCATATCTGGATGACTGGCTAATTGTAGGTCAGTCATCAGACCATGTCAAGTGAGCTCTGTAAACCACTCAAGACTTGCTCAGTTCTCTGGGGTTTCTTCCCAGTCTCCCAAAGTCTGTCCTTGAACCAGTACAACTTCTTATTTTCATAGGAATAGAATTGGATACTGTCTAAGCAAAATCTTTCCTCCCCCTGGCAAGGGTGAAGGCCTTAATAGATCTTGCTTCCTCTTTTTGACCTCTGGTCTCTCGTCCAGCAAGACAGTTTCTCCAACTCCTCACCACATGGCTGCTTCCACTGTAGTAGTACAGGGAGCCAGATTTCAGATGAGGGACATTCAGTTCCACCTAAAGTTCTTTTGGTCTCAGAGAAGGGACTCTCTCACCAAACTGATTCCAGTGACTCAGACTCTGGTCCAAGCTCTCCAGTGGTGGCTGGACCAGGACAACCTAAGACAAGGAGTTCCATTTCTCTCTCAAGTCCCCTCAGTAGTGCTAACTACAGATGCTTCTCTCCTAGGGTGGGGAGCCCTTATGACTTACGGGGCTCTGGTCTCCACAGGAGTCTCTCCTTCGTGTCAATCTCCTGGAACTCGGGGCAGTTTTCCTCGCCCTTCAGGTCTTCTCAGAGTCGGTCAGGGGCAAGGTGGTCCAAGTCAGAACAGACAGCACCACCACAGTGTGGTACATCAACAAGCAGGGGGGCACTCGGTCCACGGCTTTGTGCACAGAAGCTATGAAGCTGTGGTCTCTAGCCTATTCTCTTCAGACTTCCCTCATAGCAGTTCACCTTCCAGGAAAGGACAATGTACTAGCAGGTGCTCGGAGCAGAATCTCCTAGGGACATCACAAATGGTCCCTGGACCCTCACATTCTACAGGTCATCTTCTCCAGGTGGGGCACTCCAGAGACAAATCTTTTGGCAGCACTGGACAATCACCAACCTCCTCTGTTTTGTTGCAGACCTCCAGTCCTGGGAACTGTGCCTCTGGATGCTCTCATTCTGGATTGGAAGAACAGGTTTCTCTATGCCTTCCCTCTGTTGTTCAGAGTCCTGATCAAAATCAGAACTCAACCCTGCACAGTGATACTAGTGGCTCCAGATTGGGTCAGGCAGCCTTGGTATCCTCTGCTGCTGTTTCTGGCAGTGTCACGTCCCCTGTCTCTTCCCAAGAGATACAATCTCCTGTCCTCCTCCCAGGGGAGGATCTGGTACCCCAATCTCCAGTCTCTCAACCTCAAGGCCTGGCTCTTGAAGAGTTAGAATATGCAGGCCTGTACCTTTCTCAGGGAGTTCTGGATATTTTGAAGGTCTCCAGGAAACCTTCCACTAGAAAAACTTACAATTCCAAATGGAAGATGTTCAGCATTTGGTGTTCTCAGAACGGCATTGTGCCCGATTCTGCAGACATCCCCACAGCCTTAGATTATCTGGTTCATCTTAATGGTCTAGGCCTTAGGCCTGCAACTCTGAAGGTTCACCTAACAGCTGTCTCTGCATTCCTTTCAGCAGGGGAAGGGCTCTTCCCTGGCATCTCATCCTGTTTTCAGTAAGTTTTTCAAAGGTCTGGTTCATATTAACCCTCACTTTAGAGAGGCTACTCCGGCTTGGGATCTTAATGTCTGCATTGCTCAGCTTATAGCCACCCTTTGAACCTATGGCTTTGGCCGAGCTGAAGTACTTGACCTGGAAAACTGTGTTCCTGGTAGCTATTACTTCTGTCAGGCGGATTAGTGAATTGCAGGCCCTGTCAGTCGAACCCGACTTCATCTCCTTCCATAGGGATAAAGTGGTTCTATGAACCAATAGGAGGTTCTTGCCCAAAGTGGTATCAGACTTTCATCTGAACCAGTCTATGTCTCTTCCTGTGTTTTTCACTGACCATTATTCCTCAGGAGAAAGATTACACAGTTTGGGATGTTAAAAGGGCTCTTAGCTACTACATAGAGCATACTAAGGCACACAGAAATTACTGTCTTCAGTTGTTTCTCACTTATGGTGAGGTGGGGAAAGGTAAGCCTGCCACTGAAAGAACTATTGCCAGGTGGATTGTCTCTTGAATACAATTCTGCTATGACACATTGGATAAAACACCCCCTCCAGGCCTGGGGGCTCACTCGACTAGGGGTACAGCTGCTACTCTGGCTGCAGCTAGAGATGTACCCTTGCTAGAAATCTGTAAAGCAGTCACCTGGAAAACAGTCCATACATTCACCAAGCATTACTCTCTGGACATCCAGGCTAGGAGTGATGCTAAGTTTGGCACAGCAGTTCTGCAGAGCTTGTTCCCAGAGTAGGTTCTACATTCCCTCCTCCGGGGGAACTGCTTGGTAGTCTGAATAATGTCTGTGTGGGGTTGAGGGGGTGAGGTTCCACAGGAAATTAACACTTTTCATTTGTTTCTAAGCTGCCACTCCCGATGTGTTATTGATATAGGGTGATCTCCGTTCCGGAGCAGAGGGTGGGGGGCACTGAATAAATATTTCTGCAGATAGTCTTATCTGTTTCCAAATGTTCTTTTTAATTTAAATATGGCAAGCCTCAAGGTTTCACCTAGTATATAGGCTTTTCAAGAGATGCCTTTCTAAATAAATACATAAATATACATGATTAAAACACTGTTCACAACCAAACACAAATTCCAACATTAAATACTAAACAATCACTGGTGCTACTTACTTGGTCAAATTTATAAAAATCTAAAATTCCTTTATTCAGTGTATGGATTCTTAATATTAACAATTCTGAAAAATATGAAATACAACAGTTTCTGCTGACTCGCATTATATCATGAAAAGTTCATATCATAAATAGGGGAACCTGACACCAAACACCAAGCAGAGTGAACCAAACACAAAATATTTATAAAAGTTAGCATTTTATTATACCTGTGTATCTCAATGTGAAACGCATCTAAATTTTATCATGTACTTATAATATTCTTTCTCATTCTTTAGTACATTTTGTTATTTGTCCTCACAGGTTCATGGCTGGAATCAAACAGAGAAAAACATTTTAAAATCAGCAACACTATGTCCAGCAATTTAATTTTTAGTTCTTATTTTTACTAGTTCTATCTCATCATCTGACTATTTAATTTCTTCAAAATACTAGCTGAAAATTAAACTAAGTGGACCAGTCAGAACCAGTATTTCTTTCTACTTCATAAATAACTTTTAAATTATTAAACAAACCTAATATCTTACCTGTCACACTAATAATAGGAGCAGTAAATTCTCATATTTGTCCTCATTTTGAGTTTTTTGTTTCCCACCTGTGTTAAGAAAAGGAGGCATTGGAAGAACTCTTTACAGAGGGAACAATAAAAAGTTTTGTTCTCCTCATTTTCTTTTAAGTCACTCTGAGGAACGTTATACATCTGGTTCTAATCCCGGTAATGCTTTTGTGTGTAAAGATTATGATGTCAAAAACTACAACACACTATTTGTTATAACCTTCTTTGTTTACGATGTAGCTTTTCAGTTCTATTATCAATTCATGACTTGTTTTAAATTCTCATGTCATCATATTTAACTACAGCTATCACATTATTTCCATCAAAAAAAACAATTAGGAAATGCTTCTGCATGTTCAGACTGTAAAAATTTTAATCTCGTCATTGTTCACTATCAGTTTCTGTATTTGAATCTCATTATTTAATTCAAAAATGAAACAGAAATGAAACATTCGGTAATGAACCCTCCACCGAACCAATACTGCTGGATGCTAGCATAAACTTTAAAATCATCATTATTCACTATCAGTTTCTGTATTTAAATTTCTGTTTAATTCAAGGAAGAAACACAAATGGTGCATTCGGTAATAGAACCTCTGCCGAACGAATGTTGCTGGACGCTAGCATAAGCTTTAAAATTCTCACGGCATCAATATCTACTGCCAGTACTTATATTTAATTGCTCTTATTCGTATCAAAACAAGATAAAAGGAAGAACTTGTAAAGTTCTTAACCTATTATTGCAAATAGATTTGTATATATGAAGTTGGAGATTGCGATTTGTATAGAATTATGCACAGGAGGTATTGAATTATTTATCTCTGTAAGAGGGTTATGAATTTTGTATACTTCGAATGGGAGATGCAGCGTACTGACTCATGTAAAAAGGCTTATGTTTATATCTGATTTCTTACTAATATAAGGAGAGGGCATAGTTATAAACTCAAACACATTATAAGTATATGGACCTGTAGCTTTAAATATAAAGAAATGAAATAGTGAATAGAGCGCCTTTAAGGCTAACAAAGCGACAGCCTATACAGATCCACGAGGAAACTAAGTTGGTGTCTTATGCAGAATGAAGGACTGCAATAATAAGGTAAGAACTTTACAAGTTCTTCCTTTTATCTTGTTTTGATACGAATAAGAGCAATTAAATATAAGTACTGGCAGTAGATATTGATGCCGTGAGAATTTTAAAGCTTATGCTAGCGTCCAGCAACATTCATTCGGCAGAGGTTCTATTACCGAATGCACCATTTGCGTTTCTTCCTTGAATTAAATAGAGATTTAAATACAGAAACTGATAGTGAATAATGATGATTTTAAAGTTTATGCTAGTGTCCAGCAGTATTGGTTCGGTGGAGGGTTCATTACCGAATGTTTCATTTTTGAGTTAAATAATGAGATTCAAATACAGAAACTGATAGTGAACAATGATGAGATTAAAATTTTACAGTTTGAACATGCGGAGGCTTTTCATAATTGTTTTGTTTGGAAATAATGCGATAGCTGTAGTTAAATATGACGACATGAGAATTTAAAACAAGTCATGAATTGATGATAGAACTGAAAAGCTACATCATAAACAAAGAAGGTTGTAACAAATAACGTGTTGTAGTTTTTGACATCATAATCTTTACACATAAAAGCATTACCGGCATTAGAACCAGATGTGTAACGCTCCTCAGAGTGACTTAAAAGAAAATGAGGAGAACAAAACTTTTTTATTGTTCCCTCTGTAAAGAGTTCTTTCAGTGCCCCCTTTCCTTAACAAATGTGGGAAACAAAAACTCAAAATGAGGACAAATATGAGAATTTACTGCTCCTATTATTGAAGTGGTAGCTAAGATATAGGTTTCTTTAACAATTCAAAAGTTATTTATAAAGTAGAAAGAAATATTGGTTTTGTATGGTTCACTTAGTTTGATTTTTCAGGTAGTATTTTGAAGGAATTAAATAGTCAGATGAGACAAAACTAGTAAAAATAAGAACTAAAAATTAAATTGCTGTACATAGTGTTGCTGATTTTAAAATGTTTTTTCCTGTTTGATTCCAGCCATGAACCTGTGAGGACAAATAACAAAATGTACTAAAGAATGAGAAAGAATATTAGAAGTATATGATAACATTTAGATGCGTTTCACATTGGGAGATATAGGTATAATAAAATGCTAACTTTTATAAATATTTTGTGTTTGATTCACTCTGCTTGGTGTTTGGTGTCGGGTTCCCCTATTTATGATATGCACTTTTCATGATATAATGCGAGTCAGCAGAAACTGTTGTATTTCATATTTTTCAGAATTATTAATATTAAGAATCCATATACTGAGTAAAGGAATTTTAGATGTTTATGAATTTGACCAAGTAAGTAGCACCAGTGATTGTTTCGTATTTAATGTTAGAATTTGTGTTTGGTTGTGGACAGTGTTTTAATCATGTATATTTATATATTCATTTAGAAAGGCATCTCTTGAAAAAGCCTATATACTAGGTGAAACATTGAGGCTTGCCATATTTAAATAAAAAGAACATTTTGAAACGGATAAGACTGTCTTCAGAAATATTTATTCAGCGCCCCCCACTCTGTGCTCTGGAACTGAGATCACCCTATAGTCTGCATAATGTCAGATTGCAGCAAGACTTCATGTTGTTTGAAGAAAAAATTACCATAGTAATGTTGTTTCTTGTAATGGAGTCTTGCTGTATTCTGACCTCCCTCCCTGCCTCCCCTCTCAGAACCTAGTTTTTGGGAAGTGGGCTGGCAGGTACAGTGTTGCACCTCAGGGGTATACCTTGTACCCTCCCTCTTAAGTGTGGAATAGTTGTATTATTATTATTACTATTGTTGGGTTTAATATATACAGTATACATATATTGTCGCTACCTTTTTTCCTTGGGTTCTCGACTTGTCTTTTGGGACCCAGAATTATTGCCCTTTGGCTATAAAATTTCCATAGGTGGTAGTTAGTTTGCTTGTAAGAATCTGACAGTTTCACTGGTACCAGAGACAGAGGTTTGAAAACCGAGCTCGAGCTCAACATTCTATGCTGCTGCATAGAGTTAACTCTTTCCTCTCCGGGGCAGTTCAAGTGTTGGGGCTAACTGTATAATGTCAGAATACAGCAAGACTCCATTAGAAGAAACATCATTACTATGGTGAGTAATTTTTTCTTCTCTGACTCTGGCTGGCATATTTCTTTTTCAGTTCATTCCTTTCCTTTTTTTTATCCCTTGGGCTCTCTTGTCCCAGCTTCCTTTTCCTCTGTCACTCTGTTTTTTTTTTCCTCTCACCAGCGTGCATAACTGAGGCAGGGGAGGAGCCGGTGACAGATATGGCCAACCCATGGAGTGCAACACCATGCGTCTGCTCGTGGGAGGCACCGATGGTGTTGACCTCCCCCTTCAAAGTAGGTGGGGAAAAAAAGCTCCTGTGGGTGCTGCTACCGGACTGACACCCACCAGTGATGAATGACGAAGATACGCATGAAGATCAAGAATTATGGTAGGCATGTAATTTTCATGTACTCGTCCTACGTGAGATTCCCCTGAAGTAAGATAGTATACGGTTATGTAAGAACTTAACCGTAACAGTAGATCTTCGAGGTGATCTCTTGCAAAAGGCCTTGCTTTTCTTTCTCTCTTTCCCACTTGGCCTCTTGTTCTGCTTCCTCTCCAAGAGGAGACCTTCAGCCTTCCCATTCCTGCTCCCCGCCCCCGAACCTCTGGTTCCTGCTCAGTTTCCTCAGCCGAGTTTTCTGGGGTCTCTAGTGGGAGAACTGGGGATGAAATGGGGGCCGCCCACCTATGTAGGGTAGCTGATGTCAGAGAGTGACGGAGATGGGCGGCCCCCTCTGGTAATCTGCTAGCTAGAAAGTTTCCATGTGGTCCTAATGCCTGACGGCAGTCCTACATGTGATGACCTGCTGCAAGAGATCTCGAAGATCTACTGTTACGGTAAGTTCTTATGTAACTGTACTTTACGTAAGAACTTACCGTATGAGTAAATCTTCAAGAGGATCTCTTGCACCAGGCCATGCCGTCCCATCCTCCAGCCCCCGCTTTCTGTCTGTCTTTCTCCAGGATGGTTCACCTTAAGTTTCACCTTTCTTTTCAGATGGGAACTTCTAGCCTTGCCTTGGTTCCCCAGCGAGAGATTCTCTGCTTATGGTCTCCAGCAGGAGAACTGAGGGAGGGCAGGAGCCACCCACGTTTATATGGGAAGATCATCGTCAGTGTATGATGATGTCATGGGTGGCCCCTAGTAGACTGCTAGCTAGAAAAGTTTCCGTTTGGCCCTAGTGCCTGGCAGCTGTAGTTCTAGAGGTGTGGCGTGCTGCAAGATATCCTCTTGAAGATCTACTGTTACGGTAAGTTCTTACATAACTGTACTTTTCCCCTTCATTAGCAACAAAATGTTAAAATAGTTTGTTGTGGCATAAACCCTAAAAAGTTCAGAAATTCCGGGGTTGGTGTAAAACACCATCAGTGGTGGAGCAAGAACCTAAATTGATCAAAGCTTTCTTGAATCTCATAAACAGATTTCAGCTAAGATTTCTATATGTATCCATTATAAAAGTCTTCTCTGGTGCCATGAATGATATTCATTTTACCCCTCCTGAGTTAATGGTAGTTTTTTAACTTTAGGGAGAAATGCAGAGGCAGTGCACACAGAGTTAGGAAACCCAGACTGAGAAATCAACTAGAGCCACTTGAATGCTGTGTGGCTCTCAGCAAATAGCTTTACCACGCACTGTATGACTCTCAGTAAATCACTTTACCTCCATGTGCATTATGGTCTCCCAGCTGTCAAATTGTATAAAAGCAAAATTATTGTAACACAACCTTAACACTGTAACATTTTTGAGCTATTCAAAGATTGTCAGCATAAGATGACATTTCTGTTTAGCATAGTAATCCCCATCTTGAAATCTGTTGCTCAGAGCACTAACAACAAATGTCTGCAAACAGAAGAAATCTGTGAGTTACCTGGCATCTTTCAGCATTATTCCGAGATGAATAACAGTATCAAAAATTAGTAGTTCTGTTTACTCATATGAGAAACTTAGCCTTGATCAGAATGGTCTTGTGGTTTGGGTAGCAAGAATTTGCTTGCCTTTTTTTTTTTTTATTAGTATACTTTTTCATGCTGCCCGCCACCGTTACCTCAGCCTCGGTCACAGCCCCTCCTCCCACCCCACTCAGTCATGACTCCCTGATACCCCTGGCTTACCTCTCAGGGTGCGGGGTTGCATGGGCCCAAGTGCCGCAGTCTATGGGATAGGTCAGGAGCCGCCTGGGAGCTCATCGGAGCGGAGGGGCAGGCTTCATCCAGGCAGCAGTATTTTCCTGTTTTCTGGGGCGGGGATGTGCAATGGCGTCCAGTGTCTGCCCCGCCCCTGAACATTCTGGTGCCGTTGTTGTACTCCTGGCCTCAGCCAGGGGTTCTCAACACCAGCCACAGTCCCTCCCCTCCCTGGAGAAGGAGAGCAGTCCTTAGATGCTCCACCCCCACCTCCGGCCGCCAAGGCCACAAGTAGATTCAACCACAGTTAATGGGCCAGCTGCTTGCCTTTGTATGACCAATACTAAAACAGAGGTGTAATATTTTCTAAACAGCACTTCCTCAGTTTGTTTTGTTGATCTGCTGTCAAAAACGTTATGCGTTATAAAGAAAAAAAAAAGTAATCCAATGACTATCAAGTTAATGCTATGCCACAATCTCCCCCCCCCCCTTTTTTTTTTAAATGTTAGCATTGGTGAAGCCATTTAAAAATTATTGCCAAATGAGTGGAATTAGTCAAAAATTAGTGCAGCTTTTTTTGAAGACTGTAGTAACTTTTCAGAGGTTCAGCAACTTTTAGAATGCCATTGGTTTTCATTTTGAGTGACTCAAGTCATACTGTGATGTACATTTCCATTCCAAACAACATTTTACAGAATAGAAGCTAATGTAGATCACACTTTTAGGAGCAACAGATGTTCACAATAAAAATAAATATTCAAAGTAGTTTAAACAAAAAATTTCAAACAATCAAAAAAAAATTATACAGGTTATCATTGTCGGGGCACCCTTGTAAGTGAGATGTTTCTGGTCAGTGGTCCTACCCTGTATAAATAAATTTCATTAAGTTACTGTGCTACAGTAATTGATCTACCTCTTGCATGTTCCTTTTTATGTGAACGGAGTGCTTAGTATTAGTTATGTGCATAATTTTATTTTTTCCTTCCCCAACAGGAAAGCTGGTAACGGTAAAATATCTCCGGCTAGATCGATATCATCACCGTTTTCCTCAGGCTGTAAACTGCAACACTCCCTTGAAACCTTCAAATAAATACATGAACTCCATGTCACACCTTCGTCTTCGGACTGGTGCAGCCAGCTGCTCTCAGGGCACTTCCTGAGAGTTTTTTTTGCCACTGCCAGGAACTGTTAACTTGCAGTGAGAAAACTCCTGCCTGGACGCCGTCTTCCTTTTTTACTGCTTTTTGTATGTAACCATTTATGAATATTGGTCTATCAGGCAGTCCAGCAATCTGAGTTAAATTTCCAGGGGGGCTTGCTGTAGCAAGGAGGCAGTAGTGTATAGACAGATTAATGAACTTGAAGTAATTCATGCAGCTTTAAAAAAAAAAAAAAAAAAAAAAGTCCAATAATTACCAGCGCATATGAAGCTTTGCATGAAGAATACTGACTCGTATTATACTTTTTACAGTTGCATCAGATGTATTTTTGTGACCAAGTGTGTTTTATAACAATCTGAATATAAAGAAATGTAAGAATTCCCTTGAACTTAAAGTCCACTCTTGTGAGGTTGACTACCTTGAACAGTGCTATCAGTGGTTTCTAATGAATTTGAATCGAAGGTTTGCTGCATTCGAGCTTTGAGACTTATGATGCTGTAGATATTGTAATGCTGCAGCAAGAGTGCTGAGCAGTTTAACACGTATGGTATTATAAAGTTATGAATAAATAACAGTTGCAGATATACTCATGACTGGGATCATGTACATACATGTAAATAATGGTGGTGGCAACAGTAGTTTTTCTGTGAGGATGTCTGCATTGAAGCAGTAAAATAAGCTTCCTATTTTATTGTTCATTATCTGTTGTTTATATTTGGGCTGTGCCATCACATTGAGGTCCGACAGCCAGACATGTTGGGGAATATTAGATACAAGTTTAAATATCTTTTATAGATTTTTATATAAAGGTCTGACTGATTTATGTGAGAGGTCAGCTACCAATTGTAATTATATATTTGTATAAGCAATAATTGACGAGTTGACAGGTAGCGGATACAATATTTTGTGGAAAGCTTTATTTATTCATACACAGTGCTGAGACCAACAATATCATATTGTTAGGGCTCCATCTGTTCACTGTAGTAAGGTTTAGAAGTGCACATGTAAACTACAAGACAGGCTTGCTTTTTTGCATGTCTCATTGCCTAGTGAAGATGCAGTTTGTTATGCTAGGAACTGAATCTCAAACGTGGCATATTCGTTTAGATATTTTTGTACTGTTACCCATTTTTGTATGTTAAAAATAAAAAGGAAAATATGTAATTTAAATACTAGCTACAAATAATGACAGCCAAAAAAGGTGAGCATTGAAGATATTTCAGCTCCATGCAGCGAGTGTTCTTTATTGTCCTCTTGCGTTTGTAAAGCCTCATCTGTACTGTGGTTATAAATAGAAAACCCCATAAACACTGTGACTGGATTCGTACCAGTTTCAGATGGAAGTTTATTTGAATACCCGCATTGTATTTTGTAGCTCATAACTGCGGCATGGAATTGCACAGATAATGCAAATGTTTTTGCTAGTTTCTTGACTAAACATGATGCACACTACCCACAGTGGAGAATCTAAATTGTGCCTTATCTATATGTGCTTTCATTAGCACAGAATTTAATAAATACAAATGGATATATATAAAATGTTACAAGAAAAAAGTTTTATTAGTTTAATTAAAAGATGTTATGAGTGAAAAGATTATAAAGCAGAAGATCTTCCTGTATTTTGTGTGCATCATGGTGATATGTGTTGACCTGAGCTTGGTGCACCCTGTTTTGTGACCAGTTGCAGGAGTGAATGTAAACCGAAAGAGGTTGTGGCATTTTGAATGGGCACCTCTTCATGTTGGTGTCTCTATTTTTTTGCTCCAGCTTTCATTTTATGTAAACACTGTACAATTATAATTGTAATATGTACTATTATGCAGCTTATTTTGCTTTAACTGTTAAAAGTTGACCAAGATCCCTACCTGCAAGACAGATGGGAAGGTGTATAATATCCAGACATTTGGAGAGTTCAGATGTTTAATGTAATTTGTCACTTGTCATGTAAAAAAAACAACTATAATTAAAGGTTTATTAGGGTTTTTATAATATGTATTGGTGTGGTCTTTGATTTGAACTATTCAAGTAAGGAGACTTAAAATTTCCTTAAGTCTTTGTGGACTATTAAGTCTTCCACCGTGAATGACTCTCAGTGTTACTGTGGCTGAGGCTCCCTTCACAGGAACACTCGCAGCTACAATCCCTATGGTCAGAGATGTGGTTATCCACCCCAGCAGCAGATTGTGAGGGACTCCTACAAAGCCCCGAAGGAATATGGGAAAGAGGGTCATCAGCCATCCTCTTCTTCTGACTCACTACATTCATTATTAGGGGCTTGAGTTGGAGGTGGGTCAGGACCTCTTTGATCTTCCATGAATCAGTCTTATAGTCCCACTGCCCGAGGAGGGAATGCAGGGGTTGGGGTGTGGCCATCTGTTTTAGATCTGGCTTGAACTTTGCCGTGCACCCAGTGGGTTCTGCTTCGTCATTTGAATGTGTGGGTGTGCACAGAGGTCCAGATGCAAGTTGTAGGATCCTCCTTATGTACTGACCTCCTGGTCAGAAGGGGGAATTCCTGCAGGAAGTCGCAGACTTTGTTGCCGACAGAGTGTTGCAGTCACCCAGATGGTTGATGCTGAGGGACTTTAATGTATGGGTCGAGGACAAAGTCTCGCTTTTTGGTCTTGACTTCCTCCAGTCGCTGACTAAGCTGGTCCTTGCACAACCTGTTGCTTCTGTGACTCACAGCCATGACTTGGACTTAATATTCTTACTGGGGCTTGAGGTCACTGATCTCAAGAATGATCCGGTCTCCTGGTCTGATCATTGCACGGTGCAATTCTCATTCTAGG
This sequence comes from Neoceratodus forsteri, assembly GCA_016271365.2. Lineage (NCBI taxonomy): Eukaryota > Metazoa > Chordata > Ceratodontiformes > Ceratodontidae > Neoceratodus > Neoceratodus forsteri. Next base: position 1,009,504,707 of record CM028131.1, on the reverse strand, counting down.
GATGTGGATATGATGTTCTCCACACTTCTAGCAGTGTTCCTTTCCCTTTAAGACTCCACCTCAATGTCTTCAAGCTGGTTCCTCCCACCCACCCAGGTGGTAACTTCCCTTGCACCGCCCCATGACTTCAGATCTTCCTTTTCACTGGAAGAAGATGATTCCCTCCTTATAGCTCTTGCGCTGAGTAGGCCCTTTGTTTATTAAACTTCGAGTTATTACGAAATTAAAAACTCTGTCTTCAGGCGACGACTTCTTGCATCTGGTATGAGCAACACAAAGTCAGCGCCGGGATTTAAGAAATGTGCCTGTGGGCAGAAAATGTCTCTTTAACGGATCTGCACACCATGTGCATCTACTGCCTGGGCCATGAGCACAATCCCTAGGCTTGTGGCCTGTGCCGCACTCTTCGGCCATCCACCTTAGAGGATTGGCATGCCTGCCTCTTGTTGGGTCATTCGGATGACCAGGATCTGCTTGTCAAATCCAAGGACCCCCGTCGGTTGTTCTCCATGGCTGTGCGGTCCGCCACATAGCTTGTGGCTTTTGAGGAAGCTGCAGCTCAAGCTTCCTTGGCTATGGCCTTTTTGCTACTCTCCTTGGGTGTTTCCTTCCTGGCAGCGTTAAGGAGTTTGTGCCAGGCCCTTCCTACCCATGAGCATACCCATGAGCAGGGTCCCTTGAGTGCCAAGTCTAAAAAAGAGACCAAGAACCAGTCTTGTTGATGTTTATAGGATCGTGATCACTCTCGGCCCTCTTGATTTCCATGCTTTCCCGGAGGTTCTGACTTCAGTCAATGCCTAGTCCGCCGGCCCCATGGTCTCCCTGTTGGGCCAGTTGGTCAAGACGCAGGTTGATCTCCCGGATGAGATTTTTCTTGAGCCAGTCAACCCGTTGTTGCCAGAAGAGGCCGGCACCTCCTTATCTAGGCCCCCGGTCCTACCACTTGCTTCTCCAGGAGGGAAGGACTAGTTCGCTGATCCGCCGCCTCTCACCCAGGATCTCTTGGACCCCGGAGGAGGCTCGGCTCTTGCCAGCCCCCTCTTGAGACCCACCATCGGTAGCTTTGCGGTCGCGGGCCCGCAGTCCCGAGTCGAGCAGCCTGCATTGGCATGGACGCTCATGCTCCCAACATTCAGGCAAGTGGCACCACCGCTATTCCTCGGGTGAGGAAAGGCTCCAGCGCAAGTTGCGTCGGCGCTACGAGGATTTGATGTGGCAGCAGCTCATGTTCACTAGGGTGAAGCCAGTGCCAGCTTTGACCCTGGCCATTACATGGCGTTCACCACAGAGGCCGTAGCCCTCTCTGACTCGGCAGCAGCCAACCCAAGTCCCAGCTTGGCCTCCTCTGGCCTCTCCTCCAATTCTGCTGGAGTCACTGCTGAAAGAGCTTAAGTCTGGCATTGGGACTTTCCCATCCACTCTCGGTCACCATTACCCTTAACCGACCCCGTAGGGTCAGAGGGGACTCTGGCGCTCGATCTTTAATGATTCCTCAGAATTAGAAGGCTTCCCCTTACACTCCCATCCAGTGGACGTGGAGTCTGCTGAGGATCTGTCAACGGAGCAAGGTCCCGCCTCCTTTATGGGTCTTTTCTGCCTCATCTTGGAGTCCATGGGTCTCCTGTTGGAGCCCATCTTGAAGCGGGCTCGGTATCCACTCACCGAAATCCTCGATTGGGTTGACTTCCCTGAGCAAGTCTTCCCAGTCACAGAGACCATTGTTGGCCCTGCCTTGGATCTGTGGCAACATCTGGCCTCTTGTCCTGTGCCTTCGGTCTGGATGGCCCACACATATGTAGTCCCTACCGGTTCCCTTTTGGGAATCACAGAGCACTCCCTCGGCTAAGGGTCTGGTGGCTGACTCTGTGTTTCAAACAACTTGAAGTCTTGCTGTATTTTACAAGTGCAGTTAGCCCCAGCCTTTAAACTGCCCCGGAGAACAAAGGGTTAACCTTTCTATGCAGAGCATAGAATGCTGAACTCGAGCTCGGTTGATGTCTCTGTCTGTTTCCCTTTGAAAGCTAACTGTTAGATTCTTTACTCTGCCTCACTGAACAGTCGCTCTGGAGATTTCTCCTGCAGCTCAGTCAGTCTCTGTCTGTGGTACCGTGAGTACTAGATAGGTTTTGTACTGTGTTTTTCTGTGTGGAACTTGTAAAACGTGTGGATCGGTTCAGCTGAACCGATCATTTGCTTAATTCTTGTGTAACTTTAGTGTGGTTATGGGTCCTTATCGGTTCTAAAAAAAAAAAAAAAAGTGTTTTGAAACGTTTTTTCCAAGACCCGTGACACGGTTAGGAACCAATAAGGGAGTCTTGCCTGGCGGTTGCCAAAAAAAGGGTAAGTTTGGTTAGGTTGGCCATGTCTGAGAAACCCAAAATAAAAACCAGGCCCACTGGGTTTCAGCACTGCAGTGAGTGTGGGGAGGTCTTTGTTAAGGCAGATCCCCACACCACCTGTGTTTATTGTCTGGGGTTTGAACACCTCGATTCAGACTGCCAAATTTGCAGAAATTTTCCCAAATCTACCCTTGAAAAGAGATTAGGTAGACTGAGGGCAAAGGAGGCCGAGAAGTCCGCTGACCCAGATGGCCAGCCCGGTTCGGTTCCGGCAGACCAGAAAGAGTGCCCTCTGACCAGGGCGTCTTCTTCGGCAAAGGAGAAGCGATCCCCAAGGGGTCGTTTCCTACTAAAAGCGCAAAGTAAAGTCGTCTGGTTCGGATCCAGAAGTCCATGTTCCGACCCCCGAAGAAATAGCCAGAGTGATTCGGATTGTGGAATCGCTTCACCCAGTTCTGACCGATCCGGCACCTTTTTGCAGGGGCTCGGTTCAGTCGGTTCCCCCGGTACACGATTATACTTTGGAAGTATTTTATGAACCAGAGTTTGAGGAGGAAGGGGAGTTTGAAGATGATGATGGTGAAAGTCTAGATGTGCCTGTGGAACTGGACATCTCCCCAGATGGACCTTCAGGTGTATCCCCTCCTAGGCTTTCTGAGTCCCCTTCCCACTTTATGTTGTACAGAAAGGTGGCTGAGACCCTCCAGCTTCCTATGGAAGAGGCAATGGAGGATCAGGAGGAGCCTGATTTTGTAGAAATGATGGACATCCCAGAGTCCAGGAGACTGTCTATTCCCCTTCACAAACCTTTTGGGAAACGGACACAAAAAATTCTGAAGTCTCCCAATTCTGTACCTCCTGTGGACAGAAGAATGGACAAAGAGGTATACACTCTCGGGCTCAGAAATGGAGTTTTTATATCAGCAGTGTAGCCATGTTGGGGTTGTGCAGGCTGCTGCCTGTGATAAGGCAAGCATTCCCTTGGCTTCACACCCCCCAGACAAAGACTATAGGAAGATTGATGCCATGGCAAAAAAGCTGTACATGGCCTCTTCCTTGGGACTCAGACAGGCAAATTATATCGCCTATACAGCTAGGTACTAGAAGTCCAGGTGGGACACTGTACTGGCACTGACTAAACAGGCCTCCCCTCAGCTAGCCAAGGAGCAGGAGGCGGTTGCTGCAGATGGGATTGAGGCATCTAAAGTGCAATTTCATGCTGCTGTGGACTCTAATGATGTCTCATCAAGAGTCATGGCTACATCTGTGGCTCTTCAGAAAATGGCTTGGCTCAGATGTGCTGGCCTCTCGCAGGACACCCAGGCTAAGACTGTGGATTTTCCTGTAGTGGGTAATTTTCTGTTTGGGGAGCAGACAGAGAATTACATGAAGAAAATGGACGAGTACAGGACCACTTACAGGAGTGCTCAGGCCAAGGAAAGGCAGGCAACTCCTCAAAGACAGCAGTCTAGGGGCAGGCCTTTTCAAAGGCCTTTTTACCAAGCACAGGCCTCTTCTTCCTTTTCGCAGAGGGGGTTCTTCAGAGGGAGAGGCAGAAGGGGGATGAGCAGGTCTGCATCGACCCCTCAGCCTAAAGCCCCTGCCAAGCAGACACCCTGATGGGTCTGCCCGGGTCGATTCTCCAATTCCAGTAGGGGGCAGGCTGGCTTACTTTGTCCAGGACTGGATGTCTGTTACATCAGACAAGTGGGTCCTGGAAGTAGTAAGCCAGGGACTGGTTCTCAGCTTCAAAAAATTTCCAAAGATAAGAGCCAGATCTTTTCCACCTGCAAATCTCTCGGAAACCCTTGCCCTAGAGGCAGAGGTTTCTTCTCTCCTAGCTTTAAGAGCAATAGAGTGAGTACCTACCCTACACTGGGGCAAAGGACTGTACTCCAGGTACTTCCTGACCCCCAAAAAGACAGGGGAGTGGCGACCCATCCTAGACCTCAAATCTGAACAAACATCTTTTAAAACCAAAGTTCAAGATGATAACTCTGGGAATAATCCTTCCCTCTCTAAGTCCAGTGGACTGGCTAGCCTCCCTGGACCTCAAAGATGCCTGTTTTCACATTCCCATCAGGTGCTCCCACAGAAAGTACCTCAGGTTCGAGTTGCCCTCAGGCCACTATCAGTTCAGAGTAATGCCCTTTGGCCTAACCTCAGCTCCAAGGGTTTTCACAAAGTGCCTGGCAGTAGTAGTTGCCTTTCTAAGAAGGCAAAAGATTTCCATATTTCCTTATCTGGATGATTGGCTATTAGTGGGTCAGTCTCCAGACCAAGTCAAGTCTCACCTGCAAGTGACCCAGCAAGTGCTCACTTCTCTAGGATTTCTTCTCAACCTTCCCAAGTCAGTTCTCGGAAGCAGTCCAGCTCTTTACCTTTATAGGGGCAGAACTGGACACACTCACAGCAAGACCCTTTCTTCCTCTAGAAAGGGCAAGGGCTCTTATGGAACTAGCTTCTTCCTTCAGCCTTCAGGTATCTCGACCAGCAAGGCATTTCCTCCAGCTCTTGGGCCACATGGCAGCCTCAACAGCAGTGGTCCAAGGGGCAAGATTCCAGATGAGGGGATATTCAGTTTCATAGATACATAGACACTGTCGGCAGATAAGGGCCTATGGCCCACCCAGTCTGCCCATTTGAGCTTGTAAGTTCAGTTTGTTTTCCTAGAAGTCTGTTGCCCCTTACCCTGACCTCTAGGAATTCCTTTATGTCTATCCCATGCATTCTTAAATCCGTGATTGTTTCAGCCCCACCACTTCCTCTGGCAGGTGTTCCACTTGTCCACCACCCGTTCTGTGAAGAAATTCTTTTTCATGTTTCCTCTGAATCGCCCTCCTCCAACTTCATCCCATGCCTTCTAGTCCTGGAACATCTTTTTCACTTAAAATAGTGTTTTCTGCACCCTGTTCCTCCCTGTAAGATACTTGTATGTCTCTATCATATCCCTCTCTCCTCCTCTCCTCCAGGGAGTAATGTTCAGTTCCTTCAACCTGTCTTCATAAGACTTGTGATGCAATCCATGCACCATCTTTGTTGCCCTCCTCTGAACCTTCTCTACCCTGTCTATGTCCCTACGTGGGTATGGTCTCCAGAACTGTACACTGTACTGGGGGACCTCACTAGTGTCTTGTATAGCTGAATTATGACCTCCCTTTTCCTGCTGGTGATGCCCTGCTCTACATCCCAGCATCCTATTTGCTTTACCTGCTGCCTTGTCACACTGTTTCCTACCTTGAGGTCATCAGAGATGACAACCCCAAGATCCCTTTCCTGCTTGGTGCATGCTATATCTCCTCACCCAACTGATATACTGTGCCAGGGTTTTGTGTCCCATATGCATTATCTTGCACTTCTTTGCATTGAATTTCAACTGTCAAACCCCTGACCATTCTTCAAGTTTCTGCAGGTCGCATCTCATTCTGTCTACACCCTCTGGTGTGTCTACTCTGTTACAGAGCTTTGTGTCATCAGCACTGTGAAATTCTGCCTTCTAGATCCCTGCGAATGTCACTGATGAAGATGTTGAATAGGACCGGTCCCAGCACTGATCCCTGTGGTACCCCACTGGTCACTCTTCCCTCTGTGGAGTGACAACCATTTACCACCACCCTCTGTGTCCTGCCACCCAGCCAGTTACCTACCCACCACTACTGTCCTGCCCACACCCATATTCCCCAGTTTGTGTAATAGTCTTCTGTGGCACAGTGTCAAAGGCCTTGCTGAAGTCCAGATAGGCCATGTCTACTGCCTCCCCGATCCACCTCCTAGTCACCCAGTCAAAAATTCAATGAGGTTGGTCTGACATGACCTCCCTGGTGAAGCTTGCTGCCTTGGGTCCTGTAGTCCATTGATAACCAGATGTTCCCCCAGTCTCTCCTTCAGTAGTGCTTCCATGATCTTCCCCACTACCGAGGTGAGGTTGACTGGTCTGTAGTTCCCTGCTTCCTCTTTGTTCCCACTTTTGTATAAGGGACTACATCTGCTGTCCTCCAGTCTTTGGGTACCTCCCCTGTTTCCAGTGAGCGGCTAAACAGGATAGCCCGAGTTCAGCCACCACTTTCTTAGTTCTTATGACCTTGGGTGCACCTCATCTGGCCGCATTGCTTTATCAACTCTTATTACTTCCAGTTCCTTCAGGACCCTTTCTCGTGTAAAGGGACTTGTGTCCATTTCTGCACCTTCTCACCCTTGTACTCCTTCAGACCCATTACCTCTCTTCCTCAGTAAAGACTGAGCAGAAATACCTGTTCAATATGTCAGCTTTACTGTTGTCATCCTCCACGTGGCTCCCATCCTCCCTTCAGTCTCACTATCCTCCTTTGTCTTTCTTTTTCACTTATGTACCTGTAAAGGTTTTGTCCTCTACCCACTGATTTTGCAATGTGTTCTTCTGTCTGAGCTTTGGCTTCCTCTTGACCTCCCTGCCTCCCTTTGCTTCTCCTGGTACCTCCTATCCCTTCTGCCTGTGTCTTTTTGTATTGCCTGAATGCAATCTTTTTAGCTTTCACTTTCTTTGATACCTCTTTGGAAAAACCATAATGGTCTCCTCTTCCTTTTCCTCTTGCTAACCTGCTTAATGCATAATTCTGTTGTTCTTGTAATCCCAATTTAAATACTGCCCACTGTTCCTCAACCCCTGATTCCTGTCCCATTCCCTTAATGCCTCTTTCAAGTATCTCCCCATTTTCCCAAAGTCTGCCCCCTAAAATCCAGGATCGTGTTTTTGTGTGGTTTGGTTCTGCTCTTTCTGTGATTTCAAACCACAATGACTGGTGGTCACTGTTTCCCCAGGTGCTCCCCACTGTTACCCCCATCACACTGTCCCTGTTTGTGAGCACAAGGTCCAGTATTGCCTTCTGCCGAGTTGGTTCCATGACCAGTTGCTTGAGGAAGGCACCCTGAAGGGAGTCCAGGATAAATCTGCTCCTAGTTGATGCTACTGCTGGGATGCTCCAGTCTGGAATATTGAAGTCTCCAACCAGTACTACCTCACCCTTGTCTGCCATCCTTTGGATGGCTAGCATCAGCTCCCTATCTGTTTCTTCTTCCTGGGCTGGTGGTCTATAGACCACACCTGTGCGGATGGCTGTCCCCATTTTCCTTTCCAGCTTAACCCACAGTATCGCTCCCCCATTTTGTTCCTCCTGGATCTCTGTGGCCCTTATGTCATTTTCACATACAGTGCCACTCCTCCTCCCTCCTGCCTGCTCTGTCTCTTCTGAATATGTTGTAGCCAGGTATGGCCATCTCCCAGTCATGGTTATCCATTACACCAGGTTTCAGTGATGGCCACATTGTCCAGGTCTGACTGTACCATGACAGCCTCCAGATCTTCCATCTTGTTGCTAAGGCTCCTGGCATTTGCACACATGGCTTTCCATGATTTGACCTCCCTAGACTGCTTCAGTGTTCTACTCCAGCCTCTTCCTTGGTTGTCGTTTATCCCTGGTTCTCCTTGCTGTCTGCCCTTCTGCTGAATTTTGCCCCTTTTCTGCTTATCCACCTCTGAGGCACTAATCTCCATCTTTTGCACACTGCTTTGCAGAGATAGACACTCTTCTGGTTCACTGGTTCCACTGCTAGCTGTGGGGGGTGAGCAAGTAGGTACCCTCCTTGCTGGCCTGCCACCCCCCTTTGCTAGTTTAAATGCTTGTCAATGTAGCATTTAAACTTATCATTGAGTCTTGGATTCCCCTCAGGATGGATGCAGGCCGTCAGGCTAGAACAAACCTCCATCCCTCCAGGTGGGTCCCCAGTCACCAATGAATCAAACCCTTCCTCACAGCACCAGTTCTTCAACCATGAGTTAAAGTTCCTGGTGCATGCACTCCTATGCTCTCCTTGCCTCTCACAGGTAGTACTTCTCAGAAAGTGACAGAAGTAGCTACTTGCTTGAGACCCTCCCCAGTTTCCTAAACTCTTCCTGAACTTCCTTTGGCTCACCATTTGCCAGGTCATTGGTACCTAGGTGGATAAGGACATCCAGCTCACCCTCCGTCTTGCCTTCCCAGTGACCCCAGGATCTTCCTTCCATCCCTCCGTGCCGTGGGCACCTGGCGAGCACCTCACTCCCTGTCTTCCCTCCTGTGTTCCTAGCTGGATCCCTCTTATGATGGAGTCCCCACCAGGATTCACTTCCTCCTCCTCTGGGGTCCCTGCTTTCCCGCTGAGGTCACCTCCTTGGCTAACCTCCACATCCTTTCCTTCCACTTCCCTGGGTACCTCTATTTGGTTGTCCTCATTTGCCAGTGTGGCAATGGGTTCTTGAGTGGAATAGGATCTGGGATGTGCCTCTGCTGACTGCTCTAACCCTCCCTGAGCCCACTGTCATACAAGTGCTCCTCATTTTCGGCATCCTTTGAGGCAGTTGCATTGGACTGGGTGGTCCCTGGATAGAGATGATGGTACTCCTGACCCAGTTTACTTCCACTCTGAGTCTGGCTACCTCATCCCACGAGTCCAGAGATGCATGCAGATAGGGCAGCACCTCAGTGTCCAGAAGGTCTGCCTGAATATGGCTGCCCCAGCAGCACTGCATTGCACCACTCCCCACGTTATACTGCAATTCCACTACTTGTCTGCTACTGAAGCTCTCCTAGTTCCCTTTTTATTAATTTACTGTACTAAAAATCCTGTCACCGATCCTCAGATAATTTTTTTTTTTTTTTTAAAGAAAAAGAAACCAATAAATAAATAAATGAGTCAAAACACTTGTCGTGCTGAGGGTGGGCTTCTTCCCCCTTATGCCCCTCCTACCTCACACCACTTACTATACCCTGTGTTTAGCTCCTGTCAATCAGATTTATCAGGGCATATAATTAAGAGTTGGGGGAAGGGGGGGGCGAAAATTTGCAGCAATTAAAGACAGCACAGAATTACACCACCACTATGTTTTAAATTTTCAACAGCCCAAAAACAATTATAAGTAAAGACAACAAAGAAAGTATAGTGTCACTAAAAGCCCACAATCTAAGTTTAAAAGAAAAATCGCAATTACCAGTTACTCTAAAGCACTGAATTGAATATGTTTCCTTCCTTCCCCTTCTGGCTTCTTCACCTGAGAGCTTACTGGTCTCAGAGAAAGGACTCCCCTTATCAAACTGATTCCAGTGACTCCGACTTTGATCCTGGCCCTCCAGTTGTGGCAGGATCAGGACAATTTAAGGCAAGGTGTTCCTTTTGTTGCTCAGCCTTGTTCAGTGGTCCTTACCACGGATGCTTCTCTTCTCTTCTCGGCTGGGGAGCCCACCTGGGGTCCCTTACTGCCCAGGGCCTGTGGTCCCCCCCAAGAATTCCGTCTACACATCAATCTTCTAGAGCTCAGGGCAGTTTTTCTTGCTCTAAAAGTGTTCTCACAGTCAGTTCAGAACAAGGTGGTTCAAGTCATACAGACAACACTACCACCATGTGGTACATCAACAAGCAGGGAGGCACTCAGTCCACGGCCTTGTGCACAGAATCCATTAAGTTGTGGTCCCTGTCTTATTCCCTGCAAGCATTTCTTGTAGCAGTTCACCTTCCAGGCAAGGACAATGTGCTAGCAGATGCACTGAACTGGATTTCTCAGGGCCATCACGAATGGTCCCTGGACCCTCAGGTGTTGAAAGTGATTTTTTTCAAGGTGGGGCACTCCAGAGATAGAGCTCTTTGCAGCTCCAAACAATCACCAACTCCCTCTCTTTTGTTGCAGACCTCCAGTCTTGGGCTCAGTCCCCTTGGATGCCCTGATTCTGAATTGGAAAGGGAAGTTTCTGTATGCCTTACCCCCTTCCCACACCTGTTCAAAGTTTTAGTCAAAATAAGGTCTCAACCTTGCAGGGTGATTCTGGTTGCTCCAGACTGGACCAGACAGCCCTGGTACCCCCTGTTGCTGTCCCTAGCAGTCCATCTCCCCCTGTCTCTTCCCAGGAATTACAACCTGTTAACATCCTCTCAGGGGAGGATTTGGTACCCCAATCTTCAGTCCCTCAATCTCAAGGCATGGCTCTTGAAGAGTTAGAGTTTGCAGATCTGCATCTTTCCCAAGGGGTTCTAGACATCCTCAAGGCTTCTCGAAACTTTCCACCAGAAAGACTTACAACTCCAAATGGAAAAGATTCAGCATTTGATGTTCTAAGAAGCATATTTCTCCAGACACTGCTGAATTGCCTACAGTTCTGGATTATATGGTCCATCTTAATGGCCTAGGCCTCAGATCAGCTACTCTCAAGGTACACTTGTCAGCTGTTGCTGCATTTTTGTCTGTGGGGAAGCCTTCCTCACTATCTTCCCATCCTGTGTTCTGTAAATTTTTTAAAGTATTGTTTCACACCAATCTTACCTTTAGAGACCCTGCTCCTGCCTGGGATTTGAATGTTTGCATTGCTCAGCTTATGCAACCCCCCTTTGATCCTATGTCTTCAGCAGAGCTTAAGTACTTGACTTGGAAAACTGTGATCTTACTTCGAGAGGGCTCTTGCAGTAGGTAATTACATATAGGACTGACGCTGGTAGGCGGCAGGACCGCATGGAAAAATTTCTAGCTAGCAGTCCCTGGCGAGGGACTGCCTCCACGTCAGGAGACGTCAGTATATAGGGGCAGTCCCTGTCACCCGCCTTCCAGTTCTTTCCCGCCGTTAGCTTGTGCAGCGCCTCGTGGTAAAGTTAGTTCTTCGTCAGCCCTATCTTCATCGTTTTTTACCCAGAAGTAAGTTTTTTTCAACGTCAGATTACCATGATCGGTGTGTAGTCATTCTTACACCCTCTGAGCACAAAGATAAGTGCGATTCGTGCAGCGCCTAACTACTACACAAGGACGGCCATTCCCTGTGCCTGTTCTGCCTAGGCCCCAATCACCTGGTCGAGAAGTGCCAGCACTGCCTCAGCTTCAACACGGCAACCCGGAAAAGGTGGCAGCAATCCCTGGAAGCCCATATTCTGAAGAAGAAAATGAGTTCAATGGAAAAGGAGATCAAAAAACTGAGGCAGGCGTCCACTTCCACGAAGGCCGCCGGAAGAAGGAGGATAAGAGAGAGCACCGGGACAAAGGCTTCCTACAAATCGTCTCCCTCTGGAGTGCTGGGACACAGGCAATAACGTCCTCAGGGGACTGCTCCTCGACAGCCTCGGAGGTTTCCGAGGGCGTCGACCTAAATCTGGCTCACGCTCTGGCCTTGCGGGTGCCTCCAGGCATATTGCAGGCCTACCAATGCCAGGCGACTCCGGTGGTCGGATCAGCTCCTCAGGCGTCCGCCCAGAGAAAACCATTAAGGCGCCCGACCGCCCGGTGCGGCACGCGACCACCACTCCACCAGACCAGGCAGATCCCTCTACCGACCTGCCTCGGTGATAGCTTCCATAAGCGGACACGGCTCCTCGATCACCCGCCGAGGCTTCGCCCTTAAGCCACATGCCCACTTCGTCCGGCTGGTGAAGGAACCGCAGACGGACCCTCCCCGTCCGTGCGTGCCGGTTCTCCGCAGCCTTCGCTGCCGTCTGAGACCCAGCCCGACCGGGATTTCCCCCCCTCCATCCCCAGGCGACGCTGGGGACCTTCCTCCTCTGTCAGACCAACCTGCGGTTGTTGCATTGGGTCTGACGTCGGCTCCCCGGACACTGGCTCCGACGCCAGCTCCTCCGACGCCGGTTCTGCCAAATCCGGGAGACATCCCTCTCCCGTGGGGCCCTCCAATGTGGACCCGTCCGTGAGGCCACCGCGCCGGCTGTCAGCTCCAGAAGCCCATCCCCGTCTCACAAGTACCCCCGTCTTATCCGACACCGGCGATACCGGGACGCAGTATCCGGCACCACAGTACCCAGCGCGAGTTTCCCAACGCCGCAGTACCCGACGTCTCAATATCCAATGCCGGGTTATCCGCAGCCGGGTTTTGGATACGCTCCATATGGTTATAACCCGTATCCTTATCCCCCACCTCCTCCTCCTCCTCCACCACCCTCGCGGTCGCCGGTGAACCTGCAGGAGACTCTGGCCTCCTGGTGGGCTGAGGCCAAGGCTCAGCTCATCAAAGAGGTAAAGAGCCGCCTTCCGATGATGGTGCCATCCCAGGTTCCCATACGTCCGAGGCGGCACACTCCCTCACCACCTCCAGATTCCAGGGTTCTTCCGTCTGGATCCAGAAAAGGGCAGGACACGCTCTCCGGGGACTTCCCAAGGAATCCGTTCCTCCCCTGGGTCGGGACAGGGAGTCTTTTTCCTCTTCATCCTCCTCTTCACCCTCAGACTCCTCGGATTCTTCCGACGGTTGCTCCGAGAGAGACGACGACCCACGCTGTCCGTCGAAGCCCAGGCCAAGGACTCCTCCGAAGTCTCCGGAGGATCTTCTTTGACGGAGTTGCTTAAGAAAATCCAGGAAGTTCATCAGTGGCACTCCCTGGAACCAGATCTTCAGCGTCTGAAACTCACTGAGCTTCTGGATCTGCCCGTGACAGCTCCTACCTTAGTGCCACCCTGGATAGAGCCTCATGCCGACCTCGTTACCACTACATGGAAACAGACATCGGCTTTAGCCCCACTTCCTAGGAAGTCGAACAGGCTATATCAGGCTCCATAGGGTGTTGATTTCCTGGATTCTCACCCTCGTGCTGATTTGGTCATAATTAGTGCCGCTCACGGCCGGTCGGCAAACCCCAAACACCTTAGCTTGTCACCACCTGATAAGGAATCACGCCTTCTGGACCAGTATGGAGAAAGATTTACGCTTCCTCCACGCTGGGGATCAGGGCCCTGAACTATGTCTGCCATATGGTGGACTACCAGAAGGCCATTCTGACTCAGGTGGAGGCCAAATTGGACTCCCTGCCTGACTCTCAAGTCAAGCAGGAGTTGGCTGATCTTGTCCGCTCTGCTCGTTCGGCCAGTCGACACATGCTCCGTGCGACATTGGATGCAGTGGACACTGCTGGGCGGAGCTCAGCTTTCGCTGTAGGCCTACGGCGTCATGCTTGGCTCCGTGTGTCAGGGTTGGTCTCGGAGATGCAATCTGCTATCCGGGGGTCGGTGCTTTTCGGGGGTGCTGTCAAGGACAACATCACCGATTTGCAAGAAAAGGGGATGGCACCGAAGTCAGTTGATTCCATGTACCTTCCCCATCAGCAGCAGCACCGTCCCTTTTGCAGACGGAATCGGCCAAAGGCGAAACCCCAGGGAAGGTGGGCCACAAAACGCTGGGGCCCCACAGCTGCTAAGCCCCCTCCTCCCAGAAAAGCAGCGCGTGCTTCAGCTGCCCCATACCACCTGACTCCTTCCCTCTCCCACTGCCTCCGGACTCCCCGGAGGAACCAGTAGGAGGGAGGTTTTCCCTCCACCTTCCAGGACGGGAGAGGATAACCACAGATTCTTGGGTGCTCCAGCTCATAGCGGAGGGACACTTGATAGAGTTTCTTCAGAAACCACCTCGCCACCCCCCTCCGAAGTCGTCGTATTCACGGGAACATCTTCTCTTGGTCCAGGAGGAAATTTCAGCTCTCCTGTTGAAATATGCAGTAGAACCCGTCCCCCTCCATCTGCAAGGGATGGGTTACTATTCCCATTTCTTCCTGGTCCCAAAGAAGACAGGAGATCTCAGACCAATTTTGGATCTCAGTTCCCTGAATCTTTTCGTAGAATACAAAAGGTTCAGGATGCTCTCTTTGCAGAGCCTTCTGCCCCCTCCTCCGGCCAGGTCAATGGCTGTGTGCTCTGGATATGCAGGATGCTTATCTGCACATTCCCAGTCGCCCATCTCATCGCAGATACCTTCGGTTTGCGTTCCAGGGGGACCACTACCAGTTCAAGGCGCTCCCTTTTGGTCTATCCTCACCACCCCCCCCGAGTGTTTACCAAATGCCTGGCAGTGGTGGCGGCCCACCTGCTTACCAGGGGAGTGCAGGTTTCCTCGTAACTGGACGATTGGCTCCTGGCGGCCTCATCCAGGGAAGAACTCCTGCGTTGCCTCTCCCTTACCTAGCAGGTTTTTGCCTGCCTGGGGATTACCATCAAGCATTCCAAGTCTCATCTGGTCCCATCCCAGAGACTACAGTTTATTGGGGCAATCCTCAATACATCCACAGGCAAGGCCTTCCTGCCTCCAGACAGGGCGTCCACCCTTCAGACTCAAATAAGTCTGCTGTCCGACTGCAGGACGGTCTCTGCAAGGTCGGTCCTTCGCCTTCTCGGGCTCATGGCGGCGGCTATCCCTATGGTTCCTCATGCTCGACTCCACATGAGAGTTTCTCAGTGGACTCTACGCTTCTAATAGGATCAGCTTATGGATGACCTAGATCACCCAGTTCTGGTCTTCTCGCCGATGCTTCGAGACTTGCAATGGTGGATGGTTCGAGAGAACCTGTTTCGGGGAGTTCCTTTCTTTCATCTTCCCCCCTCCCAGACTCTAACCACAGACACCTTGGGCGAAGGTTGGGGAGCCCATTTAGGCCCTCATCGGACTCAGGGTTCCTGGTCCAAACTAGAACAAGCTCTCCACATCAATGTGCTCGAGCTTCGGGCAGTGTTGTATGCTCTCGAAGCCCTTCACCAGTACATCCTTCCCGGCCACCTAGCCATCCAGATGGACAATGTGTGTGTGGTGTGGTACATCAACAAACAGGGGGGGACTCGGTCCTACTCTCTTTGCAGGGAGGCAATGAGGGTTTGGGATTGGGCAACACAACATGACCTTCACCTCATGGCAATTCACGTTCCGGGAGTAGACAATACCCTGGCAGACAAGCTAAGTCGTTCTTCTGTTCTGACTCACGAGTGGGAACTGGACCAAGGGGTCCTAGACAATATCTTTCAACTTTGGGGAACACCACAGGTCGACCTTGTTCGCATCCCCTCAAAACGCAAAACTTCCCGTCCTCTGCTCGCTCGTTCCAGAGCAAGGCGCTTTTTGGAGCGACGTTCTGTCTCTAGACTGGAAGGACAGATTCGTCTATGCCTTTCCCCCAGTTCCACTTATCCCACGAGTCTTGCAGAAACTAGCTTCAGAAGGAGCACGAATGATTCTGATTACCCCTTTCTGGCCCAGGCAAGTTTGGTTCTCTCTTCTACAACAATACTCAGAGGATCCTCCTCTTCCTCTATCTCAAGATTTACTGACCCAGGATCAGGGGACCCTGGCCCATCCAGTCCTCAAATCCCTTCAACTGCATGCATGGCTCCTGCAGACTTACCCCAATCCCGTTTTGGAGTGTCTCCCAAAGTGGCAGAGATTTTGGTGGAGGCCAGAAAATCCTCCACCAGATCCACTTACGCCATGAAGTGGAAAAGAGTCACTGTTTGGGCCGCTTCCAAGAGCGTGGAACCCTTCTCCTGTTCAGCAGGGTTTCTGCTGGAGTATCTACATCATCTGTTTGACCTGGGTCTCAGTAATTCTTCTCTGAAGGTACACATGGCGGCCATCTCAGCCTAACATGTTCCCTTCGTAGACAAAGCCTTCGCTCAATTGGAGGTCTCTAAGACCTTTCTCTGAGGGGTTCTCCATCTGAGGCCCCTCATCCATACTCCTGCTCCCCCTTGAGACTTGAACTTTGTTCTCAAGAACCTGCAGCTTCTGCGGATTTGAAGTTCCTTTCGTGGAAGACTCTCTTCCTGGTGGCCATTACTTCTGCTCGGCGAATTTCCAAGTTGCAGGCCCTGATGTGCAAAATCCCATACTTGATTTTTCACAAGAAACGAGTTGCTCTTCGTACGAATCCTAAGTTTCTCCCTAAAGTAGTAGCTGAGTCTACTCTGAATCAGTCCATAAAGCTACAGAACCTGCCTTTTTTAAGCAATACTCTAATCAAGGGGAGTATTTACTCCATACTATGGATGTTCACTGGATTCTGAGATAACTGCATCAACAGGACCAAGGATCTCAGAAAGACGGATCAATTGTTCGTCTCTCTTGCTCATAAAAGGGAAGGCAATGCTGTTTCCAAGCAATGCCTGTCTAAGTGGTTGCCTCATTGCATCACTTTCTGTTATGACAAATATAACAAGACCCTACTGGGTCAAGTAAGAAGCCACTCCACCAGAGGAGTAGCCGCCTCAGCGGCTTGTTTCAAAAATGTGTCTGCGGCAGACATCTGTGCTGCCACCACCTGGACTTCCGTCCATACCTTTACTAAACGCTACAGTTTGGATGTTGCCTCTCGCCATAGAGCAGGCTTCGGGGTGGCTATTCTGCAAGGCCTCTTGTCTTGAGGCTTGCACAGCTAGAACTGCTTTTTGGAGTAGTTTATCCTCCTCCCGGTGCCTCTCTTTATTCCAGACTGCTTGGGACTCAGTCCTGTATGTAATTACCTACTACAAGAGCCCTCTCGAAGTAAGATGGTTCAGTTACATAAGAACTTACCGTAACAGTAGATCTTTGAGAGAGGCTCTTGCAGTAGGTAATACCTTCCCACTCTCCATCCCCCTAGGCTTTTTCAGCTTCTTTTCCAGTGAGGGACATATCTGCTCCTCTCTCGTCCGACCTTTCTGGCCTGTGGCGGGAAAGAACTGGAAGGCGGGCGTCAGGGACTGCCCCTTTATACCGACATCTCCTGACGCTGGTCACCTGACATGGGGGCGATCCGGGACTGCTAGCTAGAAATTTTTCTGTGGGGTCCTGCTGCCTGCTGGCATCAGTCCTATATGTAATTACCTACTGCAAGAGCCTCTCTCGAAGATCTACTCTTATGGTAAGTTCTTACATAACTGAACTTTCTTGGTAGCCATTACCTCTGCCAGGCGTATCAGTGAATTGCAAGCCCTGTCAGTGGAACCTGATTTTATCTCCTTTCATAGGGATAAAGTGGTCCTTACAACCAATAGAAGGTTCGGACTTCCATTTAAATCAGTCTACGTCTCTCCCTGTTTTCTTCACTGAGCATTCTTCCTCAGGAGAGAGGAGGCTACACAGTTTAGATGTCAAAAGAGCCCTTAGTTACTACATAGATCGTACCTAGAGTCACAGGTTTGACTCCCTCCAGTTGTTCCTCACTTATGGAGAAGAGGGAAGGGGCAAACCTGCCACCAAAAGATCTATTGCCAGGTGGATTGTGTCTTGTATACAATTCTGCTATGAAAAACTGGGGAAAAACTCCACCCTTAGGCCTGCGGGCTCATTCTACAAGGGGTACAGCTGCTTCCCTGGCTGCAGCTAGGGATATTCCTCTCCTAGAAATTTGTCAAGCAGCCACCTGGAAAACAATCCATACCTTTACCAAGCATTACTCTCTGGATATCCAGGCTAGGAGTGATGCTCGGTTTGGGTACAGAAAGCAGTTCCAGAGCCTATTCTCAAAGAAGGTTCTGTCCCTCCTCCTTGGAGGTACTGCTTGGTAGTTTGCAATTGTCAGAACACAGCAAGACTTCATGTTGTTTGAAGAAAAATTACTCACCTTAGTAATTATATTTCTTCTAATGGAGTCTTGCATGATTCTGACTCTCCTCCCAGAACCTTGTTTTGGGAAGTGGGTGGGCAGGTGCAGTGTTGCACCTCAGGGTGCTCATTTACACCTCTCCTTTGTGTGGGTTTTATGTTATTATATTCCTGTTTGGTTTGGTTTTGAGTTTTGGGTTTCCTGACTTGAGTCTTCTTTTGGTAATCCAAAACTTTTTGTTGCCAGTTGGCTATTAAAAATTTGTTTACAGTTTCCACACAGAATACTATTAGAGTGTTGTGCGTAAGAATGTGACAGTAAGCTTCCAAAAGGAAACAGAGACATCAACCAAGCTCAGCATTCTATGCTCTGCATAGAAAGGTTAACCCTTTGTTCTCTGGGGCAGTTTAAAGGCTGGGGCTATCTGCACTTGTCAGAACACAGCAAGACTCCAATAGAAGAAACATAATTACTAAGGTGAGTAATTTTTTCTTCCATGCTCAGGCATCGTGGGAGACGTTAAGCCTCCTGACAAGGAGTCCAAGAAACTGGACCACATGCCCAAAAAGGTCTGTACTGCCTTCGTCAAACGAGTTCGGCCCTTTTAATGGCCCACTTCGCCCATGCTCTTCTGGGCACACTTGATGAGGTGCTTCCTCATCTCCCGGGGGACTTGCAGACAACAGTCAAGCAGGTCCGGGATTAAGGCCGAGTGGTGGCTAAGCAGCAGCTACAAACTGCCATGGACATTGGTGACTCTTGCGCTAGATCTGTGGTGGCCGCGGTTACCATGCACCATAGGGCGTGGCCGAGGATCTCCACGTTTATGGCAGATACCCAGCACAAGCTGGCAGATGTCCCCTTCTTAGGTACCAACTTGTTCGGGCCTGTGGTCAAGGTGCCTCTCACCTGCATTGAAAAGTCCAGTGCCCCCTTGGACTCTGTGACTTCCACTCAAAGGGATCCCAAGGACTCCAAACAGCAGAAGTCGTCCTTTCGGCCTCTGTCTGCCCCTGCGACCAAACTGGCCTAGCCTCAGGCTGGACAGCAGGCTCAGGCCTGGGGACTGAAGTCTGTGGCCATGGTCGTCCACAAGCCAGGAGGCCAGGTGCCTGGCAGCTCTTCGGCCAGTCCTTCCTCTGCCTCCAAGCCTGCCCAATGATGGGATGAGGGGTGCCTTCCTCATGCCTGTCCTATCTCCCCTGGGTCTTGCCATGGGGGGCTAGCTCCACCACTTCCTTTCTGTCTGGCCTACTGTCACCACGGACAGGTGGGTCCTAGAAGTGGTAGGTCAGGGTCTGCCTCTATAGTTCGAGGCCTACCTGCCCTGCTGAGTCCGTGCCCCATGGGAGAACATGGTGTCCGTCAACATCCTTGGTTGTAGTCAACAGGGGTCCCTCAGGGATCAAACTTGGGCCCCCTTTTATTTCTACTTTACATAAATGCCTTACACAGGTCCTGCTCCCCATCACCAAGTATACTTTTATATGCAGATGATACTATAATGTACACTAGTCACAGTGATGCAGAACAGGCTGTTGCAGCCTTACAGCTTGATTTTAGTACTGTACAGGATGCCTTGCTGGATCTTAGACTTCTACTAAACGAAAAGAAAACACAGTAGATGTTGTTTGCTAAAAAATGCCTGACTAATGTTGATCTGGTTCTGAAATCTAATAAAGGTATTGACATAGCAAGAATAACTATCTATAAATATCTTGGTTTAACTTTACATGAGCATCTAAACTTTAGTCAACCTGTGCAATTACTGTCTGTTAAAGGACTTATAAATAGGTTATTCCAATCTGCTAAACAAAAACACGACACTGTAGGTTAGATGCTTACCTACATAATGCTGTGCTTCTTTTACCCCAAAATATTGTTAATCCTTGGTCGCTAGTATCCAAATGTCTCCATACTATGTCAACAACCCCTCTCCCCGATCGTATTTAAACCTGTAGCTGCCCAAAATGGCTGCTACCTGCTTACGGGATTATGTCAGTGGAGCAACAGTGCTCCAGAGTTTTTTTCACACCTGCACAGTAAAGGATTTGAAGTAGAAGTGCTTTGTTAATGTTATTTTAATAGTTACTACGGTCCCCATAAAAACATAGACTTTGACAGCAGTTGAGGACCGCTTGGTCCACCTAGTCTGCCCATTTCCCTACCTAGAGAATAAGCTACAGATCCTATTTAACCAACAGCCTAGTTCCTCCTACCGCCCACAAAAATTGCCTTATGTCTGTCCCATGCATTCTTGAATTCTCCCACAGTTTTAGACCCCACAACTTCCTCAGGAAGGCTGTTCCATGCGTCCACCACCCTCTCTGTGAAAAAATACTTCCTCACATTGCCCCTAAGCCGTCTCCCCCCCCAATCTTCAAATTGTGTCCCCTTGTTCTTGCACATCTCTTTTTCTGAAAGATGCTACCCTCTTGGACTTTGTTGATTCCACTGAGGTACTTAAACATTTCTATCATGTCCCCCCTCTCCCTCCTTTCCTCAAGGGTATACATATTAAGCTCCTTTAGTCTCTCCTCGTATGGCTTCTCTTGCAGACCCTGCACCATTTTAGTTGCCTCCTCTGAACTGCCTCCATCCTGTCTATTTCCTTGCTGGAGATGGGGTCTCCAGAACTGGATACAGTACTCAGATGGGGTCTCACCAACTGCCTGTACAGGGGATAACAACTTCCTGTTTTTCTGCTGGTGATGCCTCTCACTATACATCCCAGTATCCCCAGCCCTCCTACTGCCTTCTCCATTGCTTGTCAACCTTAAGGTCATCTGATGATGATTACCCCCAGGTCCCTTTCCATTTTTGTTGTTGTTATTACCCCCCCAATTGTGTAATCTTCCCCTGGGTTTTTGTTTCCCAGGTGCATTACTTTGCACTTCTTTGCATTGAATCCATGCTGCCATACTTCTGACCATTCCTCCAACCTTGCCAAGTCCCTTCTCATCCTTTCCACGCCTCCTTGTGTATCAACGCTGTTGCAGATCTTTGTGTCATCTGCAAAGAGGCATACTTTTCCTTCCAGTCCCTCTGCAATGTCACTTATAAAGACATTAAAAAGGACTGGACCCAGTACTGAACCTTGCAGTACCCCACTAGTAACCCCTCTTTCTTCAGGTGGACTCCATTTACAATTACCTTCTGTCCTGTTGTTCAGCCAATGTTTGCCAGGCTACCACCCTGGGACCCACTCCCAGGCTGGTTAATTTGACCACTAATCTTTGTGTTGGACTGTGTCAAATGCCTTGCTAAAGTCTAGGTAGGCCATGTCCACAGCCCTCCCTGGTCTACTACTTTGGTCACCCAGTCAAGAAGTCAATTAGATTTGTCTGACATGACCTTCCCGCTGTGAGACCCCACTGCCTTGGGTCCTGTGCCCACTGACCTTTAGGTACTCAACAATTCTTTCCTTCAAGTGAGTTCCATCACTTTCCCTACCACAGAGGTCAAACTGACAGGTCTGTAGTTTCCTGCCTCTGTCTTGGTCACACTTTGTGAAGGGAATCACACCCTTCTTCCAGTCCTAAGGTACCACACCATCCTCCCATGATTTGTTAAAAAGGGTAGTCAGTGGTGTCACTAGTTCTCTGCTTAATTCTTTTAGAATTCTGGGGTGAATTCCATCTGGCCCCATTGCTTTGTCCACCTTCAGTTTTAGGAGTTCTTTCAGAACCCTTCCTTCTGTGAAATGACTGGGATTGACCCCCCTCTACAGAGTGCTTCTGTTAATTGGATTAGGCACCTCCCCCACTTCCTCTTTTGTGAATACTGAACAGAAGTATTCATTCAGTATCCCAGCGTTTTCACTTGTCACTCTCTGCCCACCCACCATCCATTCAGCCTCACAATCCCTCCCTTTGTCTTTCTACGCTCCCTGATATACCTATAAAAGGTTTTATGCCCTTTCTTAACCAAGTTAGCTATCTTTTCCTCAGTTTGTGCCTTTGCTATTCTGACTACCCTCCCTGCTTCCTTCTGCCTTGACTGGTACCGTTCTCTGTCCTGTTCCTTATACTTCCTAAATGCTATCTTTTTCTCCCTAACCTTCACTGCCACCTCTTTTGAGAACCATAGTGGCTTTTTCTTTCATTTTGATTTATTTGCTTCACACAAAGGCTTGTTGCCTCTGTGATGGCAGTTCTGATATTTCCCCATTGTTGCTCCACCCCTCCTTCTAGCCTGTTTGCTAGTGCTTTTCTAAGGCACTCTCCCATCTTGCCAAAGTCAGCCCTCCTGAAGTCCAGAACCCTCACTTTTGTATGGCTTGACACTGTAGCTGAGTTTATCATGAACCACACTGTTTGGTGGTCACTTATTCCCAAATGGCTACCCACTTCTAGATCTGAGATCCTCTCACTGTCCCCATTTGAGAGTATGAGGTCTAAGATTGCTCCCTCACGTGTAGGTTCCAAAACTAGCTATGTGAGGCATGCCACCTGAAGAGCATCAGGAATGGCCCTGCTTTTGGATGTGGCTGCCGCAAAGGTGCTCCAGTTAACATCTGGCATGTTAAGGTCCCCTATCAACAGTATCTCCCCTTTATCTGCCATCCTAAGTATGTCTTCTATCATATCCTTGTCCATTCCCTCCCCCTGACATGGGGGTCTATATACAACCTCTGTGCGGATTGTGGTGCCATTTCCAGTCTCTAAGGTGACCCACAGTGCCTCCTCTCTTCCCTGTTTACTCTTTTGTTCAGTTGCTTTTATCCCTTCCCTTACATAGAGAGCTACTCCCCCTCCCCCCGCCCTCTCTGTCTCTCCTGTAGGTTGTGTACCCTGGTTTGTTAACATCCCAGTCATGGTTCTCTGTGTACCATGTTTCTGTGACTGCTACAATATCCAGGCATCCCTCTTCCATCAAGGCTACCAGTTCAGGGAGCTTGTTGTCCAGACTACGGGCGTTGGTACTCATTACCCTCCATTTCTTTTTGCCCCATCCCTGATCTTATTGCATTTGTCACTTTCTCCATTTACCCCTGCGCTTCTCCCTATTGACATCTCTATGTTGGTGTCTACCTCACTTAGTACCCTGATATTTTTTTTGGGGGGGGCGGCTAGGATTTCCCTGCTCCTTTCCAGTGCCTCCTCCCTTGGCTAGTTTAAATGCTTGTCAAAGAAATATTTAAACCTATCACCTAGGATCCTGGTTCCCCTCCTGGACAGATGCAGACCATCATGCCAATATAGGCATGCATCCTTCCAGGTGGACCCCCCAGTCCCCAGTGAAGCCAAATCCCTGAGCTGTGCACCACTTTTTCAACCATTGATTGAATCCCGTGGTGTGGAGCACCCTAGCCTCACCCGTGCCATAGACAGGCAGCACCTCCCAGAAGGTTACCATGTGTGCTTTTTGTCTAAGGCCCCTCCCCATCTCCACGAACGCTTCTTGCACTGCTCTGATCCCTTTCTTAGCCAGGTCATTTGTCCCTAGGTGGACAATAACATCCAGCTCCCTCCCCTGTGCAGCTGCTCCTGCGATCCTGAGGATTCGCTCCCTGTCTCTCCAAGCCATGGCGCCAGGCAGGCACCTTACCTCCCTCTCCTCTTCCTCCTCCAGTTCTACCTTCCTAACAATGGAGTCTCCCACCAGGACTTGTTTCCTTCCCCTGTGGGGTCCCATGCCACCCTCCTGTGGGTCTCCTTTGTGGATGTTCCCAGCATCCTCCTTGGTCTCCACTGTGGGTGCCTCCATAGAGGAACCACACTTTTCCAGAATGGCATAGAAATTGTGGAGAGGTACAACTGGAGGGATGCACCTCTGTTACACCACCCTCATCCTCCCTGAACCCACTGTGGTCCAACCACTCCTCCTTCTTGGCAACCTCTGAGGCAATGGCAGTGACCCTGGTGGTCCCTGGGTGGGAGAGGAGGTCCCACAAATCCTGGCCAACTAAGCCTGGAGATGAACAACCTCCTCCCTCAGCTCAGAGAGATGTCTGCAGGTAGGACAACACTGCATCCTCCAGAACATCTCCCGGAAGACTGCTGCTCCACAGCCACTGCACTGCACCACTCCCACCATGTCTTTTTTCTGGCCCCTAACTGTTATTTGGAATACTTACTCTTTCCTCTGTTTGTTTTTCTTTTTTTTTTTCTCTCCCTACTTATTTACTGTCTCTGCACCCTTTTTTCTCCTGATCTTCCTGTTCCGAGACAAGAAGTTCCTATATTTCTCAGTAGTCTCCTTACTTGCTCAGATTCAGACCTCCAGCAGCTGGGGGGGAGGGGCGAAGAGCTACTCTTGCCCTTCTAGGATGGTGAGTCTTTCGGTGGCTCTGTGATCACTCACTTCCTGCTCACAAACAGGAAGTTCCTGTTGTCAGTTAAATCCTGTGCCTATAAAAGTAGAACTGGTTTAGGGTGGAGGGAAGGAGGACAATATAGTCCCAGTAGAGAAGTTTTAGTTATACCAGTAGCTCCTTCCTCCAGGTGTTCTGTCTGTTCTCTGGCAAAAGCTATCTAGGGCAGTGTTTATATCTGGTCTTAACCTGGCTCCTTCTAGCTAAGCCACTCCCCCTACTTTGTAAATCTTTCTACACTTAGTTAATTTCACAGATAACAATTCCCTTCTGACACCTGATACAAGCACCTAGATAAGTACACAGATAACAGATAACTATTTACTTCAACTACCTCTGACAAACACACCAACTTTTTTTTTTTTTTACCCTAAATTGAAGGTCCCAGTAGAGAAGTTTTAGTTATACCAGTAGCTCCTTCCTCCCGGTGTTCTGTCTGTGTTGGCACTCCGAAGCACTGTCACTCCACTACTCCCACTTCTTCCTCGTGCCGAAGAAGACGGGGATCTTCATCCCATCTTAGATTTAAGCTGAATGAACCAGTACATAGAGTACAAAAAATTCAGGATGGTCACCTTTATAGGTCTCCTTCCCTTGTTACACCAGTGGGACTGGCTATACTCCCTGGACATGCAGGATGCATACCTCCACATCCTGATTTTCCAACCACACAGGAGGTATCTGTGCTTCTGCTTTCAGGGCCAGTATTACCAATTCAGGGCCTTGCCCATCGCCCTGTCCTTGGCACCGAGGGTGTTTACCAAGTGCCTTGCTGTGGTAGCCACAAGTCTCAGGAGGCAGGGCATTATGTCTTCCCTACTTCGATGATTGGCTTCTAACCGACCCCTCTTCGGACCGGCTTGTAGAAACCCTTCTAGACAGTCTCCCTCTTTCAGGACCTGGGAGTTATTCTCAATCTCCCCAAGTCCTACCTCTGGCCAGGTCAGCGGCTTCAAACCCTGCCATGGTGACTGGATACTCCCAACTTTTCCAGAGGTGTTTCTTTCTGGAAGGAATCTCCCACCCAGATCCTAACCATCAGGCCAGGGTTGGGGAACTTATTTGGGCACTCGCCAGACTCAAGGATCCTGGACTAAGCAGGAGCTTCATCTCCACATCAGTGTGCTGGAGATGAGGGCAGTTATTTACGCCCTCCACGCCTTCCAGACCATCATCTCAATGGGTCCCCTGCTGATGCAAACTGTCATGTCATGGTATTTTATATCAACAAGTGGGAGGGGGCACACTCTTACCCTCTCTGCATAGAAGCCATGCTAGTGTGGACTTGGGCAGTGGATCACCAACTGGAACTTGCAGCAGTTCACATTCTGGGCATTCACAATTCTCTGGCCAACAGCCTCAGCCGGACTCTGTCCAGAGCCCAGGACTGGGAACTGCTTCCCGCAGTGGCGGAAGATCTCTTCATCAGATGGGATCGCCCTGAAATTGATCTGTTCTAGGAGCGTGGATATGTTGTTCATCCACACTCTTTGGCATGTCTCTTTCCCTTTAAATCTCACTGAAAAGTCTTCAAGCTGGCTCCTCCCACCCACCCGGGTAGTAAATACCTCAGCTCCGCCCCATGACGCCAGATCTTCCTTTCCGCTGGAAGATTCAGGTTCCCTCGTGCAAACTCTAGCCATCGTAGGCCCTGGATTCGTATTGTCGGTTTTTACAGTTTAACTCGTAAACTCGTCAGTTTTCAATTCCAATAATAGTGCATCGATATGGAGGACAAGTCGTCCCCCGGTTTTCGCCAGTGTACGTGCGGCCAGAAAATGTTGCGCACCGATCCCCACCTTACCTGTGTATACTGCCTAGGTGTCGGTCATGACACCACCACTTGTACCTTTTGCTTGGCTTTTCATCCCAGTGTCCTCGACGACTGCATGGCATGCCTTAAGCTGGGAGACCTGAGAAAAGGAACCCGCCGGTGAAATCCAGATGAGCGAGGTGGGCGGTTTCATGACCTACAGGATCCACCAAGCAGCTCGAGCAGATGAAGACCTTCGAAGAAGAAGCTGCCCAAGCTCCGGCCAGCCGAAGTTTCTTTGTGCCTCTCAACCTCTGTTCTTCCTTCACAGGTTCCTTCAGGGAGATGTGCCAGTCTCTCCCCACCAGGGGTGAAGCACCCTCAGAAGAGGGACAAGGATCCAACGTCTTCGAAGAGGAGACGTTCCTGGGACCGGGAGAGGTCAGAGTCTCTTGCAGTAGGTAATACCTTCCCGCCCTCCATCCCCCTAGGCTTTTTCATCTTCTTTTCCAGTGAGGGACATATCTGCTCCTCTCTCATCCGGCCTTTCTGGCCTGTGGCGGGAAAGAACTGGAAGGCGGGCGTCAGGGACCACCCCTATATACCGACATCTCCTGACGCCAGTCACCTGACATAGGGGCAGTCAGGAACTGCTAGCTAGAAATTTTTCTGTGGGGTCCTGCCGCCTGCTGGCATCAGTCCTATGTGTAATTACCTACTGCAAGAGCCTCTCTCGAAGATCTACTGTTACGGTAAGTTCTTGCGTAACTGAACTTTCTTGGTAGCCATTACCTCTGCCAGGCGTATCAGTGAATTGCAAGCCCTGTCAGTGGAACCGGATTTTATCTCCTTTCATAGGAATAAAGTGGTCCTTACAACCAATAGAAGGTTCAGACTTCCATTTAAATCAGTCTACATCTCTCCCTGTTTTCCCTGAGTTTGAATCTACCCTTATCTCGACGACTGGCTTCTGGCAGGTTCCTCCCTTCAGGAGGTGGAGAGATCCAGGGATCTAGCTCTCAGAACTTGCTCTCAGCTTGGCCTCCTGATCAACGAGGCCAAGTCGGAATTCGTGCCATCTCAGGTGATGGGCTTCATTGGGGCAGAGCTCGACTCTTGTCAAGACAGAGCCTGGCTCCCGGCGGACAGGGCAGAGGTTCTTTCCTCCTTTGCCCGATCATTTCTGGTTGGGCTCTTGCACCCTGCCCGGGACTTTCTGCACCTTCTGGGTTACATGGTGGCATGCACTTCAGTGGTCCATTGGGCCAGGTGGCACATGCGCCCCCTCCAATGGGAGCTGGCCGCCCTGGCAGCACTATGGTCAATTCGATCAGCTGATCATGGTAACCCAGAAGATGTGGAACGCTCTCCAATGGTGGACCATCCCAGAACGGTTGCAGGAGGGATCCCGTTGTCTCACCGAGGCCGGCGGTGTCTTCACGACCGATGCGCCTCCATGGGCTGGGGAGCCCACATGGGGACAATAGGGCCCATGGGTTCTGGACCCCGAGGAGTCCTGATGCCACATCAACCTGTTGGAGCTCAGAGCAGTCAGACTGGCACTGTCAGCATTCGCTCCTCAGCTCTGGGGTCAAGTGATTCAAGTCCAGACGGACAATACCACGACCATGTACTACCTAAACAAACAGGGTGGCACGCACTCCCGTCTGCTGTGCAAGGAGGCGCTCCGCATCTGGACCCTCGTCAGCCGGTTGGAGGCAGATCTCCTAGCCATCCATGTGGCAGAAGTCTCGAACCAACTGGCAGATGCTCTCAGCCGCCTAGGCCAGACATCCCACAAGTGGTCCCTCCATCCAGAGGTAGCTTACAGTCTGTTCTCCCATTGGGGCAAACTGTTGGTGGACCTGTTTGCCTTCAGGAGAATGCCAAACTGAGTCATGCCATGCCCACCCCCCCAGCGGGGCTCGCTGCAGGGGATGCCTTTTCGAGACCGTGAACCCCAGGCCTCCTCTACGCCTTCCCTCCATTTCCCACAAGGTGTTACTCAAGGTGGGGAGGGACAAGGCGAAAGTGATTCTGGTAGCCCTGGATTGGCCATGCCAGCTCTGGTACCCAGATCTCTTCAGCCTCAGCTGCAGGCCCTCGGAGCAGCTTTGCACACGCCCGGACCTGATATCATTAAACCAGGGGAAGATCTTCCATCCAGACCTTCAATCTCTGCACCTCACAGCCTGGTACCTGAGCGGCTAGAGTGCCAGGCTCTTGGTCTTTCCGAGGATGTCTACACTGTGGTGGAGGCATCTCGCAAGGAATCGACCAGGAAATGTTATGCCTTCAAATGGAAGAGATTTTCCATTTGGTGTCAGGGTAAGAGTCTGGATCCCTTATCCTGCTCTGTGGCTAACATTCTAGACTACCTTTGGTCTTCTCTCTCTCTCTCCAAAGGGGGTCTGTGGTACTCGACCCCTAGGATGCACCTGGCAGCCATTTCTGCTTACCGGGCACGGGCTGGTCAGCCGACATTGGCAGAGGCGACAGTGGACGAGCGCTTCTTCAAAGACCTGGATCACATATCCACTCCGGTGCGTGAACCTCCACCTCCGTGGGATCTCTTGCTGGTTTTGGTAAAGCTCATGGGCAAGCCATTTGAACCCATGCACAAGTGTGAGCTCTCACACTTGTCGTGAAAGACGGCCTTCCTGGTGGCTATCACATCGGCCAGAAGGACAGGGGAGCTCCAGGCACTTTCAGTGGACTGCCCTTATCCGGTCTTATACAGGGACAAAGTTGTCCTGCGCCCCCACCCGAAATTCCTTCCGAAGGTGGTCTCAGAGTTTCATCTTAACCAGGTGTTGACTCTGCCAGTATACTACCCTAACTACACCTTGGATGCCGAGTACAGGCTCCATACTCTGGACCTGAGACATGCTCTCTCCTACTATAAGGAAAAAATGGCGGAAATTCATAGAGAGGTTCGCCAGCTGTTTGTCACCTACGCTGAAGCCGCTTCTGGCACACCTGCAGCTAAAAGGACCATTGCAAGATGGATCACATCATGCATAGGTCTGTGCTACGAGTTGGCAGGCAAGGAGCCTCCCAGAGGTAAGAGCTCATTCTACCCGCCATACTGCTGCATCGGTGGCTGCTTCCACGAACATCCCTATCCAGGAAATCTGTTGGGCTGCTAGCTGGAAGTCAGCAAACACCTTTATTTCCCACTACCACATCAACCTTGAGTCATGCCGGGATGCTGGTTTTGGGGCTTCGGTTCTCCAATCTCTGTTTCCTAAGTAGGGGGTGTGCGCCTTGCCTCCCTCCTCCCGGAGAACTGCTAGGAGTCTGCCAAAGAGTGTGGATGTACAACTCATCTGTAACAGTAGTTCTAGGAGTGGTATATGTTGTTCATCCACACGCATCCACCCGACCTCCCCGGCTTTAGGCGCATCACCTTGCTTCCAGTGGGCTAAGATCTGGCATCATGGGGCGGAGCCACAGTATTTACCACCCGGGTGGGTGGGAGGAGCCAGCTTGAAGACTTTCCGGCGAGATTTAAAGGGAAAGGGACATGCCAAAGAGTGTGGATGAACACATATACCACTCCTAGAACTACTGTTACAGGTGATTAACCTGTTCTTTGCCTCCCCATCCAACGTAAAAATGCCCAATTTTTGCTCGCTAGATCCAGGACCTGGTGCATTCTGGGAAGATGTGTTATCCCTCTCCTGGTTGGGGAGGTTTCTTTGTGTTCCCTCTCTTCCCCTTCTGCAACAGGTCCTCGTCAAGTTGCAGTTGGAGGGAGCAGAAATGATCCTGGTGACTCCGCTCTGACCTTGGCAGATCTGGTTCCCACTATTGCAGCAACTGGCTGTGGAACCTCCAGTGCCCATGCCCCTCCGGTCAGACTTGCTC
Source organism: Neoceratodus forsteri (assembly GCA_016271365.2). Lineage (NCBI taxonomy): Eukaryota > Metazoa > Chordata > Ceratodontiformes > Ceratodontidae > Neoceratodus > Neoceratodus forsteri. The sequence goes on along the minus strand of CM028131.1, from coordinate 1,009,475,093 downwards.
TCTCAGGAGCAGGGCTCCCTGGTCCATCCGGATCTCAGATCTCTGCATCTTCATGAGTGGTTCCTACAGACCTAGCTGTCTCCAGGTTCGGGGTTTCCCCAAGAGTAGCGGACGTCCTAGTGGTAGCCAGGAAACCCTCCATTAGGGTGACCTATGCTATGAAATGGAAGCGATTCTGCATCTGGGCTACCGCCAGGAGCTTGGATCCATTCACTTGCCTAGTGAACTCGATACTGGAGTACCTCCTCTCTCTGTCAGATGCAGGACTTGGCTACTCTTCATTGAAAGTACATTTGTCTGCAGTTTCCACATATCATGTGCCTATTGAGGGCAAGTACATTGCCCAGCTGGATCTTTCCCACACTTTTCTGCAGGGAATGCTTCATTTGAAGCCTCCTATCCAGGACCCCATTCCGTCTTTGGAGCGTTTGTTTGTTTTAGAGATGCTCACTCTGCCTCCTTTTAGGCCTGACATGAGCTGCACTTTCTGTTGTGGAAAGTGTTATTTTTAGTTGCCATTACTTCTGCTTGAAGAATTTCTGAGCTTCGGGCCCTGTTGTGTAAGGAAACTTATTTGGTTTTTCACAAGAACAGGGTGTCCTTGAGAACTAATACTAAATTTCTGCCGAAGGTGGTCTCAGAGTTTACCTTGAATCAAGATATCCACCTGCCGGTATATTATCCAGATTATTCAAACCGAGGGGAGGCTCTGTTACATACTCTGGACGTCCACAGTGTGCTCAGATACTATTTGGAGCACACCCATTCTGTGCATCAGTCTGATCAGTTGTTTGTGTCTTTTGCCCCCCATATGGCAGAGACTCCAGTTTCTAACCAATGCTTATCCAAATGGTTGGTTAACTGCATTGTGTTTCGTTACAATAAGTACGACAAACCCTTACCAGGCACGGTAAAGGGTCATTCCACTAGTGTTCACACATTTGTAAAGCATTACAGTCTGGACATTGCTTCTCACCACATGGCTGGCTTTGGACTTGCTGTACTTCAGGGCCTCCTGTCCTAATTTCCTCTGAGGAGACTTCTTCCTCCACCCTTCTGCTTAAGATTTCTCCTCCACTGCTTGGGACTCTGTCCTAGAGGTGTTACCTGCTGCAAGAGTGAATTCTTGAAGTAAGATAGTACAGTTACATAAGAACTTACCATAACAGTAGATCTTTGAGAGGAACTCTTGCAGCAGGTACTATTCCCTCTTCTCCATCTTGGATACTTTCATTCATCAGTTGTCCTTTTCTGTTTTTTTCTCATTAGCCGGTCTCCGGTGATATAACTGTGGATGGGTTGGGGAACCGCCCCTTTTTATGCCATACGTGACTTTGGGGGTGATCCCCCGCCGGGTATTGCTAGCTAGAAAGTTTCCGTGGGGTCCTGGCACCTGACAGCTACAGTCCTAGTGGTGTTACCTGCTGCAAGAGCTTCTCTCGAAGATCTTCTGTTACGGTAAGTTCTCACGTAACTGTACCTTTCTTTTATAGGAACAAGACACAATCTTATCTGTGTCAGTCTTCACCATTCATCACAGTTGGGTATATGTCCGGAGGTCACAACCCGTGGGAGCTTTTTTGATGGGCCGGATCGATACATGTCGGCACTGCCCTAGAGGCCGACGCACTGCGTGGCGCTCGCGGGTTGACTGTTCGGTGTTGTCAACCCCACCTTCCCGCCAGTTCTTCATCTCCTGCCATTGAGATCGCACCTCGTGAGGAGCTCCTGGAGTTTTTGGCCTGTTGATGACTCAGTTTTTCTCAACGCCGATCCTTCCCGTCGGTTCTGTCACCTACTCGACGCCGCTGCCTGGTAAGATTGATCTTCCTGGACATAAAATCTCCACCACTCATTCACACTAATGGGACTTCACCGGAGGCGCTTGGACCCAGCAGGAGCAAACTTTTTGCAGGAAGGCCAGCGCCAGAGATGGAGCAATGAGGAGCAGCGCGCGAGCCTCTGCTCGTGCGGCAATGATTATCTTGGTGTCGACCCTCCAACCGCTTCAGTGACGACGTCGCTTGCCTGCCGGGAGTCAAACTTCAAACCAGCAGCATAGTTTTCAGTTTATTATTTTGTAGTATTTCTCGAATAAAGTACCACTTACGATAATTTATTCTTATTAAAGAAAGAAGTGTCAGCCTACATTGACGGAGTCGACCATGAGTGGGTCAGGTGACGGTAGGGAGACTTTGTATGAAAACTGTTCAGTCAGCCGGGCTGGGTCTGGTCTGCCGCCTTCTCCAGAGGGGGGGGTCTGACATTGGACGGTCCAATGCCTGAGGGGAAGGGTGGTCCCCCCAGAAGCATAAAAGTAAACGGTCGCATTCTCGGCACCGTTCGGCCTCGAGCTCTTCGGCCCATAGGTCAAGAAAGAGAAGGCATCACTCGAGGTCGCCTTCTGATATGTCTGCGCCTAGACGGTTGGTCATTGGGGTCAGTTGCCGGTCTCTTCATTCGTAGTCGCCGGTTTCTGTTTCTGGTCACCGACCTCTTCGACATCGGAGACCTTCCCCACCTTCTGGTAGGGCTTCCGATGAGCAGTTCCATCAGTGGGCTGCTCTTATGGAGCAGTGGGCTTGGAGGTTGGTCCAGGTGCCTGGCCCAGTCACTCCAGGGACCCTCAGGCTCTTCAGGAGATAGGGCAGGGCGATTGGGCTTCCCTGGTCGTGCGGCACCCTCTTCGGTGCCGTCGACTCTGCGGTTAGGTGTTTTCCCCCCCTCACATGGCTGCGGTGCAGGGGGCCACACCGATGCCTCTATCTCCTGGTATTCTTCCTTCTTTCCCCTTAAATCTGAATTTTCGGGGCCCTGGGTTGGTGTCGGTGGTGGGTTGCTCGGCGCCGTCCTTGGTGCCATGTGGCCTTTCGGCAGCGTGTTCTTCGGTGCCGAAGCCGGGCTTTTCATCAGCTAATCTTCGGGGCTTCTCCTCTCCGAATTCTTTTCCATCCTCTTTTCCTGCTGATTTTCGTCACTTTCCTGTCCATGCAGTCCTTCCTGGACTGTCGGGAGATGATATTGAGCCTGACCCACATCTTAGACTGGGTGATGATGTGGAAGGAGCAGGACCTAACCTTGTTATAGAGCCTATTGTCGAGGACCTGTCATTTAAGACTCTGCTGAAAAATTTGAATTCCACTCTTTCTCTCCAGACTATGGACATTGATCCTGGGAAGCTTTTAAGACTCCAATACCTTCATGTTCCAGACATCCCTACGGATTTAACTCCCCCGGTTCAACCCTCCTTTGAGACACTTTCTCAAATGGTATGGAATAATCCTGCTCTCATTCCTTCTGTGGCTAAGTCAATAGATAGGAAGTATGCTGCTCCCAAGGAGCGACCTATTTTGTCCTCCCAAGCCTTTGCGGATCCTATTGTAGTCTTGGCAGAGAATGATAAGGTCGTCCTTCCTCAGACTACTACAGCTTGACCTATAAACAAAGAATCTCTTAAGATAGATACTTTAGGAAAGAGTGTCTTTGCTGCATTCACCCTGGGTATGCGTATCGCCAGCTACCAGGGCTATTTCTCCCAATATGAGTATATTCTTTGGCATTCACTCAAACAAATGGTTGAAGCTCTACCAGAGTCGGACACTAATTCAGAGCTTCTTCAAGCCATAATCAGGGGTATTGAGTCCAACAACCAGCAGGTTAAAGCAGCTATGGACGCCTTCTATACTGCCTCCCAAGCAGCGGTGGCGGGCATCTGTACCCACTGCCATTCCTGGCTGCGCACTTCAGGTTTTACGAATGATGCCCAACAACAGGTCATGGCATTGCCTTTCGATGGTGTGTACCTCTTCGGCCCTCAAGTAGAACAGGCCAGAGGCCATACAAAAGACTAGGTCAGCCGTTAAATTGGCTCGACCTCCTCCCGCCCCCCTCGAGGAAGAGTTAAAACTACCATAATCACGTCCTTTCTCGAGGCAAAGGCAGGGGAGGTTTCAATAGAAACCAAGCCCCACAACCTCAAAAGAAAACACAACAGAAGGCGCAAGGACCCAAAGCGCCCAGTGCCTCCTCCTGAGTTGCTGGTCCAAGTCCCACCTCAACTGCCCGAGGGGGGACTCTTCCTCAGCAGTGGGAGGTCGTCTGACTCAATTCTACAACCGGAGGAAGTCCATGACATCGGACTAATGGGTCCTCCAGATAATCCACAAGGGGTATTCCCTCAATCTTTCAGAGATCCCTCCAGATCGTCCCACCAAACGACAGCCCAGGCTGTCAGTACTTCACTCAGAACTTCTCGCCTCCGAGATACAAGGCCTTCTGAACAACAGGGCAGTGGAAGTAGTTCCGCTGGATCAACGGAACACAGGGTTCTACTCCCATTACTTTCTGGTTCCAAAGAAAACTGGGGATATGTGCCCCATTTTGGACCTCAGAAAATTAAACAAATTTCTTCCGAAAGAGAAATTCAAAATGATATCGCTAGGAACCCTGTTACCTTTGCTTCATCAACACAACTGGTTAGCCTCCCTGGACATGCAGGATGCTTACCAACATATTCCTATTTACCCAAGGCATCACAAATACCTAAGGTTCGTGGCTTTGGGCCTGCATTATCAGTTCAGAGTCCTGCCCTTTGGGCTGTCCTCGGCACCGCAAGTTTTTACAGTGTTGTGCAATACTCCCAGCACAACCCTGAAAAATTGGAGTACAAGTGTTCCCATATCTGGACGACTGGCTTCTAGCAAGCCTTTCCAGGCAAGGAACCCTCAACGCCATTGCCACGGCCTCAGACTTTCTCACGTCCATGGGAGTCCTGCTAAATCTCAAGAAATCACAGCTGCAGCCCTCCTAGAGGCTCCTTTTCATAGGAACTCTTCTGGACACCTCCTGTGCAAAAGATTTTCTACCAGAGGACAGAACGAGCGATATCCTGCAGATGGTCTGATACATCTGAGAGAACAGCTCAGTTTGAGCTATCTCAATGCAGCAGATGCTAGGTCTCGTGGCATCCTCGGTGTTCACTGTACCTCTAGCACGCCTGCACATGAGAACCTCTCAATGGATGCTCAGTACTCAGTGGTCTCCAACCATTCACCTGCAGTCCTTTCTCATGAAGGTGACAGAGCCTCTGAAGAAGTCACTCACCTGGTGGTTGCAAGAGGACAATCTTCTGGAAGTGTATCCCTTTGCTTCTCTGGATCATCAGATTTCCATTACCACAGACACATCCCTGATATGGTGGAGAGCTCACTGTCAGACTCTCCACACTCAAGGTATGTGGACTCAGGAAGAGTCCCAGCTTCACATAAATGTCTTAGAAATGAGGGCCATCCTTTATGCAATCTGGGCTTTGAAGGGCATTCTCTGTCACAAGAACATTCTCCTTCAAACGGACAACAAAGCAGTGATGTATTACATCAACAAGCAGGGTGGTGCTCACTCTTACCCCTTATGCAGGGAAGCGATGAGAGTGTGGGAATGGTGCTTGGTGCACAAGGTTCTAATTCAAGCGGTCTACCTGCCAGGAGTGCAGAACGAACTGGCAGACCATCTCAGCAGAACAGACACAGATCCTCACGAATGGTCTTTCGACTCAACCGTAGTTCAGTTACTGTTCGCAGAGTGGGGAACTCGAGACCTGGACCTTTTTGCATCCCCACTCAACACAAAACTGCCTCTCCTCTGCTCCAGAAATCCAGGGCCTGGCATTTTCTGTCAGGATGCATTCAGGCTGTAGTGGACAAGACGCTTTCTATACGCCTTTCCGCCTCTTCCTTTAATTCAGAGGGTACTTCTCATGTTCGAGTCCCAAGGGGACAAAATGATCCTCATTGCTAACCTTCTGGCCTCGACAAATATGGATCTTACTTCGAGTGGGAGCTCTTGCAGCAGGCTATTACAATAAGGACTACGCCGCAGGCACTAGGACCTTCCGGTGAAAACTTCAGCCAGCAGTACACAGCAGGGACTGCCCCCAATGCCTGCCCAACCCCGACGGTCTGGGTACAAGAGGGGGCAGACCCAGCTCCACCTCAGTTCTTTCCCGCTGCGTCCCGCACGTGAACAAGGAAGAACAGCTTCTGCTTGCCAGTTGCAGCTAAAATCTCTTCAATCAAGACCTTTTTGAACAATTTTTTCGACGGTTTTTCTCCGATTATAGAAACATAGAAACAGAATTTGACGGCAGATAAGGACCGCTTGGCCCACCCAGTCTGCCCATTTCCCTACCTAATGGATAAGCTGCAGATCCTAGTTAACCAGCAGCCTACTTCTTCCTACCCCCACCCCCTAAAATTGCCTTATGACTGTCCCATGCATGCTTGAATTCCACCACTGTTTTTGACTCCACAACCTCCTCTACACCGAAGTCAGTCGGCTGCCCATCGATTATTTAACCGTTTTTTCAACGTTTTTTTTCCTCAGGTTACCGACGTCAGCCGTTGCCCGATGGTTTTTGGAAGTCTGACGGATGTCTTCTCGGGCGTCGGACTCACCGGAGCACCTGAACAAGTGTGTGTGTGGGAGGCAGATCCCAGCCAAGGATGGCCATTGCCGCTGTGTCTTTTGTCTAGGCCCGGACTACGACACCGCGAACTGCTCCGATTGCCAGGTTTTCACCAGCAGGACCCGCATCCACCGCCTCAAGGCCCTAAAAGCCTTCTTATTGGAGCAGAAAATGGATCTGCACTCCTCGGAGGGAAAATGGAAAGAGAAGAAACGGCACAGCAAAGACCGTAGTCAGTCCCAGCACCGGTCGCGGTCCCACTGTCACTCACGGCCCTCTCCGAAGCAGGCCCATCCCTCAGGCTCTGGAGAGCACCTGAAATCCACTCAGGCTAAGGCCGGCCCTTCGGGGGAGAAGCCGGCTAAGCTTAAGGTGACCCCTCTAAGGGTCACCATGAAGCCCAAGTGCATGCTTGACCCGCCTCTTAAGGCACTAGGCGCCGCCTGCTAAAACCGCGCCTCTGGAGCCACCGGACTCTCCGGGCGCCCCCGATGTCGGTACCTACCAAGCGCGCCGGTTGAAGGAGCGAAGGGCAAAGAGATTGGCTGTGGAAGAGCCGACATCCCCGTCGCCCAAGTCCTCCTTCCCCCCTGGGCACTCAGGAGGGCTCTCCTTCACGCCCCAACGTCCCGGATACTTCCTTTCCGAGCCGGGCGGCAGAGATCTTCATGAAGGACGAGCTCCAGGAACTGTTTTCCTTCTGGTGGGGGCAGGTCCACAAGCAGTCCCCCTGTCGCCAGCCCAGACACCGGTACCGGACCCAGTGGAAAAACCACAGCCGGGAGGTGAGCCTTCGCCGTGGAAGTCGCCGGAGCGCCCACCTACACCTCCCTCTAGGGCTCGTTCCCGCACCAGGTCCGGGGACCACCGACGACGCTCCAGGGACTCTGCTGACCGTCGTCGGTCCAGGTCACGCTCTAGGAGCCTTTCTCGCTCCTCTGGGCGAGAACACTGCCAACGTCTGTCCTCTGACCGACCTCAGTCTCTGCTTCGTCACCGGTCCAGGGACCGGAGTCGGTCTTCGGGCTGACGTCGGTCCCCTAGCTACCGACGACAGCAAGAGCCTGGTCACACGGAAAGGTCAGACTCTTCAAAATCCTATAGTCAATCTTCCTCACCATCATCTTCCTCAACTTCCACTCTGTTTGCAGCGCTCCCCAGGAGAGAAGGACCAGCCTCGCTCGCCTCCAGATGATCCTACCTTTATGTACGTCATGAGGCACATCCAGGCCTCCAACGAGTGGGAGACGGAGGATCTGGACCCGGAAGGCCGGAGACTAGCTAAGTACCTGAGGCAAAAGGAGCCTAAACCCTTGGTTATCCCTCCTTTGGTGGATACGTTCCAGGACCTCACTAGAACCACCTGGAAGCATCCAGCTTCAGTCCCGGCTGTTCCGAAGAAGTCGGATAGGCTGTACAAGGCCCCGAGGGCAGAAGCTTTCCTCGCTGAACACCCTCAGGCGGATTCCTTGGTGATCACGGCTGCCCATGATAAGTCCAGGCAGCCGAAGCACCTCAGCTCTCAGCCTTCCGACCTGGAGTCTCGCTATTTGGACCAGGTGGGCAAGAAGGTATATGCTGCTTCCACCTGTTCCATACGTTCCCTCAACTTCTTGACGCATATGGTCCAGTACCAGAATGCGCTTTGGGAGAGGGGACAAGAGCTTCTGAAGGCCTTTCCAGACTCTGCCAGAAGACAGAGCTCCTGGACATCCTAAAATCAGGCTCAGACGTAGGCTCCCATGTCCTGAGAGCCTCGTATGACACGGTAGATACGGCAGCCAGGGCAGCTGCTTCCGGGGTGTGCCTACGGCACCACGCCTGGTTGAGAGTCTCCGGCTTTTACCAGGATCTGCAGGCCAGTATCAAGGATTTACCCTTCCAGGGTACCGTGCTGTTTGGGCAGGAGATGGAGGCCTTGATCTCCCGTCTCCAGGAGTCGGGCAAGTCTATCTGGTCGGTCCGCCAGATGTACCGCGGTGACTAGCGAAGACACCGTAAACGGCCTTTTCTTAAGTCCTCAGGCGGTCAAGGCCAAGCCTGTAGTAACCAACAGGGGCAGAGAGGAGGCTTTCGCAGGAGATCCGGCAACCAGCAGTCTGGTGGACCTCCCGCCCCTGGGCCCAAGTCCTCCCAGGCCTCTCTACCTACACCAGGCTCGGCCCAATGACTCCCTTCTGCCTCCCCCTCTTCCACGGGAAGATCCAGGGGAGCCAGTTGGGGGCCGCTTCTCCCTTCATTTAGAAGGGTGGAAGTCAATAACTGCGGACCAATGGGTCTTAGACATCATCAGGAGGGGACACACACTGGAGTTCATAGAGTTTCAACCGAACACTCCACCAAAGCTCTCCCATTATCCTCCTCCTCACATCCCATTAATAGAAGGAGAGATTCAGATCCTCTTGCAAAAAAGGGCAATAGAGATAGTCCCCTTGCATCAGCGAAGACAGGGGTTTTATTCACACTTTTTCCTGGTTCCAAAAAAGACACAGGACCTTCGTCCCATTCTGGACCTTAGCCCTCTAAATCTCTTTATCGAGTACAAAAGGTTCAGGATGGTGACCCTCCAAGGACTTCTTCCTCTGCTGCACCAAGGAGATGGGCTCTGCTCCCTAGACATGCAAGATGCGTACATGCACATCAGGGTCTACCATCCCCACCCGGAAGTTTCTGAGGTTCCACTTCCAAGGGGAGCATTACCAATTTCGAGTGCTTCTGTTCAGCCTCTCTTCCACTCCGCGAGTCTTCACCAAATGCCTAGCAGTGGTGGCTGCGGCTCTAAGGCGCATGGGGCACTATGTGTTCCCCTGCCTCAACGATTGGCTGCTTACGGCCCTGTCAAGGGTAGGCCTTCGCGCCCTCAAAGACACTTATACTCTGTTCCGAGGGCTGGGGATCACCCTGAATCTGTGAAAATCGTCCCCGGAACCCAGTCAGAAGCTCATCTTCATCGGAGCGATCCTGGATTTCATCCAGGGCATGGCCTTCCTCCCCCAGGACAGGGGAGATTGCCTGCGCGAGAGATTGCAGAACGGATCTCAATAACTCCTCAAGTTCCAGCCTGGAACTTCCTCAGGTTACTGGGGCACATGTCGGCGGCCATCCCTGTCACTCCCTTGGCCCGCCTCCACATGAGGGTCCCGCAGTGGATGCTCAGGGTGCAGTGGGACCAAGGCTATGACGATCTAGACTCCCTGGTCAAGATCTTGGGGCCAGTCAGGAGAACTTTGCTTTGGTGGATGGACCCCAGGAATTTTGAGAAAGGGGTCAACTTTACGTCTGGAGCCACCAGGTCAGACCCTGACAGCGGATGCATCAGACCTGGGTTGGGGGGCGCACCTGGGTGCTCGTTGAACGCAAGGGGTTTGGTCACCCGAGGAACAGCCCCTTCACATCAATGTACTGGAAATGCGAGTGGTTCTGTACGCCTTACAGGCTTTTCAGGAGGACCTGGTGCCAGGCTCTCTTCTAGTTCAATGTGTAAACAAAACAAATGACGGGCTCCACTCACTCTCGGTGAGTGCTTCAAATCTGGTGCAAGAAGGAATCAGAGTGCTATCTTTATCAAACAACTGCTTTTGAATAAAACCAAAAGCCGAGCCAACTGCACTTCACCCACCAGTTGCACATTAAATATATCAAAGGCGCACAGCTTACCGTATCATCACGCTTTATTAAAGTGCATAGAACTGTTATACCCGCAGCAAAAGTAGAGTGTAAAAAGGTGACTACTCACTTGGTTAAAACAAAAAAACCGAAGACACCTTCATGGTGTTGTAACCGTAGCAGGACTTGACCAGGCCAGCCGAGCTGACATCTCACGTGCATGGTGATGCACAGGATTAGCTGACGTTTCGGCTTACGCCTTCCTCAGAGCTGATTGGTCAAGGTTCTCATTATCTTTTATACATAAAAACATACATATTCATGATACAAACATGTTACAACCTCCCTCTGCTCATTATTATGCATGTCCATTCACCCACCACATACAAGCACATAGACCAACAAATACAATTTTTTTATAAATAACAGTGTAACAATAATTCTTCATTTAATCCCTTAGGTTGTAAAGTCCCAAGTTTAAAAATCCAAAAACATTCTCTTTGGTCCAGCATATTTGTTAGACTCCCACCACGGGGCCCAACACTCTTCTTGTTCAGACAGACAACATGGCAGTCGTCTTCTACATCAACAAGCAAGGAGGTACTCATTCGTACCCCCTTTGCAGGGAGAGGATGAGAGTCTGGTACTGGGCGCTGAAGTGGGGCATTCTGCTGTCCGCAGTGCACGTTCCAGGCATCCTCAACGATCTGGCCGACAGCCTCTGCAGGTCGCGATCCAGAGCGCACGAGTGGGAGCTGCTACAGTCTGTAGCAGACCAGCTCTTCCACAGGTGGGGTCTTAATGCCAAACTGCCAATGTTTTGCTCGCTAGAGCACGCGCCTGGAGTTTTCTGGCCAGACGCATTATCCCTTTGTTGGGCAGGGAGGTTTCTCTATGCCTTTCCACCCTACCCTCTCATTCAGAGAGTGCTGCTCAAGTTACAGGCAGAAGGGGCCCCGAAAGATCCTCATAGCCCTCAGATGGCCTCGGCAGATTTGGTTCCCACTGCTGCAGTGGTTATCAACGGAACCTCCAATTCCGCTGCTCATATGCTCGCAGTTACTGTCCCAGGACCAAGGGTCGCTGGTCCATCCGGACCTTCGGTCCTTACAGCTACATGCTTGACTCCTTCAGACGTAGCTCAGCTTAGATACGGGGTTTCCCCAGAAGTGGCGGCAGTCCTAGCTTCAGCGAGAAAGCACTCTACCCGCTCCACCTACGCTATGAAGTGGAAGCGTTTTTGTCTTTGGGCATCGCCACAGCGTTAGGATTCCGTCACCTGCCCAGTGAACTCAGCGTTACAGTATCTCCTCTCCCTGTATCAAAAGGGCCTGAGTTACTCTTCTATCAAGGTGCACCTGTGGGTAATCTCCGCTTATCATGCTCTCGTGGGAGATAGGGCATTGGCGCAATTGGATGTCACCCGCACCTTTCTCAAGGGAATTCTGCATATGAGACCTCCCATTCAGGACCCTATCCCACACTGGGGCCTCCTTTTTGTGTTGGAGAAACTCATCCTCCCTCCCTTTGACCTAGCAGCGGATTGTGAGCTGCGTTACCTTTCTTAGAAGGTTTGTTTTTTAGTTGCTGTTACCTCAGCTCGAAGGGTTTTCCGAGCTTCAGGAACTGATGTGTAAAGAGCTATATTTAGTTTTCCACAGGGAAAGGGTTTCCCTCAGAACGAATCCTAAGTTTCTTCCGAAAGTGGTCTCAGAGTTGACCCTTGACGAGTCGGTTGAACTTCCTGTTTATTTTCCTTCCCCTTCCAATAGAGGGAAGGCACTCTTCCACACACTGGATGTCCACAGGACTTGGAGGTATTACCTCAAGAGGATGGCTACGCACCTTCAATCGGAGCAACTTTTTGTGGCCTTTGCACCACAATGCTTGGGTCGACCGGTGACCAAGCAGACTATCTCGAAGTGGATAGTTCGCTGCATCTCGTTTTATTATGAGAAATACAATAATCCCCTACCGGGCCCGGTCAGGGGTCACTCCACCAGAGGAGTGTCTGCTTCTTTCACTGCCCTGAGAAATGTTTCTATAAGGGACATTTGTGCAGCCGCCACCTGGAACTCAGTGCATACCTTCGTCAAGCATTACAGCTTGGATATCGTCTCCAGACGCTGAGCTGGCTTCGGCCTAGCTGTTTTACAAGGGCTTCTGTCCTGAGGACTCTAGAGTCAGCATATTCCACCTCCCGGGGTCGTCTACCTCTTTGGTGTGGGACTGCTTGGTATTCAGTCCTTATTGTAATAGCCTGCTGCAAGAGCTCCCACTCGAAGTAAGATAGTACAGTTACCTAAGAACTTACCGTAACAGTAGATCTTCGAGAGGGCTCTTCTTGACAGCCTTCTCCTGCCTTCCCCTCAAAGGCGTGCAGATCCTTCTTCGCTTACATCTCCATTTTTCTTCTACAGTCGCTTCATCTCCTTCTCTTGTCAGGCCTTGTTCCGGGTCTTGGCAGGAGAACTGAGGTGGAGCTGGGTTCGCCCCCTCTTGTACCCAGAGCGGCGTGAGGGGGCCAGCGTCGGTGTGGTCCCCTGCTGTGTACTGCTGACTGAAGTTTCGCAGAGGGTCCTAGTGCCTGCGGCGTAGTCCTTATTGTAATAGCCTGCTGCAAGAGCTCCTCTTGAAGATCTACTGTTACGGTAAGTTCTTACTTAACTGTTCTTTTCTGTTACTCAACAGTATGTCGAAAACCCCTCCGAAAGCGCTTCCCCTTCAGACGAATGTTCTGACTCAGGGACCTGTGGTCTATCCCAATCTGAGATCGCTTCACCTTCGACTCCTGAAGAGATAGAAGTGAACATGTTCAATGTCTCTTGCAGAGTTTCAGATATTCTTCTGGCTGCGTGCAAGCCAGCCACTAGGAAAACTTACACAGCCAAATGGAAGCATTTTTCACTCTGGTGCGCAAAATCCCCTTTGAATCCTTTTTCCTGTCCACCAAATAAAGTTCTAGAGTATCTCTTAGGCCTTTCAAATTCCGGTCTCCAATACTGTACAATCAAGGTTCACTTTTGTGCCATTTCAGCTTATCATGAGCAAGTGCTTTCCTTGTCACTGGCTCAGTTACCAGTGTTTAAGAGGTTTCTTAAAGGAATTCTGCATACCAAACCTCCTATCAGAAGTCTATTTGCAGCCTGGGACATTAATCTTGTGCTAGACATGCTCCCTCGAAAATCTTTCGAGCCTCTAGCTACCTGTGAGTTTAAATTTCTCATTTGGAAAACAGCCTTCCTGGTGGCCATTACCGCAGCCTGCAGGGTCTCTGAGAAGCATGCATTGGTCACAGACCCTCCGTATACTGTGTTTCATAAGGACAAAGTAGTTCTTAGGACTCATCCTAAGTTTCTCCCTATGGTTGTTTCAGAATTCCATCTAACCCAACCTGTGGTCCTTTCTACTTACTTTGTGAACTTCCAAAATGAAGGGGAGCATTCTCTTCATTCTTTGGACATCAGAAGGGCTTTGCATTTCTATTTAGATAGAACAAAAGAATTTTGCAAAGCTCAACAACTGTTTGTTTCCATCAGTGAGACCTGGCTGGGATAACCTGTCGCTATCAGATGCATTTCTGCATGGCTGGTGGCATGCCTCCGCCACTGTTATTCCATGGCACCAGTTAAGTTGGAAGGCAGAGTGTACGCTCACTCTACCAGAGTGGTCGCGGCATTCCTGGTGGAAATCGCCAACGTGCCCATTGCAGATATTTGCAATGCAGCAACCTGGAGCTTAATGCATACTTTTGTCAAACACTATGCCCTGGATGTCCATGCCAGACGACATATTTTGTTTGGCAGAACCATCCTTAATGGACTTCTGTGTTACATTTGTGAGCTCTTGGTCTCTCCTGCCGCCCTCTCAGGGGAATATTAGCTCGTTACTCTCCCATTAGTGTGAATGAGTGGTGGAGACTTTATGTCCAGGAAGACATGGAAATTACATACCTACCGTAATTTTTGATCTTCTTGGATGAAGTCTCCACCACTCATTCACACTCCCAACCGCCATCCCGCGAGCTCACCTCTGTTGTTGGTCTTCACTCCCTCAGTCTTAGGCTGTGAAGACTTCTTTCTTGACCCTTCTTATACGGGTCTTTCGTAGTATATTATGTCCAGTTTATGGTTAGGCTATCCTTCTAGGTTAGTTACACTGCACCTCCTTGGGGGGGAAAAAGGTACTGAGGCGGTTGGAGGGTCGACACCGAGATAGTCATTGCCGCATGAACAGAGGCTCACAGCGCCGCTCCTCATGGCTCCGTCTCTGGCGTCGGCCCTACTGCAAAAAGTTTGCTCCTGCTGGGTCCTAGCGCCTCCAGCAAAGTCCCATTAGTATGAATGAGAGGTGGAGACTTCATCCAAGAAGATCAAGAATTATGGTAGGCATGTCATTTCCGTTTCCTTTATTATTTTCAGCGACGAGGAGTCTGTGTTTTCACTTTGTTTACCATCGATTATATCTAGGTCAGAGGGCAAAAAGTCACTGAAAGCAGTGCAGCCTCCCATGCTTCGGTGCCCGTGCGGCCGCAAGTACTCCGTTACCAGCCAGCGGGATCATTGTCTTATGTGTCTTGGCCCACTTCATGACGTGGATTAGTGCGATGCCTGTTTCTCTGTGGATCGTGGTGTTCTGGAACAAGCGCGCGTAGCAAGTTGGCGGGAACTCCGTGACTTTCGAGAGATACCCCCTCATGTGGTGTGCCTGCATTGCCCAACTTTAGGGCTGACCAGGGCGCCTACGGAGGGGAAGCGTGCTACTCCTGGTCTGTCTCGGGGACCGACCAGGGTTGCCAGCTGCTCAGGCTGGTGTTTTCGAGGTGGAGGGCTCTCTCAGACTAAGGGGCCAGGGGTTTGAGGAGGCAGTCCTTCTCTGGGACCCACCTGGGTTCGGGGAGGAGTCGCAGCACGGACCTCCACCCTTCCTTCTCGGTCTCCTCAAGAGTTCCCTGGTCTTTGGAGGGAAGAGACCGTCCTTTTGGGCTTACACAGTCCCGGTCACCACACAGGGGGGATTCTTCAGGGTATGGTCTAGGCAATTCTTGCATGGTTGATCAGCTGTCAGCTGTTGGGCACTCAGGAACTCCTCCTCTCTTGGAGGCTTCCGGTGTGCTCTTTTGCCCGGGCAGAGGACGTTCCTCTTGTGTTGTGGATCTGTCCCCCATTCCTCTGTCGCTATCTCTTGCTCTCCCAGGCATTCGTGGTCCTATGGGACCTCTCTCCTGAGAAGAGTTCAGGTGTGCGACTGCTCACTTCCCTACTTATGTCAGGGTCATGGACGAGCGGGTGTTCCACCCTCCCCCTGAGCAGCCAACCTCTGGATCTCCGAGGTCTTCCACTTCCTCATCATCATCTTCTGGGGGAGAAGAACCTTCCGTCCACATCTCCCCTGCTGCTGATCTCGCTGAGTATCAGCACTTCCTCAAGAGGATGATGGAAGACCTGGGTATCACCTCACCCACTCCTCAGCACAATCCGGAGCATTCGACGTGTGCCTTTTTAGGCAACTTCAGTGCGGCCACCCTTGTGGTGCCTGCCTGGCCTGCTTCCTTCCAGGAGGCGTCATTGCAGTTCTGGCAACAACCCTTTCCCGGAGTCCCAACCCCTAGGGATCTGAGCCAGAGGTATTGTGCCCCCCCCCCCGGAGTTTCCAGGTCGTATTCCTCATCCTCAGTCAGGACTGACGCAGCTGGACACGCCCGATGGGCTTCGCGCCCTCCACCGTGACCAGCCCCCAGATCAGGATTCCATGGATTTTTACTTCTGGGGGAGGAGGACCTTCTACTTGGCACAGTTGTTGTCGATTTCTGCTCATCAGGCCCACTATGCTTCCTGTAATAGGTTGTTGTAGTCCAGGCTGGGTCAACTCCTAGCCTCCTTGCCTGATTTGGAGGTAACCAGACAAGCCATTGCACTTTCTGCTCATGGCCTGGAGCTAGAAAGGCACCAAGCGAGGGCATCTTACTACGCTGAGTAGCTTCCAGGGTCTTAGGGACAGTGATCTGCACTAGGCAGACAGCATGGCTGCATCTTTCCCGGTTGTCACCCTTGGCCCGGCATAGGGTGATTTCCTCCGCCTACCAGAGAACCCACCTTTTCTCCCATAGAGTGAGGTGGCGTCTGTCGGGGCAACATTCTGCCCCCTCCTGGGGGTTCCCCATCTCACTCTCCCCAGTCTCGTGCCTCACCGGGCCCATAGGGGTTCTCCCTCTCAATGTTCTGTCCCCCACTGGGAGCTAAGGGACTTGGTCCTTGAGGGTCTCGGGCCCCTTCGGGGGGCTAGGTACTCACCCAACTGTGATGAATGGTGAAGACTGACACAAATAAGATATGAAAATTACGTACCTACCATAATTCTTGATCTTTGTGTATCTTCACCATTCATCACAACATCCGACCCTCCATCCCCCTGGGGCCTCAGTCTCTGGGTCCCCTTCCCTCTGTGTGCCTCTTCCCTCCACTCCCTCCTTCCCTTTGGTTAAGAGTAGGGGGACCTTGGAGACACAAGGAGGAACCAAGTTCTACAGCTTAGCAGCTGGGGGGGAGGGGGGCTTTAGCCTTATCGTCTTGCGGCTTCCCGGCCCCTTCTTAGGGATGGGGTGCTGCACTTAGAGCCCCCTCTTTTCCCCCCTTCTCCTTTGTCCTTCGAGACCAATTCAATTTTTAATTATTTTAGGGGAGGCTCTTCTCTTGAAGTTCCTCCACCCATATTTTCTTTGGATAGGGGGGAGAACGTGCCTTGGCTTCTGGACTTCTTTAGTTGTGTCTTGCAACTAATCCCTTGGGATAGTCGTCCTCTGCCTGGAGCTGTTATTCTGTGGTTAACCTTGCTTGCCTTGCCAGGTTTTCTTCTCTCTCTTCTCCCCTAGGGCAGAAGGTCTGAACTTGTTCAGTCTTAATTAGGTGGTCCAGGTTGCAGGGTCAGTTGACATTGTCCTCCCCCCATTCCAAGAAAGATGTTTGTCCTTCCCTTCTTCTTTTCCAGAGAATGGGGCCCCTCCCAATCCCTTAGATTCCTCTTCCTCCTTTTCTGTCCTCTCAGCTGTTATTCCTCCTTTTGTTTTGTATATCTTTTTCTTTTCTCTGTCCCTTGGACTCTCTTGTCCCACCCTCCCTATTTTCACTCTACAGCAACTCAGAACTGGCGGGAGTTGGGGTCGACGACACCTAATGGCCAACCCATGAGAACCACGCAGTGCGTCAGCCTCAAGGGCAGCGCTGATGTTGCGTCGACTCGGGCCATCCAAAAAAATGCCCCCACGGGGTCATGACCTCCGGCCACATACCCAACTGTGATGAATGGTGAAGATACACAGAAAGATCAAGAATTACGGTAGGTACGTAATTTTCATCTTTTTGTTACTCTGTTAGAAAACCTCTTGTCAGCTCATTTTTATCATTCCTTGATTGCGGTGATTGTATTTATAGAAATGCAACTACTAAAGTTTTGAGTACACTGGATCCACTCTACCACAGTGCGCTAAGATTCATGACTGAGCTCCCATGGAGCAAGCATCATTGCCATCTATATGTTGTCATAGGGTGGAATTCACTGGCCCTGCGAAGGAATTTACATTGGTTTCTGTTCGTTTATAAATTCATTATTGGGACATTACCTAAATATCTTATTGACACCCTGCATTATAGAAGGCAATTTTGTTATAGTCTTAGGTCAACTAATATAAGAGGTTTTATCATTCCTAGTAAAATAATTAAATTTGGGTATTTTACTTTGGCTGCATCTGTCCCTCAAGCCTGGGAATTGATTAAACTTTTTTTTTTTTTTTTAGTTATCTCAGATTCAGATTAATACCTTTGAGCCAATGGCTTGTTTACAAAGGTTCCAAGTCAATAAGGTACAAAAGACATTACAGTGGTTACAGGGAATCACAGGTGGACATGAACAGCAGAAAACCACGTATACAGAGACAACAAATAGGTTGCATTATAAAGTTATGGAAGTGCTAATACTACAGCTCTGAGGAATTGGTACATTGTTGAGGTAAGTGCAGGGTACAGTCTTGGGCCAGAGATCCCAGGCAACTGCAAGTGGGTTGAGGGGTAATGCCACCAGAAAAGGCTTTGTCAGGAAGGGTACCAGAAGCGGGAGAGAGTGGGCAGCAGGGGGGATGGAGCTGGTAAGGGGTGGGGGAGTGAAGGAGGTGGGACATAGGTGATAAAGGGAAGGAGAGAGTTAGGTTAACTTGGGCTGGGCCTAGACTAGACAGAGCAGCGACAGGCATTTTCACGGGCTAGGTGGGCACGAAGCCCAACTTTGAACTGGCCAATCTTGCCTGCTTCGATAAGGGCGGTCAGGAGGTTATTGAACCACTTTGGACCCCAAAAAGGATAGGGATCTCTAGGCGAGCATGGTGCACTTGAAGGGCACTAAGAGCCCCCCTTTGGTTGCATTTCTAGTGCTGATGGTGGGTTTTATATTTTGAAATAGGTTAGCGGTTGACTCTGGCAGAAGCCCTAGCATTGATTTTTTAACCAGAAGGCAAGTCTGGTATTCTTCCATTTGAAGGAGGAGGAGCCATCCAGTCTCTTTGTGTAGGGTGTAAGTATGGGTAAGGTAGTTGGCCCCAGGACCAGATGGCAGGCCTTAAGTATAATTTTGACTCTTGAAACCTTTCCTCTGTTGTAACATGTATCCTCTCATCATACTCCTCCATGCACTCCTCTACCTCCCTGTCCCTTCCACTCACTACCATCCCTGCTATAGCCTACCGCATCCTATGTTGTTTATGAGCTCCTGTACCAACTCTACCTCCTGTGTCCTCCCTAACTATAACCACCATCTATCCGGACCTACTACTGATGACACTTCCCTCCCTCAGGCTGCTGACACACTCACGTTTATCCACTCCACCCCATTTAACTCACATAGCTGCCCACCTTTAAGCTGCCACATGCCTTCCAGAAGGAAGCTACCCAAATTAACTATCTACAGACTTGTTCACCTACTACTGCTCCTTTCAGGCAACATCCATCCCAACCCAGGTTGTGCTCCACCCCTCGCAGCAAACCAAACTCATGCCCGTGGTCTGAGGTTAGCATCCATCAATATCTGTAGCTTACAAAAAAACACACACCACTACAAGCATGGGTAGTTCAACACAGTCCAGATGTCCTGGCCGTGGTAGACATGTGGCTGTCCCCTGACACCCCCGACTCTGCAGTCAACATGGACAGCTACACCCTTTACCAGGTTGATAGATCTAGTAAAAGTGGTGGGTGTGCTTTCTACCTTCGGAACCACCTACTGTTTCATGTGGTAAGCACCCCTGAGCCCTCCCATGGGGCTCGATCACTAATGGCCAAATTAACAATAGGGAAACTAGGTAAAATTATGCACCTGCTGGCTATCTACAGATCCCCTAGGCAACAAAAAACAGCTTTGTCCTCCATCCTGGATATTGTCTCGCAATTTACACCAAACTCTGAAGTCATTGCACTAGGGGATTTTTAACACTAACTGGAATGCCCCAAAAGCAGCACAGTACAGAGATGCCATTGCAGCTCTGAACCTCACGCAAATGGTCCCAGTGCCCACACAGTTAAACCCCTCTAAGGGAAATCGGATGCTCATTGACCTCATCCTGGCAAGCCACCCCAGTCACGCCTCTGATGTCCAGGTACTCCCAGACTTGCTTAGCGACCATTCCCCTATCATCTGCTGCTGGTCAAACCATTTGAAACCATCCCCCTCTAGAGTCTACTACCAATGTCGCCTAAAAGAAGGATCCCTTGAACACTTAAAGAATTACTTACCAAATCTAGATTGGTCACCCCTTGACTACGCCACCTCAGTGGACAACGCCTTAGCCTTCTTCATTTCCTCCTTCAATGCTGCCTGTGATATCTTTGCCCCCAACCCCCGTCAAAAAACTTGTCAAAAACCATGTCTCTCCGTGGTCACTCAGTCTATCTAAATCACATGCGGTGCTGTGACAAACTTTGGCATAAAGCTCTTGACTGTGGTCTAGCAACAGATAGGCAAAACTACTGTACAGCTAGAAATGCCTGCACCAGGGAAATACGACAGGCCAAAGCTACCTACTGTCAGGCTAGTCTTTCCTCCTTGTAGGGTCATAGATGCAAATTCTGGGACACCATTAACAGATTGAATGGTAAATCCCTCTCTCCACCTTCGTCCCTCCTATAAGTCCATGGTCCTACAACACAGGATCCTGAGCTTATAGCTAGTGCCTCAAATACCACCTTCACGGATCTCAACAATGTCCTCCCACCCGGTTACTTATCCACACCTTTTAGCCCCCTCCACCTGCTAAGGTGCCCCCTTTTCGCTTTAAATCTATTTCCCAGAGTACAGCCAGAAAATACGTATCCAAGGTTCTTAGAAAATCTAGTCATAGTGCTGACGCCCTACATCTCAATCTCTTCAAAATATCCCTGTAATCCGTCCTAACCCCCCCCTTTACCAAGATTCTTAATATGTCCCTCTGCCTGGGCTATTGCATCCCAATGGAAACAAGCCATGATGACACCAGTTTTTAAGAGTGGAGATAGAACTTTACCAAGTAACTATAGGCCGATCTCCATACTGCCACCCCTGTCTAAAGTACTGAAGATGATCGTTGCTGACCAACTATCGCAGTTCCTTGACACACACAACCTATTACATCCCCAACAGCACAGTTTCAGGAAGGCCCACAGCTGCCCTACTGAAATATACCTCCTTCATTTATGATGCACTAGATCAGGGGCGCTTAGTTGGGTCTGTCTGCCTTGACCTAAGGCCTTTGATACTGTTCATCACTCCCTGCTGATTGACTTCCTACTCTCACTTGTCCTATACCTGGAAGCCTCCTCCTGGTTCTCCAATTACGTCTGGCCAATCTCAACAGGTAAAACACAACCTCACACTGTCCTCCCCCCTCCCAGTCAGGTCTGTGGTACCCCAGGGTTCAATCCTTGGGCCTCTACTCTTTAGCCTGTTTAAATCTCTCTCCACCAGGCCTGCTCTGGACAACTCCTCCTCTATGCAGACGATGCGGTCATCTTTTGCGGACACCAGGACCCATCCACCCTGCAACACAACCTACAGAAGCATTTCACTGAAATAGTCTTGGTTCACCAATCATAAACTGGTTCTCAATTATAAGAAAACCAAGGCGATGCTCTTTGCGCACCGTCAGAACAAAAAACAGTCCTACTCACTCCACATTCTTAATTCTAACTCTGCCCCCCTCAAAACTGTCCCCAGCTTTAAATATTTGGGGATCACCCTTGATTCAGCTCTCACCTTTCATGAGCACATCTCCGTTACCTGCAGAACTGTCAACATCAGAATTGGGCTCCTTTATCGCCTTCGCTCCTGTCTCCCAGAGGCTGCTCTAAGGCTGGCAGTATCCAGCTTGGTTCTCCCTCTGGTTGACTACAGCCCAGTCGTTTATGGGTCAGCCCCCAGTACCGCGCTAATTAAAATCATAACTGCCCTAAACAAAGCCTGCCGCCTAACAACTGAATGTGACAGATACGCACATACTTGCGATCTCTACCGGAGAACCTCCTGGTTAAACCTTTAGGGATGTCTCCACTACCACACCTGCCTCCTTGCCAAAAAAATTCCCTTTTTACTTGTCCCTCCCAGAGTATCAACTGTATTTACACAGGCACATAGATCGAGAATCACTAGATACTCCAGCAATGCTGCCTTCCACACCCTCTGTTTAGAACCACTGCTGGGCAAAGATCCTTTAGTTCTAGGACATGAATATGTTGTTCTATCCACACTGTTTGGCATGTCCCATTCCTCTTTAAATCTCGCCGGAAGGTCTCAAAGCTGGCTCCTCCCACCCACCCAGTTGGTATAACACTCTGCTCCTCTCACCCACCCAGATGGTATAACACTTGGCTCCGCCCCCTGACACCAGATCTTCCTTTCCGCTGGACGATTCAGGTTGCCTCCTTACTGCTGCCGCGCTCTGTAGGCCCTGGCTTTTCATACTCCAGATTTTCTGAAGATTAAACTTGTTAGAGTTAGCCATCATAAATTTGCTGTCTCGACCGCAATGGAAGAGAAATCTTCTCCCGGATTCCTCCGGTGCCTGTGCGGACAGAAGATGTTGCGCACAGACCCGCATGCCACAAGTGTTTACTGTCTGGGTGTCGGCCATGACATCCAGGCCTGCGAGATTTGTCTCGCTTTCCACCCTAACGTCCTTGATGATCATCTCGCATGTTAAAATTGGGCAGGCTGGAGAAACGAAATCCGCCGGTCAAATCGAAAGAGGCCCGGTGAGCGGTCTCCGCGGCTGCGGGATCCGCCGAGCAGCTTGAACAAATACAGGCCTTCGAGGAAGAGGCGGCGTGGGCCTCGGATCGTTCCTCTTGGCCAATATCTTCGTGGACTAAGCCTCCATCACTCATTCACACTAGTGAGATAGCGCCAGAGGCGCTAGGACCAAGTGGGAGCCTAATATTTTCTGAAGGGTCGGTGCCGAGACAGGACCACGAATGCATGGCACCGTGAGACTAGCTCGCACCTGTGTAGGCTTTCTCGGCGTCGACCCTCCAACCGCCTCAGTTCCTTTTCTCCCACCGAGTGCACTTGGTTGTCGACGTCGCTCGTCTGCCGGTGTCTAAGTTTTCGTCTATACAGCAGCAGCTTTTAATTTAATATTTTAAGTAGTAATTTCTTATTTTACAAACAAGAAGATAATGAAGAAGAAGAAAATGAAGAAGAAGAAGAAAAATTATTTCCTGCCATCAATGGAGTCGTCCTTTGATGGTAGTGGTGACGGTAGGAGGACTTCGTTTGAAAGTTTTTATTGCAGAGGGGCTGTGTCCAGTCTGCTGCCCTTAATTAATGGGGGAGGGTCCGACTACGGACAGTCTTGTTCTCGGGAGGGGGGAGGACAGTCCTCTAAAGCACACATCTAGCGGTTCCGGGGATCGGCCTCCTCTTAACCTCGAGCTCCTCTTCCTCGATGGGGGAAGAAGAATCAGTGCTGCTCGAGGTTGCCCGTTAGTACGTCTGCATGAGGATTGTTCATCAGGAGGGGCGATGGGCCTGAACCAACTTTGGTGGGTTCCTCTTGGCCCCGCTCCTAATGGCTGCATTCTCGACTCCAAGCTCCATCTCTGTCCTCATTAGAGCTCCGGTGGGCAGTTTCACCTCTGGGCCGCTCCTGTGGAGCAGGGGGTTTGACTTCCCAGTTTTTCCTGGCTCTGTTCCTGATTTTGGGACCTCCATGCCTCGGAGCCGTTGGACCAGAGCCGGGTCGATTGGATCACAATGGGCGAGGTGCCCTCTTGGTGCCTTTGCCATCATGTCGACCCCTTGTGCCTACCCACTCTCCCTTTTTCCATGCAGGGGCGACCGGCACCACCTTTCCTTCTCTCCTTCTCAAATTTCCATTGGCATTTTCCTTGGCCTTGATCGTGCCGTGCCTCAAAACCATAGCTCTGTGCCTTGGTCAGCACCAAGCCTCGGTGCCCTGGTCGGCGCCGTGCCTTAGTCAGCGCCGTGGGTCTGCGCCATCGCTCTGTGCGGTGCCGTGGATGCTCTCGTAGCTGCCATTGGTTGTCAGCACCGTCAGTGGTGCTGTGGGTGTCTGGTGGTGCCATGCACCCACGAGCGGTGCTGAGCACCTGCCGGTGGCGCCGTGGGCACCCGTAAGTACCATAGGTGGCGCCAGGAGCACCCGTGGTTGGCGCGGGTGGCGCAGTGAGCACCCTTGGGTGCCATGGGTGGCACCGGGGGACACCCATGGGTGCCACTGGTGTCTTTGGGTGCCATTCTTGCCATGTGTGTCTTGTGTACCATAGTGCCATGGTACCATGGGTGTTGGGGGGGCCCTCGGGTGCCATTGCTACAGGGGTGCCTGTGGGTACTCGGGTATCGCCCAGGTTGGCATAAGCATTGCTTGGTGCCCTCCTGTGCCAAGAGTGATGCTGGTGCAGCATGGGTGCTAGTGGGTGCTGTATGGCAGAATTAGTGACACATTTTTTCCTCTTCGGGCTTCTTTTCCACAGAACTTTTGGCGAGATGTTTATCGCAGAATGAACTCCTGTTCTGCGGATTATTTTTTCCACATATCTTAGTGAGTGGCGGTCTATGTGTGATATTGTGTCAGCCAGCGGTTTTCTGCTTATGGAACTCTGCTGTACTTCTCTGCCAGCGGAATCTCATTCTGCTGAGCGCTTTCTCGGCTCCCTACGTGGTACCAAACTCCTCGACATCTTTCCTGATGGTGGAGTCTCTAGTGGCTCTGACCTAGACCTCTCTTGGAGGTCCTTCTAGGGTAGAAGTACATCTAGATGGGTCTTTCCCTATCCTCCTGTTCAGTAATACAGCGGACGAATCTTTTTATATTCTGAAGGGTACGTCCTCTCTATCATCAGAGTCCGTGATGGAAAATCTTTTCAGTAGTTCCTCAGTAATGGGGTCCACCATAGTATTTCACACTGCATCTGTGGACCATACACTTCTGCGTCTAGATTTTTTCAATCGTCAAGACAGTTACACTCTGTGGAACATTCTAATTTAATGGTCGGGAGCCGCTCAGGCTCTTCCGCACTTTTGATAGGGGTATATAGCGCCCTTGTGATATTGCCCTTCGGGCGCTTCTTCGGCACAGGTGGTTAACATCTCTCCAGCTGTGATTATTAGTCCGGTCATGATTTCAATATGGACGCTCAGGCTCCTTCTGCACTCAGATGGAAAACATCTTCGTCATTTTGTATCAAGACAATCCTTGCGAAATAGCAGCCTGAAAGCCTTGTTAGGCTCGGACTAAAAAAAAAAATATATATACTTTTTATTACAGCACAGGGCCTAGCCGAAATTACCCAATTCCCCCCTTTTGGATCTGGTCAGGTTCCACCTCAGCCCCTGGGGTTATCGTCTCCAAATCTGATAAAAGTACCCTGACTTCTTCTTCCCTAGGGAGTCGATCCGGTATGTGGTTATCTCTTTTCTCTAAGAGGATTTCTCTCATTCAGAAACATTTCCTAGACCTAGGCGACTGCCCAGTCTGTTAATTCCCCTTTCTTTTTATCAGGCTTTCTTCTGTTGCGCAGAGCCTTACAGCAGCAGAAGTGACTCTCCACCGAGTCTGAACTCGGGTTCCTACTTCCTTGCTTGCTTAACTTAACAGGCGATTTTCTCCTTCTTTTTTGATGGAAGGTCAAGTAGGTCTTTTTTCTGAGGTAGCTTCTCAAATATTCACACCTTCAGTTCCTACGCACTGGTCCATGCCAGTCGCTCATGAAGCTATCCTCTTTAAGTGCGTGATGGAATTATGATGTTTGTTTTTCAGCAAACGAACTAGAATCCTTTCCTACTCCCTTCAGGGAGGCCAGAGTGGGTAGTGCCTCACTGCATTGAGTCACTGCCTCTTTCAGTCACTTCAACAAATGGGTTAGCCCTAACTTGGTCCTGCTGTGTCCCTCCTTGATGCACATCTGCCTCTGTTTGCCTTAGAAATCCAGCCCGTTTTTTTTTTTTGTCGGAATGTTTTTTCTGCAGTGGACACGTCCTCCTGTACACTTTTTCCTTTCTTCCCTGAGTTCAGAGACTGCTACTACAGTTCTACACACAGGGGCAGGATAATTCCTTTGGAATATGCAGTGGGTAGGATCTGGTTCTACTAGACCACCACAAGAGGCTTCTAAGTCGTGCTTGGCCTGGCATCAGGAAGGTTCCTGTGACTAAGTGGAGACCATTCTCCTTGATGGGCTAACCCCACCAGGACCCCATTGCTCACCAAGTAAGGGATTCAAGTGCTCCTGGACCTGTTGTTTACAGGTCAGCCATACCTGATAGTGGGGGTTTCCATTTGCACTTTCCGGGCTACCCTGAACCAGTAGACTTTACCTCTGACTCTTTCAGTTCCTGAGGTCCCTTTACATTACATTATTACATGTCCTTGACACTATTAATTTTGGTCCTAGACCAAATTGTGAGGCCAGGTTTTTGCCGCTCTCCTAGAGTGGTTGCAGCTTCCTAGAAGACTTTCATTTTGTGTCCATTGCAGTCGTCTGCAAAGTGGTGAGTTACAACTCGAGCGCTTATCTTGTAGGCACTATGTTCTAGCTGCTCTTTACAAGACCGCTCTTTTTATTTGCAGGACAGTCCTTGGCTGTCCTTTCTGAGTGAACTCTATCTCCTACCACCCTACTCAGGGTTTTTGATTTTAGCTCGGTACTCTCCCACTAGTGTGAATGAGTGATGGAGACTTAGTCCAGGAGGATATTGAAATTACGTACTTAACGTAATTATTGATCTTCTTGGACAGTCTCCATCACTCATTCACACGCCCACCCACCATCCCCTGGGTTCACTCGTTTTCTTTCCTGGTCTTCATGGTCCTGTGGTTCTGACTGTGAGGACGTTATTCTTTGACCTTTCTTGCAAAGGACATTTGGGCCCTCTCAGGCCCATAAACTCAGGATGGGTTATTCTCATTAGTTACGCTGCACCTCCTCGGTCGAAAAGGTACTGAGGCGGTTGGAGAGTCAACACTGAGATAGCCTACACAGGCGCAAGCTAGTCTCGTGGTGCTGCGCATGCATGGTCCTGTCTCAGCGCCAACCCTTCAGAAAATTTTAGGCTCCCGCTTGGTCCTAGCGCTATCCCACTAGTGTGAATGAGTGATGGAGACTGTCCAAGAAGATCAGTAATTACGATAAGTATGTAATTTCTATTTTTGTTCCGCTCAATCTGGCCCCTACATTTTCGGGCTAATTTCGGGAGATGTGTCTGTCTCTCTCCACCAAGGGCGAGGGACCTTCGGGCTCGCATGTCTCCTGGTCCCATAAAAGGGACATGGAACTGAGAGATTCTTCATCTTGGCGAAGATGTTCTTGGGATCGAGAGCGGTCTTGGTCCCTGGGATCTCCAGTCTCTACCTCAGTCGAGATTGCAACCTCGGCTGCCAGCTTCTCGGCCCTGCCATCTGGTCAGCCAGTCGAGGTCTTGATCGACAACGCGGTTGACATCACTCTCACTAGGACCCCAGTCCTGCCTCTCCCTGATGAGGAGACCCAGCTCACTGGCAGTCCCATCAAGGAGTCAGTCCCAGATCAAGGGAAATCACCGGTTCCCCAGGTGTCTCCTGAGTGACCCAGTTAATCACCCCGATGATTGAGGTCTCTGACCCCCTTGACTGATAGGCCAAGGAAGGCACATAAACGCTCCAAGAAAAGACGACGACGACACCATTCATCTTTGTCCTCCTCGGATGAGGGGAGTCTTCGTCGGAAACTCTGATGCTACGAAGACCTTATGTGGCAACAGCTGATGTCTGGTCGAAAACCAGCCATTACCTGGCTCTTGCCTGCTAGGCCAAAACCTGCTCCATTGGAACCAATTAAAATGGTTCCCACACCCACTGATCCGGTGAAACCTGCCCCAGTTCGGCCAAAATCAACCTCTTCACCAATAATAGTGGAGCCGCCGCCTAAACAGCCTTTGGGAGGGGCTCCTACGAAGGAATCTCTGACTGTTCCGGGTCTTCCTCATAGGTTGTCGGTTACCCTCATGCCTGACTGCCCCAGGCGTGTGGAGGGGGACCTTGGTGGCCAGCCGATTTATCCGGATACTTTGGATTCTGATGATTCTGACCTACACTGTCATCCGGTAGACAGTGAGTCGGTGGGCAGTCTCTCAATGGAGGAAGGCCTTTCGTCCTTCTTGGGGAGTCTTCGCTTGATCTCCAGATCCATGGGGATGCCCCTTGAGCTTGTCCAGATACTGGCTGAATACCCGCTTACGGATATCCTTAATTAACTCCTTTGTTCCCATAGACACCATATGGCGTCGGAACCATCCATTGCTGGATCCGACCCAAAATGGCCACCGGGAGCAAATGAGTTAAGGAAGGGGACATTCCAACGGAAGCCTTCCCAGTGGCCAAGGCCATTGTTGGTCCGGCTTTGGAGCTTTGGCAGCACCCTGCCTCCTGCCCTGTGCTGGATGGACCACAAGTACGCAGTGCCCATTGGGTCCCTCTCGGGGTTCATGGAGCATCCCTCTGCGGAAAGTCTGGTAACCGAATACGTATTCAGATGCACAGGCAGCTTGGCAGACACAGATGGACTTCTGGACAAGGAATCCAGAAAGTTGGGCCACTCTGCCAGGAAGGTCTATGCCGCCTCTTCGCTAGGCCTCCATCAGGCAAGCTCAGCCGTCGTCATGGCGCATTTCTCCCACACCCTTCTGGGCTCTTTGGATGAGGTTCTCCCTCACCTCCCTGTGGACCTTCAGACTACGGTCAAACAGATCCAGGACCAGGGTCGGGCTGTTGCCAAACAGCAACTCCAGACGGCCCTGGACCTTGGGGACTCAAGCGCCCGCTCGGTGGCAGCCGCGGTTGCCATGTGCCACAGGACTTGGTTAAAGCTCCCCACCTTTATGGCAGATACCCAGCATAAGTTTACCGATGTTCCTTTCCTGGGCACTGATCTTTTCGGCCCAGGTGTGAACGGTCACCTACAACGGATCGAGAAGTCCAGTGTCACCTTGGAATCTGCCAGTTCTGCTCAGAGAGACGCTCAAGGCGCCAAGAAGCAGAAGAAAAAAGCCATTTCGGCACTCTGCTCCTGCGGCAAAGCAGCGCTCCTTTCAGGGTGGGCAACAACAGCAGGCCCAGGCTTGGCGCCCTCGGCCCAAGTCTGGGACTCCAGCAGCCCGCAGACAGTGAGGTCGGGGTTCAGGCAGTTTCCAATCTGGACCCTTTTCCTCCAAGCCTGCTCGGTGACAGACAGGGCTCCAGATAAGGAGAGTACCGACCTGTTTTACTCTCCTCATTTTAGGAAATACTCTTCAAAAAATGTTTTGAATGAGTACCAATACTCACCCATTTGTAAATACACCACACTCCAAAGAATACTACTTCCTAACATAACTAGTGATTCAAAAGTTTTTTTCCAGATTTACAGCACTCATGTATCCCAATTTTGTTTTATTCACTATATTTTAAAACAGGTGAGTAAATTACTCCCTACTTGCCAACATTATTTGGAGCATTGTTGGCACCTGATCAATTCTTATCTAGAAAAAACTACATTGCTTTTAAAATGTACTCCTCACTCCACTCTGTCCAGACATTAGTACGCATCTGAATTTGGTTTTACTCACCTCACTTTCAGAATGAGGAGTACAATACTCATCCCAAAAAATCTTATCTGGAGCCCTGGTGATGGGATAGGGGCGGCCACCCCATTCCTGTCACACCAGCTCTGGGTCCTCCCGTGTGGGGCCGGCTCCACCACTTTCTTTCTACCTGTTCTGCTGTTACCATGGACAGGTGGGTCTTAGAAGTGGTCAGCCAGGGTCTGCCTTTGGAATTCGAGCAGTACCCTCGCAGCTGAGCCCATGCCCCACGGGAAGAGGTGGTGTCCATGCAGACTCGGTCAGCTCTCCAAGACGACATCGACTAGCTCCTCCTCAAGGAGGTCATGGTCAGAGTCATGGACCCCCTGCTTTACCCAGGGTTTGTTTCTAGGTACTTCCTGGTCCTGAAACGGACAGGGGGCTGGCACCCCATTCTAGATCTGCACAACCTGAATCAGTTTCTCAGGCTACGCACCTTCAGGATGGTAACTGTGTCTCAGATCATGCCATCCCTGGAGCAGAACATGTGGTTCTGCTCACTGGATGTCCTGGACACGTTTTTTCACCTCCCAATCCATCCATCTCATCAGCGGTTCCTCCGCTTCCGAGCAGAAGGAACCCTCTACGAGTTCTGAGCCATGCCATTTGACCTGTCATCAGCCCCACAGGTCTTCAAATGCATTGCAGTGGTGGCAGCCCACCTTCATCGTTGAGGGGTCAGAGTCTGTTCCTACCTCTATGATTGGCTCTTGGCGTGTTCCACCCAGCAAGAGGTGAAGAGGTCCAGGGACCTGGCCTTCCAAACCTGCACTCAGCTTGGCCTCCTGATCAATGAGGCCAAGTCTGAGCTCGTGCTTTCGCAGGTATTCTGCTTCTTCAGGGCAGAGCTTGACTCCTGCCAAGCCAGAGCCTGGTTCCCAGCAGACAGGGCTGAGGCTGTCTCCTCCTTTGCCCACTCATTTCTGGTTGGGCACTTGCCCCTTGCCCTGGACTTTCTGCACCTTCTAGGGTACATGGCGGCCTGCACCACCATGGTCCAATGGGTCTGGTGGCATATGCACCCCCTTCAATGGGAGCTGGCCGCCCAGTGGACTCGGCACCAAGGTAATTTTGACTAGTTGATCACTGACCCAGAAGATGTGGGACACTTTCCAGTGGTGGACTGTCCTGGACCATCTGCAGGAAGGGATCCCATTTGTCCACCCCAAGCCAACGGTCGTCCTCACGACCGATGCCTCTCTCACCGGCTGGGGAGCCCACATGGGGAATCACAAAGCCCACGGTTTCTGGACCCCCGAGGAATCCCGATGACATATCAGCCTGCTGAAGCTCGGAGTGGTCAGACTGGTGCTGTCAGCATTCACTCAGCTCCTTCGGGATCAAGTGGTTCAAGTCCAGACGGACAACACCATGACCATGTACTACCTCAACAGACAGTGCGGCATGCACTCCCGGTTGCTGTGCAGGGGAGCACTCCGCATCTGGGCCCTTGTGAGCCGACTGGACGCAGATCTCCTAGCCATCCATGTGAAAGGAGCCTCAAATCAACTTACGGACACTCTCAGCCATGTGGGCGAGACGTCTCCATCCAGAGGTAGCACACAGCTTGTTCTCCCACTGGGGCAAACCAATGGTGGACATATTCGCCTCCAGGGAGAACACCAAGCTGAGGCAGTTTCATGCCCGTCTACTTCAGCAGGGCTTGCTGCACGGGGATGCCTTCTCAAGGCTGTGGACCCCAGGCCTATTCTATGCCTTTCCGCCATTTTCCTTGATCTACAGGGTGCTTCTCGAGTTGAGGAGGGACAAGACACAGGTGATCCTGTTAGCCCCAGACTGGCCACGTCAGTTGTGGTATCCAGATCTTCTCAGCCTCAGCAACAGGCTCCCAAGGTGTCTTCCAGCACGCCTGGACCTGATATGTCAGTCAGGGGAAGGTACTCCATCCAGACCTTCAATCCCTGCACCTGACAGCCTGGTTCCTGAGCGTCTAGAGTTCCTGGCTTTGGGTCTCTCTGAGGATGTGCTCACAGTTGTGGAAGCATCCAGAAAAGGAGTCGACCAGGAAGTGCTATGCCTTCAAATGGAAGCGTTTTTCCATTTGGTGCCAGGGCAAGGGCCGGAACCCTCTGTCCTGTTCAGTGGCTAGCATCTTAGACTACCTTTGGTCTCTGTCCAAAGGGAGTCTTTGGTCTATGACCCTTAAGGTGCACCTGGCAGCCATCTCTGCTTACCGGGCGCAGGCCGGTCAGCAGACGGTGGTGCAAGAGAAGGTGGTATGGTGTTTCTTCAAAGGTCTTGATTACATATCCCCCATCGGTACGTGAACCTCCACCTCTGTGAGATTTACTGCTAGTTTTGGCAAAACTCATGGGCAAGCCATTCGAACCAATGCACAAGTGTGAGATGTCACACTTGTCATGGAAGACCACCTTCCTGGTGGCTATCATGTCAGCCAGAAGGACTGGGGAGCTCCAGGCGCTTTCAGTGGAGTCTCCTTACATGATCTTCCACAGAGACAAGGTTGTCCTGTGCCCCCACCTGAAATTCCTCCCGAAGGTGGTGTCAAAGTTCATCTCAACCAGGTGATGATTGCCTGAGTTCTACCTTGGACGCCAAGTAGAGGCTCCATAACCTGGATCTAAGACAAGCTCTCTCAATGGCAGAAATTCAGGGAAAGGTTCGCCAGCTGTTCGTCACCTACGCTAAAGCCGCACCTGGCAGACCTGCAGCAAAGCAGACGATTGGCAGATGGATCACATCTTGAATCAATCTTTGTCACAGATTGGCGGGCAAGGAGCCTCCCAGAGGGTTAAGAGCTCATTCCACCTGTCATACCGCTGCGTTGGTGGCTGCATCTAGGGACATCCCTATCCAGGAGATCTGTCGGGCTGCTACCTGAAAAACAGCTAACACCTTCATTACCCACTACCACATCGACCTAGAGTCATGCCGGGATGCTGGTTTTGGGGCCTCAGTTCTCCAATCTCGGTTTCCCAAGTAAGGGGTATGTGCCTTGCCTCCCTCCTCCCAGAGAACTGCTTGGAGTCTGCCAAACAGTGTGGATAGAACAACATATCTATGTCCCTTGAAACACAGGTTACTCACCTGTAACAGTAGTTCTAGGAGTGGTATATGTTGTTCATCCACACAAACCCACCCAACCTCCCTGGCTTCGACAGACAACCTAGCTTCCAGCGGGCAAAGATCTGCTGTCATGGGGTGGAGCCGAGGGTTATACCACCCGAGTGGGTGGGAGGAGCCAGCTTTGAGATCTTCTGGCAAGATTTAAAGGGGAAAGGGACTTGCCAAACAGTGTGGATGAACAACATATACCACTCCTAGAACTACCGTTACAGGTGAGTAACCTGTGTTTATAGAGCCCCACTTTGGATGAATGCCCTTCCTGCCTCGTTACTGGCTACTCCGAGACCGAGACCCTTCAAATCTAAGCTACGACAGCTGTTTCTCGCCTCCTCTAATTGTGACTGCCTTCTTGCCCCCCATAACCCTGACGAACACAGTAGACTCAGTACCCAAACCTTCCCCCTACTTGCCTTGCACATCCCTTCTCCCACCTTGTATCTGACAATATCCCTTGGATTGCTCCCTTCCTGCCCCTCAGTTGTTGACCAGTTACCCAACTGGGTAACGGAAATGAGTATGCTTGTCTTTTGTATAACTTTATTGTTATAACTATGTAAGAATTTGGTGTAATTATTGTACCCAAAGTCTTGTATGTCTTGCCTGTAATTTACTGCCCACTGTCTGTAACTGTTTTTTTGGACGCGGAGCCTTTGCAAAAGTCTCTCTGACTCAAAGGATTGTTAATTCCTACATTTTAATAAATAAAAAAATAAAGTTGAGGGTGTCATCAAGATGTACCCCAAGGTATTTGAAATTACCGACTTGCTCCAGTGTATTCCCTTTATGGCTCCGTATTTGCAGTGGGACATACTTTTTCTCGGTCTGGGGTGCAGTGAAGAGCATGCACTTGGTCTTTTTATAGTTGAGCAGGGTTTGGAAGTTGGTTTGGAGGCCGGAGGAGATCTGGGTCAGTTTTCTACCTGGTACTAAGATGACGGCATCATCAGCATAAAGCACAATATGTGCTGGGTAGAAAGTGTAATGAGTTGATAAAGAGGCTGAAGAAAAGTGGTCCTAGGATTGACCCTTGGGAGACTCCTGGGCACACCACCGTTGGCTCCGAGAGTGAACTGCTAATTCTCAAGCATTGCGTCCGAGAGAGGTAGCTGTGAAACCAGGCTACAGTGTCCGTGGACAGGCATGTAGCTAGGAGACAGTTAACAAGGGATTTATGGTGTCAAATGCCTTTCTGAGGTCTATAAAGATAGACCCCACAGCTAGACCATTGTCTATGGCATCATAAAGTTGGGAGGTGTAGTCAATCAAGGTAGTAAGTGTGGAGTGTTTCTTCTGAAATCCTTGGTGCTGTTCGCAGAGTAGGCTGTGCTTTTCAAGGTACGTAAGTTGGTCAGAAACCACCCGTTCCAGGGCTTTTGGGGGTAATCTAGAGATGGGTCTGTAGTTACAATGTAATTTAAACCTGCCAATATCGTTTTTTTGCTATCTCTTTTTCTGCTCTTACCCAGCAACCTCTAGGACTCCGGCTGCCATCTGACTGTCCCACACTCCTAGCGACATTGCCAGTATCCACTGCAACCTCTCCCCCCCCCCCGGGTGGTGGGGAGCCCCCAACTCACCCACCCGTCTGGATCCCGATCAACTGTCAAGCCACCTGACCAGGAAAACATTTTCTCACTTTTCGTTCCCCTGAGCTAAGGGGTACACGTCCACACGCACTCCCTTCTGGCTTGTGCCCCCAACTCCTCCCCAGAGCACAGTGTGCGTCTTGTCCCCCAGCCTCCGCCAGGGGGCAATCAGGCGATGACTGTCGTGGACCCCCTCACCCTAGAGGGGGAGAGCGGTCCATGGGACGCTCAATACCTCTCCTCCCCTGCCAACCCCCGATGACCCGTTCTTGTTCCTCGAACACCGGTCGCCAGCTTGGCACGATGTGCGGCAACCAGTGCCTCAGCGCCACTGGGCTGGCCTGCTAGTATCTTTTACTCAATTTTAAATCAACTAAAGTTATTTATAACTGTTGTGACTGCTTTAGGTGAACCTTTTTTAACTTATGAACTATTTTGTTTACCTTTAATGTAATCCTGCAACTCAATGTATTATGTATTATTATTGTGTGGTACTGTGGTGATTATGTAATTGTTTTTCTACTGGACGCAGTTGAAAAAGACAGTTTTTGCTCTCAATTATTGCCTTCCAATAAATGAATGAATGAATCCTGTCTGCCCTTCAGGACATCGTCCAGCTCCTCTGCAAGGAGGTCATGGCTCCTGCCTTGGACTCTCTGTAACAATCAGGGTTTGTCTCCAGGTACTTCCTGGTACCAAAACAGATGGGGGGGCCGATGCCCCATCTTAAATTTGCATGACTTGAACAAGTTTCTCAGGCTGCGCACCTTCAGGATGGTTACCCTGTCTCAAATCATACCATCTCTCAAGCAGAACATGTTTTGCTTTCTGGATCTTCAGGACGTGTTCTTCCACGTCTCCATCTGTCCCACCGCCGGATCTTACTTCGAGTGGGGCTCTTACAACAGGCTATAACCATTAGGACTAACACCGCTGGCACTAGGACCCACCAGAAAATTCTCAGCCAGCAGTACCAAGCAGGACCGCCCCCAACGTCAGCTCCACCTTGATGTCAGTCATGGTAGAAAGGGGCAGACCCAGCTTCACCCCAGTTTTTCCCACGACCCGCTCACATTGGGGAAGATCTTGGCTTGCCAGTTGCCAGCAACACCTTTAGATATTTTCAGTTTTTTCAGCTGACGTATGTCGTCCCCGTCGTCGGTCTCATCCTCCGGGCCTCACAGAAACAGCCGCCAGATACCATCGAAAGACAGCCACACTAAGTGTGTCTTCTGCCTGGGGCCTAACCACGACACTGCGGCCTATTCCACCTGTCAGGGCTTCACCAGCAGGACTAGGATCCACCGTTTGAAGGCCCTAAAGGCATTCCTTTTGGAACAGATGGACCTGCACACCTTCGGGGAGAAGGCCAAGCACAAGGACAAGTCCAAGCGCTCCCAGGACAAGGACTGTAGTCTGTCCCAGCACCAGTCTCGGTCCCTGTCTCACTCTCGTTCCTCCCCCAAGAAGCCCCGCTCTTCTTCGGGCTCCTGAGAGCATCACTCCAGAAAGGATTCTGCTCCTGCCAAAAAGGCCCAGGCTAAAGCAGGTACGTCAAGGGAGAAGCTTGCTAAGTCGAAGGTGGCCTGCGCAGGGTCACCTTAAGACCTCAGGGCACAAGCTCGACCCTGCCCGCTAGTTGTCCCGGGCTTCGCCCGACAAGGGTAAGCCTCTGGAGTCAGGAGGACACTCCAACTCCCCCACGAGAAACCGCTGGCCGGTCCCGCACCAATGCCGTAGAAAGGGCAAGGGAACTGACGCTACTGAGGAAGGGGCAGCGCCTGCGTCTCCAAAGTCCTCCTCCCCACGGGTTCTCCAGGAGGCTTCCCTCGGGCTGCCGGATACTTCAGATCCCATAGTCCTTTTTCTGGGGACGGCGCTCTGTGTTTTTGAAGGAGGAGCTCCAGGAACTTTCTCTTTGGTGGTGTCAAGTTCAGAAACAGAACCCCCGAGCCGGCTCCATCACCGGTTCTGGACCCATCGGGCAAACCATGACGGAGGGTGTCCCCATGTGTTCGCCAAGAGGACCCCCAAGAGGCCACTGACTCACTCATCCTCCAGGGTTCATTCCGATCTTGGTCTGCAGGCGCCGGCATTCACGAGGTCAAGTAGACAATGCCGTTTCATTTCTCACTCCAGGAGCTGTTTCCTTTCCGATGGGCGTGCCCGCTCCTGACGTAGGTCCCCGGACCGACGCCCATCATTGCTCCTCCGACCGACGTCGGTCTGAGAGCCACCAACATTCAAGCAGGGCCAGTCCTAGAGATAGGTCCAGCTACTCTTCACCCAGTAACCAGTCGTCCTCTTTCTCTTCCCTCTCAGAGATCGTGGGTTCCCCAGGAGAAAAGGACCGACCCCACTCGCCTCCTGATGATCCAACCTTTATGGACGTCATGAGGCAGATCCATGCCTCCAATGAATGGGATACGGAGGACCTGGATCCAGAACACCATCGACTAGCCAAGTACCCAAGGCAAAAGGAGCCCAAACCTCTCATGGTGCCTCCTTTAGTGGACACCTTCCAGGACCTTACCAGAATCACCTGGAGGCATCCAGCTTCAGTCCCGGTGGTTCCCAAAAAGTCAGGCTTTACAGGGCCCAGAGGGATGAGCCTTTCCTGGCAGAGCATCCTCAGGCAGACTTTTCTGTGATTACGGCTGCTCATGATAAGTCCAAACAGTTGAAACATCTTAGCTCCCAGCCTTCTGACCCAGAGTCTCACTATTTGGACCAGGTGGGCAAGAAGGTCTATTCTGCCTCCACCTGCTCCATTAGGTCACTTAATTTCCTGACACATATGGTTGTGTACCAGAATGCACTCTGGGAAAGGGGACAGGAGCTTAATGCCTTGCCAGACTCCGCACAAAAGACGGAGATTCTAGATGTTCTTAAGTCGGGCTCAGACGTAGGCATGCATGTTCTCCGTGCCTCATACGACACTGCAGACACAGCAGCAGTGTCAGGGGTCTTTCTCCAGTGCCACACTTGGTTGAGAGTCTCTGGTTTTCACAAAGATCTGCAGTCCGGAATCTGGGACCTCCCATTCCAAGATTCCGTTTTGTTTGGGCAGGAGACAAGAGTCACTCATCTCTCGTCTCCAAGAATAGGGGAAATCCATCTGGTCTGTCCATCAGATGTACAGAGCAGACCAGAGGAAAGTGAAGAAATGGCCATTTCAGAAGCCCTCAGGTGCCCAAGCCCGTGGCAACCAACAAGGCCAGAGGGGCGGCTTTAAAAGGAGAGCCAGCAACCAGCAGCCTGGAGGCATTCCTTTTCGTGGTCCCAAGTCCTCCCAAACCTCTCTGCCTACTCCCGGCTCCACCCAGTGACTCCCTTCTGACACCCCCCCTCCTCCAGAGGAGGTTCCAGGGGAGGCAATAGGGGGTTGCTTCTCCCTTCATCTGAAGGGCTGGAGCTCTAAAAACTGCAGACCAGTGGGTCCTTGATATCATAAGGAGGGGGCATACGCTGGAGTTCACTGAGATCCCCCCAGATACCACACCAAGGTCCTCAAGATATCCTCCTTCTCACAATCCTCTTGTAGAAGGAGAGATTCAGGCCTTCTTGTGGAAACGGGCGATAGAACCAGTCCCTATGCCGCAGCGGGGAAAGGGATATTACTCCCATTTCTTCCTTGTCGTAAAGAAGACCCAAGACCTTCGTCCCATTCTGGACCTCAGTTCTTTAAACTATTATATAGAATACCAAAGGATCCGGATGGTGACTCTTCCAGGGCTACTTCCTCTGCTGCATCAGGAAGACAGGCTCTGCTCCCTAGACGTGCAAGATGTGTACATGCACATTGGGGTGCACCCCCCCCCCCACACAGGACGTTCCTGAGGTTCCACTTCCAGGGGGAGCATTATCAATTTCAGGTTCTCTCGTTTGGCCTCTCTTCCGCTCCTCGAGTCTTCACAAAATGCTTGGCAGTAGTAACTGTGGCTCTAAGGCACCAGGGACATTGTCTTTCCCTTACCTCGACGATTGACTGCTTGTGGCCCCGTAAATTACGCACCTTCTTCAGGCTCTCAGAGACACCTGTTCTCTATTCCGAGAGCTGGGGATCACCCTGAACCTTCCAAAGTCTTCCCCAGAGCCCAACCAAAGACTCATCCTCATAGTGGCAGTCCTGGATTCAGTCCAGGGCATGGCTTTTCTACCACCAGAGAGGGGCGATCGCTTGCGGGAGATTGACGAATTGGTCCTTGTAACCCCTCAGGTCCAGGCCAAGACCTTCCTCAGACTTCTGGGGCACATGGTGGCGGCCATTCCTGTCACTCCTCTGGCTCGCCTCCACATGAGAATCCCAAAATGAATGCTCCGGGGTGCAGTGGGATCAATACTCAGACGACCTATACCACATGGTCAGGATCACAGAGCCAATAAAGAGGACACTTCTTTGGTGGTTGGACCCTCTAAATTTAGACAAAGGAGTCCCTTTTAGTCCGTAGCCCCCAAATCAGACTCTAACAATGGATGCCTCGGATTTGGGTTGGGGGCGCACCTGGGGGCCCGCCAAAAGCAGGGAATCTGGAACCCCGTGGAGCGCAACCTCCACATCAGTGTCTTGAAAATGTGAGCAGTCCTCAGTGCGCTACATGCCTTTCAAGAGGACCTCGTCCCAGGCTCTCTCCTTGTTCAGATGGACAACATGTCGGTCTTCTTCTACATCAACAAGCAAGGGAGGGGGCGCTCACTCCTACCCCCTGTGCAGGAAGGCGATGAGTCTGGTACTGGGCGCTGGAGCGGCACATCTCTCTGTCCACAGTGCACGTTCCAGGCATCCTAAATCACTTGGCAGACAGCCTAAGCAGTTCTCAGTCCAAGGCACATGAGTGGGAGCTACTGCAATCAGTAGCAGACCAGCTCTTCGACACATGGGGTCGTCCAGAGCTGGACCTCTTTGCGTCAACACGCAATGCCAAACTGCCAATTTTCTGCTCGCGGGAGCCCGCACCTGGTGTTTTCTGGCCAGACGTGTTGTCCCTTTGTTGGGCATGGAGGTTTCTTTACACCTTCCCTCCCTTTCCTCTTGTTCAGAGAGTTCTTTTGAAGGTACAGGCCGAAGCGGCTCAGATGATTCCTATCGCCCCTCTGTGGCCTCGGCAGATTTGGTTCCCACTACTTCAGCGGTTGTCCTCGGAACCTCAAATCCCGCCGCCAATATGCTCACAGTTGCTGTCCCAGGATCAGGGCTCACTGGTCCATCCCGATCTCAGGTCTTTGCACCTTCATGCTTGGCTCCTTCGGACGTAGCAAAGTCCAGGTACGGGGTCTCCTCGGAGGTGGTGGACATCCTCGTATCAGTGAGAAAGTCATCTACTCGCTCCACTTATGCTATGAAGTGGAAGCGCTTCTGCCTATGGGGATCGTCTCACCATCTGGACCCCCTTACCTGTCTGGTGAACTCAACATTGCAGTATCTCCTCTCCTTATATCAACAAGGCTTGATCTACTCCTCCATAAAGGTGCACATGTGGGCCATTTCTGCATATCATTCCCTTTTGGGGGACAAAACTTTAGCCCAGTTGGATGTGGCCTGCACCTTTTTACAGGGGGATTTTACACATGAGACCTCCCATTAGGGATCCTATCCAACCCTGGGACCTCCTGTTTGTGTTGGAGACACTTACTCTTCCCCCCCTTTGAACCCGCAGCCGACTGAGCTGCGTTACCTTTCCTGGAAGGTTTGTTTTTTAGTTGCTGTTACTTCAGCTCGAAGAGTTTCCAAGCTCCAGGCTCTGATATGTAAAGAGCCATATTTAATTTTCCATAGGGAAAGGGTTTCCCTCAGAATGAATCCTAAGTTCCTTCCTAAAGTGGTCTCAGAATTGACCCTCAACCAGTCAGTTGACCTTCCAGTTTATTTTTCTTCTCCCTCCAATAGGGGAGAAGCTCTCCTTCACACTCTGGATGTTCACAGGGCACTGAGGTACTACCACAAGTGCACAGCTACACACCATAAATCGGAGCAACTGTTTGTGGCCTTCGCGCCACAGCACTTGGGTAAACCGTGTCCAAGCAGACTATTTCCAAGTGGCTTGTCCACTGCATTGTATTTTGCTATGAGAAGCACAATAAACCCCTTCCGGGACTGGGTAGGGGTCACTCCACCAGAGGAGTCTCTGCTTCCTTTGCTGCTCTGTGGAATGTCTCAGAGACATATGTGCGGCTGCTACATGGAACTCTGTGCACACCTTCGTGAAACACTATAGCCTGGACATTGCATCCAGACGCCGTGCCGACTTCGGCCTGGCATTCCTTCAAGGACTTTTGTCTTGACTTGCTGCTTCCAGCATCATACCATCTTCCACCTCCTGGGGTTAGGCACCTCCTTGGCGCGGAACTGCTTGGGATTAGGTCCTAATGGTTATAGCTTGCTGTAAGAGCTTCCACTCTAAGTAAGATAGTACAGTTACGTAAGAACTTACCACAGCAGTAGATTTTCGAGAGGAGCTCTTGCAGCAGGCGCTGCCTTCCCACCCTCCATCCCCTGAATGAGGTGTACAGAACATCATCTTCAGGCTTCACCTCCTTCTCTCATCAGGGCCCGTTCGTGGGTCTTGATGGGGGAACTGGGGTGGAGCTGGGTCCGCGCCTTTTATACCATGGCCGACTGGGTAGAGCCGACATCGGGGGGGGGCAGTCCCTGCTGGGTACTGCAGGCTGAGAATTTTTCCGGTGGGTCCTAGTGCCTGCGGCATTAGTCCTAATGGTTATAGCCTGCTGCAAGAGCTCCTCTCAAAGGTCTACTGTCACGGTAAGTTCTTACATAACTGTACTTTCCTCCGGTTCCGGACGGAGGGGTCCTCTGTGAGTTTCATGCCATTTGGCCTCTCCTTGGCCCCCAGGGTTTTCACCAAATGCATAGCAGTGGTGACAGCTTACCTGAGGTGCCGAGGAGTCCGGGTATATCCTTACCTGGATGACTGTCTCATTGCGGGTCCCTCCAGGCAGGAGGTAGAGAGGTCCAAGGATTTGGCCCTCCAGATCTGTGTCTTTCTTGGCGTTCTGGTAATCGAGGCCAAGTCGGAATTCGTGTCCTTGCAGATGATACACTTCATCAGGACGAAGCTCAACTCTTGCAGAGCCAGGGCTCAGCTTCCGTTGGACAGGGTGGAGCCTCTCTCTTCCTTTGCTCAATCATTTTGTGTTAGGCAGTTGCGCCCTGCTCGGGACTTCCTGCATCTCCTGGGATACATGGCAGCATGTACCAGCGTGATCTGTTGGGCCCACTGGAGAATGCACTCCCTGCATTGGGCGCTGGCCCGCCAGTGGTCTCAGTGCAAAGGCCACTTCAACCAGCCAGTCTCTGTGACCCAGTTGATGTGGGATGCCCTCCAATGGTGGTTGGTCCTGGAATATCTGCAGGAAGGTATCCAATTTTTCCGCCCAGAGCCGACGGTCATCCTGACAACTGATGCCTCTCTCACAGGCTGGGGTGCCCACCTGGGGGAACACACAGTCCACGGCCTCTGGACCCTGAGGAGTCTAGGTGCCATATCAGCCTGCTGGAGCCTCAGGCAGTTCAACTGGTGCTAACAGCCTCTGTTCCGCATATTCAGGGTCAGGTCATTCAGGTCCAGATGGACAACACCACAACCATGTACTACCTCAACAAACAGGGTGGGACGCACTCCTTTTCTCTCTGCAGGGAAGCTCTCCATGTTTGGACTCTCATGCGTAGCCTGGAGGCCGATCTCCTAGCCATCCATCTGGTCAGTGTTTCCAACCAGCTGGCAGTCTCCTTTAGCTGTGTGGGTGAGGCGTCTCATGAGTGGTTTGTCCACTCAGAGGTAGTACACAGCATGTTCCCCCAGTGGGGCACCCTCTGGTTGACCTGTTTGCCTCCAGTGAGAGC
The DNA here is from genome assembly GCA_016271365.2 of Neoceratodus forsteri. Classification (NCBI taxonomy): domain Eukaryota; kingdom Metazoa; phylum Chordata; order Ceratodontiformes; family Ceratodontidae; genus Neoceratodus; species Neoceratodus forsteri. The sequence continues at coordinate 1,009,433,341 of CM028131.1, read as the reverse complement.
ATGAAGCTGAGGCTGTACTATGCCCCCCACCCCCAGCAGGGAACCCTGCAGTGGGATGCCTTCTCCAGGCCCTGGAACCCAGACCTTCTCTATGCCTTCCCTCCATTTCCATTAATCCACAAGGTGTTGCTCAAGGCCAGGAGGGGCAAGGCATGGATGATCCTGGTGGCTCCGGACTGGCCCTGCCAGTTTTGATACCCTAATCTCAACCTCGGCAGCAGACTCTCGTGGCATCTTCCTCTATGCCCGGACCTGCTCTCGTTCACCCAGGGAAAGGTTTTCCACCCAGACCTTCAATCCCTGCACCTGACAGCCTGGTTCCTGAGTGGTTAGAGTTCCAGGCTTTGGGTTTCTCCGAAGATGTCCTCACCATGGCCGAGGCTTCTTGGAAGGAGTCAACCCGAAAATGCTATGGCTTCAAATGGAAGAGGTTCTCCATTTGATGCCAGGGCAAGGGGTCTGACCCCTTATTTTGTCCAGTGGCTAGCATTCTTGACTACCTTTGTTCCCCCTCTCAGTCGGGCCTTCGGTCGACAACCCTTAAGGTGCACCTGACAGCCATCTCTGCTTACCAGGCATGGGCTGTTATGCAGTTGGTGGTGCAGGAGAAAGTGGTCTGGCTCTTTTTTAAAGGTCTTGACCACATTTCCCCTCCAGTGCCTGAACTACCACCACCTTGGGACTTGTTGCTGGGCAAGCTATTTGAAACAGTGTACAGGTGTGAGATGTCTCACCTGTCATGGAAGACCACCATCCTGGTGGCTATCACATCAGCCAGCAGGATCAGTGAGCTCCAGGTGCTCTGGGTGGTCTCTCCTTACCTGGTCTTCCACAGTGACAAGATTGTCCTTCACCCCAACTCAAAGTTCCTCATGAAGGTTGTGTCTGATTTTTCACCTTAACCAGGTGATTACTCTTCTGGTGTGCTTCACCAACCACACCTCGGAGGCTAAGAACAGGCTTCATACTTTGGACCAGCATCAGGCGCTCGCCTGTTACAAGGAACACACAGCTGGAGTTTGGGGAGAGGTTTGCCAGCTATTTGTCACCTACATTGAAGCCGCACCTGGCAGACCGGCAGCTAAGCAGACGATTGGTAGGTTAATTGTATCCTGCATCGACCTCTCCTATAGGTTGGTGGATATGGAGCCTCCCATAAGGCTAAGGGCACATTCCACACACCATACCACTGCCTCGATAGCTGCTTCCAGGGATGTCCCTCTCTAGGAAGACTGCAGGGCTGCCACCTGAAAGTCAGCACGCACCTTCATCTTCCACTACCACATCGACCTTAAGTCATGCCGGATTGCTGGTTTTTGGGTCCTCAGTTTTCCAATCTCTGTTCCCTAAATAGGGTGTGTGTGCCTTGCCCCCCTCCACCTGGAGGACTGCCAGAAGTGTGGATTGAACATCGTATCCACGTCCCTAGAAAAACAGGTTACTCACCTGTAACGGTAGTTCTGGGAGTGGTATATGATGTCCATTAACTGACCCACCCGACCCCGGCAAGTGGCACATGGGTCTTGCTTCCAGCGCATAAGATTTGAGTCATGCAGTGGTGCTAGGGGAGTTACCACTCAGGTGGGTGTGAGGAGCCATCTTGAAGACATTCTGGTGGAGTCTTAAAGAGAAAGGAACACTGCCAGAAGTGTGAATGAACATCATATACCACTCCTAGAACTACCGTTACAGGTGAGTAATCTGTTTTTCAGGGCCCCTCCCTCCCCTGTTGAGATGGTCCACTACTGCCCATATAGGGGGCTGTCCCCAGAGGGATTGCTTACGGTAGTAGATTTTTAGTGTGTGTGGCATGTGCGGTGGCTGTGAGCAAGGCGGTGGCAGCCTATAATGGTGCTGCCTCCAAGGCGTCACACTGATCAGTATACGACCCAGGTCTTCTCACTTGAGACCTCTGTGGTTTGATGGGACTCTCAAGGAGGTGTCGACCAGGGATCAGAAGTTGAAGAGCTGCTGGAGGAGGACCCGGTCCAAGTGGAACAAGTTGGCTTTGAGAATTCACTACAGTGAATATCAAAGCGTAATCAGCTGTCAGAAGGCACAGTTCCTGCCAAGGGAGATTGCGGCAGGGAGGAACAGTCCAACTGTGCTCTTTTGGACTGTAGATAGGCTACTTCATCCTGCCTGTCTGCAGCCAAGAGAGCAGATCTTTCCTTGCCAATCTTCACCATTCATTACTGACTGATATAAGCTGGAGGCACACACCTGTATGTTAGATTTTTTTGGGGGGGGTGTAGTTGGCACTGACAGCATTGCCCATGAGGCCGATGCACTGCATGGCGCATGAGAGTTGGCTATTAGGCACCGCAGACCCCTCCTCAGTTCTGTTTCTCCTGCTGTCAAGGTCGCACCTGCTGCACAAGTTCCAGAGTTTGTGCGTCACTAGGCCTTGGCTAAAATTCGATGCTGTGTTCCTGCATCTGTGTTTTCCTCCATCCTGGTTCTGAGTACCACCTGACATCGTTGACCCTGGTAAGCTTGTTCCTTTCCTTTTCTTTTCCTTACTGATGTCACCGGGTCTTTTCTGTAGGTTTGTTAAATTGTTTTCGCATCATGACTGGTTCAGGGGCTAAGAAGAAATCCAAAACGGGCCATGCCCCCATGCGTCGGTGCCACTGTGGCTGGCATTTTTCCATTACAGACCAGCATGACGTCTGCCTTCGTTGCCTGGGTCCCAACCACAATATGGACAACTGCAATGCCTGTTTCCCCATGGACCACCGCTTTCTCAAGATCCGCTTGTTTAAATTCAGCAGTTCGGTATCGTTCTAGGAATGCCATGGCAAGAACTCTTGACCCTGCCTCCAGGTCCTCTCCCATGTCTATACGGCCCAGTGAGGAGGAAAACCTCTTCTGATTCCAGCCTTCCCATCAAGGAGGTTTCTTCTGCAGTGCCAGAGGAACAGCTTGATTCCCTTCGAAGCAGAGTCAGGAGCATCACTATGGCAGTCACCTTCTTGGAGATGCAGGCTCCCCCGGTGTTGCGGACCATGGCTGTTGAGACCAGCACTGGCGGACCTTCAGCACCGCCTGCCAGCTCCGTTCCAGATCCGGCGCCATTAGGTGCGCGCATCGAGCTGTGCCCAGAGCAGTGTTTTGTCCTGGCGGCGCCGTTGGCAGGCAGCTCCGGATCGCTAGTCTGGTGGTATTTGCGGTCCTCTCTCTTCAGCGGAGGAGGATGATTCGCTGGCCAACCCGGACTGGCATCCCAACTCCTCAGAGTCAGGGAGCCCTCTTGGATGCAACAGCAGGGTGGCCTAGTGTTCGTCTCCTGGGCTCCCCAGAGTCCATGGTCTCTGCGAGCCCCCACGTCAGATAGTGGTGCCTGGGGTGACGGTCTCAACTTCGGGGGCCAGGACAGCGGCCACCACTGGTGCTGCCCTGGCTACCACAGTTGGGACTGAACCCCCTCTTCTGCGGCCTCCCTCGGGGGGCCTCTGGGATCAGGGAACCCCTTTGCACTGGGTTCGAGGAAACGGGAGTACAAGGGACTGAGAGGCCAGGGTAAAGTGCGGGGACCTTCTTTCACTACCCTGCGGGGGATGGGGAGGAGTCACAGTTCCGAGCCCCGCTTCTCCTCCTCTGAGACTTCAGGGGCACCCTTATTGGGCGGTGCTGGGAGTTGCCCTTCTGGATCCATGCAACCCCAGTCACACTGCAGGGGAGATGCTCCCTCAGGGCTCAGCCAGGTTTTGTTTTCACATTTACAGTGTCCGCTGACTGGATCGACCCCCGGGTCCCTCTGTGTGGGAGGATCTACTGCGGGGTCTTAGAGGCTGGGCACTTTCGGTTAGGTGCCCTTCCCCAATCCCTCTGCAGACACCTCCCCCCTCCTAGGCCATGTGGGCCCTACGGGGCCCTTAACCTGGGAGACGTTCAGGGCCACTGTGGCGGCCTTCCCTAGGTATGTTAGAGCCATGGACGAGCAGGTCTTTCACCTGTCTCCACTGCCGCAGAAGGACTCTAAGCATCCAATCTCCTCTACTTCCTTGGCTTCCTCATCTGAGGAAGAGAAATGTTCCGTCCACCTTTCCACCGACGCTGATTTCACTAAATATCAGCAATTTCTCTCAAGGTTAGTTCAGGAGCTTCATATTTCCCATGTGGTAAGACGCAATACCAAGTGGGAGACGCGCTCCTTTTTCGAGTTTAGTGCTAACCATCTGGTGGTACCTTCCTGGGCCATTCCCTTCCAAGAAACGTCAGTCCGCACCTGGCAGTTACCAGCTGCCTCAGCCTCAGTGGACTGCAGGAGGAGGTATTTGTGTTCCTCAGGAGTCTCTTGGTTCTCTGCCTCCCCCTCCCTCGGAGCTGACGGCTTTAGATACTCCTTCCAGGCTTCAGCACTCAGCACACAACTGGCTACCGGATCTGGATCCCACTGAGTTCTTCCAGTGAGGAAGACATATTTTCTCTTCAGCTCATGTGTTACTCTGCATCAGCTCACATCAGGCTCACGACGCTGCCTACAACAGGCACCTGTGGTGAATGCTGGCACAGGTGTTAGCATCTTTGCCTGATTCGGAGGAATCTAGGCAAGCCATTTCCCTCACTGCACAGGGTCTGGAGCTTGCAAGGCACCAAGCAAGGGCATCATATGAAGCCAGTGAGGTGGTTTCCAGACTGGCAGGGACAGCGATCTGCATCAGGTGGATGGCATGGCTTCGCCTGTCTAGATTGTCACCCATTGCCTGGCTTAGGGTGACTTCCTCTGCCTTCCGGGAGACCCGCCTTTTCTCCAGCAAGGCATGGAGGAATTTACAGGGGCGTCTTCCTTCCCCCCAGCTACTGGGAACACCTCCTCATCCTGACCTGCCTTAGGCCGTGTTGGTCTTGTATGGCTATAGAGTCTCCCCCTCCTGTTTCTCCCCTACAGGAGGCTGAGGGAGTCTGTTCCCTCAGGGCAGTTCCAGGTCCCCTCTGGGGGGGCTTGGTATTCACCCAGCAGTAATGAATGGTGAAGACTGACAAGGGAAGATATGAAAATGATGTACTTACTGTAATTCTTGATATTCTCTTGTATCTTCACCATTCATTACTGATTTCCTGCCCACCTTCCCCCCTTGGGCCTTAGCTCATGGGTGCCGCCTCCCCCCTGCTCACCCTCGCCCTCTTTGAGGCCAATTGGGGCTAGAGTCCCTCTGGCACCTCAGGGTCCTCTGTTTCCTTCTCTAAAGTCACAGAGCAACCAGCCTAGGAGGGCATTGAGTAGGGTCTTTGCCCTGGCCTTGGAGGCAACTGCCTGGGATTCTCAGTGGGGGTGCACTGTAGGGTCTATTCCATGTCTTGACACAAATCTGTTGGTCCATTGGCAGCCTGTTTAAGGGTGGGGACTTCATCAGTGCATCAGTGGTGTGGCCCTTAGGGACCCCGCCTTTTTTCTTTCTCGCTGTCCCTTTGCTTATAGGGATCATTCTGGACAGAGTCCACTCCTGTTTAGGGGTTTTCCCCCTTGGCTATGTCCTCAGGTGGTAAGCTAGAGAGGGCCATGCTTCAGGACTTTCATTCGAATGTGGGTTAGGGGTGGTGGGTGGGGGGATCAGACCCCACCGTGCTTTATATATACAAGACCATCTCAAATTCTCTTTCTGGACCTAGGTCCAGTGGTCCCAGAAGTTGACGGGATCCTTGCACCTGTGTCTTCATACCTCACAGGTTTTTGAGGCTACAAGTAAGCCAATGGGCTTCCAGCTTAGCATGACAGAAGTCTCCCTTTCTTCCCCTATATATATCTTTCTTCTTCCTTTCTCTCTCTTTCGCTCTTTCTTTCCTGTGCAGCCGCCCATGGGCTGGGGTCCTAAGGCCAGTTAGAGAAGTTCTATTCCCTCTGTCCTCTAGTCAGTTTATTCCTTTTTCAGTTTATATCCTTTTGTTTTTCCTATCCCTTGGCTCTCGTGCCTCTTCTTTGGATTTCTCTCTCCCCCTTTGTTTCATCCTCTTCGGCAGAACAGAACTGGGGTGGAAGAGGAGTCTGCGGTGCCTAATGGCCAATCCTTGTGCGCCATGCAGTGCATCAGCCTCGTGGTCGGCGCCGTTGGCTTACGCCAATTAGTAATGAATGGTGAAGATACAAGAGAAGATCAAGAATTACGGTAGGTACATAATTTTTATTTTCAGTCACCCAGTGCGAGGAGTTGGCTCAGTTCTTCCCTGACAGAGTGTCTTCTGTTAGGACCAGGATCACCCCCAGTGGAGCTTAGCCAGCCATGCAGTGGTGAGCCTTGTGCAGTCAGAGGCACTCCTGTTGTCTGGGGTGAGTTTAGGCCGGTGGAGGTGGCTGAGGTTGTTGAGGCAATCTTGAAGCTGCGGCTCACCTTTTGTGAACTGTACCTGGGCCTGACTCGTCTCTTAATGGGATGTGTTGAGTCTGTTGGTCCAGTGTTTGCCGAGATCATCCGGTGTTCGCTCTCAGAGGGTCTTTTCCCAGCTCCCTGAAAGACGTTGGTGAAGTCCCTCCTGAAGAAACCGTCACTTGACCCTGACATCTTGGCGAATTATCAACCAATCTCCAACCTCTCCCATTCCAGGGGAAGATTGTCGAGAAAGTGGTGGCTCTGCAACTCAAGGTGCACTTTGTTGCCTATGACATCTACAAAGCCATTCCTGTCCAGATTTTAGTCAATGCACAGCACCAAAACTGCATTAGGGTGCAAAATGATCTCAGGGCTAGAGATAGAGGAGACCGGTCAGTTCTTGTTCTTCTCAATCTCTCTTCAACATTTGACACTGTGGACCACATAGTGCATCTGGGTCGCCTTAGGGAGCTCTGTGGACTCACCAGTACTGTCATCAGCTGGTTTGAGTCCTTTCTTATGGGCAGGATGCAAAGGGTAGTGATGGGAAATTTCTCCTCCTGCCTGAAGCCCCTGCCTTGTGGAATTCCCCAGGGTTTGATCCTGTCACCTATGTTGTTCGCAGTGTGCATGCTTCCCCTGGGTGAGATTATTAGACATTACAGCTTGGGTTTTCACTGCAACACAGACGATACCCAACTGTATATGTCTTCTGCACCCTGGACAAGTGGCGCAGTGGAGGTGCTAAACAAATGTCTGTCCAAGATCCAGGACTGCATGCCCTCTAACTGGTTGAGACTTAACTCCAGCAAGACGGAGGTACTAGTGATTGAGCCTGGTCGCCGGCATGATGTGGTTGCTGCTGGATTGGGAAGGGGGTTGTTTTTGGACCGCACCCAGTTAGCTTCCACCAAGGTGAAAAATCTGGGCATCATCCTTGATGATGGATTGACACTTGAGACTCCGGTGTTATCCGCCATCCAGAGTGGTTTCTACCACTTAAGGAATTTCACCCGAATTAAAGCCTTGATTCTGCCTGGTGACCTGCCTTCACTGGTACATGCCATTGTTATGTCAAGGCTGGACTACTATAACGCTCTATACTTCGGGGTCAGTGGTGGGATTCTTTGTTGACTGCAACTGGTGCAGAATGCGCGGCCAGGTTGCCAACAGGCCTTCTGAGGACTTGCCATGTGACCCTGGTCCTACGTGACCTGCAGTGGCTGCCGATGAGGTGGAGGATTGCCTTCAAGGTGGGCTTGCTCACCTATAAGGCCTTAGGATGAGACGTTAAACCGAGGTCCCATCTGCCTGGATTGATAGTAGTTCAGGTGGATGTTAAAGATCCCATGGCACTTATCGAAAAGAGTAGGGGAATTTCCCCGGTGTCCTGGCCAAATTTCCCTCATTCACTAAAAATACCACCAACAGCTTAATCTGGTTCAAGGTCAGTTGGCATTCATCTGTATCCCCCTCCCCCGGGTTGTGCCTGAAAATAGGCAGGATTTGTCTAGTGCACTTACCCGATCAACAAAAACTAAATAAATATAAATAAATATGGTTAGGGCCCTAGTTACCTGAGTGACCGCCTGTCCCATGTCCTCCCTGTGCACTGCTGTCTCTCCTGTGCCAAGGGCCTCCTAGTGGTTCCCAGGGCCAGGCTGAAAACCTTGGGAGACCGAGCGTTTGAGGTGGCCGGCCTGGCCCTGTGGAACTAGTTACCTGGATCTTTGAGGGAGGCTTTTAAGCAGGGTCTGAAGGCCCATCTATTTAGAGAAGCGTTTGGAAACCAGCTGTAGTTTATTTTATTGATGTATTGTTATTTTACTGACATCCTGGACAGGGACAAATCCCTGGGGATTGCCTTCCCTGTGGCTGAGGCCATCTTGAGATCAACCTTGGTGCTGTGGCAGCATCCAGCATCCTGCCCAGCACCCACCATCCGTATGGTCCACAAGTACTCACTCCCTAGAGAATCCCTTTGGGGATTCTTGGACCACCTTTCGGTCGAAGGGTTGGTCTTGAATTCAGCCTTCCAGAAGTCTGGTGGCCAAGGGGGCACTGACAAGCCCCACACCCCGACAAAGAATCTTAAGAAGCTTGATTTGACAGGTTTGAATAAGACCCTGTCTCATTTGTTATGCAGAAAGAATTAAAAGCAAGTATCTATTCTAGCCTCTCCTTTTTTGTCTCTTGTTGGTCTGATTGCATAGTCATATTTTCTTGTGAGACCTATGAACTAAATCACTCTGACAGTCTCACAATTCTTCCCCTCCCTCTAGCTCCCTGCCTTCACTTGCTGCTTCTTTTTGGCTCCCTTGCTTATCTGTGGTTACAAAAGTATATGTGAATCTTTGTGTGAAACTGGGATCCCTTGGTTTGAACATGCATATAGTTATATTGCTGAAATGATTGCAAACAGGTGTTTGGAACTTAGGGGGTTAACCTTGAGATCTATTTGCAGAGTTGTCAACAGGAGATCAGTTCTAGCACACACTGTTCCATTTTCTTGCACCTGCAAGGAAAGAAACTGACAAAGTTCTTACACATTTTGTGAGAAACAGGATGTCTATTAACAAGCTCAGCAAGCAGAAGTTAATTGCCAGGAAAAGACATTAGATATAAAGAGAGCAATCTTTTGTTGGAGAGAGACTTAGATTTGAAACTGAAAAGAAACCCTCAGATGAAGGACTTTTCTCTGTTTGTACTGCCTTTGTAAATAGCTATCCGGAACAATTTTATTTTTTTATTTTACTGTTTATTGATAATAGAACACTACTTGAGAATTTTATAACAGCTTAGTTTTCCTGTGCTTCCTGACCTATGCTTTGACGACACTTGACAAAGGGGCCTATCAAGTTATGCCATTATGATGGCCAACTTGTGTTACTTCCTGTTGGAAGTACTGAATGCTGTTTTCTCTCACCTTACTGCAGACAGGAAGCTTGAGACAAAGTTGGTTTGGGACCAGGGTCAAGCGCTGTCTAAACACCAGCCCCATATGGCTTTGGACATGGGTGACTCTTGTGCCCCTGTCATGGCATCAACCATTATGCTGCATTGCAGGGCCTCACTGCAGCTTTCCGCCTTCATGGCAGATACCTAGGACAAGCTGGTTGATGTCCCGTTCCTGGGCACCAACCTCTCTGGCCTTGGGATGGAGGGATATCTCACCTGGATTGAGAAGTCCAACAATACCATAGATTATGTGGCATCTTTCCAGAAGGACCCTAAGGCTCAAAAGTCCAAGAAAAAGACCTTCCGATATCAGTCATTTCCGCTACAGCTGCCCCAGCAGGGGCATTACCAAATCTTTTGTTCAAAGACAGTGTTCGGCAGCCAGGGACCGAAAAGACGCCAGGGGTAGGGGAAGTAGTGCCCCTTGCAAATCTGCCCTGTGATGGGTCGGGGTGTCATCCTCCCTTCTGTCCAGTCCCTGACCCAGCTCCCTGTGGGGGGTTGGCTACTCCACTTCTGGCCACATTGGTCCATCATTACTACAGGCAAGTGAGTACTGGAGATGGTAGGCAGAGGGTTTCCTTTAGAGTTCTAGGCCCTCCTACCTTATCAACTTCATGCTCCTTGGGAGTTCTCAGTGTCACAGGACACGCCATCCGCCCTAAGGGAGGACATTACTCAGCTGCTTGTGAAAGGGGCAATAGCCTGTGTCCTAGATGCCCCAACAAGGCATAGATACATGTCCAGGTACTTCCTGGTCCCAAAACAGACCCGGGGGGGGGGCTGGAGCTGCATACTGGATCTGCACTACCTGAACCAATTTGTGTAGAAGCACAAGTTCCAGATGTCACTCTGAGCCAGATTTTATCATCTCTTGAGCAGGGTATGTGATTCTGCTCCTTGGATCTTCAGGACGGATTCTTCCATATTCCAGTCCATCTATTCCATGGCAGTACCACCGATTCTGCGCAAAGGGGGTTCTGTGTCACTTGAACGTCATGCCCTTCAGCCTCTTATCTGTGCCCAGTGTCTTTATGTGATATTGGTGGCGGCGGCCTTCCTGAGCCCTATGTGCATCAGGGTGTATCCCTGTCTGAATGACTGGGTGATAGCCAGGCCATCCATGGAAGCTGTAGAGTGGTCCAAAGATCTGACCCTTCAGAGCTACAAAGACTTGGTCCTGTTGGTCAACCTGGACATCTCCAAACTGTTTACCCTTGCAGGTAATCAAGTTCATCAGGTCAGAACTAGATTCCCCACAGGCCAGGATCCGTCTCCCTGTGGACGGGACTCAAGACCTTACCTCCTTTGCCTGACCATTTCAGGTTGGGCGCTTATGCCCTGCCCTGGATTTCCTGCAGCTGCTGGGGTACATGGTATACACCACCAGCGTGGTCCAAGGGGGCATGCTGGTGGATGCGCCACTTGCAATGAGAGCTGGGCTGCCATTGGTCCCAGCACCTTGGTCACCTGGATCAGCCAGTCTTAGTGACCCAGCTGATGTGGGATGCCAGACAGTAGTGGCTAGTCTCTCACTATCTGGAGGAAGCAATCCCATTTGTCTGCCCAGAGCTGACTGCCACACTCACAACGGATGTGTCTCAGGTGAGGAGCACACCTGGGAGGCCACATAGCTCACAGGTTCTGATCACCCATGGAGAGTCGCATCACCACATCAACCTGCTGGAGCCATGCAGTGCGGCTTGCTGTCATGGAATTTGCTCCTCTGGTCAGGGGTCAGGTCGCTCGGATCCAGACAGACAATACCACAACTATGTTTTACCTGAACAAGCAAGGTAGAGCTCACGTCCTTGCCCTGTATTGGGAGTCCTTCTGTACCTGGACCTTAGTGCACATCCTGGGTGCAGAACGCCTGGCGATACATGTCGCAGGCATGAACAGTCAGCTGGCAGATGCTCTTAGTTGGGTCAGAGAGAAGCTGAATGAATGGTCCCTGCATCAAGAAGTGCACGCCACCTGTTTTCCTGGTATATCACTCCGCTGGTGGACCTGTTTGCCTCCTGGGAGTACAGAAAACTGAGGCTGTTTTATGCCTACACCCCACAGTCTGGGACTTTGTTGGGGGGATGCCTTCATGAGGTCCTGGAACCCAGACCTCATGTATGCTTTCCCTCCCTTCACCTTTGTCCACAAGATGGTGGTCAAGGCCCGAAAGGACATGACACTGAGGATCTTACCGGTATCAATCTTCACCATTCATCACTGGTGGATACAAGCTGGAGGTGCTAGGACCCCGGAGGAAGCTTATTAGTTAAAGCTTTCTCTCTGGAGGAGGGGATAGCGCTGCCCTCGAGGCCAACATATTACGTGGCGCTCACAGCTTGGCCACTAACGGACGCCAGCCACTCCACCACACCAGTTCTGTTTTTCTTACCATTAAGGCAGCTGCATGACTCCATGGGACAGCTACAGAATATTCCAAGACAGTTCACAAATTAGTCGCACTCCTTAACACAACTCATGTAGACAGTATCTTGCAATGAAAATAAATTTTATTGAGCATCAGCTCTAAAATAAAATCTACAGCCGCTTCACTCAGGCTCAGTCCCCAGCGCTTCCCCTTCTGAATAAGGCTTCATGAGGGGGTGCGTTACAATGGAGACTATAGTGTTTTATATAATGCCCCGACTGATGACATCATAATGATGTAGGCATTTAATGCTATTCACTTATTTTCAAACATTTAAAGTGACACAGACATAATATACAGAATCAAAAATAGTGAAGGAACTAAAATAAAAACAAAACACTGCACAGGCCCTGTTTCTAGTTTACATATTAGTAATACATAATTTTATAGTTTGCAGACCTTGGTGTTATATTATGCCTAATGTAAAAACCCAACATAAAACAAAATAATTTGCTCCAGTGGGAAGGTTGAAATGAAACCGAACTGGGTTAAAGAATAATTCTAGTTAACATTCCATGAATGATATCCTGAACATATATAATCTACACTGTTTTATAGACTGTAAGAATTCTTTTAGTTTGATGCAAGTTTTTATTTTAGTTCCTTCACTGTCACCATTTTTTTATTCTAGTCTGTATCACTTTAAATGTTTGAAAAATGAGTGAATAGCACCTGCCTAGGGCTACGCCATTGATATGGATAATTGCGGCGCCTGTTTTTCCATGGATTTTTGTATGCTAGTCAACCATTCGGCGAAGTTGGGGGGGGGACCCCAACTTTTGGTGGTTGGCGTTGCACGAGGGCCGCTAAGGTAAGGTCTCTTGGCCTTCCCCCGCTGCTATACACATAGGGGGAAGAGTAGGCCTCCACTGTCTTGGGTCTCACCAAGACCAGATGCCTCAGTAAGGGGTCGGGTGGACAGCCGGTCTCCTCCATAGGGCCAGTTGAGCACCCCTCATGGCCTAGTTCCCCTTTGGGGAACTGGGCCACCCCAGTGTTGAGGCCTCGGCTATGTGTGTGGCCTATATTGGCAGTTCCCTCAGAGGCTTCAGTGGGCGCAGTCTCAGCTCCTGGCACCAACCCTGTTGCCACTGGGTCTCCTACCGACGCTGTCTCCGGTGCCGGGATAGGTAGAGTGCTTCGATCTCTCAGGACCATTCTGCTCCACCTCCTTCCTATCTGCCTCTCTCGGGATCAATCTGAGGATGACCGGGATGATCTGTACTTGCAACCCAGTTCTCCAGAGCTTCAGATGCTCTCCGGAACTAGCACGCAGTTTTCTCGCCTACCCTCTTCTTGGACCGACACCATCCGCAGCGCCACCTCCTCCTCATGTCAGTGCTGTGAGGGCCTTTCAGTGCCATCTCCAGTGCCGCCTTGGAGGTCGGTATCACATCCAGCACCACCTCTGAGGGCGTCAACGTGGTCGATGCCATGGTTGGGACCGCTTTTGGTGCTGTTTCTGTTTTGCTGCTGCCTTCATCAATGTCTCAGTTGCCCGGTGCCAATGTGGAGTCTGAGGGAGAATTAGAAGCGACCCGGGTACTGGTTCTTCTCTTCTCTTCTCTTTCTCCTTCTCCTTCCCTCAGAGCAGTGGTCAAGGTAGGGCCTCTCTCGAGGAGCAGATCCTGGTCCTCTGGCTTGGATGGGGGAGGCCCCATCCTGTCTCCCGTTCTGCCCCAGTGGCCGCGACCACTCCAGGGCGGAGTCGGAGTGCTGATGTGGGCTCTCCCTCTCCTGCTAGGGACTGGAGCCCTGCTGTAGATGAGGACAGGAGCTGCCCTTCTGGGCCTGTAGGTCTCCGGTCTCCTCACCAGGGGTCTCCCCCCCGGGCACTTCCCTGTTGTCTCAGAGAGGGTTGAGCAACAGTCGGCTGGGCAGCACAGTTCCCTCCCTTGGGAGGTGTCCCCTGCTTGCTCCCACAGCCCTGGCAAAGGGGCTTTGGCCTCTCAGGACCTTTCCACTCCCCCTCCTTCCTATCTGCCTCTTTCTCCGAGGGCTGTCTGGTCCCTTCAGGCAACTCACCTGGAAACAGTATAGGGCAATGTTGAGTGCATTCCCTGCTTATTTTAGGGTCATAGACGAGATGTTTTTTCCACCTCCCACCCTGGCACCGTTGCATCTTGTACAGAGTCCTTCCACATCATCAGCTTCCTCCTCTGAGGAAGAGGACTCTCTCTCACGCATTTCTGTCATTGAGGCACTGATCAGGAAGCATAGGAAAAAACAGGAGCAGTTGTAAAATTTGCAACAAGAGTTTTATTATGAATAACAAAATAAAAACATTGTTCAGTATAACTATTTGCAAAGGCAGAATAAACAGAAGATACATCTGAGTTTTCCTTCAATCTCTGTGTCTCCAAACATTGTAGCTCTGTTTTTATAAGTCCTTGCAACCCCCCTTCTTAACAAGTATCCTGTTTTTTTCTAAAATGTTCTTGTAAACATCATGCATGTGCAGCTAGAGCACAGTGGCCCAGAACTGAGGCCCCTTTTCCGCAGCTCTTCTGCAAAAGGCTTAAAAATTGTATTTTAGGTTAACCCCTTGAGTTCCCAATAGCTTTTTGCAATCATCTCAAACTATAATTATATACATTTCAGCAGTAACACTATATAATTTCTAAACAAAGGGATTCCAATATCAGTTTCATTTCCACATAATGATTTGCATATATTTTTATACCAGCAGATATGCAAGGGAGGAAAGACAAAACAGCAAGTGAGGATAGAGAGATAGCGAGAGGCACAGAATTGTGAGACTGTTAGGGTGCTCAAATCCTAGGTCTCACAGGAAAATTTGGTTGTGTAACCAGACAGACAAGAGACAGGAAAGGAAAGAACAGAACAGATCCCTGCATTCAAACTGTCCATAACAACTGGGACAGGGTCCTGTTCTACCCTGTCACAATTTCCTTTGATGACTGACTTCATGGAGCATCAGCGGTTCCTCATGATGATGTTGGAGGAACTCCATCTTCCTCATCTCTAGACCGCAGTCCTGCATGTGTGACACTGGCCTTCCTCAGGGAGTACAGTCAAGAATCCATTGTGATCCCTCCATGGCCCCGTCCCTTCATGGATGAGTCGCACAGCATCTGGTGGTTCTCTGCTTCCTTTTCTTCAACCTCTGCATACTGCCAGCACAGGTATTATGTTGCCCCAGGTCTCCAGGAGCTATGCCCCATTCCATGTCTGGATTGGAGTGGCTAGATACCCCCTCAGGGCATCTTCGCCCTTCAAGAGACCGCCCCCCCAGAGGCTGACTTCACGGAGTTCAATCATGGGGCCCATCTTCTTGAAGGTGGAAGCAAGCTACTTTGAAACAATGGGAGCTGTGAAGGAGACACTATATTGAATTGGCAATCTGCAGGAAAGCTCATGCTTGCTCAAATCTGAGGGTTGTGTACCTTACTTTACTTTAAATTTTACACCTGATATTGCTTTGTTTGTTTTTTTAATCAAGAAGTGGTTTGCAATACTGCTTATGTACTTGTAGATTGGGAGTTTAACTTCAGAGGGATTGAAACACTGCATAATTGGTTTTCCTTTCTAGATGACTGGATTTTTGTGTACTAGTATTTTGGTGACAGTTTGCATCAAACTATTTTTGGTACAGTGAACTGTTTACTGGTGGCTGAGGATTTGTCATTGTAAGGGCTGCAGTTTATTGGAGGTTTGTGTATTTGACACAGACAGTGCCTCAGGTGGTGGAAACCATTTTCCTTTGATTAACTTCAGAGCACAGAACACCAGGTTGTGTAAGGCTGGGTCAGGGAAGGCTTACAACATAGATATTGGGCTCAACTACTTTATTTTTCTCTGACCGAAATTGTTTTTTGCAGGGTATATTCTCTGTTAAATTGTGCAGGTTGTCTTGCTGAAAGGAAGGTCAGCACTCACCGGAGTGGTGGGTCAGAGCGTAGCTGATTGTTTATGGAGGGCATGGGCTTGGTCCAACCCACCCTGCCACTCACCCCACCCACCCCAAGGGTGTAATTTCCTTTATACCAGGGGTTCTGACATCGCCTCCCCAAGAGGGCAAGGGGCATGCCACTATCATATCCATAACAGCCCAGCACACTGCATAAAGAGTAAACGCATGCACCTACTAAAAAAGAAGACAAAAAAATATGTATTTATTTAGCTTTTGTTTACCGGGTAAGTACACTAGACAAGTATTATGCCTATTTTCAGGAACGACCCGGGAGAGTACAACATGAGGAACAACAGTCAAGGAGACATGGCAAAGAGAGTACAGTTTTTTGTCACAGTAAACAAACATGTGGGAAATACATCATTTGACACTAGGGGAAACATACAGTAGTATGCACATTTCAGATTATACACTCTTGACTAGCTAGTTCAACTGACAGATAAATACAGGTCATCATACATAAGAGTGGAGCATAGCTCAAGGACTGGATTGGTCATAATATAACTTATAACATTGTCATATACAGCCCCTAGGCTAGTTGGATCACGGACAGGTATATACAGCTCATCACATTTTTCTAAATATGCACGTTAGACAGAAACATAAACACTTGGTAGTACAAGTTTCTATCAAGTGGCCAAGGTGCAATATGTCATGGTTAGCCTATGACCATGGAGCAATAATGGGTGTAAAAATGCCCAAGGCTTTTTAGGCAGGAGTAGTCAGAAGTCATTGATACAGTGGGGAAAATATCTCCAGGAATTCAATGGAGACACCCTGGGGAGGTTCAGACAAAACAATTTGATACTTTACTCTAGGGAGGGTTTGGGGCAGTCACACTCTGATGCTAGTTTAAGGAAACCCACAGGAATTTTGAAAACTCAGATAGGAAGGGCAGCTCGGATATCCACAGGCAACGAATTCCAGAGTCTGGGCGCACTTATGGCAAAGTCCCGATCCCTCATGAGGTTCCGGGTAGGAGGGACTTTGAGCATCCCTGATGTGAGAGGCCTAAGTTGGTAGGGGGTGGGATTCAGCTTAGGCAGAAGCTGGGCCAGCCCCTGGGGGGTGCTAGTTCTGATCACTTTCCCAGAGAGGCATCCTAAACCAAAATCAAGGTATCTAGCTGGTGATATATATTAAACAGGAAGTTAGAAAGACACATGGGGATTGTTGCTATGCACTGGCTGTGGGGCAACAGTCTTCAGGGAGACATTCTGGAGGCTGCAATGCTGCCTTATTTGCTGGCAACACTCTACTCTGAGGGAGGAGGTTGCCCGTCTCCAGGCCGACCTGGCAAGGAGTAGGGAAACCTCCCCCACCCAGGGTACACCAGGGCTGTCACCGCTGCCTCAGAGGTTGCCAAGAAAGAGGAGTGGTTGGACCACGGCGGGCTCAGGGAGGGTGAGGGTGATGGAACAGAGGCACATCCCTCCAGTTGTACCTCTCCATAATTCAAATGCCGTTCTAATGGAGCGTGGTTCCTCTATGGAGGCATCTGCAGTGGAGACCAAGGAAGATGCTAGGAATCTCCACAAGGGAGACCCACAGGAGGGTGGCACAGGACACCACAGGGGAAGGAAGCAGCTCCTGGTGGGAGACTCACTTTTTAGGGGGGGTAGAACTGAGGGAGGGAGGGGAGAGTGAGGTGAGGTAAGGTGTCTGCCCGGTGCCATGGCTTGGAGGGACAGAAAGTGAATACTCAGGATCATGGAGGCAGCTACATGGGACAGGGAGCTGGACATCATTGTCCACCTAGGAATAAATGACCTAGTTGGGCATGGGCTCAGAGCAGTGGAGGAGGAGTTTGTGGAGTTGGGGAGGGGCTCTTAGACAAGTAGCATGCACAGTAACCTTTTCAGAGGTGCTGCCTGTCTCTGGCATAGGTGAAGCTAGGGTACTCCGCACCATGCGAGTCAATGAATGGTTGAAAAACTGGTGGGGAGCACAGGGTTTTGGCTTCATTGGGTACTGGAGGGATACAAGCGGATACTGGCAAGGTGGTCTGCATCTGTCCGGGAGGGGAACCAGACTCCTAGGTGATAGGTTTAAATGCTTCATTGCCAAGCTTTTAAACTAGTCAAGGGGGAGACACTGATAAGCAGGGAATTCCTAGCCTGCCCCCCGCAAAACAGGGCAGTTAGCAAGGTAAATACCAAGGTAGAGAGTTCGATAGGGAGCAGGACGGGGTAAATGGAAAAAGAGGCAGTAAGGGCAGGGATGAGGCTAAAACAGGTAAGGCCATCAAAAAATTGAGGGTGATGAGTACCAGTGCCCATAGTCTGGGTTACAAGCTTCCTGAACCAGTGGCCTTGATGGACGAGGAACATCTAGATATTGTGGCAGTCGCAGAAACATGGTACACGAAGAACCACAACTGGGATGTCAGCATACTAGGGTAACAATCTGCAGGAGGGACAGGGAGGGTAAAGGATAAGGAGGAGGAGTAGCTCTCTACGTAATGGAAGTGATCAAAGCAATAGAACTAAAGGATAAACGGGGAGGAGAGGAGGCACTGAGAGTCACCTTGAAGACAGGAAATGGCACCACAGTCCACACAGGGGTTGTATACAGACCCCCAACTCAGAGGGAGGAAATGATAGAAGATATCATCAGAATGGCAGAAAAAGGGGTGATATTGTTGATGGGGGACCTGAATATGCCAAATGTTAACTTGAGCCATTTGCTGCACCACATCCAAGAGCAGGATCATTCTGGATGCCCTACAGGGGCATGCCTCAGAAAACTAGTGTTGGAACCCACTCAAGAGGGAGCATTCTTAGACCTGGTACTCTCAAACGGGGACAGAAAGAGGATCACAGATTTAGAAGTGAGTAGCCATCTGGGAACAAGCGACCACCAAACTGTGTGGTTCATGATAAACATAGATGTAGGGTCAAGCCATGCAAAAGCGAGGGCACTGGACTTTAGGAGGGCAGACTTTGGCAAAATGGGTGAGTGCCTAAGGAATGCACTAGCAAATGGGCAGGAAGGAGGGGTGGAAGAACAATGGGGAAGAATCAAAACTGCCATTACAGAGGCAACAAGTCTTTGTGTGAAGTAAATAAAACAAAACAAAGTAAAAAACCACTATGATTCTAAAACGAGGTGTCGGGGAAAGTTAGGGAGAAAAAGACAGCATTCAGGAGGTACAGTAAAAGGAATCACAGAAAACCTTTTATAGGTACATTAGGGATTGAAGAAAGACCAAGGAAGGGATAGTGAGGCTTAATGGAGAGGAGGTGGGCAGAGGGTGACAGTGAAAAGGCAGATACTGAATGAATACTTTTGCTCAGTATTCACAAAAGGAGAAGAGGGGGATGTACCTAAACCAAACAATAGAGGTACTCTGGACGGGGGAGGGGGGTTGATACCAGTCCATTCACAGAAGAAGGGGTCCTGAAAGAACTCCTAAAACTCAAGGTGGACAAAGCAATGGGGCCTGACGGGATTCACCCCAGAATTCTAAAAGAACTAAGCAGAGACCTACTGACACCACTGACCTCCCTTTTTAACAAATCATGGGAGGATGGTGTGGTACCTGAGGAATGGAGGAGGGCAGATATGATTCCCCTTCACAAAAGTGGGAGCAAGGCAGAGGCAGGAAACTACAGACCTGCTAGTTTGACCTCAGTGGTAGGGAAAATAATGGAATCACTTCTGAAAGAATGAATTGTTGAGTACCTAGAGGCCAGCGGGGCACAGCACCCATGGCAGCATGGATTCACAGTGGGAAGATCATGTCAGACAAATCTATTAGATTTCTTTGACTGGGTGACCAAAGTAGTAGACCAGGGAAGGGCTGTGAATATGGCCTACCTAGACTTTAGCAAGGCATTTGACACAGTTTCACACAAAAGATTAATAAACAAATTAGCCAGCCTGGGTGTGGGTCCCAGGGTGGTAGCCTGGGTAACAAATTAGCTGGACAACAGGATGTAGAGGGTAATAGTAAACAGAGTACACTCTGAAGAAAGGCGGGTTACTAGTGAGGTACCGCAGGGTTCAGTACTGGGACCAGTCCTCTTTAGTGTCTTTATAGGTGACATTGCGGAGGGGCTGGAAGAAAAAGTATGCCTCTTTGCAGACAACACAAAGATCTGCAACAGGGTTGATGCAGAAGGGGGGGGGGTGGAAAGGATGAGAAGGGACTTGGCAAGGTTGGAGGAAAGGCCAAAAGTATTGCAGCTTAGATTCACTGCAAAGAAGTGCAAAGTAATGCACCTGGAAACAGAAACCCAGGGGAAGATTACACAATGGGGAAGGGGGTTACTAGCAGCAACAAAAATGGAAAGAGACCTGGGGGTAGTCATATCAGATGACCTTAAGGTAGGCAATCAATGTGAGAAGTCAGTAAGGAGAGCTGGGGGATACTGGGATGCATAGGGAGAGGCATCACCAGTAGAAAACAGGAAGTTATCCCTCTGTACAGACAGTTGGTGAGACCCCATCTGGAGTACTGCGTGCAGTTCTGGAGAACCCTCTCTGCAAGGACATAGACAGGATGGACGCAGTCCAGAGGCGGGCAACTAAAATGGTACTGGGTCTGCACCAGAAGCCATACAAAGAGAGAGACTAAAACAGCTTAATATGTATACCCTTGAGGAAAGGAGGGAGATGGGGGACACAATAGAAACTTTCAAGTACCTCAAGGGAATCAACAAAATCCAAGAGGGTAGCATCTTTCAGAAAAAGAGATGTGCAAGAACAAGGGGGCACAATTTGAAGATTGAAGGGGGACGGCTCAGGAGCAACATGAGGAAGTATTGTTTCACTGAGAGGGTGGTGGACACGTGGAACAGCCTTCCTGAGGAGGTTGTGGGGTCAAAAACAGTGGGGGGTATTCAAGAATGCATGGGACAGACATAAGGTAATTATAGTGGGGAGGTAGGAGGAAGTAAGGAAATGGACAGACTAGGAGGGCCAAGCAGTCCTTATCTGCCATCAAAATCTATGTTTCTGTGTAACTGGGGTAGAAGGATTTTCTCTTCAGTGTGTGTCTTGCTCTCTGTTGCTGCACACCAGACACACTAGGTAGCCTATGAAGGGTGCCTGCGGGCTACACTGGGTCAGATCCTGGCAGCCATGCCTGATAGTGAGGCAACCAGGTGGGCCATTGCCATTTCTAACAAAAAAGGCAAACAGCTCTACAGCCAGTGAGGGTGCAAGCATTAACTTAGCAAGCTAGTCCAGACAAAAAACCACACACCTCAACCGAAATATAAAGTGCAAAAATATGTAATTGTTAAAAAGCCATACTTGGAGAGCAAGGGGCGCACATGAAAGAAACCTCGACCGGTTTCGTACAGCCTAGTATGTCATCAGGAGGATTACATTTCCTGTTGATTGCTAGGCTATATAATGGCCATTCCTAAAGTGACAGTGCATATACATAATACATCAATGTACCAATTTTGTAAGTGCTCAAACTGGCCTTATAAACAAACACATATAAATTTGAAAAAAATGTGCCTCAAGTTAGATTACAACATGAGCCTAAAAACAAATGAGACAAAAATATTAGCAGCAACAGTTTTTAAGTATATGCAAGGCATTTAACAATCTGTACGAATTTAGAGAGATCCAAAAGTACTGAATACCAGTTCCAGGGACCAAGATAAGACGGCATTCCCATATTGGAGGAGGACCCAGGATCTTTCTATAACCTGCAGAGAAAACAGAACCAGAAACAATCATTTAGTATGGATGACTATATACAAGTAAGAGGTGCTGAAAATGAAAATGGAGGTAGTACAACAGGGCAATACACTATTACATTAGCTGGTCATGGAACAATAAATTACTTGTTCATTCTCTTTCTGATACGCGGCATCAGGTCAATACGCTCATTAAGTCCTACTGGTGTAAGGGCACCAAGAGTATGAATCCAATATGATTCTCTCACATGCAATAAATCACCCACATTGCCTCCTCTTGGTTCCAATCTTACCACCTCCAGGTCACAAAATCTGAAATTATTACAAATGTTCCTCTGTCTAGAGTTCCTAATGTGGCTGGATAGTGCACTGTGAGCATCATTGTTATTAACAGACCTTAGGTGTTCCCCTATTCTCAATTTAAGTGGCCTTGTGGTTTTGCCCACATAGAATTAGGTGCAGGCAGCCTTCCTCCCCTTGAGCTTGAGAGGGGGCTCATCTAGCCAGGTGATTGCTTCTACTTGTGCCTGGAGGGACCTTGCCCCGAGGTGGGTCTCCTTTTTTCTCACCCCTATATAGCAGGTCAGGGAGAGAGAGGGGAGAATTGGTTGGACCCTGTCCTTTATTCTGGGGGCAGGGAGATTGTGACTTTTTCGCGGCAGGGTCGGGCATCTTCTCTGCTCCGCCTTTTTGTGACTTCTTATGGCTCTGAAACCTGTGACCCTTACAGGGTCCCTAGCTATGAAAAAAAAAATCAATTTAGAGGATCTCCTTCCCTTAGTAATCAGGCAGCAGAGGAACCCCCTTGGTGGATAGCTCTGTTGGGGTCCACTCTTTCCCTCTCTATTATGCTCTCCTTTTCATTCTCTCCCTCTCTTTCTCCCACCTCCTTATTTTCATGTCTTTCTTTCTCTTTCCCTCACCTTCCCCTCTCCCGACTCATTCTCTCAACCCCTTCTGGCCTGCCCAGTGGTTGTGGTCTCCCTCCCAAAGAACAGAGGGCCTATCCCCTTTCTCTGGTCAGCTTATTCCTTCTTAAGTTTATATCCTTTCCCTTTTCTATCCCTTGGGGTCCCTTGCTCCACCTCTTTTTTTCTCTCTCCCTGTTTTCCTATCCAACGAGCAGAACTGAGGTGTTAGAGGGGCTGGTGTCAATTACTGGCCAACCCAGAAGCATCATGTAATACATCTGCCTCTAGGGTGGTGCCATCCCCAACATTAGCCTCTCCTACAGAAAGAAAGCTTTAGCTAAAAAGCTTTCCACGGCATCCTAGCACCTCCAGCTTGTACCCACCAGTGATGAATGGTGAAGACAGGAAGATCAAGAATTATGGTAGTTATGTAATTTTCATATCCTGATAGCTTCAGACTGGCCCAGACGGATCTTTCAGGAGTCAGTCTTTACCACTGACTCCCACTAGTGGGTCGGAGCTAGGACCCCATGGTAGCCAGAACGTTTCAAAAGGCTGGTGCTGAGGTAAGCTACGTGCATGCACAACTCCGCGAGACTGAGCTTGTGGGCAAAGGCTTGCCTCTGCTCCAGCCCCCAACCGCCTTAGTTCCTTTTTTCCCCACCATCGAGTGCGCATCAGTGATGACAACACTCACCCGCCGGGAGGCAGAACTTCACATGTATTCAACAGCATTCAGTTCTTCTCGTTTTCAGTGTGTAAAGCTAGAGTTTGATATTTTTGTGTCAGTTCAGTAAATTTGTCACAAAATATTTCTGCCAGTTTCTCTCAGCCCTACCGAGTGTCAGCAATCGAAGGCCATGGAGTATAGTAGGGAGCTTATAGAGGCAAGTTGCTACAGCAGTAGGGCCGTGTATGGTCCACTTCCCTGTTGGGGAAGGGTTCTGATTATGGGAGGTACAGAGCCTGGGAGAAAGGACAGTCCTTCCTGAAGCACAAAAAGAAGCAGGCCAATTCCATTTGGGGTCCCAACACCACTCGGCCTCGACTGCTTCCTCTTCCCACCAGAAGTGGAAGAAACACTAGATGAGGTTATACTCTGCGAGGTCTGCCACTAGACCATTGGTCTCTAGGAACCAGAGGCCCTCACTGCCATCTTTTGTGTCACCAAGGGCCTCTGGTTCCAGGAGGCCGGAGTCTCAGGCCCGGAGCCCAACTCTGTAAGTGGAGACTCTGGTGGGAAGTTCCACCATTGGGCAGCTCTTATAGAACAGTGGGTGTAGTACTGGTCCCATATGCCTCCACTGATGGATCCTGTCCCTGGCCTCTCAGTGGAACTGGAGCAGCAGGTGTGGCTGTAGAGCATTTGGCTCCGGCAACAGCCTTAGGATCCTTGACGGTGATTGTGCTGCTGATACCTATCCCACTGTGTGCCTCCCCCCCATCCCATGTAGGAATGGGGACAGCTGCGGTGTCACTGCTGGTCACTCCGGTGCTGGCTGGGTCATTGGTGCCAGGCTTGAGCCCATCGGGGTCTGTTCCAGCACTGCCATCGGTGCCGAGGATCCCCCAAGATGCTGGATTCATTTCTTGTTCTGGTGCCATCTTTGGCTCTGGCCCCTCATCATTGGGGGCTGGTGTCTCTGGTGTTACTGTAGCTGCGTTCTGGATTGATGGGCCTGTGATCTAAACCCCTCTATGACTCCCCTTTTGAGGAGGCTATAGAAGGAGGTAAGGCAAAATTTATTAATAAAGCACCCAATCCAAAAAAGGCTCTGAGCGCTGTACAGAGAAAGTCAAACAATAATATTAAAACACTATAAAATAAACAGAGGCAACACTTAATCAGGGAATGCTTTTCAAAATAAATAGATCTTTTTCAGGAATATCTCAGTCATCAGGTTACGCCATAGGAAAATTTTCTGTCAGTGAAGGGGAATCCACACAGACGTTTTTCAGCAGTACAACTGGGGCCGCCCACGCCATCAACATCATCAACCTTATATATGCATGTGTGGCTCCGCTCCCTCATCACTTTTTTCCTGCCGTTGACTTGCAAGCAAAGTCTTCACAGAAGCTTTGTCTCAGTGTTTGTGCTTTTTTTGACCTACAGTCACTTTTTTCCCTTCAACCCTTACCAAAATCTCTTTTTAGAGATTTTTTCTTTTTGTTTATGTCAAGAGTTAATGCTTCCTCTTCTCTTTTCCGTCGCTGCCACTGCAGATAGAAGATTACCTCTACAAACGAACACTCTGTGTTTGTTGTCTTGGGCCTGACCATGCCGTCTCCGATTGTGAGCTCTGCCAGAAGTTTAATCAAACAACCCTCAAGCAACACAGGAAGGCTCTAAAGCAATTCATGAAACAGCAGGTAGCCAGCTCTGGCCGGGGGACCCCCGGGCCCCTGGCCATTCGGTCGCACACTGGATCTTCGAGCTCCAAGGCCCGAGACAAGTCCTTATGGAAAAGTCACAAAAAAGACGGGGTTTGCGACTGCCCCCCCCAACAGTGATCCTGTTCCCCATCGGCCTCTTCGGGGGGGGGGGCTCTTCATTAGTAGTGGCTGCCTTGGTGAAGAGACCAGCTGTCTAGGTACAGTATCTGCAGCTACCAGACCCATACTGACAGCTCTTCTGCCCGACTCCCAGGGTGCTCGACCATCAACCTCTGGGTCGTTGGCCCCTCCACTGTTGACAACATGCTTGTCAACAATTATGACTCCGTTGAGGCCTGCCTCTTCCTCTCTGAGGGCTACAGGCTTGTTGGGCTCCCAGGACGGAGGGTCTTCAGCTCCAGTGGCACCAAACCCCCCCCTCTGTCAACAACTACCATGGATCTGAATGAAGTATTCGTTAAGTTTACAAATGTACTAGTTCAGCAGCTGGGTGCCTTCAGTAGGCCCTCATTGATGGAACCATCAACGGCAGCTTCGTCATCAAGACTGGTTCATCAACCTTGGGAGGCTCCCCACGTACCGATGCATCTGACGCCAGACCCAGACGAGGAGGTTGACGCCAAGGGAGAAGTATCATCATGATCTCATTCTCCCTGATGACATAAAGGATGAAGAGGAAGAAATCCTCATCTCTGATAAGTCCACTGCCTCTTCAGTCAGTAAGGACTCAGTCAAGCATACTCCAAGGTCTCCTCCTGAGGATGCCACATTTCTCAGTGTCATGAAACAATTGTCTGCCACAATGGACTTCCAGGCTGAGGAGGAGGAGGATGTCACCAGGAAAGACCTGGTGGACTTCCTGGATGTTCCTGAATCTCCCCCTAAGATTATTCCTCCCATGCTGCCAGCCCTGAAAAATGCCATTATGGCAGCCTGGCACAGGCCAGACATGGTGCCAGCTATGCCATGCAGGCAGGCAAGCTTTACAATGCCCCTCAGGGCCTTCCTTATTTTGCTGCCCATGCCGAAACTGACTCTGTGGTCATCAAGGCAGCCCATGACAGGTCTAAGGCATCTAAGCACCTTAGTTTCCGCCCCTAGACAAGGAATCCTGCAGGACTGACCTCTGAGGTAAAACAGTTTATGCCTCCTCTACTTTGGGCCAAAGGATTGTAAACTATCATGGTTAAATTCCAGAATGCCAACTGAAGAAAAGGCAAAGCTGCTGCTCAAGCCCTTCCCAATGGCTCCCAGAAGCAGGAATTGCTCCAGTGCCTGCAAACTGCAGAAGATGTTAGTAAACATTTCCTCAGGGCTCTCTATGATATGGCTGACACAGTGGCCAGGGTACCTGCCACCATCATATGCCTTCATAGGCATTCCTGGCTCAGGGTCTGTGGCTTTTCAGCTGATGTGCAAAACAAGGTTTTAACATCCCTTTCAATGGCACTAAGCTCTTTGACCCTGATGTGCAGGACCTCATCAATGATCTGCAGGTCTCTGGCACGGCTATTAAGTCTGTCCATTCTCTCTACCACACTCAGCCCCGTGGTAGAGGGTGGTCTACTTTTCATAGACAGGCCAATAGACCAGGCTTGGGCCCCCGCATGCCGAGCAAGCACAGAGCCCAGTCTTCCTAGCCCACCCCCTCTAATACTGGAGTGGCAGCCAAGCATCCCAGAAATGATGGACCAGTCTCCACAGCTGGTCCAACCTAAGCTTGACTCCTTGCCAGACCCCCCTCCTCTGGTCCAGGCCTAGGAGGTGGTGGTTGGAACTCAGTTCTCCCTCCATCTGAATCAGTGGACAACCATAACTTCAGATGCTTGGATCCTGCAGATAATAGAGAGCGGTCACACCTTGGTGCTTATTCAACAGCCTCCAGATACCCCTCCATCACCCTCAAACTATCCCCCGGCCCACTTGTCTGTTCTTCAGGAGGAAGTACAGTCTCTTCTGCACAAGCAGGCAGTCAAACTGGTGCCACAGCAACAGAGAAACCAGGGGTTCTATTCCAGGTTTTTCTTGTTCCCCAAAAAGACCAGAGATCTGAGACCCATTTTAGACCTCAAGGACCTCAATCTCTTTGTCCAGTACAAAAAGCTCTTACTTTGAGAGGGCTCTTGCAGTAGGTAATAACATTGAGGACTGCACTCCCTGGCATCAGGACCACACAGAAACTTTAGCTAGCAGTGTATGACAGGGGACCACCCACCGACGTCTCGTGACCAACGTCAGTGTAACACTATATATTGGGCAGTCCCCATGCCTGCCTTTCAGTTCTTTCCCACCGTCGACCTGAGTGGACATCTCAGAGATCATCGCTGTAGTTCGACCGCCTTTCTTTGGATGAGTATCCATTTTTTCTTTCTTTAGTGCTATACTCTTATTTTGTGTATGTCTTCACTGACTTCCACCAAGTCACATAAAAATATGTGCAGTTTATGCAGCGTGCAGCTACCGCACAAAGATTCTCACTCCCTCTGCTGCTTAGGCCCAGAGCACAAGGTTGAGGATTGTGAGGCCTGTTCCATCTTTAACCAGGCCACATGAAAGCATCACCAGCAGGCCCTCAAGGCCCATTTATTGAAGAAAAAAATGGCCACGATAGAAAAAGAGTTCCAGAAACCCAGAAGCGCTTCCTTCTCTCCCATGGATATAAGCACAAGAAAAAAGAGGGATAAAGAGAAGCACTGGGACCAGGACAGGTCTCCCTCTCACTCACGGCCACCCTCGAGTGATCAGCGGCCTTCTTTCTCTGAGAAGTCTGCTGCTGCCTCCAAGCCTGCCCCGCCATCCCAGGAGCAGCCCTTGGATCCCCCACCACCACTGGTTACAGTAGCCGCAGGCCCTTGGCAGAGTCCGAGGCTTCCGCCATTCTTAGGCCCCTTACAACTGGAGGGTCTAAGCTGCCTGGTGGGTCCGATAAGCTGCTCGTTGGGTCCTCCTGATGAGCACCCGGCCTAGACTGTGAAGTTGGGCTCCAGAGTCTCTGGTGCCCACCCAGCCACAGTCGATAAGCCGGTCATCAGTCCACCTGATGTCCGCACGACTGATCAGCTCACATTGGGGTCCAGTCAGTGCCTCAATGATGTCCAGTTGCCGGATTTATCACAATTTTCTCCGGTTGGGTCTCCCCAGCGGTTCACCCCCTCCTGTCCTCTGAAAGAGCCTCCTCTGCCCTCCCCAGATCATCGGGGTGCAGAGGACGGGGGTCGTTCATCAGATGACACCTTCCCTAGTTCACCTCCGGACCTGATGTCAGGTCTCCAAGGTAATCCTCAGGGCCCATCTCTACATGATCCTCTGGTGGGGACGCCGGCACCGATGTCAGGCTTGCCCCCCCTCTGGTCCGGCATCCAACTCAGTTTTCCCAGGTCCCTTGGGGCCAGGTTTCAAGCCTCCTTAGAGTCCTCCTTTGGGTCCCACAGCACCGCTGTTGGACCCCCGTCTGGTTACCCTCTGTCAGGTCACTTGATGCCACATTGTCCACCAGCCTACATTCCTCCAGGCTACCCTCTGTCAGTCTGTCAGACGCTGGGGTATTCACCCACTTACTCTTTACCAGGTTACCAAGCGCACACATACCACACGCTGGGTTACCCGACTGGGTTCTCTCCTGGATATCAACCAGCTTACCAGCCCCCTCTGCCTACTCCTCAGCCACCAGCAGACTTCCAAGCTATCCTTCAGTCCTGGTGGTTGGAGACCAAGGCTCAGCTCATTTCTGAACTGGATAGCTGCCACCCCTTGAGGGATGTTACCCGGGTTCCATCAGATAAGACACTCAGGTCCACCCCTACGCCGGACACACGTTAGTTGACATCAGGCCTGACCAAGAATTTTCAGCTGGGCTGACAGACAAAGCCCATCCTGTTTCTCCGGAAGCTTCTCATCCTGACGTCCGGTCTTAGGAATCCTCAGACCTGGGCTCAGATTCTGACTCCTCTTCCTCTGTGGTATGGGGGTTTGAAACTCCTCCCATAGAGGAGCCTAGGCCTTAAGAGTCCCCTAAATCCCCACCTGAGGACCCTTCTTTTGCAGACCTCCTGAAAAAGATTGCGGAGGTCTACTAATGGAAGTCTGATGCTCAGGATCCTAAGCGCCAAAGACTCACTGAGCACTTGGACATCCAGGAGGCAGCACCTGTCCTTACACCTCCATGGTTAGAGTCGCATGAAGATCTGGCCTCTACCATATGGATGTTGCCTTTGTCAATACCGGCAGTAGCCAGAAAGGCTGACCGGATGTACAGAACACCAGAGGGTAAAGACCACCTTAATGTTCCCTCCAAGGTGGACTCTGTAGTCATTACGGCAGCTCATGACACATTGTCATTGAGGCACAGGTCAGGAAGCATAGGAAAAACCAGGAGCAGTTGTAGAATTCGCAAAAAGTGTTTTTTAGTACCAGCAGTAACATAGAAAAAATAAAATTGTTCAGAATAACTGTTTACAAAGGCAGAATAAGCAAAGAAGATCCATCTGAGTTTTTCTTCAGTCTCTGTGCATCTCCCAAAACATTGCAGCTTTCTCTCTTATAAGTCCTTGCAACCTCCGCCTTAACAAGCATCCTGTTTTTTTCTAAAATGTTGTTCTATGTTTCAGGCAGGTGCAGCAAGAGCACAATATCCCAGAACTGAGGCCCCTTCTCCACAGCTCTTCTGAAAAAGGGCTTAAAAACTGCTCTCGGGTTAACCCCTTGAGTTCCCAGTAGCTTTTTGCAATCATCTCAAACTATAATTATATACATTTCAACAGTAACACTATATAATTTCCAAACAAAGGCATCCCACTATCAGTTATATTTCCACATATTGATTTGCATATATTTTTATACCAGCAGATATGCAAGGGAGGGAAGGAAGACAGTGAGGCAGAGAAGTGTGAGACTGTCGGGATGATCAAATCCTAGGTCTCACAGGAAAATTTGGTTGCACAACCGGACAGACAAGAGACAGGAAAGGAAAGAACATAATGGATCCCTGCATTCAAACTCTCCATAACAACTGGGACAGGTCCTATTCAACCCTGTCACATACACCCCTCCTTAAAAGGGAACCTGTTTTATCAAACAGGTTTCCAAAACTTTCTGTTAATTATGTACTAGCATTAGTTACTAACTTTCAGAAATGAAGCACATGTGCAGTATCCTTTTTTTCTATAACAGTACAGCAAATAGTAAAGTTTAAACTCATACATTTGTTTTTCAGCCTTCAGAACCCTCAATCCCTGACCCATATCTTGACAGAAAATCAGCATTGCTGTACTCTTGACCAGATTTGTGTATCACCTTGAATTTAAATGGATGTAGTGCCAGGTACCACCTTGTGATTCTGGAATTTTTATCTTTCATTTGGTTAAACCAACAGAGAGGATTGTGATCTAAGTACAAATTTGGCTTCTAACAAATAAAACTTAAGGGACTCTATGGCCCACTATGCTGCTAAACATTTCTTTTCAATGGTGGGGTACCTTTTCTCTCTGTCATGCAACTTTCTACTTATGTACAGAATAGGATGTTCAAACAACATGAAGTCTTGCTGTATTCTGGCAAATGCAGTTAGGTCCTGCCTTTCAACTGCCCCGGAGAACATAGGGTTAACTTTTCTATGCATGGCATAGAATGTTTATCTCGAGCTCGGTTGAAGCCTCTGCCTGTTGTCATTCGAACTGCAACCATCAGATTCTTTACTGCACCTCACTGAACAGTCGCTCCGGAGATTTCTCCTGCTGCTCGGTTCAAAGTCGGTTGAAGTGTCGGTTTTCTTCCGAACTGTTGTTTCCGCATAGTCAGTTCAAGTCTCTGTCTGTGGTACCGTGAGTACTAGATAGGTTTTTGTTCTGTTTTCTGTGTGGAACTTGTAAACTGTGGATCGGTTCGGCTGAACCGATCATTTTGAGGTAAAATTTGTACTTTACTTTAGTGTGTGGTTACCGGTCCATATCGGTTCTAAAAAAAAAAAAACAGGTTTTAGTAAGTTTTTTTCCAAGACCCGTGACACGGTCAGGAACCGATAGGGAAGTCTTGCCTGGTGGATTGCTGAAAAAAGGGTAAGTTTGGTTAGGTTGGCCATGTCTGAGAAACCCAAGAAAAAAACCGGGCCCACTGGATTTCAACACTGCAGTGTGTGTGGGGAAGTCTTTGCTAAGGCTGATCCCCACACCATCTGTGTTTATTGTCTGGGGTTTGACCACCTCGCTTCAGACTGCCAAATGTGCAAACATTTTTCAAAATCTACCCTGGAAAAGAGATTAGGTAGAATGAGGGAAGGAGGCCGAGAAGTCCGCTGACCCGGATGGCCAGCCTGGTTTGGTTCTGACCGAACCAGAAGGAGTGCCCTCTGACCAGGGCGATACTTCTTCGGGCAAAAGGAGAGCTGATTCCGAGGAATCGTTTCCGACAAAAAGAAAAAGAAAAGTCGACCGGTTTGGATCTAGAATCTCATACTCCGACTGCCGATGAAATAGCCAAAGCGATTAGGATTATGGAATCGCTTCGATCGGTTCCGACTGAACCGGCGCCTTTTGGCAGGGGCTCGCTTCGGTCGGTTCCCCCCGGTTCTGCATTATACCCTGGAAGAATTTTATGAACCGGAGTTTGAGGAGGAAGGAGAGTTAGAAGATGACTATGGTGATGGTGAAAGTCTGGATGTGCCTATTGACCCAGACATCTCCCCAGACAGACCTTCAGGTGTTTCTCCTCCTAGGCTTTCTGAGTCCCCTTCACACTACATGTTTTACAGAAAGGTGGCTGATACCCTGCAGCTTCTTGTGGAGGATCAGTAAGAGCCTGATTATGTAGAGATGATGGACATCCTACAGTCCAGGAGACTGTCTATTCCCCTCCACAAATCTTTTGGGAAACAGACACAAAAGGTTCTGAAGTCTCCCAATTCCATACCTCCTGTGGACAGAAGAATGGACAAGAGGTATACTCTTTCAGGCTCAGATACGGAGTTCCTCTATCAGCACTACAGCCATGTTGGGGTTGTACAGGCTGCTGCCTGTGATAAGGCAAGCATTCCCTTGGCATCACACCCCCAGACAAGGACTCAAGGAAGATTGATGCCATTGGCAAAGAAGCAGTACATGGCATCATCCTTAGGATTCAGGCAGGCTAATTATATGGCCTATGCAGCCAGGTACCAGAAGTCCAGGTGGGACACTGTATTGGCACTGGCTAAGCAGATCACTCCCCAGCTTGCCAAGGAGCTGGAGCAGGTGGCTGCAGATGGGATTGAAGCATCAAAAGTTCAGTCTCATGCTGCTGTAGACTCCAATGATGTATCATCAAGAGTCATGGCTACATCTGTGGCTCTTCGGAGAATGGCTTGGCTCAGAGGTACTAGCCTCTCACAGGATACGCAGGCTAAGGCCATGGATTTTCCTGTAGTGGATAATTCTCTGTTTGGGGAGCAGACAGAGAATTACATGAAGAAAATGGATGACTACAGGACCACTTACAGGAGTGCTCAGGCCAAGGAAAGGCAAGCAACTCCTCAAAGGCAGCAGTCCAGGGGCAGGGGCAGGCCTTTCCAAAGGCCTTTTTACCAAGCACAGTTCTCTTCTTCTTTTTCACAGAGGGGGTTCTTCAGAGGGAGAGACAGAAGGGGGATGAGCAGGCCTGCATCCACCCCTCAGCCTAAAGCCCCTGCCAAGCAGACACTCTGATGGGTCTGCCCGGGTCGATTCTCCTATCCCAGTAGGGGGCAGGCTGGCTTACTTTGTCCAGGACTGGATGTCTCTTACATCAGACAAGTGGGTCCTGGAAATAGTAAGCCAGGGTCTGGTTCTCAGCTTCAAAAAATTTCCCAAGCTGAGACCCAGACCTTTTCCACCTGCAAATCTCTCAGAGACCCTTGCCCTAGAGGCAGAGGTTTCTTCTCTCCTAGCTCTCAGAGTTATAGAGAGAGTACCTACCCTACACTGGGGCAAAGGATTGTACTCCAGGTACTTCCTAACCCCCAAAAAGACAGGAGAGTTGTGACCTATCCTGGACCTAAGATACCTGAACAAACATCTTTGAAAGCCAAAGTTCAAAATGATAACTCTGGGAATTATCCTTCCCTCTCTAAGGCCAGGGGACTGGATAGCCTCCCTGGACCTCAAAGATGCCTACTTTCACATTCCCATCAGGTGCTCCCACAGAAAGTACCTCAGGTTCAAGTTGCCCTCAGGCCACTGTCAGTTCAGAGCAATACCCTTTGGCCTAACATCAGCTCCAAGGGTCTTCACAAAGTGCCTGGCAGTAGTTGTTGCCTTCCTAAGAAGACAAAAGATTTCCATTTTCCCATACTTGGATGACTGGCTCATAGTAGGTCAGTCTCCAGGCCAAGTCAAGTCACACCTGCAAGTGACCCAGCAAGTGTGCAGCTCCTCACCTTCATAGGTGCAGAACTAGATACAATAAAAGCAAGAGCCTTCCTTCCCCTGGAAAGGGCAAGAACCCTCATGGAACTGGCCTCTTCATTCAGCCTTCAGGTGTCTCGACCAGCAAGGCATTTTCCTTCAGCTACTGGGCCACATGGCAGCTTCCACAGCAGTGGTCCAGGGTGCAAGATTCCAAACGAACGACATTCAGTTCCACTTAAGACCTTTTTGGTCCCAAAGAAAGGATTCCCTTACCAAACTAATTCCAGTGACTCAAACTCTGATCCAAGCCCTGCAATGGTGGCAGGTTCAGGACAATTTGAGGCAAGGGGTTCCATTTGTCACTCATTCTCATTCAGTGGTCCTCACCACAGATGCTTCCCTGCTGGGCTGGGGAGCCCATTTGGGGGAACTTACCACCCAGGGACTGTGGTCACCTCAGGAATCTCTGCTTCACATCAATCTCTTGGAACTCGGAGCAGTGTTTCTGGCACTGCAGGCTTTTTCCAAATCTGTACAGAACAAGGTGGTTCAGGTCAGAACAGGCAACACCACCACCATGTGGTACATCAACAAGCATGGAGGCACTTGGTCTACGGCCTTGTGCACAGAAGCAATGAAGATGTGGTTCCTGGCCTATTCTCTGCAGACCTCTCTGATAGCAGTTCACCTCCCAGGGAAGGACAATGTCCTAGCAGATGCACTGAGCAGAATATCCCAGGGCCATCACGAATGGGCCCTAGATCATTTGGTGTTGACAGTGATTTTCTCAAGATGGGGCTCTCCAGAGATAGATCTTTTTGCAGCCCCAGACAATCACTAACTTCCTCTCTTTTGTTGCAGACCCCCAGTCTTGGGCTCTGTCCCCCTGGATGCTCTGATTCTGAAGTGGGAAGGGAAATTTATGTATGCTTTCCCCCCTTCCCTCTCCTGTTTAGAGTGTTAGTCAAGATAAGGTCACAACCATGCAAAGTGATTCTGATTGCTCCAGACTGGGCCAGGCAGTCATGGTATCCCTTGTTGCTGTCCCTAACAGTCCATCTTCCCTGTCTCTTCCCAAGAATTACAACCTGTTAACATCCTCTCAGGGGGAGGGTTTGGTACCCGAATCTTCAGTCTCTCAATCTCAAGGCTTGGCTCTTGAAGAGTTAGAGTTTGCAAATCTGCATTTTTCCCAAGGGGTTCTGGATATCCTTAAGGCTTCTCGAAAGCCTTCCACCAGAAAGACTTACAACTCCAAATGGAAAAGATTCAGCATTTGGTGTTCTAGGAAGAATATTTCTCCAGACTCTGCTCAATTGCCTGCGGTTCTGGATTATATGGTCCATCTCAGTGGCCTAGATCTCAAACCAGCTACTCTCAAGGTACACTTGGCAGCTGTGTCTGCTTTCCTGTCTGTAGGCAAGTCTTCCTCTCTGTCATCCCATCCTGTATTCTGTAAGTTTTTCAAGGGATTGCTTCACACCAATCCCTCCTTTAGGGATCCTGCTCCTGCTTGGGATCTTAATGTTTGCATTGCTCAACTTATGCAATCCCCTTTTGAGCCTTTGTCCTCAGCAGAGCTTAAGTACTTGACTTGGAAAACTGTGTTTTTGGTAGCCATTACTTCTGCCAGACATATCAGTGAATTGCAAGCCCTGTCAGTGGAATCTGATTTCATCTCTTTTCACAGAGATAAAGTGGTGCTTAGAACTAACAGAAAGTTCTTGCCTAAAGTGGTTTCAGATTTCCACCTCAATCAGTCTATATCTCTCCCTGTTTTCTTCACTGATCTTTCTTTCTCGGGAGAGAGGAGCCTACACAGTTTGGATGTTAAAAGAGCCCTTAGCTACTACATAGAGCGTACCAAGGGTCACAGGTTTGTTTCCTTCCAGTTGTTCCTCACTTATGGAGAAGTTGGGAAGGGCAAACCTGCCACTAAGATATCTATTGCCAGGTGGATTGTTTCTTGTATACAATTCTGCTATGAAAAACTGGGAAAAACTCCACCCTCAGGCCTGAGGCCTCATTCCACAAGAGGTACAGCTGCTGCCAGGGATATCCCTCTCTTAGAAATTTGTCAAGCAGCCACCTGGAAAACAGTCCATACTTTTACCAAGCATTACTCTCTGGATATCCAGGCTAGGAGTGATGCTTGGTTTGGCACAGCAGTACTTCAGAGCCTGTTTCCAAAGAAGGTTCTGTCCCTCCTCCATGGAGGTACTGCTTGGTAGTCTGCATTTGTCAGAATACAGCAAGACTTCATGTTGTTTGAAGAAAAAATTACTCACCTTAGTAATTATGTTTGTTCTAGTGGAATCTTGCTGTATTCTGACCTCCCCCCCCACCTCCGCTCTCAGAACCTAGATTTTTGGGATGTGGGTGGGTAGGTGCAGTGTTGGCACCCTAGAGGTGCCCCCCCCTTACACCCTCTTTTTCTTTGGGTGGAATGTTGTTCATTTGATTGGTTTTTGTTTTGGGGTTTCCTGACTTGAGTCTTCCTTTGAGAACCAAAAACATTATATTTTTGCCAGTTGGCTAGTAAAAATGTTAACAGTTTCCACACAGAACACCTAGTGAGTTTTTGCTCGTAAAGATCTGACGGTTGCAGTTCGAATAACAACAGGCAGAGGCTTCAACCGAGCTTGAGATGAACATTCTATGCCATGCATAGAAAAGTTAACCCTATGTTCTCCGGGGCAGTTGAAAGGCAGGACCTAACTGCATTTGTCAGAATGCAGCAAGACTCCACTAGAAGAAACATAATTACTAAGGTGAGTAATTTTTTCCTCCGTCCCACCTATATTTTGACACAGGACTGCAGCTAGACCTACCTCTAATGCATCTGTTTGTAACAAAAATGGTTTCTCAAAGTCTGGGCTTCTTAAAACAGGGGCTGAACATAATGCATCCTTAATGGCTTGAAAAGCTTCATCACACTCTGGGGTCCATTTCAAATTATTCGGGTACCTTTTTTTGTAAGTTCAGCGAGGGGGGTGGCTAACTCAGCAAAGTTGGGAACAAATCTCCGATAATAACCAGCCAGCTCTAAAAATGACTGGACATGTTTCTTAGTTTTGGGGACAGGGCTGTTAGCTACAGCTTCTATCTTAGAAACCTCCAGCTTGTCTTCTCCATTTCCCAAACATAGCCCAAATATCTGGTTTCCTGCATGCCCGATGCACATTTGGCAGAATTAGTGATACCTGAATTTTTGATAGCTTGGATAACTGCTCGTAGGTATTCCAGGTGTTTTTTCCAGTCTGGACTGTACACCACGACATCATCCAAGTATGCAGCACAATAACCAGTGTGAGGGAATAAAATGACATCCATGTACTGTTGGAACGTAGCTGGTGCACCATGTAAACCAAATGGCATGGTGGTGAACTGATAGAATCCAACAGGCGCAGCAAATGCAGATCTTACTTCGAGAGGGCTCTTGCAGTAGGTATTCACCAATAGGACTAAGCCATCAGGCATCAGGACCCCGCGGAAAAATCTTCTAGCTAGCAGTCTCTGGTGGGGGACTGCCTCATGTCAGCTGACCAGCGTCAGCACGCATCAGCAAAAGGGGCTGTCCTCACACCCGCCTTCCAGTTCTTTCCCGCCGTCGGCTTGCAAAAGTACCTCGCGGAAGAACAGCGCTACTAGCATCGCCATTTTGGATGAGTATTTACTCCCATTCCTCCTACTTCGAAGTTTCTTTATTTAGATTGTCTAGTTTAATCGGCTGTGTATGTCATCCCTGATGCCCTCCGACTCACATAAAAACAAGTGTGACTCGTGCGGATCCCAGCTCCCACATAAGGATGGCCATTCCCTGTGCCTCTTCTGTCTAGGTCTAGATCACCACATGGAGGAGAGCGACCACTGCCAGAAATTCACTTTGGTCACCCATAAAAGGCGGCAGCAGTAGTCCTTGGAAGCCCATATTCTAAAGAAAAAGATGGCCTCCATGGAAAAGGAATTGAAAAAACTCAGGTAGTCGTCAACCTCTCCCAAAGGCCACCATAAGAAAAAACGGGACATGGAGAAGCATAGGGAGAGGGATTCTTCATCCACAGCCCCATCGACTTCAGCTGGAGTCGAGGCCTTACAGGTATCTTCCCCTCTGGGGGACCATTCTCTGATGGCCGCTTTGGTGGTGTCCAAGCGTGCGTGCCCCCCCCATCTGGCTCAGGCCCAATGGGAGCCTCCGGGGCAAAGGAGGCCTCCACTCCCGCTATGGCTGCTTCTTCCACACAGCCTACTGGTGTGAGTGGGTCCAATAAGTTGGGCTCCAGCTCTGCTGCTTCCTGCCTGGACAAGGTTGGTAAGTTGCCCGTTGGCCAGTCCAACGAACGTCCAGCCTGCGATCCCCTGTCAGGTCCTGATGCCACACCTGACACCTGACCAGCTGCCTCCAGAGGCTCCTCTATCCCTGCTGCCTCCTCTAGAGGAGTCAACCCTTCCTTCCCCAGCTGGGGATGAGGAGCAAGGAATGCTTCCATCATTGGTGGGTGCCACCCCCAATGCCAGAGCCTCCGATTCCAGATTCAACAGAACCTCCGCCATCTCCTTCTGGCTCGCGGTTGCCTGACAACCAACCTTCTGCTCCGCTGTCTGGGCCGGCAGGGCCCGTTTCTCTGGACCCTCCTATTGTTTCGGCCCCTCCACCCGTCGAGCTGACACCAGACCAGTCGGGTCCTCCAGTTGGGCCTCAGTCAGGACCGTTGGCTCCTTTGGGTCCTCCAGCACCAGGATACCCTACACCACAGTACCTGATGCCACAGTACCCAGTGCCTGGATTCCCTACCCCAGGCTTCCCGCCATCGGGTTTCGGGTCCCAAATTACCCGTTTCTGAGACCTCCTCCTCAGTCGCAGGTGGACTTGAAGTCAGTACTGTCATCTTGGTGGGATGAAGCCAAATCCCAGCTCACCTCAAAACTGGATAAATATCAGCCAACACCAGACCCAACGCTGGGTTCCGCTCGTCGACCAGAAGAGACCCCTCTGATGTTACCGGATGCCAGACCAGAACCTTCAACTGGCGGTCGCCATAGGGAATTCTCCCAGTCTCTGGATGTGTCCAGATAGGTTGAACTTCCCCTACGTCCACTAGTTTCTTCATCCTCTCCAGAGTCCTCGGAACCCAATAGTGATTTTGAGCCCTCTGACCCAGGAGACAAGCCTCATACTCCAGAGACTTCCAAACCGAAGGATTCTCCTAAATCCCCTCTTAGGATCCTTCATTCCTGGAGTTATTAAAGAAAATCCAGGCAGCTTTACGATTGGAAGACAGTGGAGCAAGATCCCCAATGGCAGACGTTAGACATACATTGGGCTCTGACTGAGTCCTCACCCACCCTGATTCCACCCTGGATTGAACTTCACGAGGATCTCATTTCCACTATTTGGAAGCAGCCTTCCTCCTTAGCTCCCCTTCCTCACAAGGTGGATAGGCTCTACCAATCTCCAGAAGGCAAAGACTTTCTAAGCCTTCACCCTAAGGCAGATTCAGTCATCATCAGTGCTGCCCATGACAGAACTGCTAATCCTAAACATTTGAGTTCTTTGCTTCCTGAGAAGGAATCTAAGCTTCTGGACCAATATGAGAAGAAGGTCTTCACCTCCTCTACCCTGGGTATTAGGGCCCTCAACTACGTGGTCCACATAAGGGATTTCCAGAAATCCATTCTCAGTTAGGTAGACTCTAAATCAGATTCTCTTCCAGATTCTGAGACCCAACAGAAACTGGGAGACTGGCTGGCAGAAGTTCAGCCATCATCATCAGGTTTCGACGCCATGCCTGGCTTCACATTTCAGGCCTGGTGCCCGAGGTGCATACTGCCATCCAGGATGCCCCCTTTCAGGAGTCTGTTCTATTTGGTGGTGATGTCAAAGACATTATCACCGACCTACAAGAGAATGGGCAAGCCTTGAGGTCAGTTCAGGTTATGTATAAACCTCCCCGAGGACAGAAACGTTCCTTTCGGTGCCAAAACTGCCGTCAGCAGAAACAGACGCAGGCTCAATGCCCAAACAAAGGTAGAGCCACGTCAGTGGCCAAACCCCCTCCGAACAAGTCCCATAAGGCTTCTGGAGCTGTGGCCACTGCTCTGCCCTCAGCCTCCTGACTCCCTGCCTCTTTCTCTTCCTCTGAACAATCCAGAGGAGTCGGTGGGGGAAGGTCTTCTGTCCACCTGTCGGAATGGGAGAGGATAACCTCCGACTCCTGGGTGCTGCAACTAGTTTCAGAGGGGCACTCCATAGAGTTCACTCAAACACCCCCCAACACAGACCTCCTCCACAGTCCTTCTAGCCATCCACTGTGCATTCCTCTGGTGCAGGAGGAAATAAACTCCCTTCTGAGGAAGGCAACGACAGAACCAGTCCCCCCCCCTTACTGGGGGATGGATTACTATTCTCATTTCTTCCTAGTGCCAAAGAAAACAGGCTGAGATCTCGGCACCCTCAACCTGTATGTGGAGTACAAGAGGTTCAGAATGCTCTCTCTACAGAGCCTTCTCCCCCCTTCTCAGGTCGGGACTTTGACTGTGTGCCTTGGACATACAGGATGCCTACCTGCATATCCCCATACGCCTCTCCCACTGCAAGTTTCTCTGTTTTTGTTTCCAGGAGGAACACTATCAATTCAAGTCCCTTCCTTTTGGCATATCATCAGCTCCCCAAATATTTACCAAATGCCAGGTGGTACTGGCAGCTTTCCTGTGTACCAAGGGGGTCCAGGTATTTTCTTACCTGGATGATTGGCTTTTAGCAGCCCCTTCCAGGGAGGATCTTCAGTATTCTCTCTCCTTTACCCTGGAAACTTTTTGCAGTTTTGGCATTACTGTCAATCAGGACAAGTCTCATTTGGTTCCTTGCCAAATGGCTGCAGTTCATTGGGGGCAGTATTGGACATGACCCTGGGCAGGGCTTTCCTCCCTCTGGACAGGATAGAGACTGTGCAACTCCAGACTCGGCTCCTGTCCCTCTCTAAAATGGGTCTCAGCCCAGAAGTTCCTTCACCTTCTAGGCCTTATGACAGCAGCTATTCTAACTGTTCCTCTGGTGCGGCTCCATATGCGGGTTTCACAATGGACCTTCAGAACCCAATGGGATCAATCCCAGGATGATCTGGGTCACGAGGTCCTCATTTCAGATCCGATGATCAGGGACCTGCAATAGTGGTTGGTTCAGGAGAACCTCAGTCTAGGGGTTCCATTCTGCTCTGCCCACCCCACCCAGACTCTGACAACAGACGCCTCAGGGGCCAGTTGGGGAGCCCACCTCGGGTTGCACAAGACCCAGGGGAATTGGTCCCACATTGAGAAGCAGTTGCACATCAGTGTTCTCGAGCTGAGGGCGGTCCTGTATGCCCTTCAGACTCTTCATCCCTTCATCCTTCCTAGCCACCTTCTGGTACAGTCGGACAACATATGCATTGTCTGGTACCTCAACAAACAGGAAGGAACTCTTTCCTATACCCTGTGCCAGCAGGCGATGAGAGTGTGATATTGGGCATCTCAGCACAACCTACATCTGAAAGCGGCCCACATGCCGGGAGTACAAAACACTCCGACAGATGCTCTCAGTCACTCATCGGCCAGATCCCATGAGTGGGAAATCAAGCAGGATGTGGTAAACAATGTCTTCACTCAGTGGGGGACTCGACAGGTAGACCTGTTTGCCTCCCCTGACAACGCCAGGGTTCCCATCTTTTGCTTGTTCACTCCAGGAATAGGTATTTTCTGGCAGGACGCCCTGTCTCTGTGTTGAAAGAAGAGATTTGGTTATGCCTTCCCAATACCTTTGATCCCGAGAGTTGTGAACAAGCTCTGGGCAGAAGGAGCACACATGATTCTCATTGCTCCTTTCTGGCCGAGGCAAGTTTGGTTCTCTCTGCTGCAATGGTTCTCAGAAGAGCCTCTTATTCCTCTTCCACTGTCACAGGACATGCTGACCCAGGATCAGGGGACTCTGGTCCATCCAGGTCTCAAATCTCTCCGTCTGCATGCATGGCTCCTGCAGTCATAGCTGCTGCTTGCTTCGGCATTTCTCCTCAGGTGGCTGACATCCTGGTGGAGGCTAGAGAGCCTTCCACCAGGTCTACTTATGCCATGATGTTTTTTATTTATTTATTTAGATCTAGGATTACAATTACCTTTGAGCCAAGGCTTTTTTACAAAGGTTCCACGTCAGGAGAGTACATACATGTTAAACAAGGGCATACACCGGCCCGTCGGTTCAGTGATTGGATTTCCCGATTGGGCGACCCGGTTCGAAATGAGCCCGGGTTGCTGGAGGGTCGTGGGGGAGAAGGATGGAGCATCCTAAGGACAGCTCTCCTTCTCCGGTGGGAGGGGGAGGGAACGTTCTGGTGCCTGCTGGCTCCTAGCAGGGGCTGGGAGCATCACAGGACATCGGATCACACACGCCATTGGGGAGGGGCAGACATCGGCATCAGCCATTATGTCACTACACCACCCCAAATAGAAGAGGGGGAAAAAAATGGCTGAGTGCTCGCCGGATGATGGCCTCCAGATCCTCTGCGCCTC
Organism: Neoceratodus forsteri; assembly: GCA_016271365.2. NCBI lineage: Eukaryota > Metazoa > Chordata > Ceratodontiformes > Ceratodontidae > Neoceratodus > Neoceratodus forsteri. Next base: position 1,009,391,850 of record CM028131.1, on the reverse strand, counting down.
CGAACCCTCCAGGGAGCCACCTCCCACAGGCCTCAGCAGCGTCCCTCGGCCTGTAAGGTAGGTGGTAGTGTCTCCCTCCATTGGTGCATTCCCCCCCGAAGGAGGGGGACCCACCCAGTGAAGGGAAACGCCAGGATACCGTGGGAAGGGCTGCGATATGGAGCTTGTGGGGGGGGGGTCAGGACTCGAGTGAGGCAGTAGGGAGGTATGGCAGAGAAAGGTCGTAGAAGTGCCTCAAGGAGAGGGGGGCATCTGAGCAGGAGTGAGGGGAATAAACACTACACAAAAAAAAAGGGCATGCAACATTAAAGAGGGCAAAAAAACCATATTCATCAGTTCAGGTACGGCATCATGGTAAATAGGATACATGAACAACACATAGAAAACAATCATTTCAGAAACCTAGAAGAAATCAGGGAGGAAAGGTGAGAGGCTGGGGGGGTGGCAGCCGAAAAAGAGACTAGAGCAGCTCACGGCATTGTCAAAGAACATCAGAGGGGGGGGTGGTTAATCTCAATGGGGAAGGGGGAAGTTAGGGGTGGCAGTCACATGAGCTGGAGACTGTGAGATGATGATGGAGGCTTGATTTGAATATGCCCAGTGAGTAGGTGGAGATGATGTGAGTGTTGAGGGCATTCATCCAGCTGGATGCACAGTGTGCAAAGGATCTTTGGCCCAGAGTGGGGCGGCATCAGGGGACCTGTAAAAGCTGATGTTCAGACCCACTGGTGTTACGAGGATTAGTGTTTGGGCACAGGAGGGCTTAGACACTAGGTGGAGGAAGGCCCAAAGTAGTTTTTCTTACCATCAAGCAGGTAAGGTACTTTATGCAGTTAGCAAGTTGAAGCCATCTTGTTTGAGCGTAAAGCTCACATGTATGTGTGAGTCAGTGGGATCTTGTTTAGGGAGGTCGTTATGCACCTGAGGGTGGTAGTAGAGGCAGAGCCATAGATTATGAGGCCGTAGTCTATGATGGAGACCACAGAGCTCTGGATAGCGATCTTCAGTGCTGCCTGGGTAAGATGCTGTCTATTTTGGTAGAGAATTCCAATGCGTGAGTTTACCACTCTGGCAACACTATCAATGTGAGTCCCATAAGATAGGCAAGGGTCAAGTGAGATTCCAAGGTATTTAAAAGATGACACTTGTTCGAGGGTGTTACCAGCGCTTGTATTAATATCAAGGGGGTATCACCTGTGTTTGTTTTGTGAGCTGTAGAAAAGCATAGATTTAGTCTTTTTGTGGTTTAGAACCAGTTTCTGTTTTGTGAACCAGTTTTCAACAGCGGAGAAAGCAAACTGTAGGTTGTGAAGTAATGGTTGTGGGTCCTTATGGGGGGTGAGAAGCACAGCATCATTGGCATGGAGGATAATTTGTTCTGGGCAGGATAGTAGAAGGGAGTTCAGGAAAAGGCTGAAAAGTAGTGGGCCCAGTATGGATCCCTGAGGAACGCCTGAGCAAACAGTTCTGGAGTCAGAGAATCACCACTGGCTCTGGACTTGGAGATGGCCTTTGTTATGTATTTGCGGACATTATTCACCTTGACTTTTTTGAAGTGGAATGGCGGATGATTTGAGGTGGTAGGTAGGGAATTTGGAGCAGGGGAGTCAGTTTCGGAGAAAAAGTCTGGGGGGAGAACAGCACTAAGGTCGGTGAAGGCTGCATTGAAAGTATTGACAATGACCTTCGGGGCAAGGGTGATGGCTCCATCAACCATCAGTAGGGTTGGGGAAGATTTGGACTGCTTCCCTGTGATTTCCCTAATATTGTCCCAAAAGCTCTCCCATCTCCCCAGGTGTTGGTGAGGGCTTCCTTGTAGTAGGTACTCTTCATCTGGCGTATTTGTTTTGTGCAGTTGTTGCGAGTCTGATTGTAGTTTTGAATGCCCAGGTGAGCACCTGTGGCCCTAGCTATTGCCCAGAAGTGGTCCCTTGATTTTAACTGAGCCAGTAGCTCAGCCGTGAGCCAGGGATTGGAGAGTGCCTTGACTTTGCGCTTTTTTACTGGGGTGTAGGAGTCGCAGGCAGCGTTGAATGTGGTGATGAAATAATCAAGGGCTGAGTCAACATTCAGTGCATTGTATATGGGAGACCAGTCTTGCTGACTAAGACAGGATTTGAGATGGGTCAGTTGGCCATGGGGTAGGACTCTGCTGGAAATGGTTTCAGGGGGAGGCTTACGAAACTTATTTGACCAGTTACAGATGACAGGGGAATGGTCGCTGAGGGAATCTGGGAGGACAGTGGTGGTGTTGATACGGGTTGGGTGGCTGGCAAGAACCCAGTCCAGGAGAGTGCTGGTACCTGACTTGTAGTTCTTCCTTGTGGGGGACTCGACCATCTGCGTTAGGTTAGCTGAAGAGACAGCATCCTTGTGGGTTCCTACATCAGGTGCAAGCCAGTTGATATTAAAATCGTCAAGGAGGAGGATCTCAGATCTGGGAGGTTGGGATCTTACAAAGTCCAGGACCGCACAGAGACCAATCTCTTGGTCTTTTGGTGGGATGTAGACTGAGACTACAGTGAACACTTTATTTTGGGCCCCAAGGAGTAGCTTGATAGGTAGGAATTGCACAGAAGAGTCAGAGGGGGTAGTGGAGATGGGGTGGCAGGTGATGTTGTCTTTGAATTAAATTGCACACACACCCTTTTTTGTCCTCCTATCAAGTCTGAAAACGTTATAGCCTTGTAGCGCAATAGCATGGTCAGGAGTAGTGGGCGTCAGCCAGGTTTCAACAACAGTAAGGATATCAGGGTTATGCTGGTCAGCAAAGATTTGAAGGACAGCAAGCTTTGGGAGGAGGCTGCATATGTTGAGGGTGGCAATGATGAGACCCCTGTAAGATTTCCCAATTCTGGCTGGGCAGGAGGTAACCGGGCCAGGGTTCGGGTGAACACTCCCTGACATCAGTAGGAGGAGGAGGAGGAGCATGAATTTTAGTGCAATCTGTCGTTGTTCATAGTCGGTGAGGTTTTGTCTCCATATATTGCAAGACCAAATATAGGGTATGTGCCGTATGTCCCAGTGCAGAGCAGTGGATAGCAGCGGGGGTTGGTTTGCCCAGGTTCCATTCTCATGTGTATCAGCATACAGCCAGACCTTAATAGGGGGGGTGCCCCAATGGAGGGCAAGGTGCATGGGCCAGGGTTCCAGGTTGGCGGTAGGAGATGAGTAGGAGGTAGGTGTAGGGTGGAGAGGGGTGGCAAGCACCAGGGAGGTAGCTGAGGGAGGAAGGAAAGAGAGAGTAAGAAGAGGCAGGAGCAGGTGGTTGAGGAGAGGCATGGTCTTGAGGAGTACTAAAAGGAAAAGAGAAAAAACAGTTGGATTAAGCAGTGGAGAAGACTGATGGATTGGATTAGGTAAGTGTGTTTATAATTGGGCCCTGTAGTGGCCAAAAGATATAATCTGCTAATGGAAAGAAAAAAAAATTTAGGCAGCAGAGAGATGAGTTCCAGGGGACTTCAAATCTCCAGGAGCAGAAGCCAGTCAGAGAGAGACGGAGTGGAAGTGGTTTTCCATTTGGGCAGGTTAAAAAGACCTGGAACCCTTTTCCTGCCCTACAACCAGAATCCTGGATTATCTGAGGTACCTCTATGACCTGAGACTCAGTTACTTCTCGCTGAAAGTACATCTGGCGGCCATCTCTACCTACCATCTCCCAGTGGGGGACAAGTCGGTGGCTCAATTGGAAGCCTCCAAGACATTCCTTAGAAGGATTCTTCACTTGAAGCCCCCTATCAGTAGCCCGGCCCGCCCCCTGGGGCCTTAATTTCATACTGAAGAAGCTCACGCTGCCCCCCCCCTTTGAGCCGGCAGCCAATGCTAATTTGTGTTTCCTTTCCTGGAAGACACTTTTTCACATGCCCATCACTTCTGCTCAAAGGATTTCCAAGATACAAGCTCTTATGTGCAAAATCCCTTATTTGATTTTCCACAGGGACCAGGTGGCCATGCGTACTAACCCTAAGTTCCTTCCTAAAGTGGTGGCTGAGTCCACCCTGAACCAGTCCATCAAGCTCCCGGTCTTTTTCCCAGCTGACTCTAACCATGAAGAGTATCTTTTGCATACTCTAGAGACGTTCACAGAATTCTGAGATACTACACTAACAAAACCAAGGATCTCAGGAAAACGGATCAACTTTTTGTTTCTTTTGCTCCCAAGAGGGAAGGCACTGCTATTTCCAAGCAGTGCCTCTCTAAGTGGTTAGCAAATTGTATGACTTCTGTTATGATAAGTGCAACAAAACCCTTCCGGGTCAGGTAAGAGGTCATTCCACCAGAGGGGTGGCTGCCTCCGCTGCTTGTTTCAGCAATGTGTCAGCTGCAGAAATCTATGCAGCTGCCACATGGACTTCTGTACATACTTTTATGAAGCATTACAGTTTGGACATTTGCGTCTCGCCGCAGGGCAGGTTTTGGTTTGGCGTTCTTGCAGGGGCTCCTTTCTTGTGTCCCTCTTCTGCCATTCTGTTTGTTTGTGGATGATACTTCTCCTCCTCCCTGATTTCAGACTTGTTCCATACTTCTTGGGACTCAGTCATATTGGTGAATACCTACTGCAAGAACCCTCCGGAAGTAAGATAGTACAGTTACATAAGAACTTACCGTAACAGTAGATCTTCAAAAAAGGCTTTTGCAGTAGGTATTACTTTCCCTCCCTCTGTCCCAGAGTTTTTCTTTTCTTTCAAGGGGGCATTTCCTCTTTTCCTGTCATGCCCTTTCGGCCTCCAATGAGAGAACTGGAAGGCGGGCATGGGGACCGCCACCTTTATATTGACGCATGCAGCTGGTCGGCTGACATGGGGGCGGTCCCCCGCCAGAGACTGCTAGTTAGAAGATTTTTCCTTGGGGTCCTGATGCTTAATGGCTTAGTCCTGTTGGTGAATACCTACTGCAAGAGCCTCTCTCAAAGATCTACTGTTACGGTAAGTTCTTATGTAACTGTACTTTTTGTCTCTGGATTCTTTAGCTAAAGGGATTTGCCAGTAACCCTCGGTAAGATCAAGGGTACTGATATACTTTGTACTTCCCAGTCTGTCTACCAAATAATCTCTTCTGGGCATAGGATAACTGTCAAATTATGACACTTGATTAAGTGTTCTAAAATCAAGGCAGATTCTAACACCCCATTCTTTTTTGTTTACAATTACTATTGGAGATGACCAAGCACTCTTTGACTCTTCTATGATACCCAATTCTTTCTTTTTTGTTTGTATTTCCTTAACCACGTCAGCTCTTAACCGCTCTGGTAACCTGTATGTCTTTTGCCTAATAGGGCGAGCATCCCTTGGCACTATTACGTGCTCGACCCCTTTTGCTCGGCGTGGTACTGTGGTAAAAGTACTGTTAAACATCTTTAGCAAGTTATGAATTTCTGCGGTTTGTTCGGGGGTTAAAGAAACATTCACCTTTACAGCATCAGCAGTTAGTTTGTTCCAGTCTGTCATAAGCTACATCAATATCTTCTTTATCAGTTTCTGGTAAAACTAGCAAAACAGTTTTTGGCATTTTTTCAACCCATTTCTTGAGGAGGTTAGCATGATATATCGTACTAGGATTTTTCCTGTCAAGGGTCTCAGTCTCATAGTTAATGGTGCCAGTACATCTAAGCACTCTATAAGGCCTTTGCCACTTCATTAACAGTTTATTTTCTGTTGTAGGTAATAGTAGCAAAACCTTCTCACCTGGCACAAAACTTTTTCTTTTACCCTATGGTCATAATATACTTTCTGCTGGTTTGGGGCCTCTTCCTGATTACTATGGGCAATTTCAACATATTTTGCCAGCTTCTTTCTTAGGCCACACATATAAGACGTTATAGATTGTTTCTGAATGGGGTTATCTTCCCACGTTTCTTTTATCACATCCAGTGGCCCTGTTGGCTACCTACCATACAGCATTTCAAATGGTGAAAACCCTGTTGATGCCTGTGGCACTTCTCTGTAAGCAAAAAGTAAGTAAGGCAAGTATTGGTCCCAATCTTTCCTTTCCCATTTTACAAACCTTTTTAACATGCATTTTAGGGTTTGGTTAAAACGCTCAACAAGACCGTCTGAAGATGATAGAGGGAGGGTCTTATGGCAGTGATACCTAGTAGTCTGTACAGCTCCTTAAGTAATGAAGCACCAAAAGTACCACCCTGATCAGTAATAATTTCTTTAGGTATGCCCACTCTGCTGAAAAGTTTTGCAAGCTCTGCTGCCACTTTTGAAGCTGTGACAGTACACATTGAAACTGCTTCTGGGTATAGAGTAGCACAGTCACTTACTACCAGGATAAATCTATTACCCTTTTTACTTTCGTCTAAAGGACCAGTCACATCCATTGCAATTCTCTCAAAAGGCACATCTATCAAGGGTAGGGGCACCGGGGCACCTTGTCTTTTCTAGTGACTGGGGCTACTTTCTGTTTTTTTTTACTTTCTGACACTCTGCACAGGAATTGCAGTAGGTAGCAACATCTTCATGAATTCCAGGCCAGTAAAATGTATACAGCAATCTGGCAAGGGTGCGATCCCTCCCTGAGTGACCAGCAACAGGACTATCATGTGCTATCTGTAACAACTCTGTTCTATACTTCTGTGATATAACCAATTGTTCTGTCTGTTCCTGTGTTTGAGGTTTAATCCAAACTCTGTACAGTAACACGTTACATTTTTTAAACAAAGGTTCACCCTGTTTTGGTTTTAACCCCAGCTGCTTAAAATAACCCTGGAGAGAAACATTGTTAGTTTGTTCTGAAAGAAAATCACACTGATCAGTTTAGTTTCAGCATTTTCATATGTTAACCCTTTATGTCCATCAGTCATTTGTTGCCACAGTTTCTTCAGGCATTGTCTTTCCTTCCTGGATTTCCAGATCTTGGAGCTGCGCTCAAATAAGTGCGAATCAAAGTCACTGAAAGGAAAAGTGTCCCCACTGTTTGAGATTTTCTTTGCCTGAGCTGTTGTTACCACTCCTGCCGAAACTGCAGGGTTCAGTTCCTCTGAGATTAACTCAGTAAATCCTGGACAGTCATTTTCAATAATCACGAGTACAGGTAACTTAGGTGCTACTCCACTTTCATTTTGTACGACACACCCTTAATGGTCAGAGTCACTTGGGTGGTGGGATAGTATTGAGATCCCTGTGGATGCAGATGACACCAGTACCTGGTCCTTTTGCACAGTGTTTTCCCAGCACCTCAACATGCACTAGGGTCTGTCTGCTTCCTGAATCAATGAGTCCCTTTACAGTCTTATCTCCCACCTTTACATCTGTTAAGTCCTTGCCCCAATTTGCTGAGGACAAATCTGTTCCAGTGTCACTCTTGTTACAGCAATTTCTTGTAATATGTCCTGACTTATTACAGTTATAGCAAATAACATCTTTGGGCACAGATTTGTTACCCCCACCAGAGTTCTTATCAGACTTGGAGCTTAAATGGGAAAAAGAGTGTCTTACTGGTGCTTAGCTGTAACCTTGCTACTGTGGTGTTTGTCTGGCCATTTGGTAGTCTTCAGCCAAAGAAACAGCCTTTTTCCCCACTTTCTGGTTGGTGTTCCTTTACTCAAAGCTGCACATCTGTAAGCAGGATGTTGATGAATTGCTCCATTGCAAATGTGTTGATGATCTGTGAGACTGTTTTGCTCTCTGGTTGGAGCCATTTTATCAGGCATTCTCTGAGTCGGGTGAAGGCTTCTTGAAGATTGTCGATAGAGTTGTACTTCAGAGATTGAAATCTCTGCCTGTAGGTCTGTCCTGAGATGTCATACCTTTTCAGGATTTTGCTTTTCACCAGGTCATAGTTTTCTGACTGTGCAGTGTCCATATTGCTGTTGGCAAGTTGGGCTTTCCCTGTCAGGTAGGGTACCAGTCTGATTGGCCATTGCCAAGCTGTGGCAACTCTTTCAAAAGTTGTCAGGTATGCCTAAATATCATCCGAGGGACACAATTTTGTAAGTTTAATGGCTTCTAAGTTGCTTCTGTTTTGTTGCTCATCTGGATCTGTGCCAGATCCTCTGCCTTTAATAGCTTGTGCTTGCAAAGCATCCAGCCATAGCTGCTCCTGTCTCTGCAGCTCTTCTCTCATCTGCTGCTTCTCTTCTCTCCTCCTCCAGTCGCTGCATCTCTTCTCTCCTCTGTGCTTCTAAATGTTGAATCTCCTTTTCTCTCTGCTTCTCCATCTCTTTTTGTTGTATAGCCAACCATTTGAAAAAGTCAATCAGGCTTTCAGATTCTGTCACTGCCTGTTCTTTTTCCATAGCTTGTGCTGGCTGTACAATCTCAGCTTGGACTTCTGTCTCTGCTAGTTTGGCTGCCATTTTCCTGGTAACCACTCCTGGACTTGCTGCTGCAGAATCCATGCCTTTCTCTATGCTTCCCTGGTAATAGGTCCAGTACCCATGCACAAAACACTTGGCTTAGAGTATGCACGGTGTAAATCCTACTTAGGCTGACACTATCTGTCATCGAGGCACAGGTCAGGAAGCATAGGAAAAACCTTGAGCAGTTGTAGAATTTGCAAAAAGTGTTTTATAGTACTGGCAGTAACATAGAAAAAATAAAATTGTTCAGAATAACTATTTACAAAGCAGAATAAACAGAGAAGATCCATTTGAGTTTTCCTTCAATCTCTGTGTGTCTCCCAAAACATTGCAGCTCTCTCTTATTAGTCCTTGCAACCCTCTTCTTTAACAAGCATCCTGTTTTTTATAAAAAAAATATATTATGTTTCATGCAGGTGCAGCAAGAACACAATGTCCCAGAAATGAGGCCCCTTCTCCACAGCTCTTCTGAAAAAGGGCTTAAAAACTGCTGTCAGGTTAACCCCTTGAGTTCCCAATAGTTTTTTGCAATCACCTCAAACTATAATTATATACATTTCAACAGTAACACTACATAATTTCCACACAAAGGGATCCCACTATGTTATATTTCTACATATTGATTTGCATATATTTTTATACCAGCAGATATGCAAGGGAGGAAAAGGCAGAAACAGCAAGGAAGGGAACTGAGAGACTGTCGGGGTGATTAAATCTTAGATCTCACAGAAAAATTTGGTTGTGCAACCAGACAGACAAGAGACAGGAAAGGAAAGAACAGAACAGATCCCTGCATTCAAACTCTCCATAACAACTGGGACAGGGTCCTATTAAACCCTGTCACACAGATCCACTAAGCCAAGACACATGAGCACCTCTCCTCCCGATAATGGGTCGAGGCAGCTGGATCAATTTGGGAGGATATTCTATTCTTCCTCCACTTTGGGCATGCGTGCCTTAAACTATGGCACACATGCTGGTTTACCAGAAGTCTCTCTTCAGTCAACTGGAACCTGTCATTGAGGCTATGCTGGACTCAGAGTCCAAATCTGTCTTGGCTGACACCTTTAGGTCCGCCAAGGTCGCCTGTCAGCATTCGCTGAGGGCCACGTATGATGCTGTGGACTCGTCCAGGAGCACCGCCATGGTGGTTAGCCTCAGGAGGTATTCCTAGCTAAGGGTGATTGGCTTGGCACCTGACGTTCAGGCCGGCATCCAAGATGCTTCCTTTAAGGGCTCTGTCCTCTTCGGAGGTAATGCCCAAGACATTATCAACAGCCTTCAGGACAAGGGCAAGGCCTTAAGGTCGGTCCACACCATGTACCACAGTAGATTTAAGGTCAAGCAGCCATTTCGTCTTCAAGCTAAGCGGCAGACAAAACAGCAGCAGATGTCAGGCAAAATGCTGGGCACCATCAGGAATGGTTGCCCCTCTCACCAAAGCTCAAAGGGTCCCCGGTGTGGCTCTCCCCAACCCTCACTCCATCTCTTGACTTGTGGTCCCCCCCCCCAGAGAAGCCGGTGGGCAGAAGGCTCTCCTGTCATTTGCCGGGGTGGGAGGCAGTCACCACAGATGTGTGGGTCTTTCAGCTGGTGAGTTAAGGCCACACATTAGAACTTCCAAACAGGCCCCCAGGGGTGTCCCATACCCAGAGATGCACATCCCCCCTCATGAAGGAAGAAATCAAGGCTCTTCTACAAAAACAAGCCCTAGAGCCTGTCCCCGCAAACCAGGTATGGAGGGGATACTATTTTCACTTCTTTTGGGTTCCAAAGAAAATGGGAGATCTGCGTCCAATTCTGGCCCTCAGCACTCTAAACCAGTACATTCGGTACAAGTGGTTTTGAATGCTGACTCTCCCAGGTCTGCTGCCCCTCCTGTACAAGGGACAGTGGCTCCATTCTCTGGACATGCAGAATGCCTACCTGCATATCCCAAGTATTTCTGGCCCACCACCGCTACCTCAGGTTTTCCTTCCAGGGGAAGCATTACCAGTCCAGGGCTCCCCCCTTTGGACTGTCCTCGGCACCTAGGGTTTTCACCAAGTACCTGGCAGTGGTGGTGGCAGCCCAGGGACACCAGGGCCACTATGTGTTCCCCTACCTCAATGACTGGCTTCTGTCAGCCTCATCTACCCTGGCCCTCTTTGCGCAAGTGGGGATTATGGTCAACTACTCCAAGGCCCACCTTGCCCCTTCCCAGCATCTCCAGTTCATTGGAGAGTGCTGGATATGACCCAGGGCATGGCTTTCCTCCCTTAGGACAGAGCAGAAACCTTACAGAGGCAGGCTTGTCTAATAGCTTCCAGCAGGTAGGTTTCAGCCAGGTTGGTTCTCCACCTCCTTGGCCTTATGGCAGCAGCCATCCCTACTGTTTCTCTCACCAGGCTCCACATGCATATCTTGCAGTGGATGCTCAGAGTGCAGTGGGACCTGAGGTCGGACGACCTAGACCACAAGGTCATGGTCTCCAGTTTGATGCAGCAAGATCTCCTATGGTTGCAGGATCTCAGCAACCTTACCAGAGGAGTCCCTTTTCAACCCCCTCCCCGATCCAGTCTCTGACTACAGATGCATCAGGGACAAGCTGGGGGGCTCATCTGGAGACCCACAAAACCCAGGGACTCTGGTCCCAGTCGGAGCTCTCCTTACACATAAACATTTTGGAGATGAGAGCAGTGCTGTATGCCTGCCAAGCTTTTCAGCACTTGCTTTTCCAGGGCCCACTATTAGTCCAGTCAGACAATATGTGTGTAGTCTGGTACCTCAACAAACAAAGGGGCACTTGCTCATATCCCCTTTGCAGGGAGGCAATGTGGGTGTGGAATTGGGCAGTTCTGCATCAAATACACCTCTCAGCAGTTCACATTCTGGGCATGCAAAACATCCAAACAGACAATCTCAGCTGCACCAGAATAAGAGCCCATGAGTGGGAGCTCAAGTAAGCTGTGGTCAATCACATTTTTGACCTATGGGCACATCCAGACCTGGATCTGTTTGCCTCCCCATACAACGCAAAACTACCCAGGTTTTGCTCGCTTACTCCCGGGCATGGTGTTTTATGGTGAGACATGCTATCTCTCTGCTGGACAGGGAGGTTTTTATACGTCTTCCCTCTCTTTCCAGTTCTGCAGAGGGTGCTGCTCAAGCTCCAGGCAGAAGGGGCTGGCATGATCCTGATCGCCCCATATTGGCCCCGTTAGGTATGGTTTCTGCTCCTTCAGTAGCTGCAACAGAACCTCCAGTTCCCCTGCCTCTCTGCTACAATCTCCTGACTCAGGAGAGAGGCACACTGGTCCACCAGGGCTGAAGTCCCTTCACCTTCATGCGTGGCACCTCATGACATAGCTGCTTCACACTTTGGAGTTTCCTCCAGAGTGGCTCAGGTCCTTGCAGAGGCCAGAAAGCCTTCTACGAGGACTACATATGCCATGAATCGGAAGCGTTTCTCCATTTGTGCCATCTCGAAGGGTTGGGACCCTTTTTTGTGCCCTGTTCCTCAGGTCATGGAGTATCTATTATGCCTCTCTGACCTGGGCGTGAGTTACTTTTCGCTGAAGGTTCACCGGTCTGCTAGTTCTGCCTACCACGCCTCTGTGGAGGGCAAAGCTGTGACTCAGCTGGAGGTTTCCAAAACCTTCCTAAATGGGATTCTCCACCTGAAACCTCTGGTGTGCAGTCCTGCGCCACAGTGGGATCTGAATTTTATTTTGGAAAAACTGACCTTGCCTCCCTTTGAACTAGCTGGTAGTTGTGATACGCACTATTTATCATGGAAAGTGCTCTTTTTAGTTGCTGTTACTTCTGCTTGAAGGATTTCCGAGCTTCAGGCCCTGATGTGTAAGGAAATTTATTTAATTTTTCACAGAGACCAGGTGCCTCTGTGTACCAATCCTCAGTTTTAACCGAAGGTGGTTTCTGAGTTTACGTTGAACCAGTCTATTCAACTTCCAGTATACTACCTGTAGCATTCCAATCGGGGGAGACTATTCTGCATACCTTAAATGTTCACAGAATTTTGCATTATCATACTAACCGAACTAAATAAGAAAATTGTGAAACCAAATTTAAATGCATCCAAACAAGGAAAAGAAAAAAGACATACATACACAAGGAAGTCAGGCTTAAACTTCTTATTAACAAATGCAAGGAGTCTACATGGTGCAAAAATGGCTGAATTTCAATTTATCTTAAATAATGAAAAAATAGATATAGCAGCAGTAACTGAAACATGGTGGAACGAAAACTCTGAATGGTGTAATAATTTACCAGGATACATAACATATTACAAAAACAGAATAAACAAAAAAGGGGGAGGAGTGGCATTATTTGTAAAAGAAGATATAAAATCAAAACAAATTTTGGAATTAACGGACAGTACAACATGTGAAATTATATGGGTTGAATTATTGGGAGACAGTTTACCTAAATTGCTCATTGGTCTATGCTATAAGCCACCAGATTCAAATTCCATAATATATCAAGAATTAATAAATAACATTAAAGAAAAGTCCAACTATAATGACACAATATTAATGGGGGACTTTAATTTTCCAGGGATAAATTGGAAAGAAAACATAGGTAGCAACAATAACGAAAATCTGTTCTTGGATACATGCATAACAACTGGACTACATCAAATAATACATAAACCCACTTGAAATAAATACATACTGGATTTAGTATTATCAGACATGCCTGATAAAATAAATAATATAATGATCAAACCACCACTAATACATAGTGATTATGTGACAGTTACCTTTTGTATTTCTATATCTTTAAACCAGTATTAGGCAAACCGATTGTTAAAAATTACAGTAAAGCAAACTTTGTAAAATTAAAACAAGATTTATTAAACTGGGAATGGGATAACAAATCCAAATCATGTAATGCTTTATGGATTAGAATTAAAAACAAAATTTTAGGATTAAAAAATAAATATATCCCAAATCTAATAATGTATAATAAAAGAGGTAAAATTCCACCATGGATAACCTCAGCCATTATACAATTAATTAGACAAAAACAGAGATTTTATAAAGTCATGAAAAGAGAAGGAAGTGATTACAATATTTGGAAATATAAGAACTTGTTAAAAAAATGTAAAACCAAAATTAAAATTGGGAAAAAAAAGTTTGAAACAAACCTAGCCTAAATGAAAGATGGTGGAAAAAGTTTCTATTCTTATATAAATAAAAAAAAAATTCAAGAAATATAGGTCCACTAATCATAGATAATAAAGAAATAACGATTCAAGACAGTACAGAAGAACTGAATAATTATTTTTGTTCAGTTTTTAATACTAAGTCAAAAGTTTCAAATCAACAAGTTAATATAACAACAAAAAAGATACAAAAATTGAGATAACTAAAGAAGAGATAATGGCTAATTTAAACAAGCTAAATATAAACAAATCACCTGGACCTGATGGATTGCATGCTAGGCTATTAAAAGAAATCAAAGAGTGGCTAGTAAACCCTCTGTATAAACTTTTTAATATGTCAATAAATACTGGTGAGGTCCCAAGTGATTGGAAGACAGCAGTTGTAACACCTATTTTCAAAAAGGGAAACCGATCATACATTCAAAACTACAGACCGATTAGTCTAACTAGTATAGTTGGTAAAATCTTTGAATCAATATTAAAAACAAGGATAGAAAGTTATTTACGAGAAAAGGGACTAGAGGATAAATCACAACACGGCTTCCGTAAAAATAGGTCCTATTTAACAGGTAATACGGTATTTTATGAATATATAAGTGATCGCCTGGAAAACAATAAAGCCCTGGATGTAATATTTCTTGATCTTTGTAAAGCTTTTGACAAAGTGCCACATGGACTCTTGATAGAGAAAATGAGAAAACTCAGAATAAAAAACCCAATTATAAACTGGGTGAAAGAGTGGTTGAATAATCGCACCCAATGCATACGCATAAGAGGACATATATCAGGTATGAGGGACGTGACGAGTGGAGTCAATCAGGGATCAGTTCTGGGACCAGTTCTATATGATATATTCATATCAGATGTGACACTAAACCTAAACAACTTTGCTATAAAATTTGCTGATGACACCAAACTAACAGCACAGGTTGACACTTTGTCTGATTATCAAAAACTTGTAAATGATATAAAAGAAATTGAAACATGGGCGGAAAAAAATCAAATGACTTTCAGTACTGACAAGTGTGTTGTTATGCATTTTGGGAGAAACAATTTGCAGTATAAATATACATTAAAGGGGCAAATAATAAAATCTGTAACGGCAAAAAGATCTAGGTGTAACAATAGACTCTGATTTTACATTCCAAGTGCACTACAACAACATCATAAATAAAACTAATAGGTTAATAGGTTGCATAAAAAGAAGCTTTGCCTCTAGAGATAAAAATTGCATAATGCCATTATATAGGGCCTGTGTAAGGCCACATTTTGACTACTGTTCTCCTCTTTGGAACCCTTACTTGAGAAGACATATAAATAGGATAGAGGGGGTCCAGAGGAGAATTACAAAATTGGTGGGTGATATATCCAGTATGAGTTATAACAGAAGACTGGAAGAACTGGAGCTGTATTCACTGGAGGAGAGAAGAAAAAGAGGGGATGCACTTTTTATGTATAAAATACACAAGGATGAAGAGCTACTAACACAATTAAATATGTTCTATAATAAACACAGCTGTAATTTAAGAAGCCATAAATATCAGCTATCTCTTACATATCCAAAAACTAATAAGAGACAATTTTATTATACACAAAGAATAATTCCGATGTGGAATTCACTACCCAGTTCATTAGTTGAAAACAATGATCATGTTGTTTTCAAACATAAATTAGATTCACTATTGATACAATAATTATGGAAGATACCAGCTTGGCTGGAGACATACTTATATGGGCCTCGGCCTTCTTGTGTGTCTATATTTCCTAGTATAAATCCTAGCATAAACCTGTCTGGAAAATGGACCAACTTTTTGTTTCTTGTGAACCCAAGAGAGAGGGTGTGGCAGTTTCCAAGTAAAGTCTATCCAAATGGTTGGCGAACTGTATTGTTTTCTGCTACCTGAAGTATGGTAAAACTCTCCCAGGGGAGGTTAAGGGACATGCTACCAGAGGCATGGCTGCTTCTGCTGCTTGCTTCAGGAAAGTTTCAACCTCTGACATGTCTGCCACAGCTACTTGGAGCTCTGTCCACACTTTCACCAAACATTACAGTCTGGACATTGCCTCTAGGCACAGGACTGGCTTTGGCCTCGCTGTCCTCCATGGCCTTCTGTCCTAAACTTCCTACCTTTCTGCAGATCTTTCCTGCCTTCTGTGTTTTTCACTTCGTTCTGATTCACACTGCTTGGGACTCAGTCCTCAAGGTTATTATCTACAGCAAGAGCCCTCTCGAAGTAAGATTACAATTACATAAGAACTTACCATAACAGTAAATCTTCGAGAAAGGCTCTTACAGTAGGTAACCTTTTCCCCTCCTTCCTTCCCCCGTCTTCTGCTGTTCTTTTTCTATCACTTTATGTTGGCTCCAGGAGCTCCTTTTCCATTCTCCTGTCGCTCCCTTGGGAGTTCTCCAGTGGTAGAACTGGAAGGCAGGCTTGGGGACCATCCACTGTATAGTGTCACGCTGTCATTGGTCACGTGGCGGTGGGAGGTCCCCCGTCAGACACTGCTAGCTAAAGTTTCTGTATGGTCCTGACACCAGGGGGGCACAGTCCTCAAGGTTATTACCTACTGCAAGAGCCTCTCTCGAAGATCTACTGTTATGGTAAGTTCTTACGTAACTACTTTCTAGATGGTAACTTTCCCAGGCCTCATGCCCCTCCTCAAAACTGGGGACTGGCCCTGCTCACTGGACATGCAGGATGCTTACCTGCACATTTCGGTCTTTCCGCCTCACAGGAGATTTCTTCGTTTTGCCTTTCAGGGCAAGCATTACCAGTTCAGAGTGCTGCTCTTCGGCTTATCCTCTGCACTGCGTGTCTTTACCAAATGCTTAGCAGTGGCCAGAGCAGCTCTCGGAAGAGAGGGACTGTATGTTTTCCCTTAGCTGAATGATCGGCTTCTCAAGGCCCTATCCAGGGAACAGCTCTTGGAGACACTGGAGCGCACTCTCCAGCTCTTCCATTCTCTGGGCATAACAGTCAGTCTGCCCAAGTAAGTTCTGGTACCATCCCAAAGACTGCAGTACATCAGGGCGGTTCTGGATTCCGAGCAGGGGAAGGCCTTCTTACCCCAAAACAGGACAGAATGCCTTATCACCCAGACTCAAGAAGTTTCTCAGAGTTGTTACATTCCTGCCAGACTGTACCTCATGCTATTGGGTTTAATGGCAGCGGCCATTCCCACTGTTCCACTGGCCAGACTTCACATGCGCATTATTCAGTAGACCCTCAGAGTGCAGTGTGACCAGTGCATGGATGAGTTGGACCAACAAGTCCTGGTCTCCTCCCCAGTTTGCAAGGTACTGCAGTGGTAGAAGGACCCCCTTAAAACTTCTTCAAGGGGTTCCCTTCCAGATTTCTTCCTTGCATCAGATTCTAAACACAGATGCTTCGGGTCTAGACTGGGGAGCACACCTGGGTCTCATTCAAACCCTGGGCTCCTGGCCCCAGTGGGAAACTGCCCTGCATATCAGTGTACTGGAGATGAAAGTGGTGCCCTGTGCCATGCAGGCATTTCAGGAGCATCTTGCTCCAGGCTAACTGCTGGTGCAGTCGGACAATCTGGGTGTAGTCTACTACATCAACAAGCAGGGTGGGACTCACTTGTACCGTCTTTGCAGGGAGGCCGTGAGTGTGGTATTGGGCACTGGTGCACAGTCTGACACTCTCTGTGGTCTATCTGCCAGGTGTCCTAAACACCCTGGTGGACAATCTCAGCAGGACTCAGTCCAACATGCACGAATGGGACCTTCTCTCATCCATATCAAAAGATCTGTTCGACAGATGGGGTCATCCAGAGTTGGACCTTTTTGCGTCCCTACTCAATGCAAAACTGCCCAATTTCTGCTCACTAGATCCAGGGCCTGGAGTAATCTGGCGAGACGGAGTATCCCTCTCTTGGGGCGGGAGATTTCTGTATGCATTCCCTCCATTTCCACTAATACAGACACTGCTGATCAAGCTACCAATGGAGGGGGCCAGCATGATTCTAGTAGCTTCATTCTGGCCTTGCCAGATATGGTTCCCTCTGCTTCAACAGATGGCAGAGGAAACTCTGGTCCCTCTGCCCCTTTGCAGGAATCTGCTGACCTAGGATCAGGGGACCCTGGTCCATCCCAACCTCAGGTCCCTCCATCTGCATGAATGGCTCCTGAGGACGTAGCCATCGCCAGATTCGGGGTCTCTAACAGGGTGGGTGGCCACCTGCAAGCCTTCCCCCCTTGCCACTTATGCCTTAAAGTGGAAGTGGTTTGCCATCTGGGCTGTCAAACATTCCCTAGACCCATTCATGTGTCCTGTGAATCATGTTCTGGACTACCTGATTTGTTTGTCTGACTCAGGCCTCCAGTATTCCTCCCTTAAGGTTCACCTTTCGGCTATTTCTGCCTTTCATGAGCCCGTGGGTGACCACACAATTGCTCATTTGGATGTTTCCCATATATTCCTTAGGGGCATCCTGCATCTGAAACCCCCCAATCCGTTCCCTGGTCCCGGCTTGAGACTTTTTTATTTTGGAAAAGTTGACCCTGTCATCTTTTGAGCCAACTGTGATTTGCAATTTGCGCTTTCTCTCTTGGAAAACACTCTTTTTAGTTGCAATTAATTCTGCTCAGAGAATTTCAGAGCTTCAGGCCCTCTGGTGTGAGGAGCCTTATTTGATTTTTCACAAAGACAGGGTATCTTAGCACGCAAATCCTAAGATCTTACTTCGAGAGTGAGCTCTTGCAGCAGGTGGCACCAGTAGGGCTGAAGCCGGCAGGCGCCAGGACCCCACGGAAAACTTCTAGCTAGCAGTATACAGTGGGGGACCACCCCCATCAGTCCACCCCTGACGTCATGGACACAATAAGGGGGCAGTCTCCCAGCATCTCCTTAGTTCTTGTCCCGCTGTTGACCCACGTGCATTAGCTCCACGGATGCCTTCTACTGAGATCAACTGCCATTTTGACTGCATTTTTAACACTTTTTTTCTTTTGCCCCATCTGTATGTTGTCTTCCCCGATGTTGTCCATCAGTCGGCACCAGTTGAAGTGTGCCTGTGTCAAACAGATACCGTCTAAGGACGGACATTCAGCTTGTCTTCTGTGTCTGGGCCCAGACCACAACACCAAGGCCTGCCAACGCTGCCAGAAGTTTAATAGCAGGATGAGAATTTGCTGCCAAAAAGCCCTCCAGGCCTTCTTGCTCCAACAACAACTTGCTGCCATGCAGAATGATTCTTCACCTCAGGAGGGCCCCTCTCTCAAAAAGTCATCACGGAAGCACCACCACAAAGAAGAAAGGACAGAGGGAGAGGGAAAAAAGATCCTCATTGAAATACAGGTCCTCCAACTCCCAGTCTGCCTACCAGGGGTGCTCAGACTTGGCATCCCAGGCAGCATGCTCTTCTACCCGGCTCGTGGTAGTGAGACCACCCACCCTGGTACGGGCATCGGAAGGCAAGGATTCGGGGTCCAGGGCCTCTGGCCTGGCCCTGCAGCCACTGAAAGTCCGCCCATCCATTCAGGCTACAGGCCAGCAATCAGGTGGCTACATTGGCTCATCCCCAGGTGACAGATCCTCTGCTGCCAGACCAGCGAAAGCGTTGTCCAAGTCGACCACTCCCACTGGTGTCGACTCCCTGGACAGGCATGGGGACTTGGATCACTCTTCCGGGAGGTCCGCTTCTCAGCCCACAAAAGGCCAAACGTTAGACAGACCAACGCCGGAGAAGTGGACATCAGGTAAGCGGTCATTGGCTGAGGACCTGCACTGACACCAGCCCTCCCAGGCTGCCTCCAAGTCAGCTCCCCCGGTCTCAGCACCTGTAACCTCAACTCCAGCGTCACCAGCCTCGCCCCCGCCAGTGGCCGACAAATGCATGGAGTACAGACCAACATCAGGTACCCTGCCATCAGCCTTAACCCACACGATGGCTGCCGACCCTGGTCTACCACCTAGGGCACCGACGCTGCCCCCGGACCAGATGCTGGGCCCATTGACCCATCCCAATACCAGACTAGGAACCAAGGCTCCAGCTGTCAGAGGTCAAAGACCTCTTTTCCTCTTGGTCGAAAACAATAAAGGGGGCTCGCCTTCCACCAAAGCCCACTCACGTGGAGGAGTCTACCTCTAGGGACCATTCTCCACCCACGAGGGAACCCATCTCTCCCCCAGAGGACTGGCTAGGTGTGCCATAAGAGCTGACCCCGGACAAGGAGCTGGAGCTCTTCCCGCTCGACCGACCGGCATAAATGCTGGTGTCAGCACATGAGGTCTCGGTCCTCAGACCATCCATCCTCGTTGGAATCCTCCTCAGTAGGGGGACTCCCTTCACCGGACCTAAGGGACACTCTGAGGTCCCCACCAGGTGACCCCTCCTGTATGGAGGTTATGTGGCACATACAGGCAAATATGGGCTGGGACACAGAAGACCTTGACCCAGAGAGGCGTTGTCTGGCCAAATATGTCAGAAAGACCCCAAAACCAGTTGTGCCACCATTGATGGACACTTTCCAAGATGTGACAAAGACGGTATGGAAGCACCTATCCACATCCTCGGCAATTCCCAAACAAATCGCCTCTATAGGGCGCCTAGAGAGGAGCCCTTCATGGGTGAACAGCTGACTCAATGATCATCACGGCTGCCCATGACAGGTCCCAAAGACCACGGCACCTGAGTACGCAGCCACCCAACAGGGAATCCAAGCAGCTGGACAGCATAGGCAGGAAGGTGTATTCCTCAGCCACCTACATCTTCAGATCACTCAGTTTCCTCACACACATGGTGCAGTTCCAGAATGCCCTGTTGGAACAAAGGATGGACATGATTCATGACATTCCCGACTGCCCCCAGAAGGCAGAGCTGGAAAAGCTCATGAAAACGGGCTCAGACATAGGCACCTACATCCTTAGATCGGCCTATGACTCAGCAGACACAGCAACCACCACTGGGGTGTGTCTCAGGTGACAGTCCTGGTTTCAGAGTCTCTGGCTTCACCCAGGATGCTCAGGCTGGCATCTTAGATGCCCCATTTAAGGGCTCGGTTCTCTTTGGTGAAGAGTCCGAAAAGATCATTACGAGGATACAGGACTCTGGAGAAGCCATTCGATTGGTCCAAACCATGTCCAAGCCTAAACAAAAGCCTTTTCATAGGCAGTGTTTTGGGGGCATATCAGGCCAACAGCCCAGAAACCAACCACATCAGCAGCAGAGAGGAGGTTACAACTGTAAGGGTTCCTCTCAAAACTCTGGAGGCTCCAGCTCTAGGGCCACCAAGCCCTCCCAGGCCACTCTGCCCACCCCTACCAATGCCTGACTTCTTGCTGAACCCTCCTCTTCCTGCAGAGCTGGCAGGAGAGGTGATCAGGGGTAATTTTTCCCTCTATCTAGAGGGTTTGGAGGAAGATTACCTCCAACCAATGGGTTCTGCAAATGATCCAAAGGGGGTACTCAATAGAGTTCATGGAGGTACCACCAGACAGGCTACCACTACACTCTCACTATTTCCCATCTTGTGCAGCTTTTATCCATGATGAGATCCAGGTTCTTCTGGACAAATGTGCAATAGAGCCCATGCCGGCCTCTCAGAAGGGGAAAGGGTATTATTCCCACTTTTTCTTGATACCTAAAAAATCAGGGAACCTATGGCCCATCCTAGACCTCAGTGACTTCAACAGGTTCATAGAGTACAGACAATTCTGGATGGTTACCCATCAGGGCCTAATACCCATGCTCCACCCCGGAGACTGGCTGTCATCCCTGGACATGCAGGATGCGTACCTACACATTCTCATAGCCACACCTCACAGAAAACAGAGAAACATAGAATTTGACAGCAGATAAGGACCGCTTGGCCCACCCAGTCTGCCCATTTCCCTACCTAATGGATAAGCTGCAGATCCTAGTTAACCAACAGCCTACTTCTTCCTACCCCAACCCCCTAGAATTGCCTTGTGACTGTCCCATGCATTCTTGAAATCCACCACTGTTTTTGACGCCACAACCTCCTCAGGAAGGCTGATCCATGCATCCACAACCTTCTTCATGAAAAAATACTTCTTCACATTACCTCTGACCCGTCCTTCCTCAATCTTCAAATTGTGCCCCCTTGTTCTTGCACACCTCTTGTTCTTAAAGATGCTACCCTCTTGGACTTTGTTGATTCCCTTGCGGTACTTGAAAGTTTCTATCATGGGACCCCACAGGGGAAGGAAACAACTCCTGGTGGGGGACTTCATTGTTAGGAAGGTAGAACTTGGGGAGGAAGGGGAGAGGGAGGTAAGGTGCCTGCCTGGCACCATGGCTTGGAGGGACAGGGTGCGAACCCTCAGGGTCTTCGGAGCAGCTGCACAGGGGAGGGAGCTGGATGTCATTGTCCACTTATGGACAAATGACCTGGCTAATAAAGGGATCAGAGCAGTGCAGAAAAAGTTTGTGGAGTTGGGGAGGGGCCTTAGACAAGTAGCATGCACGGTAACCTTCTCGGAGGTGCTGCCTTTCTATGGCGTAGGTGAGGCTAGGATGCTCCACACCATGGGATTCAATCAGTGGTTGAAAAACTGGTGCAGAGCTCAGGGATGTGGCTTTACTGAGAACTGGGGGTCCACGTGGAGTGATGCAGGCCTGTACTGGCATGATGGGCTGCATCTGTCTAGGAGGGGAACCAGGATCCTAGTTTATAGGTTTAAATGCTTC
This sequence comes from Neoceratodus forsteri, assembly GCA_016271365.2. Classification (NCBI taxonomy): domain Eukaryota; kingdom Metazoa; phylum Chordata; order Ceratodontiformes; family Ceratodontidae; genus Neoceratodus; species Neoceratodus forsteri. Next base: position 1,009,369,699 of record CM028131.1, on the reverse strand, counting down.
ATTGCCAAGCATTTAAACTAGCCAAGGGGGGGAGGGAGGCACTGGAAAGGAACAGGGAAATCCTAGATCCCCCAAAAAAGTCTGGGTAGTCAGTGAGGTAAACACCAAGACAGAGATGTCGATAGGGAGAAGAGCAGGGGTAAATGGAGAAAGTGACAAAGGCAGTAAGGACAGTGATGGGGCAAAAAGGAGTAAGGCCATCAGGAAATGGAGGGTAATGAGTATCAATGCCCGTAGTCTGGGCAACAAGCTCCCTGGACTGGTGGCCTTGATGGAAGAGGGATGCCTGGATATCGTAGCAGTCACATAAACATGGTACGCAGAGAGCCATGACTGGGATGTTAACATGCCAGTGTACAAAACCTACATGAGAGACAGGGAGGGGAGAAAAGAGGGAGGAGTAGCTCTCTATGTAAAGGAAGGGATAAAAGCAACTGAACAAAAGAGTAAACAGGGAGGAGAGGAGGCTCTGTGGGTCACCTTAGAGACTGGAAATGGCACCACAATCCTCACAGGGGTTGTATACAGACCCCCATGTCAGGGGGAGTGAATGGACAAGAATATGATAGAAGGCAGTCTTAGGATGGCAGAGAAAGGGGAGATACTGTTGATGGGAGACCTGAATATGCCAGATGTTAACTGGAGCACATTTGCTGCAACCACATCCAAGAGCAGGACCGTTCTCGATGCCCTACAGGTGGCATGTCTCAGACAGCTAGTTTCGGAACCCACTCATGAGGGGGGCAATCTTAGACCTCATACTCTCAAATGGGAACAGTGAGAGGATCTCAGATCTAGAAGTGGGTTGCCATCTGGGAACAAGTGGCTATCAAACAGTGTGGTTCACGATAGACTCATCTACAGAATCAAGCCATACAAAAGTGAGGGTACTGGATTTCAGGAGGACTGACTTTGGCAAGATGGGAGAGTGCCTTAGAAAAGCACTAGCAAACAGGCTAGAAGGAGGGGTGGAGCAACAATGGGGAAACATTAAAACTGCCATCACAGAGGCAATAAGCCTTTGTGTGAACCAAATAAACGAATCAAAATGAAAGAAAAAGGGACTTCCAGTTCCAGTCGCCTGAGGAATGGAAGCTTAAACTTAGACCTCTTAACTCAAAGTCTAACAGTCCGTCAAAATCCAGTCATTAAACTCTGAAATCCTGTCTGGAAATCACAGCATCGCTGACTATATGATGCCTCCTAAATTGAAGCATAAAGAGGGGGCGAGTGGGCGACATCCTAAACTTAAATTTGCTAATCAAGGAATGCAACAGCAGGCCAAGATTGCGCCGAGATCGCAGATTTAATAGCCCAGACTACGACTTGAATGACTCAGAAGAAAACTTCACCATCACTTCTAAAACCCTGTGTAGCACTTCTCAACAAATCAGCGACACCTTGAGCAGGTTAGAGCAACGAGCTGTGGAGGACAGACAGCAATTAACAGAATTACATGAGAAAACTTCTCAACTAGAGGAAACAATCTCCGAGTACACTGCAGTCTCCGACATCCACAATACTGCTCTCAGGAACTTGCATCAGAGGGAATTAGCATTACAACAACAGCTAGAAGATCTTGAAAACCACAATAGGAGGAATAATCTACGTATACACGGACTCCCAGAAGATACCGAGTCAGGCCCGATGACTCAATTTATGGGCAGCTTTTTGAAAGAAAGAAATTTTGAATTTACATGGGGTCAGAGATCTAGGAATAATAAGAGCACACTGATCACTCACAACAAAACCAAAAGACGCAAAAGCTAGACCACGTTCCGTGATCATGGCTTTCATTGATTACAGGATCAAAGAAGAAATTCTCCCGCATGGCATGGTCGAAGAAACAAGTCTTATTCAGTGATGTCCACCTATTTTCCGACCAAGACTATGCCCCCCAAACTCTCGCCTGTAGACAGAAAGTGTGTGTGGTGGTGAAAGCACTTAAGCAAGTAGGCTACCAAGCATATCTGGAATTTCCAGCGAGAATTAAAATAAGTACCTCAGATGGATTGCAGCGTTTCCAGGAACTGTTTGAAGCAGTTGAATGGGCTAGACAGCACGGTGTTCAAGTTCCTGATGATGGCACTAGACCTACAGACGGATTTGTTGTTCGGAAGACCTGGCAGCTGAAGAGACCCAAAAACACTCGAGCTATGCAATCAGGGGAACCTAATCCAGTATGGGACCATGTGTGTTCTAAAATGAGCCCCCAACCCAATGACACTGTAACTGCTCTTCGCGTTGACTCTCCCCAGACCAATGCAAACACAGGAACAAGATGATAACAGCAAACTATTCTTTTCTGCTTAGCTGTTTTTCTTTTGAGAAAGAAAAGAGCTTGTTAGGGCTCCACCCCGGTGACTGCCTTTTGACACTAGGGGGGGTGGGGATGATAGTTTTCAGCTCTACCCATAAAGCTTGCTTAACATACCCGAATATAGTGATTTGCGAAAGTTCCAGATACTTAAAAGATATTAGAGACACTTTGCTGATAATTATAATTCTGTTGATATTCAGCCTTGTTGTGGGAAAAAGAGGTTTGTTTCTCCAGGGGGGCATGATATTGTATACTAAATAAATCAGCACATATTGGCTGGATCAGACAGGTGTACCTGATGGATTTGGTGGAGGGCGGTGTGTGACTGGGAGTGGTCTGACCCTTCTTGGGGCACGGGGGCACCAAAAGGCACGAGGAATTCAGCTAGATTTCATATGGACTGGAGCCACGCATGATACAGTCTGTTGGAAATGAATTGCAAAGATCTTCGGGTCTGGGGGAACAATTTTCCACCTGTGACTCTGGCCCCCTTTTTCTGGATAGACACGCCTGACATAAACAACGGGAGTCGGGGTGGGTTGCAATGGACGCTATCCAGGCTGGTCTCATTGAGTGCATAGCTCCACTGACACCCTTTCATTTTGGGTGATCTTGGATAAAGCATGACTATATTAGAGGGGGGACAGGCTGAGAGCACCGTAGGGTGCATAAGGACATCTTCCCCTGGGAGAAAAAAAAAAAAATCAATGGCACACAAAACATAGCCCGAGTGGGTTGTGAGATGGCGTCCTCCGCGGCACACCCCTAGATACATAGAAGTGGACTTTTAAAAGGAGCACATGTGTGCCCCGGGAAGTTGGGGGGGGGCGAATGGGGGGAGACTCTTCAGGACACCGAGAAGTGTGGCCATGACTGACGGTCTGTGCATGTGTTGGCTCCCTCAAATCAAGAGTTTTGACCTTAAGCCAGAAGGTGAGGTCTTCTCCTGGTCCATCTCCGGCCTAGCGGCGCTTGGGCCCTGCTGCTCTGGGGAAGGGGGGGTAAAGAACAGCTCCTAGGTAGGGCACTGCCCTACTCGATCACACCAGAAGGGTTCCCTTAAATTTTGTAGCAAGTTTGAGTTGAATCCATCTCAAACCACCAGGCGATCTTAAACAACCCAGCCGGAATACACTACATTGTGGTAGGCCTATTCTGGCAGGGAGACTAGTCTAATAGTCTCCTACCTTGCTTCATAGAGTTCCTCCAGAAGCGAGGAATAGGGTATAGTCACACCTCGAAGTGCCACTAATGTTTGATATGCTACTCTTGTGGCAGTTTGTAAATAGTTATGAATGGTTACTGTTTGTTGATTTATACTTAAATGTTTTCATTTTGTTGATACAGGGTTATGATCATTCTCAGACAACCGGAAAGCTATTAAATATATTAAGATAGGGGATTTAAGAATAGTATCGTGGAATGTCAGAGGGATTAACAGTCCAGTGAAACGAGCTAGAATTTTACAAGAATTACAAAGGCAGCCTGCCTCTATTGCATTTTTACAGGAGACACACCTAAGTGCTGAAGAACATAACCTACGTAGAAGCTGGGTGGGAGAAGTCTTCGCCGCAGAGTCCCAACAGCATTCTAACAGGAGGGGAGTGGCCATATTAGTAAGAAGGGACATCCCCCTACAGGTCACACAGGTAGATTCTGACCCAGACGGTAGATATGTGAGGCTTAGAGGAGAATACAGGGGTCAACAATGCACCTTTTTAAACCTTTATGCACCAAATGAGGAACATGAAAGAATACTTTTTATGAATAAAGTCCTTCCAGAATCAGTCTTGGACCCCCATAGTCTAGTAATCATAGGAGGGGACTTTAACTCAGTTGTAGATCTACAGTTAGATAGAGCTGGTTCCAATTCTACAGGCCCAGCCCGTGTAAGTAAAGCCTTATCCAGATTATGTTCAGAGTTATCCCTGGTTGATGCCTGGTGATTTATCCATCCAAAAGCAAGAGATTTTACTTATTAGTCCCCAAATTATAGAATGTACTTTAGAATCAATTTTTTCTTAACTTCTTTTAATACGCTGCAGCATCTCAACAGGGCTGTAATAGACAACATCACCCTATCTGACCATCCCCCAGTTTCTTTGGAGATGGAACTGGCCCCCAGACCTAAAGAATCATTATGGCACCTAAACGTCAGCCTTCTGACACACAGCGAATTTAAAGATTTAATACAACGTTCCACACAAGAGTACCTAGAAGTTAATCCACCTAGGGACACAAAAGCCGGGGTTAGATGGGACGCCCTCAAGTGCTACCTGAGAGGTATTATCATCAAATATGCAGCTGGATACAAGAGATCTAAAATAAAGGAGAGATGTGAATTGGAAAAAATAAATTCGATTTAGAACTAACTCATCG